>OY744605.1:25945472-26545472 GCA_963556255.1 Allolobophora icterica | reverse complement strand
GAGGAAGCGGAAGAGGGAGAGAAGAAGGGCGAGAGAGAGAGAGAGATAGAGAGAGAGAGAGGAAGAGCGCGCGAGAGACAGAGGAAGAGGGTGAGAGATGAGGTTTTAGGGTAAAAGGCTTACTTTCTATGATAGTTTGTTCACTAAAACGTCAACTTTTAAGTTCGACATACACCTGCGACGATAGTTTGAGTGCTAAACTTATAATTTATACTTTGCAAAGACTGTGATTGCGATGGGTTTTACAGTGGGGTTTACCACAGTGGACAACTTTAAGCCTATAAGGTGGGTGAAACGAAGGTTTTTAGTTTGAGAAGCTCCTTAACATGATAAAATTTTCTTTCGTTAGACGAATGTTCTCAGCATAAAGCTGTTGCACGGTCTGGTGAGGCAGTTAGAGTGGAGGTCCATATTGTAAAAATTACACATTTTAGACTGGATAGATGCTGCTAAGATTAAGTCTTTCCACACTGTACAGCCAAATGTGCTAATTTCCACACCAACATACCAAACTTTTAGTCTGCGAAGACGCAGGACTTGTGAGCATACAGGCTAAATGACAAGTTTTTGCTACAAAGATACCGATGTTGAAGGTTTGCTAACGTCTTTCACGTTTGCATATTCAGGTGGATTGAGAGTTTACTTATAAAACTTAGGACTTGCAAGTTGCATGAAGGATTTCTACAGTAAAATGTCGACTTTTATCATGTGAAGCCGCAAGATGTAGAGCTAAAATGAGGCCGGTTATGTTACAAAGACATTGCAAAGTGTCATCTCTTACGAGGTAAAGTCTGCTGAGAAGAGAGCAAACACACAATTTTTGGAATGCAGAGACGCCTAAGAGTGAAACTTAGGTCTTTTAGGAGAGCTGTCGTGAAGGTTTGCAGAGTAAAATGTGAGCTTTTGAGTTGCACTAGCGCTGGCCAGGCCGGTTTCTACACTAAAATTTACAACTTTCTTCGTTTCAACGAAAGATTTGCACGATGATTTGTGTGGTTTAGCTGATCAACATATACAGAAAGGTGAAATATTAATATGGAAAGGTTTAGGTATCGAGACATATGGCAGGAACGGCTGCATTGCCCAACATTTTACATACACATGTCCAGTTAGCGAACTCTTGCACAAATTTTGAGCTAAAATATCAAAACTTATGAAAAAGAATGTGCAATTCTATGCGACGGCCTGATGTTTTAAAGGTTTGAACGCTTGAAAGTAAAGGTAATTGGCAAGCTGAGCTCGCATTCGCACGGTTTTGGATATGTCGTGGTATAAGCGGATTTGTGGAAACTTTAAGTTTTTGGGTGAAATGTAGTTGAAATTGTACATCTTTGGATGATGGAACTGAAACATATGAGAGTTCTAACGGATAAAGTATGAGATGTGCGATTGCAAACTTGTGTGAACAGAGTGATTTCCTTTGCAATGCATGTTGCATTTTCAGAGGTTGACATATTATTCCTAGAGGTGATTTGTAGGAAGCATCAATCGAAGTACACTTGTAAAATTTTATCATGTCTTGGGCAGTTTGGATGAAAGCGTTGGAGCTGTAATTTGATAGAAAACGAGAGGTTTCGCCTGAGAGGAGAGATCTTCTATAGACCTGCAACTTTGCATATTTTCATTCTCAGGAGTTTTTCAATTGCATGCAAAATAACTAAATACTCAAAGACCCGAGTTGTAGGTTAAAAGCTGATTTATTTCAATAATACAACTTCTATGTCGAGTCACCAAAGTTTCTCGCACAACATATGGAAATCTATGCTCCACACACGCTCAGTTTGTTAAAGTCAGCATTTTCACATAAACGACATTATCAAAGATTTCAATGTTACAAGTCCATTTTAAACAATTAAACTTGTCAACATTCCAAATTCATGGCTCCAACATTTGGCGAAAGTTGCAGAAATGTACACTCAAAGGTAAAAGACAAAGTTTTGATTCATCAGCAAAGTTGTGCTATAACTAATGAAAACCGAACAATATTCTTAGCACTGCGCGATCATTTCTGACTGTCTTCTTGTCTTTGAACATCGGTTTAAACATGCGATTACTACAACCGCCACCGCCACCGCCGCCGCCGCCGCAGCCGCCACCGCCACCGCCATAGTCGTCACCGCCGGCGCCGTAGTCGTCATAGCCATCAAACACATTTTCTCCAATATTTGCAATTTAGCTGTATGCGATGACCACCAGGTAATGAAGGATTTTAAATAATATAAATTCTCACAGTCCCGAGAATTCTGTCTGAGCACAGAGGACAATAGTCAATAGCATCTGCACAGGGCTCACAGCAAACTATATGGCAACAAGGTAGATTCAGCGTCTGTACTTGGATAGTATTGCAACGTTTGCATATCAATGAAGTTTTCAGCTTTTCGTTCTCGGTCTTAAGTCGGATGAGACGATAAGAATGAGAGGTGTCAGACTTTAGAATATGGTCTTCACGTCCATCGTTTCTATCAAGTCCTTCAACTTCCGACGTAACAGATTCACAACTGCCTGGAAGGCTGTTTTGCGTCCAAGTAATGTCGTGATTTTCAACCTTAAAACACATTCTCGATATACTTTTAAGTAAACTAGAGAGTTGACTAATCGTACAAGACTGCCAAATGGACCTGCGTCTGACGGCTTTTAACGAATTCAAACTCTTCCTAACTGTTCATCCATTGGTCGGCTAAAATTTTGAAATTTCTTATTGACATCTACCGATTATTATTGTTGTTCATACATGCAAATTTTTCAAACTAAAAATTGTTGAAACTGAAAATTTGAAAGTGTGAAAAAAATTATTGAAACTAAAAATTTGTAAAACTTTGAAACTAAAAATTTTTTAAACTTTGAAACTAAAATTTCTCAAACTAAAACTTTGTAAAACTTTGAGACTAAAATTTTTGAAACTAAAAATTTTTAAAACTTTGAACCTAAAATTTCGCAAACTAAAACTTTGTAAAACTTTGAGACTAAAATTTTTGAAAAAAATTTTTTTAAAACTTTCAAACTAAAATTTTTTAAACTTTCAAACTAAAAATTTTTAAAACTTTCAAACTAAAATTTTTTAAACTTTCAAACTAAAAATTTTTAAAACTTTCAAACTAAAATTTTTCAAACTAAAACTTTGTAAAACTTTTGAGACTAAAATTTTTGAAACAAAAAATTTTTAAACTTTGAAACTAAAAATTTGTGAAACTTTGAAACAAAAATTTCTCAAACTAAAACTTTGTAAAACTTTGAGACTAAAATTTTTGAAAAAAAAAAATTTTTTTTTTTAACTTTCAAACTAAAATTTTTTAAACTTTCAAACTAAAATTTTTGAAACAAAAAATTTTTAAACTTTGAAACTAAAAATTTGTGAAACTTTGAAACAAAAATTTCTCAAACTAAAACTTTGTAAAACTTTGAGACTAAAATTTTTGAAAAAAAAATTTTTTTTAACTTTCAAACTAAAATTTTTTAAACTTTCAAACTAAAATTTTTCAAACTAAACATTTGTAAAACTTTGAAACTAAAAATTTTTTAAACTTTGAAACTAAAATTTCTCAAACTAAAACTTTGTAAAACTTTGAGACTAAAATTTTGTAAAACTTTGAAACTAAAATTTTTCAAACTAAAACTTTGTAAAACTTTGACACTAAAAATTTTCAAACTAAAAATTTATAAAACTTTGAAACTAAAATTTTTCAAACTAAAACTTTGTAAAACTTTGAGATTAAAATTTTGCAAAACTTTGAAACTAAAATTTTTGAAACTAAAAATTTTTTAAACTTTGAAACAAAAATTTTTGAAACTAAAATTTTTGAAACTTGAAATTATGGTTTGGAAATTTCAAAATAATCGGTGACGCTGGAGGTGACGACTATGGCGGTGGCGGTGGCGGCTGCGGCGGCGGCGGCGGTGGCGGTGGCGGTTGTAGTAATCGCATGTTTAAACCGATGTTCAAAGACAAGAAGACAGTCAGAAATGATCGCGCAGTGCTAAGAATATTGTTCGGTTTTCATTAGTTATAGCACAACTTTGCTGATGAATCAAAACTTTGTCTTTTACCTTTGAGTGTACATTTCTGCAACTTTCGCCAAATGTTGGAGCCATGAATTTGGAATGTTGACAAGTTTAATTGTTTAAAATGGACTTGTAACATTGAAATCTTTGATAATGTCGTTTATGTGAAAATGCTGACTTTAACAAACTGAGCGTGTGTGGAGCATAGATTTCCATATGTTGTGCGAGAAACTTTGGTGACTCGACATAGAAGTTGTATTATTGAAATAAATCAGCTTTTAACCTACAACTCGGGTCTTTGAGTATTTAGTTATTTTGCATGCAATTGAAAAACTCCTGAGAATGAAAATATGCAAAGTTGCAGGTCTATAGAAGATCTCTCCTCTCAGGCGAAACCTCTCGTTTTCTATCAAATTACAGCTCCAACGCTTTCATCCAAACTGCCCAAGACATGATAAAATTTTACAAGTGTACTTCGATTGATGCTTCCTACAAATCACCTCTAGGAATAATATGTCAACCTCTGAAAATGCAACATGCATTGCAAAGGAAATCACTCTGTTCACACAAGTTTGCAATCGCACATCTCATACTTTATCCGTTAGAACTCTCATATGTTTCAGTTCCATCATCCAAAGATGTACAATTTCAACTACATTTCACCCAAAAACTTAAAGTTTCCACAAATCCGCTTATACCACGACATATCCAAAACCGTGCGAATGCGAGCTCAGCTTGCCAATTACCTTTACTTTCAAGCGTTCAAACCTTTAAAACATCAGGCCGTCGCATAGAATTGCACATTCTTTTTCATAAGTTTTGATATTTTAGCTCAAAATTTGTGCAAGAGTTCGCTAACTGGACATGTGTATGTAAAATGTTGGGCAATGCAGCCGTTCCTGCCATATGTCTCGATACCTAAACCTTTCCATATTAATATTTCACCTTTCTGTATATGTTGATCAGCTAAACCACACAAATCATCGTGCAAATCTTTCGTTGAAACGAAGAAAGTTGTAAATTTTAGTGTAGAAACCGGCCTGGCCAGCGCTAGTGCAACTCAAAAGCTCACATTTTACTCTGCAAACCTTCACGACAGCTCTCCTAAAAGACCTAAGTTTCACTCTTAGGCGTCTCTGCATTCCAAAAATTGTGTGTTTGCTCTCTTCTCAGCAGACTTTACCTCGTAAGAGATGACACTTTGCAATGTCTTTGTAACATAACCGGCCTCATTTTAGCTCTACATCTTGCGGCTTCACATGATAAAAGTCGACATTTTACTGTAGAAATCCTTCATGCAACTTGCAAGTCCTAAGTTTTATAAGTAAACTCTCAATCCACCTGAATATGCAAACGTGAAAGACGTTAGCAAACCTTCAACATCGGTATCTTTGTAGCAAAAACTTGTCATTTAGCCTGTATGCTCACAAGTCCTGCGTCTTCGCAGACTAAAAGTTTGGTATGTTGGTGTGGAAATTAGCACATTTGGCTGTACAGTGTGGAAAGACTTAATCTTAGCAGCATCTATCCAGTCTAAAATGTGTAATTTTTACAATATGGACCTCCACTCTAACTGCCTCACCAGACCGTGCAACAGCTTTATGCTGAGAACATTCGTCTAACGAAAGAAAATTTTATCATGTTAAGGAGCTTCTCAAACTAAAAACCTTCGTTTCACCCACCTTATAGGCTTAAAGTTGTCCACTGTGGTAAACCCCACTGTAAAACCCATCGCAATCACAGTCTTTGCAAAGTATAAATTATAAGTTTAGCACTCAAACTATCGTCGCAGGTGTATGTCGAACTTAAAAGTTGACGTTTTAGTGAACAAACTATCATAGAAAGTAAGCCTTTTACCCTAAAACCTCATCTCTCACCCTCTTCCTCTGTCTCTCGCGCGCTCTTCCTCTCTCTCTCTCTATCTCTCTCTCTCTCTCGCCCTTCTTCTCTCCCTCTTCCGCTTCCTCTCTCTCTCGTGCGCTCTCTCGATCTCTCTCAACAGTCTAACAAACTAAAATTCGCAAGCTTAAACTCTCGTTCCATGCGTGACTGGAAACTTTAAAGTCGTCAGCGCACAGTCTTGATAATTAAAAAGTTGTAATTGTAGCGTACAAGTTTGTATTCCAAGTCTCGTAGGAATTGAAAATTCAGAATTTTGATAAAGAAAACTACAAACGCTGCGATGTTTCCTCATAAGAGTTGTAACTTAGTTATACAAATCAACATCTATACACACTGGGAATCTGAAAGTTGTGGTTTTAACGTTCGAACATCCAAATCATTCTGACTTTGCAAAGTATTACGCTTCCTATTCAAACTCTCTTTCCATTTTGCTTTTCAACATGTAAGTCCTAAACTTGATATGCTAACCATACATAAAACATGCAAATACCGAAGACATATTTCCGTTTAATAATCTTTATTAAAACACATTCTGCTTGATTTCTTCTTCTAATTATATGAAATGTCAGGTAAGAGCATATGTAAAGTCTAACGTCTTAAACACTTAGCTCGTTAACTGAATCTGCTCCAAATGGGTTACATTCTCGACAGTTCAAAAACCCCATCTGGTTCGCATGGTCCTCGCTGTCGTAGCATGGTGTGGCGACTTTGAGCTCAGGTAATTGCTCATGCAGCCTGAAAATCTTTGTCATCAGCGTTGCCCATTCGTCCAAACGCAAAGCGATTCCACTGCGAGTTGGTCGCTCCTTTTTGGTGTTCAAGGGTTGGAAGTATCTCCGAATGTTTACACACTTTATACCCTTGGAAATAGTAACATAATATCTACCACCTATATGTTGGAAATATTCTACAGGCTGATTCGCTTTTAGCAACTCTACGCTTCTGTCAATATCATCTAGATGCCTTAGGAAAGTTGCCCACCGCGGTTTGGTGAAGCAGACACCCTTTCTTGTAGGGTATAGCTTGCCATGTCCCGTCTCGTATTCTCTTACGTGTACCGTCAGATTCTCGTTGTACATGCCCGCAGTCAGATAACGATTGTTTCCAATGGACTCATTAAACAGATCTGGATTTGCTCGAGTCTTTTTAACCATCTCTTGCTTTGCATCATCCACTTCTTCATTTCCACGCTTCAATCCTACCTACAAATACAGTTACAGAACTTTGCTATAGTTTATGTGCAAGTAAAATCAGCATTTCACATGTGGGTGCATGCATGCGTGTGTGAAAACTTCATACTAAATGGTCTAATATCGCTGCTGTAGCTTGATTGTAATGCATGTGTTGAAATGAAAAAAATTATTCACATATACTCACAGACATTGTAGACGATGCAGATCTTGAAAACATGTTCTCAGTGATATTAACGACGAGTTCTGCTTGAGATAAACGTCTCTTTTCGTCTCCAGCGTCGATTTCCGAGTGAAGTATGTGGCCATACCCATGTACAGAAACTTTTATAAGATGATACACAATGAAGATCGGACCCAAGCTGTGCTCATTGGTTGGTCATATGTTCTCATTGGATAGTTCAAAATTTGCCCCAGCTCCTTTAAATATTTATATTGTAAGCACAACAGGTGCACATGCATTTGCCCATATATAAATTTATATATTATGCATTTGTATTAAAGTGTCGTGTCATTGCCAAGCCTTCATATGAATAGGTCCTATGAATAGGCTTGTGTATTGTGTTAAAATATCGAGTCATCATGATGTGAGATTTACAGGTATAAGCCTGTGTGTAAATGCAGTGCCACTGGGTATAGAGCATGTAGGGTCTTTTGACTGACCAGTTGTATAGAATTATATGCTGCGCACACTCAGCCGACTCGAGCTAGGTTTGAATAGCTTAAAATATTTCAGAAGTTGTAACTGAATCTAATGTAAAGTCGTGTATGAATTGAGAGCGACTTCATTTTCTTAGCCTCGGCATATTAGGTTTGGTCTATCTCAACATCATATTCGTCATATGTCAGTTGATTGGGGGTTGAGCAGAAGTTTGGATTCAAATTTTTTTTCTGCCCTGGTGGGATTTGAACCGCGGACCTCTGGGTTGATAGTCCAACACGCTAACCACTAGGCTATGGAGCGTGTTAAAATAAATAAAATATTTAAAAATGCGTCAAGAAATATGTTTATTCATCATTTGAAATGTTCCAATAAGATAATTAAAATACCTCGTGTAAGAGTACAACTTTTAATATACATTAGATTATAACATAATATATATTTTAAAATGTCTACCAAATAAGCCTCGCTGTGCTAGGGCGCTATACAAATTGGTGAAGTTCAAAATAATTTCAATGTAGGCTCTACTTAAAATTTATGTGAGAAATAAGTTTATTCGACAGCTGAAATGTTTCAATAACATAAATAAATCGTGTAAGAGTACAAATTAGGGTTCAAATATAATTAAATATAATTAAACTATATTAAATATAAAAGAATTAATTAGAAACAATACTTGGTCTGAAGTTGCTTGGGAAGGGATTGTTCTGGCTTCGGTAGTCGAACGCCACGGATTGTTCTGGCTTCGGCAGTCGGGCGCCTGGGATTGTTCTGGCTTCGGCAGTCGGGCGCCTGGGATTGTTCTGGCTTCGGCAGTCGCACGCTCTGGACTGTTCTGGCTTCGGCAGTCGCACGCTCTGGACTGTTCTGGCTTCGGCAGTCGGACGCTCTGGACTGTTTTCCCTTCGGCCTATACTTAACTACTATTATTCATGCCAAGAAGTTAATTTTGAGTTAGATTACCTCATGGAATTCCCATGGAAACATCCTAATATATTAAAAAAAACTATCAAAGTGGCCATTTAAATCATGTGGTGTGTAGCTATAAATTGACAGTTAAGTGATCTAACATGACAAAGCGTTGTAATTGTAAGTGTAATTGATTATTTATGTAGTGCCACTCATAATCACTGAGAAAGAGAAATGTTTTCAGGCGCTTGCGGAACTGGACAGCAGAGAGAGAGGAGGTCAAGCCTTAGGGCCTGAGGCATGGGAAGAAGTAATTCGCCGATTAGGGCCTCACCAAATCTAAATCCGACACTGAAGCGAACGCATTCAAGGTTAAAAACGGATTCATTGACATGGTATCTGAAACCCAAGGATCATTGAGCAAGGGATGGGTTGACCAGTAATCGTACACCCATGGTTGGATCTTGAAGCCCATTACGACGTCGATGCTGATAAAGCATGCATTTCTCGAGAAGATGTAGTGTTCCAGTTAGTTCCAGTTCATCCTGTGTGGTTTACCTGTTGCTCAGATGACCTACTTTGTTCAGCATACTGGTTAGTCTGTTCAGCCAGCAGCTATAATGGACTTCAACATGGCTAATTTAAAAAAAAATTTACGTAAAAACTGACTGAGGACAGAAAGTACTATATGATTATCATCATCTCACATCAGTAGCTGTACAACTGATCTTAAAACTTGGAAGATGCACATTTATTACTAATGTATGTATACCACAGTCATAGAAATTGACTAGAAAATTAAGCAAAACAGCATAAAAGTTAAACAATTTCAAGTTGTCATTTCTTACTCAGTTTTGTTATATATACCTTATATACTCGACTATAAGTCAAATTTTTTGGACAATTTAGAAAGTCCAAAGTTGGGGGGTCGATTTATACGCGGGACAACCCAAGATCACAAGATTTATCCATCGGAGATCACCGGAGATCAACAGCATACCCATCGGTTAATGACATACCCTGTCTGATATCACTTGACGCAACAATATGCAATCACATAACCGTGAAGGAAATAATAGAATGTTATAAATAAATGATACTATAAACAAATATTTTTTTAGCAAAATACTGACAAAATATCTTGTAGAATAAAATAACATTCTGTTAGATTTAAACCCATGCTGGCTAATAACGTCAACACCAGTTCTTATTTCTTGTTCTTTCTGGCCGTGTGCGAGCTCTGTTCTATGCAAGACTAGACTTGATTTTATAGTGCATTTAAAATACGACCGTAAATTTGTGTTTGGCAATATTAATGAAACGCAAAAAGTTTACCTGCCTGGGAATTGTACTGTAAACCAGTGGTTCTTAACCGGTGTGTCGTGACACACTAGTGTGTCGCGAATCGACCGGGAGTGTGTCGCGTAAACATGGTGTGTCGTTGGTGTGTCGCGAAAAATTGGTGTGTCGCGAATTCTCACAGCCTACGCCCGTCATTCTTGCATTACACTTACTTACTTAAAGTTTAGCGGACGTAGGCTGTGAGAATTCGTAGCACTCTAGTTATCAATTCTAGTATATCACAATCTGGAATGGTCATGATGTTTACCTTATACAGTATAGGCCTCTACACGCTTGCGACAGCGCGGATGTAAACTTTTACCCAGTACTGTAACATTCGAAATGGATAGTCCTAAATTTTTCAGAATTAAACGATAATTTTGTGAATCTACAACTAACCTCTTTTGGACTACTCTGTGGAAAACCCCTCTGATTTGATTTGGCCTCATCTAAACCGGACTCGGACCTCTTTTGGTCTAGTCTATGGAAAACCCCTCTGATTTGATTTGGCCTCCTCTATACCTGACTCGGACCTCTTTTGGACTACTCTCTGAAGAACCCCCTCTGATTTGATCTGACCTTCTGGAAACCGAACTCGGGCCTCTTTTGGACTACTCTCTGGAACCCCTCTCTGATTTGACTTAGCGCCCGTGATAGTCTGGTGCCCTGCGCTTGGCCTTCGAGTTGCGCTTTAGAAGTTTGGAGAATACGATTACTGATGATGCGAAATCAGATTTTAGGCAGCAATGAGACGAATTCTAGCACCAACAGTAGTGAATGCGAAAATGATGCTGCTACCACTGCTAGTTTTATAATAGTAAATCAATCATGAAAACATGAAAAATAAGATATCTAGACTGAAAGATATACACAAGCAATTTTCAAGAACTCAGTTCTGGGCTAAGATGTACAAAGTAGAACATTACAAAGCACTGGCGAGCAAAGCAATCAAGGAGTTGGTTTCATTTCATAGTTCCTACTTATATGAGCAAGGCTTTTCTCAGATGATCTACATAAAGAACACAAAAACGAAACAAACTATTTAGAGAGAAAAATCTAGGAGCAAAAATCCCACTAAATGTTACTAAGTTAAAGTAGAAACCACAAAGGACTCAATAAACACGTTTTCATTCATTGCAAATGTTAAAAATTAAAATTTTTAAGTATATAACTAGTTTAACTTGAAAATTTTTAACATTATTCACACACGACGATAGTGTGGTGTGTCGCCAAATTTGGTTGCAAGTTTAGGTGTGTCGTGTGTCAAAAAAGGTTAAGAACCACTGCTGTAAACGATATTCAGAAAACTATTGGCCATAACGAATGCATTTCACGTGATCATTAGCTCTAACAGCTGGGACGAAAATGACGCCAATGTTTATTTATAAGCAGTAGTGGAAGACTAGCCACGAATGTGATTTGTAAGAGGCTTTCTTGTAAAGACTCATCCCAAAGGTTGGTTGTACGAAGACTGAAGAAAGGATTGGTTGCAATGCATGTGGAACATGTGGTGAGGTCACTAGAAAAGAATGCTAGTATTAGGACGTATTCCGTGCATATCTGACTGATCCAGTTAGATCAAATGATGTTATCAGGCTTGACTATGATGACCAAACCTGCTTGGCCTTGTGAATGGGCGATTTACCTAGAGATATGGTACAGCAGTTGTTTTAACAATGCGGCATTATAGTAAATACGGTATATATTACCAACACGGACAGTTTGCAAAACGACGCCATTTAAGCACCGTCACCTAACGCATTGAACTCGGAAATCGATGACGATGACGGCGAAACTGACATTTACGGGGATGACTTGAAATTAACAGGAGGCTTTTTAAAGTTCAAAACCGCAAATGGTACTGGCGTTTTTAGTTTGTTAAAAGTTGTAATAGCGCTATAATATATTACCTTCATCCATATTCCGGTTCCTTGTCTTGATGACCGTAACGTCCACAAAATGTAAACCACGAATCAGCAATCATTTGAAAAACACCGGGAAGAGGCGAAAATATAAATTAACTTGTAAATAACTGACAGGTAATTTGAACGGTATTTTGATTAGAAAATGTGTAAGTATTGGTAATATTCTATTTTGGACGACGCATGTGTTCGCTGTGCACGTTTTTATCAAAGGTCCAACTTCGTGCCTTTAGTTGGTGTTGGAAAGGGATACAAAATGTCCAGATTTACCGGGTTGACTTAAAATCAATGATTTTCAAACACAATCTTATTAGATTTTATTAGATTTTGCATATTTTAGAAGATTTTTTAATCACTAAAAATTGCTAAACATCACTCATTATGATTTTATAGGTTCGACTTATATTCGAGTTGATGATTTTGGACGCTATTTTTTCAGAAAAAGTACACTTTGACTTATACTTGAATCAACTTATAGTCGAGTATATACGGTAGACACAAGGCATACGCCATTCTGTCGCATTTTATCTCCTCTTCATAGTTCCCAAAAATATTATGTATTTTTATGTCCAAGACCTGCTACAGAAAATATTTTGTGCATCTCATTCATTTATGAAAATATTTTTTAAAAATTCTTCAATTTGTGGAAATTTTTATGCTCATATGACATATGTTGTCACTGAAAGTGTTTTGTAGACTGTATTGAACATAACATTAACATACATATAAACTTTTTGGTTTGGATTGGGGTAACTTTGGGTATCCCAAAATTTATTTTTGCATGTACTGGATCAAATGCTAAAGATTGGTGTATACCTTATGTCTGTATGTCAAAATAATGGCTGATGTATCGCAAGTTCAAATTGTTTTACTTTTTGCTGTTTTGCTTAATTTGCTCTAATTTTTATAACTATGATGTCAACACTAAAATATTTAAATTTCGTTAATTTATTGAAATATTGTTAAAATTTTTCTTTCTGTCTGGCAAAACTTATGCACATTTGCTATGCTCACATACCATATGTTGTCACAGGAAATATTTCTGTAGACTGTTGAATGTTTTTGGAGAGTACTTTTAGGATAGCTTTTGGTACCCCAGAAATTTATTTTTGTATAAACTGGATGGATGGATGGGAAGAGGAACAAAATGGTGAAGAATGGTGTTTATCTTATGTCTATATGTCCAAAAATGGCTGAGATATCACAAGTTCTACACTTTTTATTTTTAGGCCATTTTCACTAAAAATGTGTGGTCATCAAAGGGTAGTCAGTTTAAATCTTAAACTGCAGCTTATTAGTCAGTTTAAATCTTGAAAGTCCACAACTGGAATTCATACTTGGGCACTGGAGTCAGTTAAATGAATTCACAGGGTCAGTGTCAGAGTCGCTAACACAATCTCGGCACACATCAAACTGTCTCAAAGCCTTTGTTCGAATACTAATATTTTTCAACTGATGACTTCTTTTGGTGTGCTGTGTGAAAAATGCAAGCCAGAATAAGAGGCTTCTGCTGTTTCATTTTATGATGGTTTTCTCCATGATGGAGAACAAATGTAATGCAACTGCGCTAACATGTAATACAATGCCGATGTCTGAAGTAATCAAGCCAACACTGTCCAATTCAGCTTCTTCTGCTGAAATGAGTTGAAGCCATTTGAGGGGTTATAACATGGGCAGACGATTATCATACTCCTATGAGCATAACCATTGCTATCTATTTTTTACTAGAAACTAGTCATTTGAACTGTAAAAATTCGCTTTCGCACTAAAGTTTTAAGAAGTAAACAATGCGTCTATTTTCGGGCCCCCCATGGCATGACACAAGTCAATTGTTTTTCATTGCTAATCATTTTATTTTAGTAGATTGTTAACAAGTACAACAAGTGGGGCGTGGTGGCTCAGTGGTAAGTTCGGCGCCTTGTTACCGGAGGGTTGCAGGTTCGAATCCCACTCTAGCCGCTGCGTACGGACCTTGGGCAAGTCCTTCACTCGCAATTGCTCGTGGCGCGTCGGCGTGAAAATTCCGGCACAGAATCAAATGCTGTAGTCGGGAGTGCCTCTGAGTAGTAGTAGACTTCAAGAGGCGCTATAGAAATATCCGGAATAAATAAATAAATAAAATAAGTCAAATTTAACTATACAAGAGAATTGTGGGATATAGAGGAAGTTGACTTTTATTTTATTGACAAAAAGAAGATATAATCGAAACCATAATATTATTATTAGGGTGTCTTGTTCATGTTAATTTTCTGTGGCATTTTCGGGGCCTCCTAAGTTACAGGCCCCGTGAGACCGCACGGTTCGCATGCCCCTAAGGCCGGCACAGGTCCCTTTAACTCCAAGAAGCCATTTGGGGCTCGCAAGAATTTAGAAGCGTATCCCATGTGGTATTTACAGCAATGGAGCATAGGTAACCAGTGCATTTTCTCTCACATAAAACTAGGTGTAAATGACCAGATGCAGACTTTATAAATCATGACTTAAACTTGGGAAAGATATTTTGCATCTTTTTGCCTTAAAGCAGGTATAGACCTATACTTGGTATCAATGTACAAACAATTAATTGAGGTCTTCTTATATTTGATGTGTTTTGTTTCAGCGATTCAGATGGGTCGTCCCTCAAAAGTACGAACTGTTAATGGCAGTGGTAGTGATGGGCTACGATTAAAGGAGCCCAAAACACCAAAGGATGCATCTGAGTCTCGGTTCGGTGGTGGTGCAACCGAGGATTGGCTGAAATATTACACAGAACCAGCTTTCAAGTATGAGATGTTTAATAAAAGCAATAGCAGGTTAAAAGCAGACTATTCTGGTTCAAATTCCGGATCAAGATTAGTTACAAATGGCTCCAAGGCAAGTATTAAGACTGATTCAAAGTCAGACAGTTGTGTTAACATTGTCGTGGATGTGCGACCTGCATCACTCGCTGCTGCTTCTGACAATGAAAGCGGAAGTAACTCTAGCGCAGACGAAGATAGAAGTAATAATTTTGAGTCTTTTGAATTGTCAAAGTCAAAAACCTCTTATTGTTCTGAAGTTCACTGTTTTGTACCACATGAGGAGAAAGAGTTAAAACCTAGTGAACTAAGAAGTCCCACTTCTACACCATCGGACTGTCCACCTTGTGGTCGGGCCCAGGTTTCAACGAAAGAAGGATCACAGCTGCTGCCTACAGCAATTGGGAACTTGAATGGGTTATTCACATCAGTGGGTAAATGGAAGAGTTCTAATATGACACCGAGATCTTTACAGTTAAGCAGAGCACTCAGCATGTCAAGTGGAGGATATTGTCAACTGAATTCTACTCCACCATTACCTCTTAAGCAAGCTTATTCAGAAATGGAAGATAAAGAACATTCATCAAGATTTGTTACTTCAGACACCATTTTAACAGAATTTAATGGCATTAGTGAAGCTGCATCAGGAGAATTTGGTAACTTTAGTTGTTTATTAGATGAAGATAAAACAAAACATGATAGACATTCAAATATTGCACAGGTGCACGAGGTGTTTCGAGATGCAACCACTTCGCATTCAAATGGTGATTTGCCGAGAACGCTAAATGACTCTCTTTCAGATTTTTCACCAGTTGAAGCATCAAGTCCCTGTGCTCGAACTCTGTCTGACTTTCACGTTGGCATTCCTAGTGAGCTGCCATCTGCTTCCCCACATTGTGGACCTCCATGTAGTGTGGGTCTGCTGCTTCATACTCGTATTCATCAAGTGGACACATGCAGTATGGAATTGGAAAATTGCCATGTCTCCACTGCTTGCAGCTTAGAAAGCATGCCATCATTTTCTTCTGCATTGGCGGATATTAGTCTCATCTCTCCAAATTCCACCAGTAGTCGATCAGTAGTATTTCCATCTTCAACAAATAAATGGCGCCAGCCCAGTGACCGTGACTCGCCATATTGTACTATATTTGCACTGGCAAGCAGCTGCCAACTCTTCAATGAAGCAAGCAAGAATCCTTTTGAAAGAGACGGATCTTGTGACAATGAAAGAAACGTGTTTGAAAGTATCTGTTCAGAACATCAGACTAGAATCACACAACAGTACTGGCTGGAACCAGTCCTTCCTGATGAAAATATCATATTTAATGAAAAGCATAAGGAAATTATCAAACAAATTCTCTCTGCCTACGAGCGGTTCGTCCAGACGGGAACAAATGTAAATGAGACATTAAGAACTGAACTTGAAGTAAGTTGAAGCATTCTGTTTCGTAAATGTAGTTCAACTGTGTGACAATTGTGGTAGTGTAATACAATATAACAGTTATGTATGCATGTTATGTATGTATATGGCTATTTCTCATTAGCTTTCAAACATTTATAATAACGTTAATAACAGATGTGAAAAGACCTGATGGCCTAACTCTCATTGTACAGTGCATGGGCCAAGCTTTAATTTGAAATGCCATGGCAATAGCCGCATCCATTACTCTACGGGGTCCCGTAGAGTAATGGATAACACACTGGCGTGAAGAGCAGTAGGTACCAAGATTAAACCCCATAGACACCCTTATGGTTTATTCAGCTTTCCACTCGCTAGGTGGCGGTGGTGGTTAAATGAATAGTAGGCCTTGATTGGCGCCGTATGTCGGCTGCCGCATAAACAGTTATATTTGACTCTTGTAAAACTGTTATGTGCTTCTACTGTATACTTGTATGTAAGCCTGTAAGGCGCCCTGTGTGGCTGCCGTTTCTACTGTTCACTGTACAGCGCAGTGCGTTTGCAGGCGCTTAATTAAAGAAAAAGATTATTATTATTATTATCCTACCTTCCATCCACATCGACTTCAGCAGCCGTCACAGTTGCATTGGCAGCAGATAGGAAGTATGCAAAACATAATACACTTGCACCTGATGATGGCATGTCTACACAGTATGTCCTAAAATCATCCTGCACCACTCCATGTAATGCCTTGAAGGCAAAGTTTGAATAGAACGCGACGTGGCATAGGGAGCCAGTGCAACCAACACATCACACAGAAGCGTCGTGATGTGATCGAATCTGTGCCTGTTGCAGATAAGCTGTGCAGCTGCATTCAGCACGACTGTAGCCTGTCGAGAAGATATTTAGGCGCACCAGCTAGCAAACTGTCACAGCAGTCGACCTGTGAGATGACAAAACAGACCACAGCCGTCTGGATTTTGGCAGCTTCAAACGGCAGAGACCAATGACTGGAATGCCAAAATACATATCACCGATACTTAAATCACTACATTGGCTGCCCATAGAAAAGCGAATAACTTTCCAAGACTGGGCTACCTTATTACCTTCAGTCCTTACTAATTATAAAGACCTTTCTGTACTCAACTCAGTCTTCTGACTGTCTCATTCTGAACATTCTGTGGCATGCATTTTGTCTTGCTGACCCTAGACTGTGGAACTTTCTTGCGGCAAAAGTTTGTTCTGCAAAGTCTTCTCTGGCCTTCAGTCTTTACTTGGACTTATTTCCTGTTTCCGTTTCATCTTGGATTCCCTTATTGGCTTTCAACTTGACTCACCCTCGATTTTGGATTGAACAACAATTTTGCATAACAGCGATCATTAACTGATGCTTATGGCATTGGCACTACAGGAGTTCTTAGATTAGGTTAGGTTAGATTAGACTCGAGTGTTCCTGATTATGAGATGTCTTCACTCACGGGCTCTTCTTCTTTCCTTCCGGCTGGAATTAATCCCTCGATGGGAGGGGTCAGCCAGACGAATTCGTTGATAAAGTTTGGAGCAGTTTTTTACCGACCGGATGCCCTTCCTGACATCAATCACAGTTGTCAGCTGTGGACCTAGCTTTTAGCGGTTAAGACCTGCCCACTACGGGCTTTTTTGGATGGCAGCCTCCACCCGCCATGTCACTTACAAGCTCTCAACATAGTTTACTGATGAGGATGTGCCAAGTACAACTACTTAAGATTTCTTCAGATTTAGGCACTGTTCATTTGTTACAAATTAGCAGCAGCCTGCTTCAATACACCATTTCAGGTTGTTGATGTTGGAGTCAATTTGGTATATAGTACTATATAACATTGTGTATCATTGGCATGATGGTGACTGATGCCATTTGATTAAATGATGTTGGTGGCCAAAGCCACAGATAGAGTGAAAAGGATCTAGCCAAAGACCAACCCTTGTGAGATGCAGTTTGTGCAGATAGACTATGGCAACCTTAACAGTACCGTGCTGACATGTTATGACCAGTCCATCAATAACAGTGGATCCAGTTCTGCCCGAATGTCTTCTGAAGCCTGCGAATAAGAGTTGCTTTATTTATCAAGTTGAAGGCTGCAGACCAGTCAAGGCCAACCAGGGGAGTTGGTTGATGTCGTCCTGAAATGATTTAGACATCATTAAGGGTCTGTAGTAAGATTACTTCAGTCTAGTGATTGCCTATGGGATGACTAATGAATATTAAAAGTGTAGTATATGCTGATGGGGAGGGGGAGGGGGGACAAAGGACAAGATAGGAAGACAGGTTTAAAAAATTGACAGTGTGTTTAAGATCAAGACCTTCCTTCTGCAACAGAGGTGTGACATAGACCAGCGGTTCCCAAACTTCTCTGGGTCGCGACCCACTTCTGAATATCTTGGCAGTCTCGGCACCCACTGTGTAAAATTAAGCATTGTGTACTAAAATTTGCTTCGTTAATTGATTTCGAAATATGCGGATTTACGTACAGCGCTTAGAAAGTTAAGCATTAAAAGGAAACTTAGGTAAAACAGTTCACACTTTTTTAAAATCCAGCTAATTATAGCCCAGTCATAGTCAAATGTTGTTGCTGCAAAAAAATAAATGTTTCTTGAAAAAATTTGGCGACCCACTTGCCAGAGCTTCGCGACCCACAGTTTGCTTTCTGCTGCTGAGAGACAAGTTGCAAAGACGAGAATTGAGAAAACAATAATTGATAATAACAGCCTATTTACAACAACATTATAATGCCTCGTTGGAGACATAGCAAGAAGCGACAGAGGTCATTTTCCAGAATCTGAACTAATTGTGGGATCCATGTCCCTGATCATTTTGGGATATGGACAATTAGCCCACAACAATTCGCCTTAAAAAATTCGCTCCCCACATTTTGCCCCTTGGAAATTTCACCCGTCTTAAATTTAGAAATACTGACACAACAGTGACAACACGTTTGATGAATTATAAAAGTTTATTTTGAAATGAAAATACAGAAATAAGACACTGAAAAACACTGCGATTGTCTAGAATTCAAAGTTGTAGGCAATACCTTATAAAAATTTCATATTGGTGCAGTCCTTCCTTGGCTTTATCTACAATTATTTTGATCCTCTTCGAAATAGCCTCATTCTTTTATTTCTTGCGGCTATCTGACCTGCAGTCAGTTGCACAATATCATAATTATGCACACCTTGTTGTCTTTTTTGATGAACAGGTAAATGTTAGGAGAAGCGGTGCCATAACTTTCCTGAAAGCTTCAGTGCCACCCTTTGATGATGTTGTTTGGTTTGATGTTGATCTTATGTATTCGTTCGTAAACATTCCACACTTAACAGGATAGGTTGGAACATGACAACCTCGATGCTGTCGATCTAGTGGTCTTATTAACTAGGTTTTCTTCAAGTGAAATATGTGGAGGGCAAAATTTCTGAAGGGTGAAATGTCAGGAGCGATTTTTCCTGAGCAAATTGTGAGGAGCGAAAAATCCACAAACAGATCATTTTATATCAGAATTCCAGTTACAGTAAAGCATGTTATAAGAAACCTCTGGAGTACTTAACCCCTTTAACGTCATCCCCGAGTTAACACGTCCGCCACTTGTGTAGCAGCATCTAATAATAATAATAACACAGCCAATTTCTATAGCGCCGTAACGCGACCATGCCGCTACAAGGGTGCTGTACAGACACAACCCACAGCCTAACATAACATCCGGTCCTATTCATCAGAAGGATAAGCCTTGAAGAAGAGGTGAAGCTTGAGCCGGGACTTGAATGCCTCGACTGATGGCGCAGAACGGACCTCAGGTGGAAGGCCGTTCCAGCAACGCGGTCCAGCAACGGAGAAGGCCCGGTCCCCAAACTTTGTCTTCGTCCGAGCAACAAACAGGTCGCTCTCAGACGAAGACCCGCAGCACACGATGACGTCATTCTACAAAAGTCGACGATGTAATCAGGCGCCATGCCATGGAGCGCCTTGTAAGCAATCAAGCATAGCTTGAACTCCATGCACTGAGGAACTGGCAGCCAGTGGAGCGTGTCACGCAGAAGGGGAGTCACGTGGTCAAACCGTCGCCGACCACAGAGTAGCCTCGCCGCAGCATTAAGGACCGACTGCAGCCTGTCAAGAAGGCACTTCGGTGCTCCCGCCAGAAGACTATTACAGTAGTCTACCTGGGAGAGCATGAAGCAGGCCACAGCAGTCCTGTCGGCCTCGAATGGAAGCGACCTGAGACAAGTCCTGATGAGGCGGAGTTGACGGAAGCATCGGCCGACAGTCACACCAACGTGGGTCCTCATGGAGAGATCAGATTCCAGTAGGACTCCCAAGTCGCGGTGGCGGCCATGATGTCTCCGACCTTCGCCTCAAAAAAGTCGGCAAAGGCATCGGCTGTGACGTCCGATGGCGGCGCCACCACATCTCCCCTGCAGAGCGCGTCGTCAATCTGCCGCCACAATGCCCACGGGTCGCGGCGTGAATTGACCTTCGACTTCCAGAAGTTCCGTCGCTTACCAGAAACCAGGCTATGTAGGGATCCGAGCGACCGTAGCCAACGACCACGCGCATAGTCGGAGCCCCACCGGCGACAGCAACGTTCCAGCTTCTGCGACCAGCGCTTTGCGGAAAGGCAGTCACGGTCATACCACGGACCGGATGCTTTTCTCATGTGGCACGTAACTTCCGTGACAGCGCACAATCGTCCAACAACGCGCCGATGACGCAGTCGTACGTCTTAACCATGTCATCAACAGACATCATCTCAATCACCTTGTCAGATCGACAAAGGCACGACGACTGAAGAGCAGCCCAAAACCTGTCGAGATCAAATCTTCCGCGACCGCCGACATCTGGTGTCATAGGCCGGAGCCAACGCTGGAGTGACGAGGAAGGGCCACACCACAACGCTGTGATCAGACGAACCGTTGAGGAGATGGACGACGTCGACCGAAGGCAGTCGGCAGTCCTCACGAGACATGACAACGTCGAGTATGCCGCCTCTGACGTGAGTGCTCGTCTGGACACTCTGGACTGCACCGACTGACGCTAGCAGCTCAGCAGCCGCAAGAGCGGTTGGATCGTCATCACGGTCGAATCTGATGTTGAGGTCGCCGGTGATGACATAGGGCACAGCGTAGACGGCAAGGTGTTCGAGCAGTGTGCGGAATTCGGAGAGGAACGACGTAGTCGGCCTCTCAGATCTCGGCCGGTAGACTACCACGACCACACAAGAAGCTCCCGATGACACCACCTTTGCGCAGAGGTACTCGAAGGTGACGAAGATGAAAGGCAGCGCCAGTCTGGTAACAGATACCGTAGACGAGGTCAGAATCGCAACGCCGCCGTGATTCTGATAGTATATGCTGTCAGTCCGCGCTCCAGGCGGCACAGGCCGAGCGCACTCGATAACGTGGAGGCCATCAGACCTAAGGCGTCGAATCGCGACGTCATCCGCGTCCTCATGCCACGTCTCCGTGAGGCAGAAGACGTCCAGACCAGCCTCCATCCAGCATCGCCTGATAACGTCCACCTTGTTCCTCAGTGATCGGATATTCAGGGTGGCAAACTGAAGCTGACGTGATGCCGATCCCGGGTGACGATGCATCAGCGGACGAAGCAAACACGATACAGGGCTGACTGAAGGCTGATTGCCAACATAGGGCAGGCCTGGCGCCGACGGTCGATTCCCAGTGATCACAGGGATGGTCCCGTCCTTCAAGGCCCGAGGCAGCACCAGAGGGCGTGCGGCACGCTTGTGATGTAGGCCAGCTCTTACCCTGCACCTCCACCCCTCAATCCAAGGCCATTGACACGCTGTACCAGCTCCGACTCCAGCCTAGGCGCACGCGGGCGCTGCGACAAAAGTTCGTCACGCATCAACGAGCAGCCGTTACGCATCACTGCACCAGATCGTCACAGCAGCCACCAAAAACGCAAGAACAACTCCAAAAATAACATCCACGAACTGCTAACAAACATGTCGACATAATCCTTGTGCTACGATGAATCCAACGGTATAAAAACCAACAATAGGCACACGGCATAACCAAAGTAACAGATCGAAAACCAACACGTAGGGCAAATCAGACTCATGCTGCCACAAGCGGCGCACCTTCGTAATCCATCTCCCCCCAGCTGCTGCAACGGCATTCTTGGCATTTGATGCTTCCAATATAGGCTATTGAGAAGTAGCCTCACTGCAGTGAGAAATGGTTGCTTGAAGCTGCCTGTTTGTGTATATGAAGAAGTATGCTATTTATCGGATGTCCGATAATAGCAACAGTTGTTCAGAAATAGACAGCAATAGTGAAGTAGACTAGTTCTAGCTATAGTGAAGCCAGCTGTAATGACAACAGTGATCAGACTATGACTACACCTCTGTTTGTCAGCAGTCAAAGCTGGCATTCACTGGATCCTCTGGTAGAAAGGTAGACTTTACTGATACCCAGGATCCTTTACACCATTTCAGTCTGTTTATAACAGGTGACCTGTGAGATGTTATTGTTGCTGAAAATTACAGGCATGCCCAGCAACTGGTCCAGTACCGCCCACTGAAATCCAGTTCCAAGTTGCACTCTGGACTGATGTCAGTTGTGAAGAAATACTGTGTTTTCAGTGCATTTATTGTGTATCAAGGCATATTTAAAAAATCTGAAGTTGAAATGTACTGGTCAACAAAACCTTTACTTGAAACACTTTTTATTCTCTTGTACCTGGTTGCAGTGTGCCAACCAGTTTTACATAATAAACGAATATAAACATGCACACACTTTGAAACTCTTTATGTCAGATGGATCATGAGTGAAAAAAGGTTCAGCTTAATTATGAGGTGCTTGTATTTTGTTGACATCAATAACTTACATGTTACTTCATATGCCAGTAAGAAATCCTTTTTCAAAATAAAACCAATAGTATACGTACCTGAGCAGAATGTTGCCATCGATGAATCCCTTATGGTGTGGAAAAGTCGTTTGGCCATGAAACAGTACATTCCACTGAAGTGGACTCATTTTGGATTGAAGTCATACAAGCTATAGGAACAGCAATGCAGCTGGAGGTCTTGTCTCATGGCCTGATTTCATCCTGCATTGTGTTGACACTAGCCAAAGATCTTCTTGGTAAAGGCTGTAAAAGTTTTAAGGACAATTGGTATTCCTCGCCTTCTGTCTTCAGACAGCTCCATATGGATGAGACTGATTCAGTAGGAACTGTGTGGTTGAACAGGAAGAACATGCCGAAACAGCTCAAGAGAAAAATTCCACAAGGTGAATGACTTACTTGCTTTACCAAAGGCATTATGGCACTAAAGTGGATGGATAAGCAAGAAGTGAGCCTTTTGTCAGCATACCATGGCAATGAGGTAACCAAAACAAAAACTCACCATGTAGAGAAAGAAAATGCAGTTGCAGTTGTCACTGACAACAACAATATGGGGGCTTTGGTTGATGCTGACGAGATGCTTGTTGCTTACCTGGTAGAACATATGAGACACAAGATCTGATACAAGAAGCAATGCTGTCATCTCCTGAACCAGACTGTGCTGAACAGCTACATCTTGTTCAAGAACGAAACTTTACCATCTGCAGTTCTGAATACAATTGGTGGAAGGACTGCTGAAAACATATCATAATCCAAATTGGGTCCCACGCCGAGGCCGGCCATCATTGTCCAAATCCAATCCACTGAGGCTCACCATGAGGCTCACCACGAGGCTATATATAGACAGACGAATTTGTATAGTTTCATATTGCTAGAATGACAGTACAGTAGTTGGTAAAATTTACAAGCTATTCAGACATACCGCAAGTTACTTGTTTTTTCTTTTAATTTTCTTAATTTCTCTTTGTCATATGAACACACTTGGTTTTGCCTGGATGTCATTGTCAGTTTTTCTCGCAGGTAAAGGGGTTAAAAGGTGCTGCATATGTAGTAAGTTTCTTGACTAATGCTTACTTGCATAATAAAAGAACGGTAGAATATAACCGATTTTGGTTTTTTCTGCAGATACCGGATAGTATAGGCCAGTGGTTTTCAAATGGTGGTACGTGTATCACTAGTGTTGCTAGGTGGTATGTGAAAAATTCACAAAATTTTTTATTTTCTCTGAGTATCTGTGTGAAACTGGTGTTTCAGCTATGCTTGAGATCAAAAACAAATACAGAACAAAGCTTGAACTCGAACCAAATTTGCGTTTGAAATTGATAAATATTAAACCAGATATTGTAAATCAGCTGTGGGTTTGTTGAAACAAACCCACAGCTCACATTAACACTTTCTAATAGTGATTTTATTTTTCCTTTTGTTGACATGATTACAATTTTTTAATTATATATTAATTTTTAAATTTGTCTACTTACAGTCCAGTGATATTTTACTTTAGGAAATAATTTTTATTTCACTTCTATTTCAGTTCAAATGTTCTCAATTTCAGTTCTATTTCAGTTCTCATTCTTAAAATAATTGCAGTTATACTTAATGGAAATCAGTATTTTCCATTCTGATTTTACTGAACATTAACGAAAATATCACTTGCTTGATCAATTTCACTGTGATCAGTTTAAACTTACTCTGCAGTACTTTTACTGCCTTCACCATATTTGAGCCATTGTCTGAAACAATCTTGGTATACTGTCTAAGCTTTGTTATGAAGTCGCTGTTAATGCAAAATCAAATTGCTTGAATTTTTACCCGAAAGCGCAGTTCCACACATCTCCATTTTAGGGTCCAAAACGTTGCACGCAGGTTTATCTGTTTCCTTGCGATATTTAAAAATTCTCATACTGGGCTTTCTTTCTTCCGCATGGCTAACAAACTGGACAAAGTACTCATGGTCGAAGTAGATCTGTTTTTGAAAGTAATTTTCAATAACTACAGGTCTTGTCATGACATTGACTATTTATAAAATTACAAAGAAATTCTTTGTATAAAATGATCTCAAGAAACTGTATCCGGAAGCACGTGCTACAGGCCAAAGATACTAGGGTTTCAAGAGTCGTAAAGTACATGTGCGCCATTCAACATAAAAACAATTAGGTCACAAAAAGTAGAAAGTAAATTTTCAATTTTTTACATTAATTTCCGTTCGAAAATTGATTTTCGTTTTTATTCTAATTTTCATTCCATGTGTTTGATTTCCATTCTATATAAGTTTTCATTCTTAAAATAATTTCAGTTATTGCTACAGTTATACTTAACAGAAATCACTATTTTTTCCTATTATAATTTTACTTAACATGAACGAAAATATCACTGCTACGGTCCAAGGCTAACTGCAAGTGGACTTTGCGCTCGCATGTTGTTTTTGATCTGACCTTTGCTGGTGGTAAGCCAACGTTTGATTTTTTGACCTGGTGGTACAACAAAAATAAAGTTTGAAAACCGCTGGTATAGGCCATTATTTGCCGATTTCGATTCGTAATAAATCTATACACTCTGGCCTAATTCCAAGTTAGTCATGATTGGCTAATGGCTTGACGTCAGTTACAGGCGGTAGGATGGAAGAGCAGCCAGTCAGTCACCCCTTCCCTCTGCACCGATGACTATATCCGCCACTGTAGCTGGCGCACAAATCTTTAACTGCACAGCTTCACATGCGATAGACAATGCCTGTTATTAAACTTCAGAATGTGACTAAGCTTACTTAGTGTATTGTGCTTTTTCGATCGGGTTTTGGGTATTGATTTAAGGGCTCGGGTGCAATCCTTCAAACAAGTGCCCGGTTATTCTGGGGCCTGTTGACAACCCTACTAAGTAGTAAAAATCAAAATTATAATTATATAATTAACTTGTTATTAGTCCATAGCAAAACGATAGAAAAAAATCATTCGGTTAGTTAGACATTCTGGATCTGGATAATTCCAAATAGTAAAGAAATCTGCAAAATCGGTTTGCCGATCTGGATTTCGGTTGTGCCCTAAAGATGGGTTGATGGAGTGATAATTCACTTGGTAGTTCTGCATGGCAATATGACCTCCCTCTAAGTACCATGGAGTAGAAATTGGATGGTAGGGTAGTAATGGATGGTAATTGGATAAATCTCTCAGAAGAGGCATGATTTCTTATGAAATTGACAAAGTTGAATGAATTGGTGGAGTGGTGTTTCATATTTTGACCATAGGAACTTTTAAAGAATTTGCAGATAGTTTGCAGAGTATTTATTTTCATTTTTGAATCTTTAGGCTTTCTGATACTGCTTGTTTTTTGTAGCATTGGCAGACTAGTCCTTCTGATATGAATGCCTCTCTTGCTGAATGGATTCAAAGCAAAGTGGTCCCTGTTTACACATTTTCTTCAATAACATACTGTAAAAGTTTGCCAGGTAAGCTGTGCTGTAGGATAGCTTGACTATAATAGACGCCAGAACGAATATTAGATAGAGCATAACCCTTCAGACAACCACAACCAAACTGTTCAGTTAGTTAAGGCATTTTAAACCCATTCAGCTGATGAGCTTTTTGTTTTGATACTGAAGTTGATAACTGTTGTATACCATTTTGTTCTTAAGGTGTTCTTCATCTAATGGGAAATAATTTGGTGTTGTTTTTATAAAAGATTCTGGATTGTTGCAAAGTTTTGTGAGTAAGGGGTTAATAAGCGGAGATCGCAGGATCTGTGGACTGAGGTTAAACGGATGTCTGGTATGAGGCCCGGGTGCCGATGAGAGGAGTCATTGCCTCCTCATTAAACCAGCACTTCGGCAAAATATCGTGGGATAAACAGTATAATCCTCCTCATTTCAAGGCAACTGTTGCGGATTGGACTAAGACGGTGATAGATACAGCCACAGCTTATGAGCTACTGGAACATGGCTGCAAGGTCCGACGGCCAGCCATCATGGTTCTTTGGAAGGGTCGCTCTGATAATAGCCGAGCCGGTGGCTTACCTTTTTAATATTTCTGTCCTGTCCTCGTACGTCCCTCTGCAGTGGAAGACCAGCATCATCACTGCCGTGCCAAAGGTGAAACATCCTCAAGAGGCCGCTGACTTCCGCCCAATCTCAGTGACGCCTGTTTTATGTCGATTACTGGAAAAAATCATCGTGCATCGGTTCTTCCACCCAATTCTGCTTGAGCCCCATCTAAACCGGGACTTCGCATTTCATCCGACGATTCACTACGGCCGCCCTTGTGGCGCTAACTACCAATCTTACAGAACTGCTGGGTGAGGGTCAGTACATACACCTCATTCGCTGGATCTCACCAAGGTGTTTGATACGGTAAGGCACTCTTACCTGGCAGAGCAACTGGCCTAGATGCCGATCCCAGACAACATCTACAATTGGATTATCGCCTTTCTAGGTGACTGGAGCTATGCAACTAAATTAAATCGGGACATCTCCTCCACTATTTATATAAACTCTAGTATAGTGCAGGGTTCTTCGGGGTTAGGACCAAACAACTTTATAATAACAATCTCCAAGCTTAGGCCTTACCACTCAGGAAATAAATTATTAAAATATGCAGATGATAGCTACTTGCTGATCCCATCCTCAAATAGTGCCACTATCGCTGCTGAACTAGATCATGTAACGCAATGGGCGGGTACATGTAACCTAAAGATAAACTGCAATAAGACCTTAGAGGTGATCGACAGAGGGGGTCGGGGCGTGTTGGGCGGGGGATGAACCAACTGAGATGCCAGGCTTAATCAGAGTCAAGAACTTGAGGGTTCCTGGAGTAACGATGTTTGAACCCTTGTTTTTGATGAGCACATCGATCGAAAATGCTGTGGGGCCAGGCAGTCCTTGTATGCCGTCCGCGTACTTACTTCTTCTGCTTTATGCCACTCTGGTATGGTGAGAATATGCTGGACAACAAGAAAAAGGAAAGCTCCAGGCAGTTGTAAATAAGCTAATCCGACAGAGATGCCTCCCTGGTGATTGCCCAAAGATCGAAGAAATGTGCCATCTGGCCGATACCCGTCTGTTGTCGGCTGATCTCGAAGAACTGGGACATGTCCTAACATGGTTGCTTCCCCCAGTTAAGCCAGCAGTTTATGGCCTGCGCCCGAGACGCCATGACCTGGTGCTGCCAAAAGCAGAAAATCAAATGAGGAGCGCATTTATAGCCAGAATGTTATTCACATATTAATTTATCCTGATGTATGTATGCTGATGCTTGTTCACCAGAGTGCTGTTTGGCAGCTGGTTATATTAAAGAGTATACTTACTTACTTACTTACTTCAATATAGCTGAAAACAGACTCATTAAGGGAATAACTGGAGTCACACTTAAAGTGTCCTATATTTTAATTTTGCATGGAGAGCAGATTTGGCAATGGAACCATCATTTGCTATTTAATCAATTAATTGTCGGATGGAGGAAGCACTTCAGGATATTGGGGTAACAGATAAACCCAATCAGAGTCAGTAAAAGACCCTGACCATGCATGCACCTGTGTGGTTAGTGCTTGGACACAGAATATAAGTCCAACTGATGTTTCTCAGCAATGAAGATCTTGGGAGAGAACCTCAATGAAACCAGTTAGAAGGAGTTGAGCAGATGGACAAAAGCCTGGACATCATGGATGGAGGCTCATGGACAAAAGCCTGGACTTCATCAGCAAAAAGGTGACCAGCCGCCCAGTGTTTAGAGAATAGGGAAGGTTAGACCGGAATCAAAGGAGAGGAGTATCCTTAAGACCAAAAGAAATCTCAAGGCGCCGGAGCAGGATTTCATGGTCAACCATGTCAAAGGCTGAAGAAACATCATAAAGAGCCAGAAGAGTACCGTATATACTCGAGAATAAGTCGCCTTCGAGTATAAGTCGCCCCCTAAATTTTGGGCTGGGAAAGTGAGAAAATGTATTGACCCCAATATAAGTCGCGGCCGTAAATCACGCGTCATGTGACAGGTGTTGAACGCACTATACTAGCGCTGTTAAGAGGTCATGCTGGGTGCCATCAATAATTTTTCAAACTATGTGGTAAACGAATTCTATACCTTTTAAAGTATTGCTAAATGAATTAAATATTTTTGCACAATTATATAAATTAATTTATCTTAAATTTTTGTTGATATATGCGTAGTTTGTGCTTTTTGCAGTTGAAAAATGTTTTGAAATCGTCTATTAACGCCACCATGGCGGAAATAAGTATAGAGCATGGAGTATATAGTGTAGCATAGAGTCCTCAGTTTCTTGATAGAGCACTAGAACACAACTTCCTGCCTATGTGGTTTATAAGGTTTCCTCTACCTGGTTTCAGTGTACACTCTTATAATGCTGTAAGTAGACATCAAAATTTCAGACTAATTGCATTGTACTGCATATCCTACACTATAATGTTGAAGTGCTATAAATTTGAATGGAAAGACTTTACCTTGTGAAAATCCCCGGTAAAGAAGTAGGATCAAGAGTCGCGGAGGGTTTAAAATGATGTACATAGCTAATCAAATGCTCCATTTTTGCAAGAACCTACAATTTCTTTACAAATTTTTTTTATCAAATAGATTATTTTAATGTAAGTATAATAGAAACAGTTATAATTTACCCAGCAAGAAATTATTTATTGGCAAGGCGAGAAGGTAGAGTAGCATTCGTTAGCGGACGCGTTCGTCTATTACCTCGTTGGCGGACACGTGAATTTTGCCTTATCCCGAATATAAGTCGTACCCCCAACTTCAGATTTGAAAAACTGTCCAAAATTTTGCGACTTATTCTCGAGTATATACGGTAAGTTGAAACTTATCAACAGCAGAATAGATCTCAGACAGCAGGGAGAGGAGAGCAGTTTCTGTAGAGTGGTAAGCTCTAAAACCAGATTGGTAAGGTGGGAGAAGTCCAGATTGCTCCAAATAAGGAAGAAACTGCATAGAAACTAGCCCTTCAAGAGTCTTAGAAAGAAAAGAAAGGTTGGAAATAGGTTATGTGATGATCTGGCTTTGGATCTTATGCCCATTACTTTAGTTTTGCCTCCATTCTCAGTGTTGTCGTCAGCTAGATAGATTGGCAAACAAATGTCGTTCAGTTCTTCAAATTTAAGTTTTTTAATTATGGAAAAGTCAGACTTAAGCATCACTCATTTGCATCAAAATATAGCATCACGTTCTTTTGGTACTATTTACTAGTCTATAAAATTATACTTTATTTAGACCAACATCTTTCTAGTTAGTTTATTTATTTAATAGCCGAACTAACCTCAGATATTCTTTAGTCTTCCGGATTCGTTTGTCTTGAAATAGCGTAGAAATGAACACTTCAAGTTGTCTTCTCTCGATGAACTTCTCCAACGAATTCTCACAGATCAAAAATTCAGCAAACACCTTTTCTGAAGAGTTCAGCTTTCATTATCAACCACGTGTTGAACCAGCTTTATCCATTTCACTGTCTCTTTATGTTCTTCAGAACATAAAGAGACAGTGAATAATTGAAAATGGTCAATTATTGCTGAAGGGCTAAGTCATCTGCTCAGACACCGCAACTCGGTAAAGTTTGATTCTTTCAATAGTCTGTTTGTTCTCTCAAATCGCAAGACCAAACTACTCTCGTTTCATTCCAATCTCCAACCAAACTGATCTGATATCATCCGATACTTTACTCGAATTTGCACAGCATGCTTCTCTCTTTTATATCGAATAATCCACCATGGCAATAGTCTTCCCTAATCTATCTATTATTATTATGCCCGGGATATTTACGTGAGCTGTGCTGCACCAATTGAGATTTGGCTTGCCCATATCGATCACGCCGATCCTGTGCTGAATGCTTGAATGACTTCTGGTGCGTAGATATTTTTATCCCATCTTAACAGAGACACATCGCAATAATGAATTCTCGGACCAGTTTGCCTTTTGACCCAACAGATCGACCTCAGCGGCTCTCATCTGTATAACACATCATCTCACCGAAATGCTTACCACACACCCATACGTTCACCTGGTAGCTCTGGATTTTTCGAAGGCGTTTGATATGGTGAGGCATTCTTACTTGGCAGAACAGCTCGCCAAACTGCCCTGACAACATATATAACTGGATCATTGCCTTTCTCAACAAGCGACAACACAGAACCAAGTTTATAGGTACCACCTCTAGTGCAATAGAAATTAATGCAAGTATCGTTCAAGGGTCTGGACTAGAACCTATACACTTTATAATAGTAATATCTAAACTAAAGCCACGTCACTCCACAAATATAATGGTAAAGTATGCAGATGACAGCTATATCCTAGTTCCATCAGCTAATAGCGACCTGGTAGTGTCTGAAATCGAACATGTTTCGGCTTGGGCTGAGTCCTGCAATTTAAAACTGAACCATTCAAAGATCCAGGAAATCATCGTTCGGCGACCTAGGAAAAGGCTCGGAGAGGATACACCTAAAATTATACCGGGCCTTGTCAGGGTAGGGCACCTGAAGGTCTTACGATGACAGAACAATTTAACTTTGACAAGAAATGTAAATATGTAATCATAAAAGCCAGACAGTTGATGTACGCCCTCCGCATCCTTCAAGCACATGGATTATCAGGCCAATTACTGAGTGATGTGGTAAGTGCAACCACAGTTTCACAGATGTTGTATGCGGCACCGGCGTGGTGGGGGCTACGTGGGAGGAATGGGACGTACACGTCTTCAGGCAACAATGCGAAGATTGATCCGGTCTCGTTATTTACCGGAATCCTATCTTACTTTCGAGCAACTCTGCCAGAAAGCTGATTCTTACCTTTTCTTAGCCATCATTGCCAACCCATCACATGTTCTGCATCAGTTATTAACTCCAGAAAAAACTGTTGTATATAGGGAATTCTATTGTGTGCCCAGGGCACACAATAGAATTATACCTAATGCTGACTCTTTAGCTCGTAAAACCTTTGTCATTCGAATGTTATATGCTTAAATTAATTTTATGAACTATGTACACCAAAATGCGGTTAGCAGTTGGTTTTTGAATAAAGGATATACTTACTTACTTGCTTATATGTTTTTATTCTACTGCAAAGGGTTAATTAGTTATTCCCTTTGCATGCACTTCAATGATGTAATGTTGTGCTTTATCAGTGAACATTCCACCTGGAATGGCTTCCGTTTGGATCTGTGTCTTGTCTTAGCTAGAAATTCTGCACGCACTTTCTAGAAACACTTGAAAACTGTTCTTTTGCCCGATATGCTTGTAGGGAATGCAAACCCGAGGGCTTTCTACGAACATGTGTTTTTGGTGTTGGTGCCAGAAAAACCCGGGTTTTGACGGGTTTATAAACTTTACATGATAAATATTACTGCACTATTTCTTGCGACAAGAACAACGTCGTCGAATGCAGCTACAGAGTCCATAGTTCTGCAGACGACAATGATCATAAATGTCCTTGTGTTTGAGCAGGTTTATCTGATGCTTGGATCAGATATGAATATGCATACTTCAGCTTCTATTGACATAACTGGCACTGAGCCGTCTGTCCCACAGAATCGCGAAAGAAGTGTTCCCAAACACCGCTTTTTAAATTTGCTGATTTAAACACTGCTTTTCAAGTCACTAAATTTAAATACAAACAGTTTACCGATAATATACGAACTCAATGCCACAAATCTACAAACTCAACAGTAGGCCCACTCACTGGTCGTGTGAAATGTAAGGCCTCACTCATATAACGTCACCAAAAAAGACATGGAACAAGCCAATAAATAAGTAAGTAGAAGTAGTATTACATGACCCGTTACCAAGCACAGCACTGCCGTTATATTTCCATTACTCTGCATTTGTGAGATTCACGGCGTGAACGACAATGAAAGTGATGCTTTTCAAACATGCCAAACCCGGGTTTCAATCACAGTTTACGATGACATACCGTATATACTCGCGTACAAGTCGAGTTTTTTTGGACAATTTTGAAATTCCAAAGTTGGGGGTTCGACTTATACGCGGGGCAAGCCAAGATCGCAAGATTTATCCATCGGAGATCGCATGAACATGCAACGGAGGTCAACAACATACCGCGTCCGATATCGCATGACGCAACAATGAGCGATCGCATGACCGTGAAGGAAATAATAATTATAATGTTATAAACAAATGATACTATAAAGAATAAATTTTTAGCACAATACTGACAAAATATCTGGTAGAATAAAATAATTTTCTATTAAATTTAAATGATGCGGACGTTGACGTTAATAATTAACGTCAACGCCAGTTCTTGTTTGTTATTCTTTTGACTGGGCGCAGGTGCCATTTTGTGCATCATTTCATTTTATAGCGCATTTCATATATGACCTTAAATTCGTGTACGGTAAAAAATATTGATAAAACCAAATTTGACCTGCCTGGGAATTGTATTGTAAACGATATAAGACCATTCAGGTCAAAACTATTGGTCATAACCATCGACGTATATCCCAATATACGTCGATGGCCATAACGAACGCATTTCATGTGATAATTAGTTGTCTAGCACAGTGCTTCTTAAACTTTCGAATGCTGCGGACCGGTAATTGCTCTACCAGCCATTTCGCGGACCGGTGCTTTTCAACATCAGCATACATGTTTGACATGTTATATTAAAAATTGGATTTCATGTAACATTGTCACTGTTTATAACAACTATATTGTTGTTACTGTTGTCAATTTATGTTATTTAAGACGTTTATTATACATTTTCGCGAATAAGTTGAAAAATTATGAATTTTAAGGACTGTTTACGGACCGGTGACCAGAGCTCCGCGGACCGGCGCTGGTCCGCGGACCACCACTTTAAGAACCACTGGTCTAGCAGATGGGATGAAACTGATGCTAATGTTTATTTAGAAGCAATAATAAGACACCCCAAAACAAGGTTAGCAGTATTTGAAAACATGCTGAATGTAGAGAATTGTAGTAGCAGGAAACTTGTGTGTATCAGTATCAGAACAAAGTGATTCAATTGTTGTCAACATTATCTTTCATCGTCGTTATTATCAGATAATTGCTTATGTTTTATCAGGTTTTCAAGATTTTGCAACAAAAGATCAGGCCACGTTAATTCGGCTTGGCCAATCACAGAGCAGAATCCTCGTAGCTGCCAATCACTGGTATGATCCAGAAGAGAAGAAGTTTCATGACTTCTTATCTTGGCGATCTGAAGACCTTTTCAAAAAGAAGCTTATCAAATATGCTGAAATGATTCATAGTTTAGAACTTGATCGAATTGAATCTGCTGTGTTAAATGTTCTCATTCTAATAGCCACTGGTAAGTTACCGTGATTTTTCTGTTATATTCAGCTTCAACTTACTGGCTACGTAACTTATGGATGATAACTAAAGTCTATGCATCAGCTTTTATGTAACAACTAGCTGTAACCCGTGAAAAATCACGGTATATAAACTTAGTTTAGAAACTTTAATGTTCTTGTAAAAAAATACGTAAGCTAAATTGTTATCGTTGCAATAATTGTTTAATGACAACATTTTTGGTAAACATTCGATGCTTATCGTTGGGCAGCAATTGTCCTTGTTAAACACTAAAACTAAACACTTAATTAGACACTTAAACTGTAAAGACAACGGTTAGTTTGAAAGACAACAACAGTATAATTTAAGTCCGTGAGTTTGCTGACTTCATGGTCAACGTACAGGTACATGGCTGTCTTAACAGGTGCATGGCTGTCTTGGAGAGAGAGACAGACAGACAGACAGACAGACAGACAGACAGACAGAGAGAGAGGGCTGCCTCAATGGCTGACTGGTGTTGTGACTTTGTGATATGGGTGGCGAGCCGCAGGGAGTGACGGACTACTGGCCCTCCCTCTATTCCTCCCTCACTGACACTAGCCGTTGGCTGATGTCAGGCATGGAGAGAGGGCTGGCCTACCGGGTGTATGAGGCGACCTTGGATTGGCTTATTATGTGACAGACAGAATAACAGACCGGACATCCTAGCTATACTTTCTCTAATGGTAGTTTGCAACCTTTGGGTCCTGCTAGATAAGGAGCTTACTCTTGCACCTCATCTCCATCACCTTGCCCGCACCTGCTACTATTAGCTGTGCCAGCTTTGCACTGTTGCTCGCTCTCTCACCCATAGCGCCATTTCTACCTTAGTACACTCCTTTATTACAGCTCAGCTTGACAGGTGCACTTTACTATGGCCTACCTTCTAGTCACCTAGCGTGCCTCAGTCGAGTGCAGCGCTCTGTGGCACACCTTATTGGCGGAATACCTAAATTTTGTCAGGTCTAAGGTTATATGCTTGAGGTCCTGCATTGACTTCCCATCAGCCAGTATGTGGTTTACAGGGTGTTTCCCTAGTCTGGCGGTGTATGATGGACCCGCTTATCTGCAGGTCCTTTGCGCCCCATGCAGGGAGTCCAGGGTAGCCGCCACCTCTGCTCTTCGGGAAGGGGGTGCTCATTGTGCCTTTTGCCCGCACAGCCACTGCGCAGAATTGTGCTTTTTCAGTGGTGGGCCCGACAGCATGGAACAGGCTCCCTCTGGAGCTGTGCCTGCTCCACAGAACTCCCTCTGATACGTTCTACACTAGACTGAAAACTGTTCTATTTGGCCGTGCTGGAGTCGGGAGCACCTCTCAGTAGCCCCCGTGAAGAGGTGCTATATAAATACTCAAATGAATGAATGAATCGGACATTATGTTGGTAGATGTAAAGTCAGAAGACACGAGTTTTAATGCAGTGATATTGTAATTGTAATCAAACATTTATAATAGCACTCAATGATTCAAAGATGCTCCTGACCCAAGTCAATGCCGATATTAATTCATCATGTGCAGCTGTTATTTTCCTCTTGTAAGGTTTCTGCAGAGTTTCAATTCTTTAGAATTGGCATCATGTGAAACACTTGCCAGCAAATGCTGGACTCTTTTTCTCCTGATGGAAAATTGTAGAATAAATTCCCATTTCATGGAAGTCAGGAATTTGCAAACTTCTGATGATTACTTGAAAACTCTAATCTAAATGTTGTAAAACTCAGTATTTCTGTCATGATTTACACAGTAATATACCTTGAACAACATTCTTCCTTGTCATAATACACGATCGTAAAAACGAAACAAGTTGCTGACTTTTCTTATTGATTCTCATTTAGTTGAACATTAACAGCAACTAAATATCCTGTTCTTGCATGATATTTGGATGTTTTTGAACCATATTGTATCATATGCAGTTGATGCATCACCATCACTCCATCCACGATTTAGAAGGAAACAGATACTGAGCTGGACTATTGACCTCGAGCCCTACAAATCTGTACGTTGTTATGTGACAGTTGCTCAGCACCATCGATTCTTTGCTTCCAATTGCGCTTTGGGTGTTTAAACGCTGGTATATAAATTTGTATTTGGATCTCTATTAAGTGTTTTTCTAGACTGCTTAGATTGTTACAGCATTGTCCATTATGAGACAGTTATTTGGACATTAGGCTACTCATAAAATTTTGATATTTTGAATGTCTGCAAACTTGGAGTCATGGCCACACCCCTCAACTGTTGTTGCTAAATTATAATGGCTACACAGTACACCATGCTATACACAAAACACTGTTTCACTTTCAGCTCTGGTGTCCTGTGGCCCACCAAGCCCTGTCAGTGTTCGCATTGCCTGCACTTTCACCGCTGCCCAAAGTTTCTGTTAACCCCTTAACTGGGGAATAACCTAGTGCGTTAATAACCAGCTCCTGGGGAATAAATTTAGTTGAAAACACAATTTTCTATGATGGTCTTTAACTTATTAGTAACTCAATGTTCTTCATTCTGACAGATATTTTTCAGTTTTTATTACTAACTCAGACAATAGTATTAGTTTCAATAGTAGCAGTATCAATAGTATCAGTTTCAGCTTCATTAGTATCTGTCGATGTAATGGTTTTACTAAAGGAAATTTACTAACGAAATCTAGCGTGACACCAGACGCTGTTGACACTAGAAAGTTTGTTTTACTAAACGAAATTTACTAACTAAATCTAGCGTTACACTAGAAACTTTGTTTTACAAAAGTAAATTTACTAACGAAATCTAGCGTTACACTAGAATGTTATTGACACTAGACACTGTTGTCAACAAAAGGCCTTTACTAATGGATAACCCTTGTCCTACCATAGAATAACTAACTAGAATAATTTTAGCACTACAGCATAGCTAATCTAGAAGAATTTAGTCTTGTACGACATATAAATACAGCATCCCCAAGCCAGTGAAAACCAATAACGTGCTTGACGTATATATACGGCTTCCCCAGCAGACGAAAGGCTACGCTATGACGTATATATACGGCTTCCCCAGGCAAGGGGTTAAGCAGTGTGGGCTTTCTCAATGGCTTCGTGTGGCGACATGCAATATCCGATCACTGAGGAGGAAGTATGTTTCAGTTGCAGAGACGATCATCACTAGCCGTCTGGATATCTTGGTTGTAATGGAAACGTGGCTTGCTTTGTCATCTGACATGGCGGTGCTTTGATCAGTTCCATTAGGATACGGGTTCCTGCAGCATGCACTGTGGATGCATTGTCAGTGGAGTCTCATGGAGGAGATGTAGCCATCTTTCATACGGGGAAACCTACGAGTAAGGAAGATTAAAATTATCTGTGCACCCAAGTTCCTTTGAGGTGTTGGCTGCCTCTATTTCTTCAACACGCAACCCTCTAACCCTCCTCATTTACAGACCGGTCTCTGCATCACCATAATCCTTCTTCTTCAGTGAGCTCTCCTCACTTAGGGAACAGTTTGCAATTTATAACACACAGCTGGTGATCACTGCAGACCTTAACCTTCACCTCAAAGCTAGCTGGAAACCAGGCTGTGCTGCTCACTTATGAAGGAATTTGGTTTGATGCAGCATTTTGCCGAATCAGTGTACAAGCATGGTGGCTGAATCTATATCATTATGACCAGAAACGATTGCATGATAGCGGATTTGCATATTACATCTCCAGGGCTGTCTGATCATGGCCTTGTATCCCTCTTCTTCTTTAAGTTCTCTGCCCTTCGGCAGGTTTCAACTTCCAATGACGCCATTCCTCTCTTCGCTTTGCTCTTCCCTTCAGTCCGCTGTATCCGTTGGTCATCAGATTGTATTGTATCCTGAACCATCCCATTCACTCATGAGAATCTGATCTATGTTCTCAGACATATTCGTAGATGGAAGAATTTGTATTGCGCTGGCTGCCTTTAGAACATCTCTGCCATCTATCAGCTGTCGACAGGAATCTGTTGGTTGTTCCACTTGTGTGTGTGTGGGCCTGGTCCTGGTGCATTGTTGTGCTAACTGATGTAATATAGAGCATCTCTTAGTTGGTTTGCTCTTTGAACGGCGCTATACAAATGTCCAATTACAGTTACAATTATCAACGTTATAAGGCAGTTCTTCCAAGGTTACTTCATCTGTCTCTGACTTCTTTCATATCTATGAGGCAACCATGAAGCACCTGGTTGATTCATTACTGCCAGAGTGTGGGTGCTTTAGAACATGGTTTAATGCTGCAATCTGCGTGGCCAGACCAGATGGCTCGAAACACGTTTCAGGTGTACCAGATCGCTGGATCATCAGATATCTTGGATTCATTCCATCAGAGTTATGCACTGAAGATTCAGGAAGAAGGTGTGCAGATACTGGGAGGCTATTATTACGCAACAGGATCAAGATCCCAGAAAACAGTGGTCCTTGGTTGTTCTAGGGCAGTGCCTTGAACCAGAGTTTTTCAAACTGTGGTCCGTGGACCAAGAGGGGTCCGCGAAGGATATGGCGGGGTCCGCGAGAGCGTTCTGAAAATATTAATTAATAATTAACACTACATAGGTTTTAACATTAACAGCCTGTGTTTTCAAATTTTTTCTACCCTACTTATAGCATGCCTGTAACTGTATGATCTATAGGGGTCCTATTGAATATTCGATCACACCGTTTTTGTGACGCTGCTGAGAGTTATTCTTTGCGTACTACAGTGATGTAAATAAATTAAAATGTATGGTCATGTTTCATTTCTAGTCTAATAGCCTAAAAAGTGTGTGTTTTACTAAAATTTTATAAATAATTTCTGCTTATCGGCTGTTAATCATTTTTGCACACAAGGTGAGCATGATGTATTTGTAATATGCTGGTCTATTTCCTGATTGTGCCAAATCTGGAATTGTAGAAATTTGTGGAATTCGCCTGATTTTAGCCTTTAAATGAACAATAATAGAGTTTGTGCAAAGCATAGAATTCCTATTTCATTCACGTTCGCTGTAATATCCTAACTATATAATTTTGCGGTTTGTAGTACGGTATAGATAACTTGTTTGAAACGTAAGAAAACAGTGCTTATCCAAAATAGCTCCAAGAATTGACAGTTTGTGCAAAGCAAAGGAAGCAATCCCTCCCACTGACATTGGGCCCTACTGGTTTTTGGCGAAACCGATGTTATTGATTTCTTAAAAATGACTGTGTTCCATAATTATTGCAGGAAGTTAATAACAATTTATTCAGTGTTACTTTTATACTATAGGGCCTAATAGTCCTCAGCGTCATAAGCAATCTTGTATTGTGGAAATAGTCTGCCTGTTATTTTGATTAAATTTTTAAGTGATTAGTTTCACTTTTTAAATACATGGGTCCGCGAGCTATGCCTAGCAAAAATAAGGGTCCCTTGTCCAAAAAGTTTGAAAACCTCTGCCTTGAACAGCTGCTCCACCATTCACAGCTATGGAGCTCATGGAGGACTCCACAGCCAAGATTAATTCCATTCGCTCCAGCTTCACTCCTCCAACAGCCATCTGTGAAGGGTTTATTTAAGTGATATGGCTAACTCTTGGTTTTTGTCATGCTCTTTCATTTGTCCATGTTTTCATTTGTAGTAGGATTGACTATTGTAGTGCCAGCGATGTACGCCTCACTTTGGAACACATTAGGCAGTTTGAACATATCGTATCGTATTTGGAGATTTGTATAGCGCCACTTACAGCGCTCCCAGTGCGAAGGCTCCGAGAGAAGAAAAAGGTTTTCAGCATGGAAAGCGATGTAGGAAGAGATCCAGAAAGTAAGGTTACCCGTAGAGAGGAAGGAAGGGCATTCCACATGGAGGGCCCTATGTTGGCAAAAGATCTAGTTTGAGCTAGAGTGGTCCTGGCACGCGGAACAAAGAGGCCTTGCCGGTCACGTGAGCGGAAAGGTCAGTGAGAAGCTGCAGAAAGAGGGGGCGGATGAGGTCCCTGAGATATTTGGGAGTAGTACCCAGTTTAGACTTAAGAAGAAGAACAAGAACTTTAAATTGAATGCAGGCTAGAAGAGGGAGCCAGTGAAGTTGGTTGACCATAAACGAAGAGATATGAGAAAATTTAGGAAGACGAGCAAATCAGTCTGGCGGCAGCATTGAGAACTGACTGGAGAGGAGACAGGCGGACTCTAGGAAGACCAATAAGAATTGAATTGCAATAGTCGATTCTAGAACAGACAAATGCGTGAACTATATGGGTCAAGGTGGATAGGGAAACAGATTTGCGAATAGTCCTGATGTGCCGAAATTGAGAGTAGGAAGAGCGTGTGAGGTTTTTAACATGATCAGAAAAGGTCAGAGTGACACCTAGGTCACGAACACTGGTAGAAAAGGTAAACTGCTCAAGGGAAGTTTTCAGCAAGAAGTGGAAAGTCAAGTTTCTGAAGTTGCTGAGGAGTACTAAACCAGATTAGTTGAGTTTTGGAGGAATTAAGAGCAAGGCGATTTGAAGACATTCATGCATGTAACTTATTAGAGAGTACCTGAATACCGGTACATATGCTGAATACTTATGAACATATGCTGAGTGCAGCTGCTAGACTTATTGCTGGCATATAACATTTTTATTTATGTGAGTTGTGCTGCCCCAATTGAGATATGGCTTGCCATAGATATCTTTGTTCTACTGCTTGAGGTGAATTAGTTATTCCCTTTGCATGCACCTCAATGATGTAATGTTGTGCTTTATCAGTGAACATTCCACCTGGAATGGCTTCCGTTTGGATTTGTGCCTTGTCTTAGCTAGAAATTTTGCACGCACTTTCGTGAAACACTTGAAAACTGTTCTTTCCCCGAGGTTGGGTTGGAAGCTTCTCAGAGTAGTTATCTGGGAAAGGCGCTATATAAATGCTCTTAATGAATGAATGTCACAGCTTTTCATGGCCTGAAAGACATCATACTACAACATAAAAAATACCTATGCATAGACATAGACAGAAGTGTGTAGCAGTTTGGTCTTTTAATGATCAAGCTGTATTTGTTTGTATTTGATATTACCATCCTTCCAAAATTCAGAATTCCACGCACGACCATATATGACAGCCTGAGCAATTGCACTGAATGTCCTTACACCAGTGGTCTTCAACCGGGGTTCCGCGGAACCCTAGGGTTCCGCGAGCGTCAGCTAGGGGTTCCGCCGGAGTTCAAATAAAATTTAAAAAACACCAACTGAATTCACAAAGGATGAGCAGTGAACACAATTCTTCACAGCTTTCAGTCATTCTTGCTAGCCACGATATTCAAAGTTTAAAATTCTAAAATCTAAATAATTATTATCCCAACATTAATTGTAGTCTTAATCTCGAGATTTCTACAGCGCCCAAAGAGTGGAGTCGCAGGAACCAGCTTATTCACATGCTCTCAGTGAAAAAATCGATAGGCAGGTAGAATCAAAATCGGTTCCAGGTCAAGATATAAAGGGGTCTTCCTAGGGTCGATCTGTCTCCTCTCCAGTCAGTTCTCAATGCTGCCATCTTCCTAAATTTTTCCCATATCTCTTCGTTTATGGTCAATCAACTTCACTGGCTCCCTCTCCTAGCCCACATTCAATTTAAAGTTCTTGTTCTTGTCCTTAAGTCTTAACCCATTAGTGCCTGATTTTTCAAAATCATATTTATTCACTTTTAATTTGTTATATATATAGTATAAACATAGGGAAAAATATTATTTTCATCAAAACTTGTATAATATGTGAATTTGAGCTACTTTTGTAAGCGTCCCATTTATGGGACGCTAGGCACGAGAGGGTGCCTCAACTAATAAGCATGTATTTGCAACGCAACTTGCATTCTTGCATCAAATAAAAGTCAAATCAGTTTAATTCAAACAAGAAGGTCACTATCTACAAATATTTACAGCTAACAGTCAACAGTAAATAGGAATAATAAGAAAAAAATAAAGAATACTGGACATATTGCTCCAGTCCATGAATATCACACTGGTAGTTGCCTGCTTACAGCTCTCAAACTATTTAGTTAGCAAAACTGACTGTCAAAACTTGCATTTGACTAGCTTTAGAGAATGATTATTAGTACTAATAGTACTATTAATAATCCAACCTGTAATAGGAGAGCATAATATTAAAAAAACAGTTACTGAGTGTCTCCTTTCGATGGTACAAATATGCCATTTGTCTGTTTTCCCTTAGATTTCATGAGATTGTTCAAAGCAGTCAATGTGCAGGGCAACATTACACTTCTTGCACTGTTTTTTAACCTTGAGATTACAAACTGCACAAAGTCTCTGTGTTTCAATTGCTTTGATATAGTGTTTGCCATCCTTGCGGACCTCCATCGGAGCTCTCTGGCTCTGTGGCTGTGTATTCCCCGAAGGTCTGCCAATGGCTATGCGTTCAAGAAAATAGCTCTTATGAATGACAATAGCTTTGTGACTATGGCATCCAAATGCCATTGGGTAAAACCAACACATTGCAGACATTGCTTCGGAACTCCAGCTGACCCATTGACTGATGACTCGCTGATTGAGTCAACCTGTAGATCAGCCAGGCATTCTGCATGGTGACATCCATTAGGTACATGACAAGAGGCCACCACCACTTGTGCAAACGAACTGAGTTGCAGCAAGTGACAATAATCTGGATCATCTGGTCCACTCCACCCATGTTCTTGTATTGGCTGATCAAATATGGTTACAACTTTACTGGCAGCCTTTGACCGCTGTTGTACCGAAACTTATTGGTTCTACCCCATGGCAGCTGGATGCCATGGTCACAAAGCTATTGTCATTCCATTTTGTCACAATAATTTTGGACTGTGTTCAACCTGTGCTCTTTTGTTCCACGGACAATTATTTAAAATTTATCTACAGAAGTTATAGTACAATCTTCAATCCGATTTGCATGCACTGTTCCCGTTGCAAGAATATTTAGTGTCGTGAGGTGTTGGAGGCTGGTGACGAAATTATCAAAATAGAGAACAGAGTTATCAGAGTAGGCAGAGTGTTGAGCACTTCTTTGCATATACTTGTAGGTATTTCAACTAACTGTATGATTACTCCAGAAAGCACTCAAACAAAGTTGTTGGCTAGTAGTCGGTTTTAGCATACTGGTTCAGAAGGATGTGATCAGCCGACTACAGCTTTAGGCATGTCTTTTTCACCCATTTCCTCTCTGGCTTGTTGCTTTTGTCATCTGATTCACGCGGTCATTAGTGCCTTTCGTCGCCGTGGTAGGATTAGTTGCTGTCCGATGTAGTTCTCGCTGCAGTATTCATCGTGGTTGACATACCACTATCAAGGAATTCGCGAAGACGCAGTGATGGCTTCAACATTCTTCACCATCTTCACTGATGGCTGACAAAGTCTCTGTCAGCATCACCTGCTGACAGTATCAGGAGTCCAACAGCTAGATGGTGAGATCTCTGCCAAAGTATATGACTTGGACAGTCTTCACCTAAAACCATTGGTGGTTGAAATCTTGGCTGTATCCGAAACTCTTGCACCACCATGAGTCAAGGTCTCTGCTGAAGAATGAAATATATACAGGGTGGGCCAGTAGGAATGCACCAACTTTGACGCCTTATAACTTGAATAATTTTTATGTGAGCGTCTTGTCCAATATATCAAATTGAAGATAATTATCCATTTTATCATTCTGCCAAATATCTACGAGATACTATTACGACGTTTTGAGATAATCATATTAATATTCGATGTGCCATTTTGCAGCCATAAAACTGCAAGAAAAAACAAAAGTCTGAAACTGAAGATGTCAATTCTAAACAATCACTTAGTACTAACAATTAATATCTTGAGTGAATTTATCATCAGTCAAACAAATACTCAATATGTCCACCACGTGCTTTAATGACTGCATCAACACGAGACGACCACTGATCGATGGCTGAGTCCACCAGTGCTTGGGTTATCTCAGCCCAGCAGCGAAGAATCACGTCTTTCAAGTGTTCAACGTCACGTATCGGTTCACGATAAACCAGTTGCTGAAGACAACCCCAGATCGAATAGTCAACCGGGTTTAAATCCGGACTGTTCGGTGGCCAGTTCTCCGGTTCAATTAACTCTGGCACGTTAGCGTTCAGATAGGCAACCGTATGACGTGAACGATGCGCCGGCGCTCCATCTTGCTGAAAGATGTACCCATCAACTCCAGACAGTTGGCGAATATCACGTAGCAGTCCTCTTGCGAGTACTTCATCGCAGTAATAAACACTGTTCACCTTAGCCTTTGGAGTAACAAAGAATGGCGCCGTCTTTCCAAGCTTTGAAACAGCCAACGACACCATCACACTTTGCGAGAAGTTCTTCCTGCCCTTCAGAAGCCGAGCAGGCGCAACCTCACGCTTAAGGCTAACGTTTGCATACACACGGTCGTTCTGAGTGTTTGTTGGCGTCTGAACCGTGAAGATCTTCTCGTCTGTGAACCATGTTCTGTTGATCTTTTCATCTGTCATTCGCTTCTTGAGTCGTTTGCAGGCGGCTAGACGTTTCATCGAATCGGCATCAGACAATTTCTGAACTTCACGTCGACGATAGACTTTGAGGTTGAGGTCATGTTTAGCAATGCGCCTAACAGTACTGCGTGAAATTCCGGTCGCACGCTCAATTTCTCTCGGACTCTTACTCGTCCCTGGATTGTTGTCTTGGCTGCAAATTAACTCATGGACTTGTGCAATGTTCGACGCTGTGCGCGCAGAACGTTTGCGACCACAGTTGCGGCTGTTAGACGTTCCCGTAGCATCAATTTGTTTAATCAATCGATTTAGAGCATATTTATTCCATTTTCTAGAAGGGAATTCTATCATCATCTGATGTGTATTGTATCCTTTTTCTGCTCGTAAAATTCGGATTAAAATTCTATCCTCTTCCGTGAGCGGCGCCATGATGTTCAATATTTACATTCAAAATTGAGAGGTGTGCGCCGCACCGAAATTTTATAACAACGGTGCCGTATATCAGTGCAAGATTTGACACAGTAGTAGAGTGGATGATTACTTTCAATTTAGTATATTGTGCACGATGTTCGGATAACAGTTGTTCAAGTTATATCCATCCAAAGTTGGTGCATTCCTACTGGCCCACCCTGTATATATAGGCCTATATTAGGGTGGCTCAGAAAAATAATTTTCTTATTTTTTTAACTCTCACCCTCTCATAATGTTCCAAATAAATAAATAAAATTTCCTGTGAAGTTTGTGATTTTTAGGATGATGTTTAGGGGTGCCTCATGGCAAGTGTAATTTTACACAGGCATGTCCTTCTCGTACAATGCCGCTAATTAGTATTAAGTCTAAACAGTGACCATATTGTATTCATTGTCTACTGCCTAGCAGTGCACGCATTATTAACCAGAAGCAGTAACACTGTGTAATCAACAGCTAATTAAAGGATTATTAAAGTAAGCCTGAAAATGGTTCTAGTCCGACATAGCCTTCAACATAAAAAACACATAATACGAAAAGACTGTCTACTGTTAAACGCTAATGTCTAGCATTCAGTCCGGCTACAACTGTGGATTTCTTAGAGTCCATGAACAACTTTTTATGCTCGGCAACTACTTGAAGGAGAAAGTGTTTCGGTTCTTCGTTTCTGGTCAGATCAGCATTAAACTCATGAAACTCGTTCTGCCGTGTAGTTAACAACTTTCAGTGCCTTGACATACTTCAGCGCTGTTTTGAATTCAGAATTGTAGCACCACAGACCAAGATCAATCTTAAGGAATTCTATGGGCCCCAATAGCTTCTGCACCGCACCATCAAATATGACCTTATTTACTGCAGACTACTGTAACCTTTCCAGGAACAGTAGGTCATTAATCAGAACCAAAACCAGGATTGGAAACGTTTGAGCATCTGCATATCTGGTCCATTGTCAGTGAACGGATCTTATCCAGGATTATCTCATGAATATGATGCCGACAGGCAAAAATTAACAAACGTTTGCCAAACTTCTCCTCCATAAGAGTGCATGCACCTGACTTAGACCTGTGTTCGACGATGTGATGTCGAAGCCATGCCACAGAGGCACAGATACGTGACTTCATACCCTAACCTTTGATAGTGCGAATACTGCAGCGTTTATTATTTCTCTGGTCCCATTTGGTAAGTATGGAACAGCAAGCAGCTGATCAATGCCTGCTCCAGATGCCAATACAGGCAAGCATGGGCGTCCACAGGCATATTGAGGGGTGCAAAAATTTTGTAGGGGCAAAATTTTTTATGGGGGCTAAAATGTCGTTTTTGCATAGAAAAAATTTGCATAGAAATAAATTTTTAAATAAATAATGATCAAGGACTTACTTTAACAATTAAGTGTTTTTCGTATTGAAACTCGTGCTGGGACTGTTGTAATAATCATAAAAATCAAAAAATTTATTTTTGTAAAATATTTTCAAAATTGGGGTAGGGGCGAATGCCCTCTTGCCCCCCCCCCTTCGGACACCCATGCAGGCAAGCACTCAACTTTAGCTTTTCCGGTCATGTGTGAAAGAAGTTTACAGTCCCAATGGACTTTATAGGAACATCACCAACTTTTGTTGCAAACTCTTCTTTGAGCTTCTATTGCTAAGTACAATCATGTAGAGGCACCCCTAAATATATTCAGAAACACCTGAAACTTTGCCATACATTTTTTTAAATTATTTGGAACATAATGCGGGGGTGAGAGCTGCAACTTTTAAGAATTTATTTTTTCACCAATGCCGCTGAACCACCCTAGGCCTATATATATATATACCTGCAGTCAAATAGTTGGCCGGTGGAGAAATCATCCCAATCGGTGCCACTCTTGATGTGGACACTGTGTGAGATTCATCACCTCCATCAATCCTGAAGTGTTCTTGTCAAAGTTGCTACTCGTAGTTGTCTCCGAGTCAGGTTATGACACATGCCTTCATCTTCGTCACCGCTATCCTCATCGCTACAGATTTGATACCACGGCGGTGTGATGAATATATCTGCATGCGTGAAGACAACGTCTTCTTGCATTGCTAGTACTTGATTAAAAGTAAATCCTTTCTATCTCGGCATGCTAATGTTCACAACAACAAAAATCAGATACATTTATGTAGTTTGAAATCAAAGCATGTGTCCAAATTGAAAGACTTTCAAACCCAAACTGCATAACCTGAATTGACAACAATATCACACTTTACAAGTCTAATCGGCCCATATTTCACCAATTCAAGAAATCAAATAAAGAGCCTGCAATACATGATGGTACATATATAGTGTAGGACAACTTAAATTATGCAAATGAACATAATTATAACTCAGAAATTCATGCATGCAATTTTGTAAGCTTGAAATTGCGTTCACACAAAACGTGCACCCATTCGTGCCTTGCGTCCCATAAATGGGACGCTAGGTCAAGCAGCACTAAAATTCCATAATGACTGTTTAAATTAGACAAAGTTATAGAAACAGTTGGGAAACATACTGACCTTCGTGTGTATTACGATGAACTTGCAGAATTATTGATTATATCCGAAATAATTAAGAGTTAATACACGTAGATTTCACAACCAGCGACGGTAGGTCTTTGCTAAAAACAAACGCCATCAACTCGCGCACATATTAATTAAGTAGCCCAATAGCAGCCCAGAAATGTTGTCTAGCATCTGACAAACAATTTGATATCAAATACTTGTCAAATTATTGAAGATTTGAATTTATTTGAAATTTTAAACTGCCCGTCCCATTCATGGGACGCTAGGCACAAATGGGTTAACTTGGTACTGCTCCCAAATATCTCGAACCTATCTCCCCCTTTCTGCAACTTCCCACCGACCTCTCCGCTCTCTTTGTTCCGCGTGCCAGGACCACTCTAGCTCAAACTAGATCTTTTATCAACATTGGGCCCTCCCTGTGGAATGCCCTTCCTTCCTCTCTACGGTTAACCTTACTTTCTGGATCTCTTCCTACATCTCTCTCCTTGCTTAAAACCTGTTTCTTCTCTCGGAGCCTTCGCACTGGGAGCGCTGCTGAGTCGCCTCAGCTGTGAGCGGCGCCATACAAATCTCCAAATATGATACGATACAATAAGGCGGATGGTGTTTAGAATTGGAGTGGCGAGGGAGGTAAGGGGAAGAAGAGGAATCGGGATAAGATTTCTGAAAGAGCAGTGTTTAAGTTTTGAGTGAAGGACCCGCGGGGAGATAAAAAGAACTTGAGGTGAGGGTTTTGGTGAGTTCTTCGTTTGGGTTACATAATTGTCGTAATTCTGGCAGGAGTTTATTCTAGAGAGGAAGAACAGCTATGGCTATGGAGCGATATGCAAATTGCATAAGTTACAAGTTAACATTACAGGTTACAATAATATTTATTTCTTGAAAAAACTGAAAGGTGAAACGCGCTGGGTTCCATGAGCAATGAGTGCTTTGTGTAGGGTTCCGTCACTGCGAAAAGGTTGAAAACCACTGCCTTACACAGTGACCACCTTAGTGGATGCTTGAACCTGTACTTTAAGGCCGAGCGCTCTATTCGTTTGGCTGCTGTGCCCCACCCCATATGTAGAGTATTGTATTGTATTGTATTCAGATATTTATAAAGCGCTTCTAGCGGGAGGGCCATTCAGAAGTTCTCCCTGTGCGAGAGACCCGAGAGAAAAAGCAAGTTTTAAGAAAGGTAAAAGAGGAAGAGACATTACCTGAGAGAATAGAAGAATGAACGAACGGAGGAAGCTCATTCCAAAGAGCAGGGCCAGTGGAAGCAAAAGACCTAGATTGAGCCAGAGAAGTCCTGACCCGGGGAACGAGGAGGTCAAAACGGTCAGATGAACGAAGAGGACGACGAGAAGCAGCAGAGTGAGGGTGATGAATTAAGTCACATAAATATTTCGGAGCAAAACCAAGTTGAGCCTTAGAGACAAGGATGAGGACCTTAAATTGGATGCGGGCAGAAAGCGGGAGCCAGTGGAGTTCTTCTGCCATAAAGGTGGTGATATGAGAGAATCGAGGAAGACGGGCAATTAATCTAGCAGCAGCATTGAGATCAGACTGAAGAGGAGCAAGATGGACTTGGGAAGACCAATGAGGAGGGAATTGCAGTAGTTAAGTCTAGAGCAGACAAATGCATGGACAATTGAAGTGAAAATTGGAGATGAGACAGAGCAACGGATAGCTCTAAAGCACCTTAGGTGAAAATAGGAAGTGCGAGTAGGTGGACTAACAGCACATTGACTCCTCATCTAGTCTTCAACTGCCAAACTAGAGGAATCACTGTGGCACCGCAAATGTTGTAAAAACACAGAGACTTTAGCTTTGAACAAAAGTCTGTACAGAGTTTGTACAGCACGAACCTCTACTTGTCATACTTATGGCTAGAGGTTCTGCCTTCATGCATAAGCAATATGATTGCCATTCGTCCTTTTAAGGACCCCTCAAAATTGATAAGTATACCTGTAGTATATATTGAAAGATGCCTTTGATTAATGAGCGCTTGCCATACTGTACCAAGTTACCATCAGTATGAGCAATGCTAGAAAGACAGTTCGCTCAGCAAACTCTTCATCTGCTGGGCTTATCCTGTGTAACTATTTTTGTAACAACTCTTTGTTTATATAGCTCTCCAGTAATGCCTCCAATTTATGCACAACACTTCTGTGTTAAGAGGCTGAATCCTAGATAGAATAGAATAGAATAGAATATTCTTTATTGGAACCAATTGCAAACCGCATTTTGGTGTACAGCAACTTTAAACATGTTTATACAGATAATATACTAATAATATGCTAATATTAGCAACTAATATTTGTCTCAATTATCCACAGTTTATATTGTTTTTACCCATAGCGTAAACTAAGCAGCTTCATAAAGCATCCTGATGATAAACGTTTTTCTGGATTAGCTATCAGCGGTCGGGATTTCTAGGTCGTGAGCTCGTGGGCGCAGGAAGTGCCCAGTACGTTTGATAGGTGGCAGCAGATCTTGTAGGACATGTCCCTGGATATTCCGAACTGCGGCGAAGAGTCGAGAATCGGCCAAGCGGCAGTACTGTTCTATGGAGGGGGTGTCTTCTGGGAGGTAGCGTCCCCTGATGAGATGCCGTAGGTGTATGTAGCTCAAACTGTCCAAAATCTGCTTCTGCTTAGTTTTTCAGCACCTTTATTGTCCTAATTTTGATGACAAATATAAACTTGCTAAGGCTTCCAAAATAGTGAGCAACAATCTTCCTCCTAACTTCAGGGTGAGAATTGTCAGGGGGTTGGGGTTTCAACCCCCTTGTCTTTCTTAGGACCCCCACAGTTAAGTCTTCATTGCATCAGTCTTGTTGTCAAGACCTTAAACCTCAAGACCAAAGCCAAGACTTTGAACCTCATGACCAAGACTTTGAACCTCAAGACCAAGACTTTGAACCTCAGGACCAAGACTTTGAACATCAGGACCAAGACCGAAACCAAGACCCAAGAAATCACAATCAGATCCAGACTTCTATTCCTAATTAAAAAATTGTCAAGTCGGACTACTCGCTATTTTAATGAAAACTTGTATGAGTCTTTTATTTTATTCAAGTAAAATAACTCTGCGATGGGTTAGAAAAGGAAATGATGCTGGCTTGTGGGGAGGGGAAGAAAGGACGGGGTCGCCCAGGGAAGAAATGGATGGATGAGATTCACTGTGTAACTGGCATGAACCTGGAAGGAAACAATGGAGAATGTTTATCATGACGATCGCTAGAGCTCCAAGAGTTGACAGCACAAGGTGACAAGGTGAAAATAACTCTAAATGCATACTGCAGAGAATTCCTAATTCGTATTTCCCCATGGAAACCGGACTTGGACTTCTCTGGACTACTCTTTGGAAACCCGTTTGATTTGATGCAGCACTCATGAATAGGCTGGTGCCCTGCGCTTGGCCTTCGAGTGACGCTTTAGAAGTTTGGTGATTATGATTACGTAGTTACAAAAGTCCTTCATGCGAAATGTTACTCCAAATGCCTGTTGCATTTTATAAAAACCAGTTTGCTCAAAATCTTCTGACCATGGTGCCTCATAAAAATTCCGTCATGTGAAAAAATACATTCTACAGGTGCTTAAGTTGCTGGCACACACAGCAGCTTTTCAGGCACTGGATGTAGGCTTAAATGTACAAATCGTGTATCTTTTTAAAATCATTCCATGGTAAATAACCGAAAGTCAAAATAATTGTCCAAAACAATAGTAAAGCCTCATTCACACTGTGTAAATACTAAAGCAATAACAATTGTATTAGTAATTATTTGATAAATTTTAAAATTCTTACGTTTTGTTAAATGACTGTTCACATTGACAATCAAGTCTTGTGCTTGGTCTTGCAAGACCAAGACCAAGACTTTGAACACCAAGACCAAGGCTATGAACTTCAAGACCAAGACTTTTTGGTCTCAAGACCAAGACCAAGACTTTTAAAAACGAACTCGAGTGCACTAAAGACCAAGAAGACTGCATTGCAATCCCCAGAGGGGTGGTTTCTAACCCCTCAGTTGTGCTAATGTGTTTTCGCATTATTTGACACTGAGAGTTTGACAAAGAGAAGAAATTTCCATGGTGTATCATGTATGGTAAATGTTTATTGTGAGATTTGTGACCATGTGAATTGTATACTAATAAATTTGGTGATGTCATCACTTTAAGGAGTTGAAGCTTTCTATTGCATTTTTGAATTTTCTCAGTTTTGCAAAATATGGATAAAATATTCATCTCCACGTGGATCAAACTCATCGAAGTCTAACACCTCCAGTCTTTTTTCTGCAATTCTCATACTGTCTAACTTGATTGTTTTGCATGCATGAAGTGATCTTTGATTCAGCCATTTAGTATGCTTTTAATCTAAACTAATTTGAATTTTTCACCAATTTATTGCAGCTAAACATTAATTTGTATAATTTTGTTGCTGTGCAAGAAAGTAGTAAGTAAATTAAAGTAAATTAATAATTTAAGAGTACTAATTACTCTGGGGCGTGGTGGCTCAGTGGTAAGTTCGGCGCATTAAGACCGGAGGGTTGCAGGTTCGAATCCCACTCTAGCCGCTGCGTACGGACCTTGGGCAAGTCCTTCACTCGCAATTGCTCGTGGCGCTTCGGCGTGAAAACTCCGACACAGTATCAAATGCTGTAGTTGGGAGCGCCTCTGAGTAGTAGTAGACTTCAAGAGGCGCTATAGAATATCCGAAATAAATAAATAAAAAAATAAAAAAAAAATTTCGAACAATATTTCTAGCATGTTAAACAATTGTCGTGTGAAGTATAAATCTGATTTACTTCTTTATTCGTTGAAAGATTATCCTGGTTTGAAACGACCACAGTTGATTGAAGAATCAAGACAAAACTTTCTTTGTGCATTCAGAGCCTACACAACAGGTATGAGTACATATCAATTTGTTAATGATTATGGTCATTTATGAGTAGTTGCATTTGTAGTAACAGATTTACAGTGGATACCAGTTTACGCATGACCCATTGACACATGATTCTGTTTAATGCGTGGTTACGTCATGGCTACCGTCGATGTACGCATGTAAATATCAAACGCTTAATATGGCAGGTTTTAAGTACCTGTCAAAGGTACTGATCTAACTTATATAAAAAAGTGCATTTTGAGATGGTTTGAAAATGTTAATTGCAAAATCAAGCACGTTCAGCGTAAAATTGTTCCAAGAGGAAGGTCTGAGACATGAGAAGACATTATGGGTTGATGTAAGGAAGCGGGTCACCTACGTTGTAACTGTTATTGTAATCGAGCATGTATAAAAGTACCACTCAATGATTCAGAGGTGCTCCCGACCCAAGTCAGTGCTATCACTAACAAACAAAATAAAATGGACTTCAGGCATTTCCGAAACGGGAGAAGAGATAGACCGAGGAGCTTAAGCCACAATTCCTGTAGAAGGCGATTCTAACTAGAGGGGCCAACACAAGCAAAACTTCTAGATTGAACAGTGTTTGCTGAACAATGTTAATTGCAAAATCAAGCACGTTCAGCGTAAAATTGTTCCAAGAGGAAGGTCTGAGACATGAGATGTAAGGAAGCAGGTCACCTACATTGTAACTGTTACTGTAATCGAGCATGTATAAAAGTACCACTCAATGATTCAGAGGTGCTCTCAACCCAAGTCAGTGCTATCACTAACAAACAAAATGGACTTCAGGCATTTCCGAAACGGGAGAAGAGATAGACCGAGGAGCTTAAGCCACAATTCCTGTAGAAGGCGATTCTAACTAGAGGGGCCAACACAAGCAAAACTTCTAGATTGAACAGTGTTTGCTGAACAATGTTAATTGCAAAATCAAGCACGTTCAGCGTAAAATTGTTCCAAGAGGAAGGTCTGAGACATGAGATGTAAGGAAGCGGGTCACCTACATTGTAACTGTTACTGTAATCGAGCATGTATAAAAGTACCACTCAATGATTCAGAGGTGCTCTCAGCCCAAGTCAGTGCTATCACTAACAAACAAAATGGACTTCAGGCATTTCCAAAATGGGAGAAGAGATAGACCAGGCATGGGCAACTTCTTTTAACAGAGGGCCGCCCTAGTATTTTAAGGGCAGCTCAGGGGCCGTATGCCAATCTCGGGTTAATTTTTGCAGCTTTATTTGCCCCAGAAAATGAGACAATATTAATTGTACATATTCAAACTAAATATTGCAGAATTACCTTTTTGGTTAAACTAAAGTTTAAAGTAGGTCTAAATGAAGATAATTTTTATGGATGAAAACTTAATTATCCTAATACTTAGGCCTACAGGCCTACACTACAATAGAAAAGCAAAATATGTTTTCAGTTTCTTCAATTTCTAAAATATATAAAACTGTTGGTCTGTACAATTACTACCCATTATATTGCTGACTGGGTAGCAAATTAGTTGACTAGACTAGAGGTCGGACTCTAAATAAATAAGAAACAGATGCTTTAATGTCGGTCTAACTCCGCCACTGCTTGTACTATGGCAGTGCCAGTCCTAAGTCTGGATATGGGAGGAGGGTGATGCTAAAGATCTTTGCTATCACACAGTGTCGTTGAACTGAAATTACTAATGTCAGCCTACGTACAGAAATCCAGACATTCATGTAGGGCCGGATAAAAGGTTACCAAGTGCCAGGTATAATGCTTATTTAAAATACATGTCAAGGGCCGGTCCAAAGGTTCCCGAGGGCCGGATCTGGCCCGCGGGCCATATGTTGCCCACCCCTGAGATAGACTGAGGAGCTTAAGCCACAATTCCTGTAGAAGGCGATTCTAACTAGAGGGGCCAACACAAGCAAAACTTCTAGATTGAACAGTGACCCTGCACATGTGGGGAACAACCAGAAGATGAATGGTGCGGAGTTGTCGTAAGTGATGAAGGCATGTACGAGAGGTACAATTGACATAATCAGAAAGTGAGAGAACTGGATCCAATGTAACATCCAGATCATGGACTGAGGAAGAGTAGTGGATGTCTGGAAACCTAACATGGAGAAATTCCATGTCAGCCTTGGCGAGTTGGTCGCGACCACCAAGCCAGATGAATTGGGTTTTATTAGAATTAAGGCAGAGACAGTTGGAGTACATCCAAAGGTCCAGCACCATGGTCGCCTTAAGGATCCTCGCGACCAGTAGAACAGCTGCATTGGCTGGGCCACGAGTAAAGCCTTTGCTGTCGTTGATGTAGTGGTGGGTGAGAAACCCCTTGAGAGTATGCCTGTGGCATAGAGAATGTAGAGGAGAAGTGCCAGAACTGAACCTTAAGGTAAGCCATATGAAGCCATATGGCAGGGATGGCGAACCTATGGCACGCGTGCCCAACCTGGCACGCCAAGAGATTTTGATTGGCACGCCACCTGAACTATGAACCTTCGTTTTTTTCATACTTTTTACATTTTTTTTTCTTACATCCAGCAATTTATTTCGTGCTTCGTTGTCACATAAAATTATAGTAAATGTAAATAAATCGCATAATTAAGTAGCCACGTCCAAAAATAATACAATGACTTTTCAATATTAGCTTTCACTTTTTGGGTCCTTCATTCTGTGTTAATTGGTTCAATAAATTTCTGGCACGCGAAATTTTCCACTTTCTTTCGGAGCTATTTTCTGGCACGCGAGCTAAAAAAGGTTCGCCATGCCTGCCATATGGGATATAGGTCCAGGCAGAGAGTGTGGACCCAAGGACAACCGAGAAAGAGTGCAGATGGAGAGAAAAGAACAGAACCAGAGAAGGGCAGAGCCGGCAATACCAAAAACCAGTAAATGACAGATTGTGCCAAATGAGCCTTATCTCATGCAGCTGATAATAGCTGGACCGGCAGAAAGATTTCACTTGATAGTTATTATTATTATTATTATTATTATTATTCCGGATATTTCTATAGCGCCTCTCGAAGTCAACTACTACTCAGAGGCGCTCCCGACTACAGCATTTGATACTGTGCCAGAATTTTCACGCGGAAGCGCCACGAGCAATTGCGAGTGAAGGACTTGCCCAAGGTCCGTACGCAGCGGCTAGAGTGGGATTCGAACCCGCAACCCTCCGGTTACAAGGCGCCGAACTTACCACTGAGCCAACTTTGCATGCGTTTTTCTCGAAATTGTACTTCCGAGTAGCAATACATTCTAAAATTCATATCTCTGGAACCAATAAAGATAGAATAATAATTTTTTCAACATTTTAAACAGAAATTATTGTTTATCATTTTAAGCCTAAAATATACAAACCTAAATTTTTGGACAACAGCCTCCTTTTGCCAGAGCAAGTCACATATCTGGTGGGTACCTAGCCAGATGTACTATGTTTTTGTCAAGTTCAACCAGAGCTGATTGGAAGACTTACTCTGCCATAGTATTCTATGAAGACGACATACAAGTGCATCGAATGGGTGGCAAACTCGGTACAATTAAATATAGACAGTTTACTGGTGTACCAACACTCCCACAGCAGTGATGACACTAGTCAGGTCATCTTGGTACAAAAATATATGGTAACAGCCAAGTATTGAGCCCTGTGGTACACTGAATGGAACTGGTATCCAAGCCATACAGCCTGAGCCCGTGGTCACCATCATTCGCTCATCCAAGAAGGATATTATAAGTCAGTTCAGAGGTTGACCACTGGTACTGAAATGCTTGATCAATATTTTATGATTGACTCACTTACATCAAAGAGAACAAGCCGTGTGACATGTGTCCAGAGTTGATTGCATCGTAAACGTCTGAGTTCAGTTTGAGCAGAACCATCTCCGTAAACTGTCCCTTTCTGAAGCTCATTTGTCGTTTCGACTTTAGGTCACTTGCGTCTTGGTAGTGTGCCGTCATTTAAACCACAACCTTCTCAATAACCTTTGATAAAAATTTAATGTTTGAGTTTGGCCAGTAATTGCTTATATTTCCCAGATCTCGTACTAGCGACTTCATCTAATGATCTAATCTAATTGAATAACTTTATTGTATTATATTGTATTATATTATATTATATTATATATATATTCCTATTTTCACCTAAGGTGCTTTAGAGCTATCTGTCTCCTCTCCAATTTTCACTTCAATTGTCCATGCATTTGTCTGCTCTAGACTTAACTACTGCAATTCCCTCCTCATTGGTCTTCCTAAAGTCCGTCTTGCTCCTCTTCAGTCCGTTCTCAATGCTGCTGCTAGATTAATTGCCCGTCTTCCTCGATTCTCTCATATCACCACCTTTATGGCAGAAGAACTCCACTGGCTCCCGCTTTCTGCCCGCATCCAATTTAAGGTCCTCATCCTTGTCTCTAAGGCTCAACTTGGTTTCGCTCCAAAATATTTATGTGACTTAATTCATCGACCTCACTCTGCTGCTTCTCGTCGTCCTCTTCGTTTATCTGACCGTTTTGACCTCCTCGTTCCCCGGGTCAGGACTTCTCTGGCTCAATTTAGGTCTTTTGCCTCCATTGGCCCTGCTCTCTGGAATGAGCTTCCTCCGTTCGTTCGTTCTTCTATTCTCTCAGGTAACGTCTCTTCCTCTATTACCTTTCGTAAAAGTGGCTTTTTCTCTCGGGGTCTCTCGCACTGGGAGCGCTTCTGAATGACCCTCCCGCTAGAAGCGCTTTATAAATATCCAAATACAACACAATACAATACAATTGTATTGTATTTAAACATTTATAAAGTGTATCTAGTAGGGTGAACCATTCAGACGCGCTACCATTTCACAAGGCCAAAAGAAAAGAAATAAGTCTTGAGGAAAGTTAAAGAAGACGAGGGGTTACCTATTCAAATTTGAGAGTGAGTAGAAGGAGACAGTGTACTCCAGAGATAGGGACCAATTGAGGCCAAAGACCTGTTATCATAACATCCAAGACATCAATCGATGGTCACTTATTTCATGAAGGAGGAAGGTTTGTACAGTTTTGATGGATAAGATGGTCATTCAGATTTTTGCCATTCACAATTTCAAACAGATCCAAATTGCAGAGTGGTGATGTTTATGTGGGTGGAGCTGATCCATCCAGATGTCTCTGCCAACATCATCTATAGCAGCATTTCCCACACTGTGGGTCATGACCCAAAAGTGGGTCATGAAGCTCTAGCAAGTGGGTCGCCAAATTTTTGGAGAAACATATATTTATTCAGAGCAACAGCATTTGGCTATGATAGGGCTATAACTAGCTGGATTGCAATAAATTGTTAACTATTTTTTGTACCTAAGTTTCCTTTTAATGCTTTAAATTTCTAAACGCCGAACATAAATTCGCATATTTCGATGCCAATTTATGATGCAAATTTTAGTACATAATGCTTAATTTTACACAGTGGGTAAAGATATTCACAAGTGGGTCGCGACCCAGCGAAGTTTGGGAACCATTGATCTATAGGTTTTCTTGGTCATATAGTGCAGATACGCCTCAGCTGTAAATGAAGGATTCTGGGACTTTTACGAGTGGCCAAAGAAGTGTTAATATGTAATTCTAGAGCCATAAACTGTCCTTTCAGTGATGAGACATCCACCATGCGTGTGTATGTGTAGGCATAGTGATGTGCTGCTTCACTGGCAGTGAGCTGTCTCAGCTGTTGGGCCCAAGGGCAGCCCGGATCCTCCACACGGATGTTAGGGTCTCCTGTTACAGTCAGCTGGCTATTATAATGACCAAGTTTTCAACGAGGACTACAAACACCTGGAAATGATAACAGTGTTTGAGATCCAGGTTAGTAGTTGGCAGTGATAGTGATTGGGCCACAGGCTGTTGTAAAGGAACTTGGGAAAATCTCAAAGTCCTGTGCTAAAGGTTGCATCAGATTCCACACGTTTTGCACACAGATCTGATCTATAGATGGAAAACTGTGTTGCTGCACGGGCCTCCTGATCGAGAGGTATGCAGGTCAGAATTACAGTGTGGGAAATTTACAGTATTCATTCATTCAGAGCATTTATTTAGCACCTTTGCATGATAACTACTTCGAGGCGTTCTCAGCCCAACAAAAAGAGCCATTTTCAGGTGTTTGTAGAAAGTAGGATTCTCAGAGGGGATTGGCCAAGACGATGTGCAAATCTGAAGGAAGTCTATTTCAGGCGGATGGCCTAACCGCCAAAAAAGCTCAGCACTGTATTGTAGAGGTGCATGTAAATGGAATAACCATTTTGCCCCAAGCAGTGGATTGATGATTTCTACAGCCAGTCAAACCTGATTGACTACTGGCATTCAGTAGTCAATCCGACTGCTACTGAATGCTTGGACAAAAGTAAATGTAGCATTAGGTGAAATTTATAATTGGCTCAGCTTATAAAAGCAAGCACAATTTATTATTACTACCGGATTGAGTCCCTGAATAGAATCCTGCGTACTGCTGCCCGCCTTATAGGCTGCATCCCCAAGTTTGACAGAGTATCTGCGTATATGAGGGATGTCCTCCACTGGCTCCCCTACCCACAGCGCATCACTTACCGAATCTCTGCCTTGGTCTGGCGGTGCTTTGAATGCTTGGCCCCTCCATACCTGGGGAGCTCTGCTGTCCTACCTCATGCTCGCAGCGCCGTTGCTCTCTCCGCTCAGCTGCGCAGGCTGAACTTATTGTTCCCCGCGCACGGACAGCCATACGGCAGTGCCGTGCCTTCTCTGTGGCTGCCCCCATGACCTGGAATGGGCTCCCTACCAAGCTCCGTCAATTACCGATTGGTCATTCACCCTGTTTCTTACTGTCCTCAAAACTGCATTATTTGGCCGTGGTTGGGCTGGGAGTGCTCCTGAGTAGGCAATCTGGAAGGGGCGCTATATAAAACTACTTTAATAATAATAATAATTATAATAATAATAACATCAGACTTTAGCTCAAAAAGTACTCATGGCCTTCCAAACACTGCCTTGCATGAGGTTGCAAGGGCAATGACTGTGGCCCATCTAATGTATGCCTCTCCAGTGTGGTGGGGGTACACGAAAGCAGAGGACCGGGGTAAAATTGAAGCACTTTTGGGTCGTATGAAACGGCGAGGCTTTTTACCACCCCATGCCTGGCCGAGTCCACCATGACGGATCTTGTTAACACCTTACTTCCATCACACACAGCTAGAACGCGCCAGTCTGCTCTCACACCGTGGTTCGATGCCGAGTGTCATTCATTTCGGCGCCATGCTCGTCGTCTGGAGAGGCGTTACAGGCGCACTAAGCTGCCTGTTGACCGCACTGCCTGGGTGCAATATGTCCGCGAGATGCATCGGCAGTACAGACAGAAAGAGCAGGCCTACTGGGAACACAAGATCGCTTGCCACTCGAGGGATCCTAAGAGGCTCTGGTCGACCTTAAATGACCTCCTTGGCCGTGTTCGACCTGCTGGACGCTCAGCTACACCACTCTTCTCGCCAGATACCTTTCTCGAGGCATTTACTGCGAAAGTAAATTCTGTCCGAGAGACCACTGCCGGTTCTCCTCCGCCGGTCTATACACCGACTAACTGTGAACTTTCCGCCCTGGATCCAATCTCAAGCCAGGATTTACGACGAGTCATCTTAGCTTCTGCGCCTAAAACATGCGATTTGGACCCGCTTCCTACATCTCTTCTTCAAGAATTCGTGGATATTTTACTCCCTTTCCTGACGGTCCTCTGCAACAGCTCCCTTCGTGAGGGCATCCTGCCTGTCTCACAGAAAAGATCCATCCTCATCCCGGTGCCAAAATGCGAGGGATTGGATTTGGCTGACCCTAATAACTTTAGGCCTATAGCTAATGTGTCTTTTATCTCTAAAATTATTGAAAAGGTAGTAGCTACTCAGCTTACTGTCCACCTTGATAAGAATGACCTTTTACCAACTTACCAGTCAGGCTTTCGAAAAGGTCACTCTACTGAGACCTTGTTGGTACGCCTCCTCTCGGACATTTATGGCGCCATTGATAAGTCACAGGTTACTCTATTGGCACTGTTCGATGTAAGCGCTGCATTCGATACAGTTGATCATACTATTCTTTTGACACGCCTCTCTACCTCCTATGGTCTCTCTGGAAATTTTCTTGACTGGCTTACCTCATACCTTCAGGACCGCTCTTGCATTGTGGCTTGTGGGTCTGCTAGGTCACCCTGGGTTCTTGCTCCATTTGGCCTGCCCCAGGGCTCTGTTTTGGGTCCCCTATTGTACATACTCTATACTGCTGACCTTGGTCCCCTCTTGGCGGCCAGTGCAGTCTTAAGTCAGTCCTACCCGGATGACCTCCAAGCGTATGTCCACTGCTCACCATTGGCTGCTGCTGCTGCAGTTCGAGAGATCGCCCGAGTCGTGGGGAATTTGGAGGCCTGGATGTCCTCAAACCGTCTACGGTTAAACCCGGCAAAGACCCAATATATCTGGTTTGGTACGCGCCAACAGCTTGCAAAAATTAACCTTGAGGGTCTGGCACTTGAATTTCCGTGGGTTTCCTTTGCCTCCTCAGTACGGGATCTTGGTGTAATTCTGGATCAAGAGCTCACATTCATGCGACATATTAATTTGCTTTGTCGGGACTCTTATTATCAACTTCGTCAGTTAAGGGTAGTCTCCCGCACTCTGACGCAGGCAGCTGCTTCTACCCTTGTCCATGCGTTTGTGGTTTCCCGTCTGGACTACTGTAGCGCCCTTTACGCTGGCCTCCCAGCTGCCCGCCTTGGGTGTTTGGACCAGGTTTTGCGTGCAGCTGCACGTCTTATTGGTCGCATCCCCAGATTTGGCCAGGTTTCTCTTTATATGCGGGATGTTCTGCACTGGCTCCCTTTCCCGCTGCGGATCACCTATAGGGTCTCTGCACTGGTTAGGCGTTGTCTAGAGGGACTTGCTCCCCCATACCTGCGGGAGTTGTGTCGCTCTACCTCGGGGTCTTGCGGAGATCTGCTCTTCGCTCGGCTGACCAGGCCGAGCTATTGGTCCCCCGCACGCGGACAGCCATTATGCAGCGACGTTCTTTTTCGGTCGCTGGACCTGCAACCTGGAATGGCCTTCCTGTTGCACTTCGCCTGGTCCCTATGACTCACTCTACCTTGTTTCTTGCAAACTTAAAAACTACTCTCTTTAGCCGTGGTTGGACTAGGAGCGCTCCTGAGTAGATAACCTTGAAGGGGCGCTATATAAAAGCTCTTTAATAATAATAATAATAATAGGATGAGCACCTCTTTGTGTGGATCAGTACCATGTATTACGTGGATGATCGTAATAAATACATGGTGCTGAGATGATTACAAGATGATCATAATTTTATTTCTAGGGCATTATTTAAGAATATATATATTGCTGACTTTTCGTATATAGGGAAGGAATCAATCACCTGGAGAGCTAACTACGATCACCAATTTAGCACCACTTACTGTATTCAGTTTAGTTAACTACAACTGTTCTAGACATTAAGTGTTATAGTTGCGTCTGTGACAACTGTATAATGAATAAACGAAAATTGATTGACTGATTGATTATACAATATGGTAGCCTGAAGGTCTCTATATTGGAACATTTCATGTGGAAAGTCCATTTCAGCCTTCAACTAAGATTTAAAGATTGGTGATTGCATCAACTATTGAGATATGTTTTCTGCCAAGGCTCTAGATTTTCCAAGTCTCAAATCACAGTCCCGTATACGGCTTCTTATGTTACACAGGCAATAATAAGCCTGCTGTACTCACTTGTCGCTTTAATGAAACAGGTGCTAAATTTTTTTGTGAAAAGTCTTCTTTACAATGCATTAAATTTAGATTCATTTCAAACCATCATGGTTGAGTGGCCTCAAAGTTTCTGCACAGTAATGTTGACTATAGGGGGCATGTCCATGGGCTTCCACGGGAATTTTTGTCGGGAGAAACAAAGTTTTAAATTGTGGGCATGGATACTAAACAAAATTTAATAAAATGCACCACTGTTACTGGGTTAATTCACAAGTCCAAAATGCCTGGTGAACATTAGGCTATTAGTTGTAGTGCATTTTCATGTTCTCTTGTTTGTCGATATTGCACTTTTTATGTTTTTAACAAAAATAACACTAACAAAAATTAATGGCGCATTTTATTAAATTTATTTTGTAAACGTTTCTATAGCGATCGTGACCCAAGTTGACTAGCACAAATTTGCAAAATTAGTAGTCATAGTAATCTTGTAGTAAACATGTTCCTAAAGATCTTTTGCTTAGCCTTATTGTAACTAAGTATTAACTAAAATAAAATCCAGTAAGAATAACTATAACTAAAAATAAGACTAACTATTACTGTAACTACAATTAAAAACCATTAATATAACTGTAACTAAAATAAAATCTGTAAGGAGAATCTCACTGGTATGTATTAAGGATAACTACCATATATACTTGACTATAAGTCGATTTTTTTGACAATTTTGAAAGTCCAAAAGTTGGGGGGTCGACTTATACGCGGGACAACCCAAGATCACAAGATGTATCCATCGGAGATCACCGGAGATCAACAGTTAACGACATACCCTGTCTGATATCGCTTGACGCAACAAAATGCAATACCGTGAAGGAAATAATAGAATGTTATAAATAAATGATACTATAAACAAATATTTTTTTTGCAAAATACCGACAAAATATCTTGTAGAATAAAATAACATTCTGTTAGATTTAAACCCATGCTGGCTAATAACGTCAACACCAGTTCTTATTTCTTGTTCTTTCTGGCCGTGTGCGAGCTCTGTTCTATGCAAGACTAGACTTGATTTTATAGTGCATTTAAAATACGACCGTAAATTTGTGTTTGGCAATATTAATGAAACGCAAAAAGTTTACCTGCCTGGGAATTGTACTGTAAACGATATTCAGAAAACTATTGGCCATAACGAACGCATTTCACATGATCATATTAGCTCTAGCAGCTGGGACGAAAATGACGCCAATGTTTATTTATAAGCAGTAGTGGAAGACTAGCCACGAATGTGATTTGTAAGAGGCTTTCTTGTAAAGACTCATCCCAAAGGTTGGTTGTACGAAGACTGAAGAAAGGATTGGTTGCAATGCATGTGGAACATGTGGTGAGGTCACTAGAAAAGAATGCTAGTATTAGGACGTATTCCGTGCATATCTGACTGATCCAGTTAGATCAAATGATGTTATCAGGCTTGACTATGATGACCAAACCTGCTTGGCCTTGTGAATGGGCGATTTACCTAGAGATATGGTACAGCAGTTGTTTTAACAATGCGGCATTATAGTAAATACGGTATATATTACCAACACGGACAGTTTGCAAAATGACGCCATTTAAGCACCGTCACCTAACGCATTGAACTCGGAAATCGATGACGATGACGGCGAAACTGACATTTACGGGTATGACTTGAAATTAACAGGAGGCTTTTTAAAGTTCGAAACCGCAAATGGTACTGGCGTTTTTAGTTTGTTAAAAGTTGTAATAGCGCTATAATATATTACCTTCATCCATATTCCGGTTCCTTGTCTTGATGACCGTAACGTCCACAAAATGGAAACCACGAATCAGCAATCATTTGAAAAACACCGGGTAGAGGCGAAAATTAACTTGTAAATAACTGACAGGTAATTTGAACGGTATTTTGATTAGAAAATGTGTAAGTATTGGTAATATTCTATTTTGGACGACGCATGTGTTCTCTGTGCACGTTTTTATCAAAGGTCCAACTTCGTGCCTTTAGTTGGTGTTGGAAAGGGATACAAAATGTCCAGATTTACCGGGTTGACTTAAAATCAATGATTTTCAAACACAATCTTATTAGATTTTATTAGATTTTGCATATTTTATAAGATTTTTTTAATCACTAAAAATTGTTAAACATCACTCGTTTTGATTTTATGGGTTTGACTTATATTCGAGCCATCGATTTTGGACGCTATTTTTTCCGATAAAGTACAAATCTCGCCTGGAATGCCTAATGAACAAACTTAAACGATCCGGCTATATTCAAGCCAATTCTCCCTCTGTCGCAGAGCTTGTAAACAAAGCTGAAACTGTATTATTTAAAGCTGTCCTGTGTAATGAAAACCATTCACTAAGATGCCTTTTCCCTAACCATCATTTAACTGCCTAGTTTCTTAGAGACAGACCTCATAACTTTAACCTCCCTGATAAAGACTCACGAAACTTTATTTCTCGTATGTTATTCGCCAACTCATACTAAGCTATTACTTCCTCAGTTCTATTTTTCATGTACACCTACAGCGTTTTGCCTGTTGTTCTACGTAATAAACGAATATAAACATAAACACGTGACTTCTGCTTGAATCGACTTATAGTCGAGTATATACGGTATAACTGTAACTAAAAATATCATTATGATGATGAATTTTCGTTAGTGTTATTTTCGTTCTAGTTATAGTTAATGATATTTTTTAGTTACAGTTATAGTTATCCTTAATGAAATCATTCTATTTTCATTAACAAACATTTTCGTTACCGTTATTGTTAACGAGAATCACACTGATACATGCATATATACTAGGCTGACCAGACGTCCCGGTTTTCCCGGGACAGTCCCGATTTTCTGCTAGCTGTCCCGGCTGCCGGGAAAGGTAGGCCAAACCCTAAAAATGTCCCGGTTTTTAAGAACTGACCTGACTTATCAACGTCTCCTGTGAATAAGCTTATGTGGACACTGAATATAAAGAAATTTGAATAGTGGCAACACACGTTGGCTTTCCTTGATGCCTGCTGTTGAAAGAATTTTACAAATGTTTGATGGTTTGAAAGAATTTTATTCAGCTGAGGAAAAGTGTCCCATAGTTTTGAGACAATTTCTTGACAATCCTTGTTCAGAATTGTGGTTGTGGTTCACACATAATCAACTTGCATTGTTTAATGCTACAATTTGAAGATGGAAAGGAGCGTTTCTACTGCAGTTGAAGTCTGCTGTGATCTTGCAGAACTTAAAGAAAAACTAGAGAGTAGGAAAAGAAATAAGTTTTTAAGCATCAAAGTAAAGCAACTCCTTAATATAGCTGTGGATTCTGGTGCCATAATTGAGGATGACTTTTTGCAAACAGTTCAATCTTTTTTATGCAACTTCGTTGTAATATTTTGACATGTGGGAAGTTAGTTACGCACCATTCAAGCTGTTCAGTTGGTTGAACTTGAGAGGAACAATTACTTGGGATATGTTTGAAAAAAGCCTTGAGGATCTTATCAAAATTTGTAAGCCTGTTGGGTATGACATTGATGACAATGCACTGTTTGATGAAATGACATGCGTTTGTAATTTTGTTAGTCGAGAAAAAGTGGAACAATGGAATGAAACAATGTTGCGGTGGATAGCAGATGGGTGCAGATTTTCAATGATCTGCAAGAAAGAGAGATAATTCTTCCAAATTTAAAAATGATTCTACAATTCTTGTTAGCAATTCCTGGAACTAATGCTCCAGTTGAGCGAGTTTTCTCACTGATGAACTCTTATTGTTCAAATAAAAAAGTCGATTATCAGAAGAAACTCTTGAAGCTGTTATGATAGTGAAAGTAATATGGAAGAAACATGTGTTGAATTTTATGACAGAATATTAGCAGACAAAAAGCTTTTAAGAAGCATACATTCAAGCGCCAAATATGAGTGACTGATTTGATAAATTTATAATTAAATTTTAAATTTAAAAGCATGATTTGCAATAAAACCTTTCAGTTATACCAATATAATGTATATTGTATATTATTGTATAAGCATAAAATAGATATTTGTGCAAGTTATATTATAATTATTGACAAAACACAAATTGATTTTGTGATTGAAGTGTCCCGGTTTTTAGTTTCCAATATCTGGTCAGCCTAATATATACAATTATGCATGGATACTTTTACGTGTATAGTATAATATATTATATAATAAATATTTTCTTGTTATAGTAATGGTTTTGGTTTTATGGTTTTCCAGCAAAGTATGGCACACCAAACAAACGATTAGAAACACTGTTTCGGCATATCCCAGAATGCCGTTCACTTGGTTTCCTGCATTACAAAATGACAATGACCGCAAGCTTAAGAGCAGAAGAAGCAGAGAGAATGTTTCCTGCCAGTTAACAACAGTAGTTATCTTTCATGAATTCAGACTTCAGATACCTATTACACTCTTATGTGAAATGGACAGCAGCTTGTTGCCAGTACTGGTCCATTTTGTTATGAACTGAATGACTTAAAGGTAACTTTAGAGTGCTTTTGCTGTTTCAAAAGTATTGTTACTGGTATATTGTGGTAAACTGGTGTGTTACAAATAGGGTGACAGTATGAAAAGTTTCTTGTTGTATATGGTTTTTGAAACCAGTAAGCGCAAATACAGTTCAGTTGTAATCGAAATATGGTTTAATACAACCAAGTGACATCTTCCTGCAGTGGATAAATGCTGAGCAGGTATATTTTATTGTGACCGACTTTTGTGATAAGGATTTTGTTAACTGTGTTAATTTTGAACTGGCCAGTGTTTATCCGTTTACTTCTTGTAATTGCTGACATCTTTTGAACTGCTCTGTCAGAATCGTGGTGATTTGTTATTTCTGTTTAAGTTGAAAATACTTGAATGTTCTCTGCTGCTGACCTTAATGGACCATTAGCATTGTTCCCTCTAACTGTTTTTCTGTGCATGCACTAACCTACTGCATGGGCAGTAAAAATTGTGGCACAGTTACATTTGTGATCAGGTGCAATGCAAGAGTAGTTTTAGTCCTACTAAAGTGCTAAAATTGCATAGTATAAAAATAAAGAAAATGGTTGAGAACGAGTTAAACTTATATCATATATCTCATTTGTCTTTATGCGAATGCCAATGAGCATACACATGATCCAAATTATTATTAAGTTTTCTTTCATCTGTGTTAGTGTGATTTCCAACAAGTGTAATATGAACTTGATTGATTTTTGGACCTCAATTAAAAATATATATGTCTTGTTTCTTATCAGATAATCCAGGTAGTTAGTCTGAAGTCAATTACACATTTTTACCTTTATTGCATTCAAATGGCTGAAGCCATGCATACTCCATACTAAGTACCTGGAATAGTACACTACATCATGCTGTTCATTATTCCCATCTTAAGTTTCTTGATTGCAGTATACATCAAATTACGATAATGTTTGAAAGCCTGCTTTGTATACATGTATATATGTCTTCAGTTTTATCAAATAACTTGAAAGACTTCACTGCTAACATGTCCGTATTTGCTGAATCTAGCTATTTCAGTTTGTCCAGTGTCATAGCTGCTTCATAGCTGTTTGCTTCTACCAACATGCATAGCTAGAACAGCTTCCATTCTAGCAACGCATGGTATGGTGTGGTATGTATCTGGGAATTTATAAAGCCCCTGTCACAGTGCGAACTATTCAGAGGTGCTCTCAGCGTGTGAGCCTCACGGAAACAGAAAAGACTTTAAACTATGAACAACAGAGAGAGAGAACCTAGTAAGTAGGGTCCCACACAATACCAAGGGAATGGAGTTCCATAGGGATGGGCCCACAACAGTGAAAGAGCGAGACTGAGCCATAGCAGACCTCGCCCGGGGAACAAACAGATCAAGCTGATTCAGAGAACATAGGGGTTGATGAGAAGAAGCAGAACGAGATTTGAGCATCAGGTCACAAAGGTAGGCTGGAGCTAAGCCCTGTTGTGCCTTGGAGACAAGTGTTATGATCTTGAAGTGGATACGAGCGGAGATAGGAAGCCAATGCAAAACATCAGTCGTGTAAGCATGGATGGACGAGAATCGAAAACGATGAACAATGAGGCGAGCAGCTGCGTTAAGTACCGTTTGAAGGGCAGAAAGATGGACTTTTGGAAGGCCTACCAGTAAAGAATTATAATAATCAATGCGGCAACAGATGACTGCATGGATAATGGTAGTGAAAACTGTAGGAGAGACGGATAGCTCGCAGTCTCCTCAAGTGGTAGTAGCAAGTGCGATTAAGTGAGGAGAGGTGAGAAGCAAAGGTTAGTGAACTGTCTAAGGTGACCCCCAGGTCGCGGATATTCGTAGAGTATGAAAAGGTTGGAAAGTGAGCTGCGAAAAGTGGGAAATCGAGTTTAGATAACTGCTGCTTTGTACCAAAACAAATTGAGTTGGGATTTAGAGGAGTTTAGGTTCAATCTTCTGGAAATCTGATGTCCAAGTGTTTGCAGACTCGCTCAGTGAACCAGACTACAGTGGCAGTGTTAACATCTCCATAGGGGGTCCGTAGAGTAATGGATAACACACTGGCGTGAAGAGCTGAAGGTACCAAGATCGAACCCGGTAGACCCCATAAGGTTTAATCAGCCTTCCACTCGCTAGGTGGCAGTGGTTAAATGAATAGTAGGCCATGATAGGCGCCGTGTGGCTGCTGCTTAAACAGTTATATTAGATTCCTGTAAAACTGTTATCGTGTGCTTCTACTGTATACATGTATGTGTGGCTGCCCTTTCTACTGTATGTATGTTCACTGTACAGCGCAGTGCATTTGCAGGCGCTTAATTAAAGAACAAATTATTATTATATTATTATATTTGCTTAACAGCTCTAATGTCATCAGTCTGGTATTATTAATATTCTTTATTGAAAAACCAACAGCGAACCGCACATTGGTGAACAAGTATAGAAAAATATAAAACATTGAAGTAATAAGAAGATAATAATATTTGAAAAAAGGAGTGTAAATTTAACAAAAATTAATTATTACTAGGCTAATAACACTACATCATAAGCATCATAATAGTAGAGAAATTTAAAACTAATAACTATTATCTAAAATGTTTGTCAGTTTTACTAATTAAACAACATCAAAAAGCATCCTAATAATAAAGCTTTTTCTAACCAGATTATCAGGATAAAGTAAGATTGTGGCCTCTGGGGCGCAACATATATCCTGTTAATTTAATTTGAGGCAATAAATCATGAAGGACATGACCATTAAAGCTTCTAATGGCTAAGAAGAGACGGGTATCAGCTAGTTGACAGAGTTGAGCATAGGAAGGATTATATGCAATCTCCAAGGTACTGCAAGTGCAGCTTGGCAATTTCTGCTTGCACTAATTGATTATGTGCTTTGACTAGCATCAAACACCTATTCAGAAAAATGATACAGTTCGGCCAGCTTCTGAAAAACGGCAATTAGAGCAGTTACATGATACAGAAAACTGGGTAAATTCTTCACACAATACTTGTACACATGGCTAATTGTTTTCAGTCACCTTTTCTGTGTCCAGCACATCAGCCCAATGTTTTATGTGAATCAAATGTGACTTTTCATGTGGTTTCACAACATGGAATATGGAAACCTTGTTTTTCCCTTTTAAGCATAGTCGACTAACTGTGCCAACAGCGGTTAAACTGTGCTAAATTTAACTTTGGAATAATAGGAATGCTCATGAAATTATTTGGCTAGCAGAAAATAGTTGTCCTGAAAGTGATGTAAATGTGTATGCACACAACTTAGAGCAGCGGTTCTCAACCTGTGGTCCGCGGACCACTGGTGGTCCGCGGCCATCTGCCTGGTGGTCCACGAGCAAGGCCTACAATTTATATTTTGACAATTGAAAACATACAAAGAGACTAATTTTGTCAATTTTTTAAATTTTTGTTTACTTCAATCTTTAGAATCGGCTAGATGACTGCATGAAACTAAAAATACGCGGATTTATGGCAAAAAATTTCTTTTGTATTAATTTTATATGGTCGCATATGTGCGCCAGTGGCTCAATTTTTAGTGGTGGTCCGCGACTGAGACACAAAATTTATAAGTGGTCCTTGAGTCTCAGAAGGTTGAAAACTGCTGACTTAATAAAGACCACTTGAATGAGAGAGTTAATATGGAAACAGAACTGCTGTTGAATTGCTGGCTTTGGAAAAGTGACTTTCTTGTGGTTTCACAACATGGAACTTTTACTCCTAACTTATGTACTAACAGTGGGAAATAGTAATAGTGAAAAACTTCCTTTCTAAGTATAATTTGTTTGAATGTATTTTTCATTATGCATTGATTGTTGATAAGAGTCAGAATAGGCATGACTTGCTCTGAGTGAGGCTGTGTTACAGTAATAGAGAACCCTAACAACTGTAGGGGCAGCAGTATTATTGATTCGTGTAAATATATTCTGAAATATTAAGGAATTCTGTAATGTATAGATTACCATACTCTTTCCGTTCGTGTACAACGGAGTTTGAATCAGTTATTTATTCAGGTAATTCTCTGTAATTTTTTCTTTCCTATTTTTAAGAGCAGTGAAGTTTGAATGCAATCTGTTGATTTTATGTTGTTGTGGTTCCTCACACATTCTGCCTAACATTTGACTATAATTCCCGAATTTTTACATGAGAGTCATGGGTAGCGTCTTATATAAAGGTGCTGAATTGATTAATGTGTTTAATATCACTAACTGCAGCTCTGTCAGTCAATATATTATCCTTGGATTCTTCAGCTAAGTCCGTATCCAGGGACCTATTGTACAACATACATAGATTCCTGTTTCCAGATCATTGTAAAATTATAACAGACAGCAAAGGTTTTAATCTTTAATTTCAAAATAACTAAAACTACCATAATACCACAACAAATTCAAAATCTTGTAAAACTTTTATTTCAAAAGTGCATAAATTTTAATTTGAACAAAAGCTATTTTTAGCAAGTATTTGCTAATAATGGTCAAATATTTACTGCCGCCGACAGCACATGTGCGTATTTTGCTGTTTGACTAGCTGTTTGTGTATGGGTGCATCGTATCTGCCTGCCAATGTGACCTAGGTATTGATTTTACACAAGTTTTGCCGATTTTGCGTCACTGCAGCTTATACAAAGGAGCGACACATAGTCCGAAAAATATGGTAGAGCCCTACAGAATTATAAAGTAATTCTGAATATGCTTCATTTGTAGTAGTCTTTACATAACGGTCTAACACACTTTCCTCTTATCATTTAAACAGTTACACTGTATGCTTGTGCATTTAAAATACACATTTATTCTGTCACTGTACCTCTCTTGCCCTTGTTGTGCAATCAACTTAATTAATATGTGAGGTGAGTTGTAACAGATGCATTGAAGCTAGCACAGGGCCTGTTATTTACCTGCATACATATGGCTTCATGTAGTGCTTTTCACGTTGCTCTTTAAGAACAAGTTTTCAACGTAAATGGTTGCCAATGATAAAAACAATGAATATGGTAGGAAAAAGTTAACATAAGGAAAAGTTATCTTACTATTACTAAATGGTAGGAAGAAATAATAAAATTATAATAAAATATATATTAAATGTGGTAGACAAATTAAGTAATATTTAAATATTGGCTGGAAGAACCACGTATTTATCATATTTCTGCTTGTTTCAGAATAACATAAATAGATAGTATTAACCTCTTTACTGTCAAATAAATTAAACTTTGCAAGTTGGAAAATTATTTGTTACTTTTTACCATTGTGTGTCATTGCGACATCAATGCAACACAAGCATGAAAAACATAAGATTAGCATGCCATGTCTGACATGCTAAACTGAATTTCAGTATAGCCTTAGAACTAATGTCATTACTCAAACTATGTGTTAATGATTATTATAATTACCAATGCATATGTTTCTAAACATCCTGTAGCAGTACTGTTTTATGTAATGTTATTCACAACATAGCACTACTTTGTTAATGACTGTCACTTTGTCACGCGTCCTTGTGTCTTGCACTGGATTGACTATCAATGTGATGCAATAACATTTTGAAACTTGTCACACAGTAAAATTTAGTAAATGCATGTTAGCTTATGCTTTGGACTATTTGCATTTCAAACCAGCCATTTAAGCTGTACTGACACATCCACATTTAAAAAATCTTGGTGGATGTATGGCACCCACTGTCCCAGCAGCATTTCTATAGTACCGTAGCACTACAATGGTTACAGTTACTTTGTGAATGTCGTCTGCTTAGAGTGCAAAGGTGCTTTTGGCAATGTTAAAGTATAGGGCAATAACACCTTTGCACTCTAAGCAGACGATATGTGTAACTGTGCAGTATGTAACACAATACAATGCTTACCAGATTCCTGATCTAAGAAAGAGTCAGCTCCAGCTGGTTGAAGGAAGTGAATGTCTTTGATTTTAGAAATACATTGCTACATTGCTGAAGCATTTCCACAGCCTGCAATGATTTTTGGTTATTTTAAGCAACCAGAAATTCACAAGCAACTTGATCCTTTGTGGATAAATTCATCATTAATATCATGTCAATTAAAACCTAGGGTATAATGTATTAAAGTAAGTAAGTATATTCTTTATTACACCATTAGCAACGCACAATGAGACAGTAGCTAGAAGCATTGAATGTAAAACATAGAAGTAATAAATCGAAATAAAAAATTATAAAATAAGTAAGCAAGTGTTTTCTTATCATTTATGCAGTAACCTGGTAATGTAACCCTTCCCTGTCAGGGAATCACATCGTGGTATCTTACAATTATGCGAGCGAGGCCAAAGAGAGTATCCGGATAATCGTATCGGAGGGAGCAAATCATGGAGGACATGCACTGGGTCCCGAAGGATTGCAGCAAAGAGAGCATCATCCGCCTTAGAACACAACAGGTCAAATGTAGGAGTATCAGTTGGCAGATACCACTGTCGCTTAAGTTTACGTATCGAAGCAGACAAACGCTCTCTCTCTCGACCATTGGTAAATCCCCACCATACCGGTGATGAGTACAACATTTGTGCCAATGTGGTGGAACGTACAACATCATGGAGGCGGCTTCCAGTTAATCCATGCGAAGTCAGGACTCGCAGAGCAAAAAAGGATTGTTTAGCTTTACAACAGATGTTGCTAATGTGCGAGAACCCAATTCTTTCGGAAAGGATGACTCCCAAAATATTGATTTCATTTACCCATACGATCCCCGCAATGGGCGGAGGGTAGGGTGCCAATGAAAAACAAAGTTTGCAGTTTTTTAGGTCTCACCCCTTAGTTTTGTTCATTTAGCTATAAAACTGAAATACATCAAGTTTTGTAGCAATCACATAACATTTATTGGTGGCACAAGACCTGTAAAGTTTTCATACACTGAAAAATGGTATTACATAAGGCGCTACGTACACATGCAATGGTCCTCGTTGTTAGATTGTTTAATAATGTTAGCGGCTGCACATTTTTTGAACGAGTAAATGTTTTTTGGGTTCTGGAAACTGCTGGCGATGGCTCTCAACCACCTGGAGCAGATACTGCTTCTGCTCCTCCTGGTTTGTTATAGCGGAATTGAATGTCTGTACTAGTGCGACGCCCCGTTCGGCTGCGTCGTTCACCACCTTCAGTTTTTTACCCTGCACTGTGCTGTGATGTATGCTTCATTGGTGTTCCATAAGCGTGGATCTTGCAAGAGGAAATCTTGTTGGATATCCATGGAAGCAAAAAACTTCTTTGTGTTTCGTGAGACGAAATGAGACAGCTGTTTTCCAGAGATACAATTCTCGTCAATTGTCACTCGAACTGGAGGATCTTCTTCGCCCACATTACACAGGGCTGCGACCATATCCGCTTTTTCCATAACAGAAAGTTCAGGGTCAAAGAAGGCCAGACCAAGAAGTGATTCACTCAAGTACCACAAATGGCGCATGAACGTTTTTATGGCTATATCTGCAACGGGCTTGTTCACACTGCGGTAGACTACAAGATCTTTCAACAGCTGTAAGTCGTTTCGTGGAGCAGATGTTGCTGATGTGCACGTGTACCATGCTTTGAGATATTGTCTAACCACAAACATGTTAAACTGTTGAAGTCCAGATAGTTCAGAGGCTGTCAAACGAAACTGTGAGCGAAACAAATAAATTTTAAGACTGTAGATAATTTTTCCCATCCATCGAGCCCTGTGGTAAGCTCCAGGTGCGTTGATATGGATGCTTGGAGAAGGCTCATCTCCTAGAAACAACAGTGACAACTGTAACAACTCCTTATAGTCATCTCTGGGATGAAACTGTTGCAGCTGCTGACGAAAAAATAGCAGTAAGTTTTCTTTCAGCGGCTCGAGTTCAGCGGTAATTTTTTTGTCTTTCATCGCACACTCATAGGATGAATTGTCAATGTGAATCCATGCAGCAGAAAACCTTTCAAAGAGCCTAACATTTGGGCCACTAGAACATCCCATAAGCATATCAAATACTTTTGCGACAATGAGTTCGTGTATATGATGCCTGCATGTTAAGCTTATAAGCTGCTTGTGAAGTTTTTGCTGCAGTATGACACAAGCTCCCGCTTTGTTGCCAGTGTTGCTGGCGGTGGTGTCAAAACACATTAGCTGGACACGTTCACTGAGTTTCCAATCGTCAATCATTTGAAAGACTGCTGCAGCCTGTGCCTCACCAGAACCACTGCATAATTTTGGGACCCTGAGAAGCTTCATCTCGCCATCTCCAGACATTATGACGGCCAGCCTATCAACGGTGTCTTTACCTGTGAGAGCTGGCAATATCTTACCATCCCAGTGTATTGTCAAAGGACCAGGAATACCATCAAAGGAAAATGCTTCCTTGATCTTTAAAGCAGTCGATGCACGATGCTGCCTGCGTGCCAGTCGTACGGATTCCTTGTTAAGAATTAATTCTGATGGACCATGGCTAGTAATCCACAAAGTTAACAAGTTCTCAATGATAGAGAAGACCAATATGCCAGAAATTCAGTAGCATTACGGCAAATATCACTACATACGCCTTCAGGAGCATTGTGCCACCTTTAAATATTTAAATATTTGGCTAATTTTTTTCCTCAGTAACTTCCATATACAAATGAACATTTTCAGATAGTGAGACCACAGAAAATAAAAACTTATATTTTTCATGTATGTTTCATTGGCACCCTAGCGGAGGGGTATCTTGAATTTTGGTTTTTACCTTGTTACCTTGTGCTGTCAGCTAGTTTAGCTCTAGCGATCGTCATGGTGAACACTCTCCATTGTTTCGTATTCGATGACAAGTCCCGTAATTCCGCCAAATTCATGCCAGTTACATCTTGTATCTCATCCATCCATCTCCTCCTTGGGCGACCCCGTCTTCTCCTCCCCTCACCACACGCCAGCATCATTTCCTTCTCCAGACCATCAGATCGCATAACATGTCCAAAGAACCTTAGCTTCATTCTTGCCGCAGTTTGTTTTAACGACTCTTCATTTTCCACTCCAGTCTCCTCTCGTATTGATTCGTTCGTTCTTTTCTCAGTCCAAGATATTCTCAGCATCTTCCTCCATATCCACATTTCACAAGCGTTAACCTTATTCTCCATGTTCTTTGTCATTGTCCACATCTCGCAACCGTACAGTACCGTGGGAAAGATTAGTGCTCTCACAAGCCTTTTTTTTGTTTCTATGCTCACATGTTTGTCTTTCCATATCTTTTCCAGTCCGGTCATTGCAGCTTTCCCTATAGCAATCCTTCGTTTTATTTCTGGATCACACTTTCCCTCCTTTCCAACCAGTGATCCTAGGAATGTGAAGCTTTCTACCACCTCTATTTCCTCCCCATCTACATGTATCTCAAAGCTATCCCAATCTGCTGTTGTCATGACCTTTGTCTTCTTTATGTTGAAGTATAAACCAGCTTTTTTTTGGTTAGGGGACGCCTAATTATGATTTCACACGACTTGCTTTGATTAAGGCGCAAGTTGCAATTTCTAGCCCATTCAGCTATGTGGGCAAATTCAGAGTCAGTGGTCTCTATGTTTTAGGCAGAGATCACCAAATAGCAATCGTCTGCATATTTGAATAATCGGTTCCCTGCATGAAGCAATTTTAGTCCAGAAATGGTAGTCAAAAAGTGGATTGGCCCAAGTCCTGATTCCTGTATAATGCTAGCATTGATACATTTGTATGGGGAAATGATATGATGCACTCGATTAAAAAGCAAGGACAGCACCCAATTGTATACAAAATCAGGAATTAACATGGAGGCTAACTGCTCGGCAACTGCCTTACAGTGTCAAATGCCTTGAAGAAATCTAGCGATATCATGCGGGCGTACGGCTTGCATTTAACTGTTTCTAGTAAATAGTGGGTTATTGCTATCAGCATCGCCGAGTTCGACCCAGATGGTCTGAACGCATATTGTTCTGAATAAAGACTATTTTCCTGTGATGTGTAAACCACTCTCTGCCCGCTCTTCTCGTCCTCTTCATTTCACAGTCCGATTTGCTCTTTTTGTCCCTCGATCGGAAACTTCCCTGGCCCAACATTGCGCTTTCACTGTAGTGGGTCCTCACTATGGAATGACCTTCCCTCTGTAATCCGTAGTAGGATTCTAGAGGGGATCACACCTGCATCTCTTTGTTGCCTGAAGACTAACTTGTTTAGAGGCCTGTCACGTTGAGAGCGCTTCTGTATAGCCCTGCTGAGAGAAGCACTTTATAGATGCTCATATAAGATAAGATAAACAAGATCACAGGCCAAATTTAAGTTTGGAATATTATGGTAAGAGGATGTGATTAAAATATTCTTTCCTATTTCATGAATCCATTTCAGTCACTTAGCTTCCTCCCTTTGGCTATCCATTATCCCTCCTTAATGACTGACCTCTCATTCAAGTATTCAGGTATTGGTGTCTGGCATTTAAATTCATTTATTTTCATTCAATCATTTTGCTAATTTATATAGCGCCTCTTCAAGAAACCTACTCAGAGGTGCTCCTAGTCCAGCCACGGTTAAAAAGAGAAGACTTAGGAGGCGGTAGAAAGCAGGTGAACTGCCTCGTGGAAATAAGTGCAAAGAAGGTGGAAGCCCATTCCACGTAGAAGGGCCAGCCACTGAGAAGGCACGACGCTGTTTAATTGAGGAGCAGGACCGAGGGACCAACAGCTCACCCCCAGTTGCAGAACGCAGAACTCGATGGGACATCAGGCCAGAGAGCGGACAGCAGAGATCAGATAGGTAAGACAGGGCTTCACCAGAGAGAGACCACCAAACAAGAGAAGCAATCCTATAGGAGATGCGCTGTGAGGCAGGAAGCCAAAGCAGGACATCACGCATATAAGCTGAAACTGGTGCATATTTTGGGGTGTGGGTAATGAGCCTAGCAGCAGAGTGAAGGACCCGGTCAAGCCACCCAATTAGAGCCAGTGGATGTCCAGTGAGAACAGAGCAGTAATAGTCAACTCTACTGGAGATAAAAGTGTGAACAAGGATCACCGCTGCATCATAAGAAAGGGAGCGTATTACAATACGCAACTGCCGGAGCTGGTAGTAGCAACTTCGGGTGACCAAGTTAACATGCTGAGAAAGAGTAAGCTCTTGGTCAATTGTTACTCCCAGATCTCGGATAGTGAGCGAAAAGGAGACATGGGGAAACAGGAACCTTAAATGGCGTTGCGCCTATTAAAACGGGTACACCATGACAGACAGACAGATGAACGGATCAAACTTTTATATGTATAGATAAAAATTATTAAAATATATTTGTGCCTAAGGCAACATCTTTAATAGCGACATTTAAACACATCCTGACATCATTACAGTGTCCAAACTCATAAATCTTTATCTTCATCATCTTTCAAATAAATTGTTACTCTCCCAAAAAGTACTCTGTTGCGGGATTTGCATCCTGACTCCCTACTGGTCCCACATCATGAGGTGTTTTACGATTGGGTGCTCCAAAATTGCGTCCCGCCTTCCTAGTTTAGAAAGCCGGCAACCCTAACCGCCGCTACCCGTTTTAATAGGCGCAACGCCATTGAAGGTTCCCGTGTATGGACCTACGTGCTAGCCCGAGATTTAAATCTGAAATAAGCCACCGTCGGGAGGCGAAGGTGACTTATGGCTCCCCTTGAATCTTGCACAGAGGAGTATGGGACGCAGCCTACGCTCTTAGAAATGTAGCTAACTGGGTAATTGTAATAGTAATCTTGAGATTTCAACACCGCCCCAAAGAAAACAACATTGCTGGAAGCACTAGCACGGGGGCGGGGGATCGGCTCCAGGTCAATTGCTGGAAGCACTAGCACGGGGGCGGGGGATCGGCTCCAGGTCACGATCCAAGGGGTCAGGCAGACAGACAGACAGACAGTCAGAGGACTAAGGTGGATGGTGTTTAGAATTTAAATGGCGAGGGAAGTAGAGGGTAGCCTAGAGGAGGAAGCAGGATAGGATTATTGAAAGAGTAGTCTTTTCAGTTTTGAGTGAAAGTCCTGTCGAGATATAGGAGGAGGCGAGGCTTTGGTGAGTTCTTAGGATGGATAAAATATTTATGGGTAATTCTGGCGGGAGTTTAGTCCAGAGAGGCAGAACAGCTGTGGCAATGGGGCGATTTGCAAATTTTAGTGATGAGGTGACGGAAAGGTGGAGAAGTCTTAGGAGCGAAGTGGTTGGACCGTGAACAACTGAAAAAGTTAAGAGGGCTGGGAGGATTTAAATGTGTTGTAGGTGAGTGATATGACTTTATACTCTCTTCCTTCAGGTAGTTTAAGCCAGTGGAGTGATTTGAGGACAGGAGTGATTGTGATGTTTGGGGTTGTTTAGTGAGAGCACGCCAGCACGGGCGAGAACATTCTGAATAGTTTGGAGGCAGTTTATTTGGGTGATGTCTATGTTCAAGATAGTGGATTTCAATAGTCTAATTTAGCGTGAATGATGGGAGGGAGGGTATACCGCGTCGGCCTTGTAAACGTCCCGAGTTCGGAGATTAGCATAGGCCTATATATTGCTATAGGCTAAATAAGTTTGCGTTAAAACTGATGTTGGCAATCGATTATAAATTAGAAGAAAAAATTATGTTGAGACAATGGTACTGACCGAATTGGATCGGTCTGCAAAACTTGTGGTCCGATGCCCATGGGCGGCGATCCCGGGAGGGGTCGAGGGGGACAAGACCCCTCACCTTTAAGAGTGGGGGGACACGCCATACATTGGACCCCCCAAATTTTGAAGAAACACCAAAAAAGGTCATAAAATTTTTCGCGCTCAGAGCATAACGCGCGAAAAAATTTTGGACCTCTTTTTTCACCAGATCAGTTCAAAACTCTTTTTTGACCAGATCACTTAAAAAATGTCCCCCCCCACCTGTCAAACAAGATCGCCGCCACTGCCGATGCCCAAACACCACCATATTACTTTTGTCCTCCAATCACTATACCTCTGTCACCATAGCCATAGCTGTCCGCCTCTGCGGTTAACGTGCGTGGCGCCGTCTACCGAATGCATGTGCTGTCGGTGGGTCACGGAAAGAGGCTATATCCGTCCCTGCGGAATCTCCAGCGGGTTCCAATTCTTCTCAGAAATGACAGTGATAAGTTTCATAGTTTCCGCATTGAAATAACGCTGTAGGAGCTTCTGACTAAGCCGAGAACTGCGTCTTTCTGTAAATTTACCAGGTCTTCCAGCTTGCTATTTGTAGGGTTCAAGGCGCTATATAAGCTGTTGTCAAGTGCATGTCCGCGGCATCTATTTAGATGCAGCAGTGTCCTTTCACTTACTAGGGGTCGGTGCTCCCACAAGTCTTAAATCAATTTTGATCAACCTCTCTTTCTGGTGCTCTAGCATGAATCTGGCGCTCCATCAGCTCTCGTTGATTTTCTACTAGTGTGTTCATGAGGCTTTGACATAGGCGTAATTTGTGGGAGTACGATAGGTACCCGTACCCGTCACTTTTTGGACTGGGGTGTACCGCACCATTCACTTTTTAAGTAACGCCAATCAATATTTTATTATTGTGCCTTTCCAGAGATTGCAGTCTCCATCTTTCTTCGCGTATGTATACAGAGTGAGTAGTATGTATCAAGAAGTAAGAAAGTACTTAGATACACGGTAACACAGGTAAACCGAGAGCCAGACGAACTGAGTCTCAGGAAGTCAGACAGGCAGACTTTCAGCCACACAGGTCACCCGGCAGATAAAGAATCTGGAGGTTCTTTATGGAGATAAATAAAGAATTTACTCCCTGACAAAACCTTATACATTGCTTCAGTGAAATTTGACAAATCCAGCCAACCAGTGAGTTTCTAGGCTCGACAATAAATCTGATCCCTTTGAAGAAACTTTCCCCAAGCTTAGGTATAGCTTCCAATCTCCAAGAGAGAAAACAATAATCCAAAGATCCAGGTAAATCAACTGTCTCTTTCATGCGGTTCTACCCATTCTTGCGGTCAAGAGAGTGTTTAGGGACATCTTATGACAGCAATGGTCTTTGGTCTTTGTTGTTGATTTTGTGGTGGGTGTTTTTATGCACTTTCATTAAGTTTCAGCACGAGAAATCTTGCTGAGATCTTCCGAGTTGTTTTCAGATTGGCACCTTCAGGCAGTTTCAGCACAGAGAAGCATCCCACCCTTGACATGGGAAGGAAGAGAGGCCAACTCAAATGTCGACAAGGCGAACCTACTCGCGGAAACCTACGCCAAGACGAGTAGCACCGAGAATTTCAGCGAAGAATTCAGAAGATTTGTAGACGACAATGGACAAAACTCTTCTCCTGACCCTCCTCCATCTGCCACCATGGACAAGGACGTCACGGCCCTTAATGACTCTTTCAGACTCCATGAGCTGAAGGCCATCAACATGGCCAGAAGAACCGAAGCCCTGGAGAGGACAAGATCCCGTATGAGTTGGTCCAGAAACTACACATGCGAGCACTGAAAGTTCATGGGCCTCCTTCCTCTCAACTTTCTCTTCCTCAGCGCATCGAAGCTCTTTCTCATGATCTTCATACCTGGATGTCTTTCAATCGCCTCTCCCTCAATTCGTCCAAAACCCAATTTATGTGGTTTGGCACTCCTCAGCAACTTCAAAAACTCGATTTCTCTCTCTATTTCTCTCTCTCTCTCTCTCTCTCTCTCTCTCTCTCTCTCTCTCTCTCTCTCTCTCTCTCTCTCTCTCTCTCTCTCTCTCTCTCATCTCTCTTTGCTGTGCTGTCTCAAAGGTTTCCGCTTTTCACTTTCTCGTCTAGCGTTCGTGATCTAGGAGTGACCTTTGACAATTCTCTCACCTTTACTGAACACATTTCCAAACTCACTCGCACTTCCTATTTTCACCTAAGGCGCCTTAGAGCTATCCGTCGTGCTCTCTCTCTCTCTCTCTCTCTCTCTCTCTCTCTCTCTCTCTCTCTCTCTCTCTCTCTCTCTCTCTCTCTCTCTCTCTCTCTCTCTCTCTCTCTCTCTCTCTCTCTCTCATCTCCAATTTTCACTTCAATTGTCCATGCATTTGTCTGCCCTAGACTTGACTACTGCAATTTCTTCCTTAAGTCCGTCTCCATTCTCAATGCTGCTGCTAGATTAATTGCCCGTCTTCCTCGATTCTCTCATATCACCACCTTTATGGCAGAAGAACTCAACTGGCTCCCGCTTTCAGCCCGCATCCAATTTAAGGTCCTCATCCTTGTCTCTAAGGTTCAACTTGGTTTTGCTCCGAAATATTTATGTGACTTAATTCATCACCCTCACTCTGCTGCTTCTCGTCGTCCTCTTCGTTCATCTGACCGTTTTGACCTCCTCGTTCCCCGGGTCAGGACTTCTCTGGCTCAATCTAGGTCTTTTGCTTCCACTGGCCCTGCTCTTTAGAATGAGCTTCCTCCATTCGTTCGTTCTTCTATTCTCTCAGGTAACGTCTCTTCCTCTTTTACCTTTCTTAAAACTTGCTTTTTCTCTCGGGGTCTCTCGCACTTGGAGCGCTTCTGAATGGCCCTCCCACTAGAAGCGCTTTATAAATATCCAAATACAATACAATACAATACATTACAAGTAGGCCTACAGAGTGGGCCAAAAAAGTAACCCTTAAACGTTTCTGCTAATATTTTGGCAAAAATTAAAAAATTTTATATCAAATTTTACTGGCTGAAAAGAACAGAACCAAAAGTTATATCACTTTTACTGAGTCCACCCACTGTTTTTTGATGTTCCAAAAACATGTAACGCAACAAAAAGTAACAAAAGTCACATTAAGTCACATCTCAATTAATTGGTAATATTTCGGCCAAAAGCAAGAATTTATAAATTATTAAATGTAATTAGTATTATTTTCTTTAGAAAAGAAGCGGGGCACCAGCGTGACTGCACGTCAATGTGACGTCATTTAGCAAGAAAATGATCAATTTGGCAAATAAACAATTTTTCAGATTAATAATTTATTTTAAACAAATCAAGATGGGCAAGGTGTCAATGACAGACAACATGCATTTTGTTGATGAAAAGGTGAAGGTGAATGCTCGCCTGCTTCCAGAATTAATTTCAGATTGGAAGCGTCTGCTGCCAGCTGGATTCATCTTCAGCAAGACAGTGCTCCAGCGCATACTGCTCGTCTCACGCGAGATTGGCTCAATGGCAATTTCCCTGGTTTAATTGAGAAAGACCAATGGCCCCAAACTCTCCGGATTTGAACCCGGTGGATTATCACGTGTGGGGAGTTATGCTGGAGAAATACCACAATCTGCGACCAAAGCCAAAACGATAAGAGAATTGAAGGTCGCATTGGAGTTGATATGGGAAGATTTACACCTGGAACCTATCAACAAGGCCATCAAGAACTTTACAAAGAGGCTTAGAACATGTGTGGGTACTGGTGATGGACACATTGAACACAAGTTGTGAAGCAATATCAAGTCTGTTTAATACCAATTATTTGAGATGTGACTTATTAAAATCGTTTTTTGTTACTTTTTGTTACTTTTTGTTTTGGAACATAAAAAAAACAGTTGGTGGACTCAGTAAAACTTTGGTTCTGTTTGAAATATTTCGGTCAAATTTGGCTGTCATACGTAAATATGAATTACTTTTCAGCCAGTAAAATTTGATTTACAAATTGTTCTTACTTTTCGCCGAAATATTAGCAAAAACGTCTAAAGGGTTACTTTTTTGGCCCAACCAACCTGTATATAGTTTAGCACCACAGGCGGATTAAGGCATGTTTAACATGTTCGGTCGGACAGGGGCGCCACACTTCAGGGGCCCCACACGTGTATTGTGATAGGCCTGCAATTGTAATATTCTTTACCACGACTCACTCTAATATTTTTAAACCATAAAAGATGTATAATTTAACACTAGACGGGATAACTAGGCCTATAAGATGTACTGATGTTGTACAAAAAAGAAGGCACGAATTAATAATAGACGAATGGTGATTCTTTGAATATAACATGTTTTATGTGTCCTTTTGTTGTGGGTCTGGGGCCTCACAGTTTTACTGAACAGGGCCACCACATTTGTTAATCCGGTCCTGTTTAGCACTAGCCTAAAGTGTAGGGCACAAAAACATTGCTACTGAACAACAGCATTTATTGTATTTCGCCAGCAACTATTTCCTACAGATGGATAGAATATTTAAATATTTTACAACAGTGTTATAGAATCGTTGTGCTGCAGGTAAATTTCATGAAGTTTAGTGTAAAATTTGTGCCTGATGGCTTCAGCGTAACAGTTTAATTCTTGGATGAATCACAGACACACCCGCAAGGCCTAATAATTCGTCATCAAATGTACAGACAAGAGTCGTTCTCACTTTTGTTTTTTTTATGGTGGTCATGGCAGAAAATCAAAAATCGCATAGGTAACTAGAGTCGAAAACGGAAAACTGCATTAGAATTGGCAAATCTTTCTGAGCAAGATTCCTGTTCGACCAATATCCAAATTTTTCCAGAACGAAGTCTAGCTCTGCGGGTTAAGCATTCCATCAGTTGTGATTTCAGCGAGTTCTTCTCTTCTTTCAAAGTGAACTGAGCCAAAAAAGAATTAATTTCTACAAATGAGTTTCTATAACCCAGTCGTAAGCCAACAGGTACTGATGGAAAATAGTTATGAGACTGTTGGCAGCACGTCCAAATGGTTCAAAATAAATGGTATAATCATGAGCGGCGACCATGGGGGGGGTCGAGGGGGACAAGACCCCACCTTTAAGTGGGGGGACACGCCATGCATCGGACTCCCCCACTTTTTGAAGAAACCCAAAAAAGGTCATTAAATTTTATCGCGCGTAGCGGGAAAATTTTTTTACCTCCTTTTTGACCAGATCAGTTCAAAACTCAAAAGGTCTTAAACCTCTTTGGGATAAAGTAAAATCCCTTACTAACAAAGATCCTGAAAGCAACTACTCTACACACATCACTGCAGACGACCTCAATCTCCATTACTCCTCTATCTCCACCGACCAAAACTACTCCCCTCCCAATTTCCGACTCACAGCCCCTCCCAAATACCCCTTCATTGAAGAATACCAACTATTCTATCTTCTCGACCATTTGCATCCTACTGCCACTGGATATGACAACCTACCTGCTTTGTTTCTTAGACTCACCGCCCCATTCTTTTCATTACCTGTCTCTCACCTTATCAATCTCTCATTCCTATCCCATTTTATCCCTCCCCAATGGAAAATAGCCATCATCCGGCCAAAAGCTAAAGCCAACTCCCCCTCTCAAAATGCTGACTTCCGCCCAATTTCCATCCTCCCTGTTCTCTCCAGAATAGTCAAAAAGCAAATAGTTCAGAGATTTATATACCCTACCCTTACTCAAGCCCCCCTTGAATCCCTATATAGTTTCAGATCAATTCGCTTTCAGACCCACTGGTTCCACCTCTGCAGCCATAATATCTATCATACATCATACACAACTCCTCCTAAAAACAAACGAATATGTCTTAATAATTTCCATTGACTTCTCCAAAGCATTTGACTCTGTTAGGCACTCTGCCCTATTTGACAAAATCTCCACTCTTGATATCCCAGACCAAATCTATAACTGGCTAGTTGAGTATCATCTTGAACGCTCACACCTCACTATATTCAAAGGCTATACTCAAACCACTCCATTTGCTAAACTCTTCATCTCTCCTACCAATCAATGCTAGTATAGTTCAAGGCTCTGTCTTAGGACCTACCAACTTCTCCATTTCCTTTCTATCTAAGTTAACTGAACGAATTGTCCTTGCTCGGCTAAACAATTACCTCTCTTCTAATTCACTTACCCCCCATCAATCTGGCTTCACTAAACACCACTCCACAGAAACTCTACTTGCTTCTCTGTATAATAAACTGGTCTCTGCCACCAACAAGTCTCCTGCCTCTGTCTTCTCGACATCTCCGCAGCATTCGACACCATTGATCACAGCCTCCTTCAACGACTATCTTCTTGGATTGGTGTCTCTGGCACTGCTCTACTCTGGTTCCAGTCCTACTTGTCTTCCCGATCCTTCGCTGTTAAAGCCTCCAGCCGCTACTTGCAACCTCTCCCTCTCTCATGTGGTGTCCGTCAAGGTTTCGTCCTGGGTCCACTCCTCTTCATCCTGTATACCACACATTTAAGCCATCTCGTAAAATCCTCCTCTATTGACCACCATCTCTACGCACACGACACCCAACTCTATACGTCCTTCTACCCAATGTAAATGTAAATGTAAATCTCCGAAATTTCTCAGCGCCACACAAAAGCCACGTCATGCAGGGAGACCAGCTTATTTACCGGCGCTATATCAAATCAAGTCCGCAATAGCCATGTCCGCCTTATCCATTCCGGTGCCAGGTCAGAGTCCGGGGAGGTCAAGCCGAGGAGACAGCAGGGTACTACGGTGGTAATCAGTGATGATGGCGGTTGTGTGGTGGCGCAGGAATGGAATCAGGATAGGATAGCTTGAAGAGTTCGGTTTACCCAAGCTCTTTTTCCACCTCCATCACACAATTACTCAACGTGGTTAACCTAATCGCACAGTGGCTGTCATCCAATCTCCTCTGCCTCACCCTTCCAAAACAGAATTCATCATCAAATCAAGAAAATCTCTGACCTTTCCATACATCTATTGACTAACTCATCATCTTACCTTCACCTCTTACTCCCCCGATAGCAATCTTGGTATTACGTGTGATACACACCTCTCTCTTCCTCTAACCGTATCTCCAACCTCTCGAAGAATGTGCATGAAGCAGGCGCGCTTCATGCACATTCTTGACCTCCGATGCATCCGGTCCATGTTCGACCTTAAAACTGCCTCCACCATTGTAACCTCCATTGTTCATTCAAAGCTTGATTGCTGAAATTTCCTCTTCCTCAACCTTGAATCCACCCAAATCAAGGATCTTCAACTTATCCAAAACTCACTGGCCAGGGCTGTCACTGGAACGTCCAAACATCATCATATCACTCCTATACTCAAACCACTCCATTTGCTAAACTCCCAGAGCGAATCCACCTCAAAGTCCTATCACTAATCTACAACTCCCTACAATATTCCCAGCCCAAATACCTCTGTGATCATACCCCTAAGCCGCCGCCGTTAGCCGCCGAGGCGAAAAAATTTCTGCACGCCGACAAACCGCCGGAAATTTTGCGGCTTAGCCGAAAAACCGCCGAGAGTTATTTCACGGCTAGCCGCCGGAAAAAAGTTCGGCCAGAACATGCACACAGTTGTGATTATAATTATAAAGTTTCCACGCTGGCTTGCCAATTTGTACTTAGTGTTCAATGAGCGGTAAGTGCTGATGTCAGTCTATGGCAGTCTCATCGTAGGCTATATTGTAAGGGCCCTGTCCAGGCTGTCCTATGTTGCACATATTCCGAGTTCTACTTCCGGTTTTATATTCAAAGTTAAATATTTCTAATTATCTTTCATGCGAATTAGTGCAGAGTGCACACTCTTACTACTGTGCTTCAGAAGCGACTGCAGTCTATTACCAGAATTTTCACTTTTTTGTTTCTGTGTATTTGTTTCTTATTTCTAGGCCTACACCTATTAATGCATGTCTGGTAGCCCTATTATTTTGTGGTTCTAACTTCCAATCAGTATAGTACATAGGCTACTCGTAAATCGTAATTGAATGTGAACTCGGTGCAATGTACGTAGGCCTATGTGAACTGAAAACATGAAATGTCCGTTTGTTTCTTAACATAATTATTTGAATTTATTTCTAAAATTATTTTCAGACTGAATGAATATTGCCCACCTTTCGATTTAAAAGTAGGCCCTAGTCCCTAGTGTATATTGTATTACTGTACGTGTTAATGATTGATGCATTTTTAGGGCCTAGTCGAAAGAGGTAAGTTACGCGCTTAAAGAGCGTCAAGTACCTTTTTCAGTTAGCCGTAAAAATTTACGGCTAGCCGAAAAAGTTAGCTAACGCTCTTTTACGGCTAGCCGAATAACCAGCCGTAAATTTGCTCAAGCCAGCCGTTAACCAGAAAAATTACGGCTTAGGGGTATATCTAGCTGTGATCTCTTCACTATCCAGGCAACCTGCTCCACCCGATCCTCCTCCTATCTCAGTCTTTCTCGACATCCGGTCAATACTCATCTCAAGTTCTCCAACTGAGCCATGTCCAACACAGCACCACGCCTCTGGTCTCTGGAAGGATATCCCCTCTGAATTCCGCAGATTCTCAGTTCCTCCATCATCACAACCCGGCCTCCATTCTCCTCATGTTCCTTTATCACCCCCGGGCTTTCCACTCAAAACTGAAGTCTCACCTTTTCAAGTACTCCTACCCTGACTCAGCTGATCCTCCGCCTTCCATTTCTCCGCCCGGAACGAAACCCGCCTTATATAGCAGATGCTCTGCCTCCTCTTAATCTGGCCCTCTAGAAACTGGCCTTCGAGTGGCGCTTTAGAAGTTGGGAGATTACGATTACAATTACCTTGTCTAGCTTGTACTCCAAGCGTCTGGCCTAATAACATTAATGAGTTATCCATGCTGACCTTTATGCGTATGAATGCATTCTAGGTAATTATGGACCCGTCTATACAATTTCAAATCGTCATTTTGCTTTCTTATGTTCTAGTAATCGTAAGTAATTGTAATTATAACCGAACACTCATATAGCGCCACTCAGATCAGCGGCCCTTAAAAAATTAGCTATCTGTTTTTTTAATCATAATTATTACGAATTAAGTTTAAGAAATAACTACAAATAAACTTGGATTAGAAGTTTAAGAAGTTTAAGAAATAACTACAAATAAACTTGGATTAGACTTAGTCGGCTACTGAACAAGATCGTGATAAGCCGACAACCTGTAAAAGACTGCTTTTCTGTTTTTGTTGTCGAATATTAAGAACTAACTTTTCGTTTTGTTACCGGTACATTTACATCCTCTTGTGTAACACAACTTGTATAGTGTTTGCTATGTAGGCTAGTGAACTGAAATGTGTTAATTACATCTTATAGATCAGTGCTGTCCAACCCGCGGCCCGCGGGCATGCGGCCCGCGGACTGATTTTAAATCGCCCGCCAAAGCTGAATACCATCCGAAAATTAGAAATTGCAAGTACAGTTCGAAGCCAAATAGGCCTATCTCACTAAAAACATGCTTGAACGTTTATTGATATACTTTTTTGCGCTGAACTACTATAACGCATACCAGAGGCCTACATAATTATATGCTATTTTTAACTGATTATTACATGATTATTTATTGCCATAATAAGGTAGTAACTTTCAATAAATTTTAGTCATTGCTTTAGAGTTTACTGGTGCGGCCCTCGGCGTCAAGAATAATTGTTTCGGTGGCCCGCGGTGTCAAAAAGGTTGGACAGCACAGTCAGCACTGTTATAGATGTTAGAACAAGTTGAACAACACAAAGTCCTGGAAAAAAATGAACAAAAATGTAATGTTCACTTGAAAAATTTGCTTCGGCTTCAGATATGATCATAATTATTACAGAAATACTTTTACACAGCATTCCAAAACATATTTAGGCACCACAAAATGCTGCTTTTATTGGCTTTAAAATGCTCTAAAACTCAAGTACGAGCATCTACAATTATATAAAAAATTTCGGGGTAATACCCCTCACAGTTCCCACTTAAAGGGAAGTTGCTGGGGAGGGGGAGGAAGGGTTTTGGAAGGGGAACGGAGGGAAAAACTTAAGGGTGGGGACGGGGCGGAACGGAAAGGCAGGGGATGGGAAGATGAGGGAATGGGCAAAAAGGGAGGGGAGGTAAAGATAGGGAAGCAGAGAATCTGATTTACAGAGCGCAATGAGCGATTTCGAGAGATATTTCGGGGCACGGGACGGGACGGGGATATGGAGGTTGTTTGCCTCGTCTTGATTTTGCCTCTGGCTACGGGCCTGATTGTATCTAGAAATTTATAAAGCGCCTCTCGCAGAATAACTGTTCAGAGGCGCTCTCAGCACAGAAGCCCCGGGGAAACAGAAATGCCATTAGGGAACGCGAGACCGATGAGGAAAAGCCAGTCATTAGTTTGGCCCTGAGCAGAGGGGAAGGTCATTCAAGATCGTGGGACCCACTACAGCAAACGCTCTATACTGGGCCAAGGCAGTTTTAGCCCTGGGAACATAAAGATCAAGCCGATTTACAGAGCGCAATGAGCGATTTCGAGAGATATTTCGGGGCAGTAGGCTAAGGACATCAAGCATGTAAGTAGACTCGTGTATATACGGGTACCAGGGTATGGATGTAAGACATATAAAATGCAACATTGACGTAACAATGTAAATTATTTTGTGTTAAGAATTGTGTCAAGCAAGTATGACTGAAAACTATGAAGAATTCTGTTCATTGCTAATCCTTTTGTGAATTATTCAGTTGTTGTTTTAAAATTTTATTTCGAACTGCCTCGGAACCTTTGGCCGACGCTCTCGGCACCCTTGGGTTCCGCGGCACCCCGGTTGAAAACCACTTGTCTACCCATTACGGATTTATAAGAGAAGACTCTTTCAATGGTTAAAGAGATGGCTTCTGAGAGCATATCCAAAGAAACGTAGCCAAATTAGAAGTTCCCGCCAGATGGCGGGAACTTGTTTGCGCCAATTTCTGAGCATTCAGTTGCATTTAGCATTCGATTCAGTGATCCTTCGATCGAAGTGTTTGAGTTTTTTGGTTTTACGGCGTAGTATATTGTTGGTTTGTGTGAGGCTGCTGATGCTTTTGGTGTCCAACTGTTGAGTTTTCGACAGATATGGCAACGGCAAAGAATAGACTATATGTGATAAAGCGAGGTGAGAAACAGAGTAACTATCAGAAACAATTATTATAGCTCATCTGGCGGTGGGATTAAGTATCGTGCGATGACCATAACCTTATGTACTTTAGCACCATTTTGATGAAATAACAGGACCTGGAAGAAAGTATATTAATTTTGTTACATTTTAGATTTACTGGCACTAAATTTTGATGCAAGATTTGAAATTTCACAAGTGTATACGTTTTTCGCTGTATTCTCGAATTTTACAATCACAGTTGCATGTACTTGTCAGTTAACAACTCTTGCTTTACCGCCCGCCAGCATCAGCATGTAAAGAGGCAAACAGCAAGTCGGATAAATAATCATACTGGTGTCACTCAGTGTCTCTGGAAGTGCTTATTGCATGTAATAAAATTAGGCTCTCAGGTTTTACCTTGTTCTTTCTGGCCTAAATTTCTTGCCTGCCATGCAGAAAATTCTCTCAGCTGGAGCTGTATTACAGAATGACAATTACAATTATACCCATTTAAATTGCAATTACATTTAATTGCATGTGGTTTCACATTGGCTATGGTTCACATTGCCATTTCCTCAATTCTATGTGCTTCAGGAACTGAACTAGCTGTCATCTGCCAGCTCTAACTGGAAATTTGTTGATTGAGACACATGTGCATACGCCAGCCACTGGTGACACTTCTAGTAAACTGAGCGGTGTTTGCTAACTGATAAATATTTGTTTTTAATGACTTCACATCATTTAGGCTATCACTATCTTTTTAGTTTCCCGGAATGGTGCTATATAACGGTACTCAATAAATAAATTACAGCAGCGTACTGGGGTGCGGCCCGAAACCCGAATCCCTGAAACGAATTTCGGCCGAATCCCCGAAATCGATTTTAGACTAAAATTACAAATAAACAGGTGACTAGGCAGTATATCGAGATACATCAAGGCCACGCTAGGTCTATGTCATGTAGCGTTTACAATTTAATTTTGAATAGTTTTAGAGAGTTCGGCCGCTTTCAATAAAACTGTTTTCGGGAAATCGGGCTTTTGTTTATTTTCAACGTTTTCGGGGATTCGGGTTGATCCCGCGTACTGTAATCAAAAATACCCACTTACTTGTGTATGCATCATTTTTTGCTGGTAAGTCAGGATGCTATAAGGCATTTCTGTGTGGCATGCTGCATGTACTGTTGCCTAATGGTTAATACAATATTCGGTTAAGACAAAATTCTTAGTCTGGTTCGATGTTTTTCATATTAACCTATTTGCATTATGTATTTATTTAAAACATTGATAGAATGTAGAAAGACAACGGGATCAACATTATGTACCACAAGCATATATACAGAATTTTGCACAAGCATATATACACAATTTAATTATGGCTTTTAAAAAATTTATTTTTATATAAACATTCAGTGATGGATAAGATATGATTTTGCCCCTAAGGGATGAAATGGACCAAAATCCACAAAAAATATGTGACGGGACAAGGGCTAAAAATTCTGGCGTGCAAATGGTTAAGATGTTCAAGTTAAAAATTTTATCAAGATTGCTAACGAGTCACTTGCAGCTGAATATTTGTTTATGTTCGTAGATGGACGTCAGCAAGATGTGCATTTTGACAAGATCACGTTTCGAATCGGAAAACTTTGCTATGGTCTGAACATGGATTTTGTGGATCCTGTAAGCACATTTTTGCATAAATTGTGTTGCTTGTACATAGGTAAAGCAACACACTGAAACTTTTTGTGTTTGTGTGTGTTGCAGAAACGGTACGCGTTTCTGTGTGCTAACTTTTAAACCTTTGCAGATGTAAAATAGTAAATGCTGCTGCCATAACAAGTATGATATGAATGAAAATGTATGATACAAAAATGACCATACTATTGGCATATCATGTCATTTAACTTGCTCAAGACTATTTCCTTCTCTACAGGCTCTAGAGCAGTGGCTTCCAACCTTTTTTTGGTGAGGAGCCACATTGTGAAGTTTAGCAGCTTCTGGGAGCCGCCATGGTTTTATGTCGGGGTTGTTATCGTTGCACGCTTTTGTTACAGCACTGAGGAAAACTTGCTTTGTACAAAATAAAGCTCAGTCCATTCCAATATCATTAAATTAATATCTTAAGAGGAAACAGTTAAGACGAAAATAACAATTATTATGAAAACAGTTTTTGGTCCAGTGAATATAACTCAAAAATTCCTACAGATAAGACTAAATATGATGCAATAATAAGATGAAATAAGATCAAATGAAATTGACTGCTAAAGATTTTGACTTTGGCTTCTCAAAACATTTTTGTATATACACCGTTTAACATTATTAATAATATAAACAAGCAGAAATGTATGTCCAGTTATGCTCCTCTCTTTGGCTGCTTAAAAATAATTAATATTAATGACCAATGATGTCACTGTTAAAATGGCTACATTCGAACTGGACAATAGGTTAACTCAATTCGTTCAAAGTAAATTCAGTATAGCATAAACCACTGCTCTTTTAAACTAACCGTTTCAAACGGGCTTAAAATAATTACTTAGGTCGCTAAAACGCTGTCAAAAAGAAAGACCTTAGAGGGTTTAAAAGGGCTAGAAATATAACGAAATGAACTGAAAAGTGACTCAAAATGGCTATTCATGAATTGATTTGATATAGCGCCGATATATAATACCGCCTGTACAATTGGAAAATACATTTTAAAATTTCGTTTAAACCCTCTTAGGATGAGCAATATTTAATTTTATTAATGTTTTAACAGTTGGAAGTACATTATTATGACTCGAGTATTTAACGATGGTGTATTTGATATATATATATATATATATATATATATATATATTGTGCATGCTGCGATATTAGTAGCAGTCTTATTCGCTACGTGGCATGGGTAACCAGAAGTAGAAAGCCCCAAATTGTATAGAAGGACTTCTTCTAATCTACTGAAATACCTTCTTAGTCGATGAACGTTCTGCGAATCATGACAGCACACGGCCTGTGGTGCCCAAGTCTACACGACGTAAAAATGACCACATTAGCCCGCAGGTCAACAGAAGCAAGATAGACTGCAGTCCGTGATAGTCTGGTGCGTCTGCATTATCTCCCTGCGGATAGCCCCACCTTCGAGCAATCATGTAGCCTTGCAGACGGAGGCTTCTTTGCTGTGGTACTGCATGACGAGGGCCATGTGCTGAACCATCATCTCCCACCACGGAGGCCACAGCACTATTGCATGAGGCCCAGATTGCACGACCGATTAATACCTGGGCGGACAATCTAATGAATACATTTTTGACAAGAATGCTTTATTTTGTATAAACTATATGTAAACCAAAGTGTGGTATAAGGCAGTGCTTCCCTCAGTTACCGGTACGCAAGTGAGTCAAGAAACTGGACAAAACAGACGATAGACGTTTTCTCGATTGGGTCTCGCTTCGAACTATCTTCAAAAACACGATTGTCTCGCAAACAAAACCATATTTTTCATATAAATTAAAAAGATTTGTTCTGGGAGTAAATGTTTTTAAGCTATTCTAAATGAAAACTGTTGAAGAAATAATTGTTCCACGAATTGCTGGTAGGTCAAATGGAAGTTGTTCGCCTTAGCTAGAAATTTGATCGTAACATTTGCGACTTTTGACCGGCAATAATTAGAAACCGGATGTGACTTATCTCATCGTCTTTAACAACTTAGTCACTGCTTCCGTCAATAGAAAATAAACACGTCTGCTTTTAAATTCGGTATTATAAGCATAATCTATATAAATAAAGCAAAGAATCTGTCTTTATCACGCGATCTTTGACCGGAATGCATTTCTACAGCTTTCGAGCTTTTCACTCCAAACCTTCACTAAGTACTGTCTCGGGGTGGGCATTACACACCCAGTGTGGGGCTTCGCGTCCCCCGTTTTCACCGCTACCATGGTGTCCCGGGCAAAAAACTCTCCCAAACCCCCACTTTTTACAAATTCGAGTCGACCTATTTTCATTCACCAGATGGAGCCGCCCGAGAAGATTATTCTCTGTCACCGGCACGCATTTCTAAAGATTCGCCAATCCCAGTAGGGATTTCACTTCACATTAACTGGTGGTGGTGGTGGTGGTGGTGGTGGTGGTGTGAAACTTATAACCCCGGGCAATGCCGGGTAAACCAGCTAGTATATTATAAATGTGAAAATTATAACAATTAAAAATACCACACCACACCCCGGAGACGAGGACGGCGTTCTCCAAGCTTAAATTCACTTCTGTTATATAGATTCTTAGACCCTGGGCGTAACTCGGGTGTTAAAAAAAATTAAAAATAATAAATATATTAATAAACAGCACTAGCATGTATATTTATCAATTTTTTTAAATACAACTTTTTGATTTATATTGGATCAGTACAAAGTATTCAGTCAATATTTAGTACTGAATTATATACTCGCGTTATTATTAACAAAATAATTTAACTTTTTTGGTCCAATATATAGATAAAAATAATTAATAAATTGGGCACCAGTCCTGCTGCAATGAGAAAATTCCTGCCGGTCCGTCACACTGAAAGTAAATTTCTGCCGGTCCGTGACCCTGACAAGTTTGGGAAGCGCTGGTATAAGCAATTGGTAGTAATAAAGAATATACTTACTTCAATAATGTTATGAAAGAGTAATGCTTGAGAGTTTCTTACCATCATTCAGTGATATTATTTTGTCTTATTTCATTTTATTTGCATCTTATCTGTAGGACTTTGCACTGAGTTGTATTCACAGAACCGAAAACCATTTCCCTAATAATCAATATTTTTGTGTTAAAATACATTGACTTCGGAATGTACCAAACTTTCATTTCTTATGCGATATTTCATCCTATCTGTTTTCGGCCTGTACATGAAAAGGAAATTTCTGCAGATCTACCTGGGTAGTTCTTACCAAAGACTGTGCTATAAAACAATGTTTAGAGGTATAAATAGAGTTGGCAAACAGTTTATTAAAGCTTTTGTGGCAGTTCAGGTAGTAATGGTGTGGGGTACATTACCTTGGCAATGTGTTGATGCATTTTACAGTGTCAGGAAAAGAAGCTCTAGGTCAGTTGTCTCAAACTCTTGGCTTATGGCAAATTTGGTCTGAGACGCCAATGATTCTTTGTAAATCATTTAAAATAATTCTTTTATTTTTCATAAACTGTAATTGAATTAATTAGTATTTCAGTTTTATTAGGTTTAGGTTCTCTCAGAAATTTTGCAATAAATCTTTATTTTGTGCACCAAATAACTAATGTTGTGTGCTATACAGGCTTATGCCTACGTATGTCATTATAGTCTGCTTTGCTTGATCCTGGGAAGCAAAACTGTACATGATTAAGTCAGACCTGTTTTTAAAAATGGTTTGCAGCTTCAGGGAAAGAATTGATTCATTTATGAAATTAAAAACAGGGATGTTTTTGGACCGTAATTCTGTATTTTCCAGTAACATTATTTATGGGCAAATAGAATTGAACACTAGAACTCCCTTAGCCTGAATGTACAGAACATGAGGCAGATCTTTACTCGGCTATGTGACCAAATTCAAGCTATTTCAGCCGAGCTGAACTTATGCAAAACAGTTCTGGAAATTTAGCTCAGTTTAAAGGTCTTCAATCTCATTAGCAATCTCAGAATGAATATGCACAAAACCCTGCTGAACTACAAAAACAGCTTGAGAAAAGGTTCAAGAAATTTAAGGGACTTGCATGATACAGTGCGGACCCGTTGACATGAAGTCATTGGGGGACATGGCGCATAAAATGGACTAATGCAGAAATAACTCATTTCCTTCATATAGGTGTGAATCATTTTCGTGATGATATGGCTAGTGGCAAAATGTGCAGCTGATCCAAAAAACTGATGTAACCAGAGCCAGTTTTAACTGGGCAACTATTGTTGCCCTGCTGATTAACAAATTAAAGCGATTTGTGCTGAACGATTGATGCTAACTGTTGAACAGAATAAGAAAAGAATAAATTATTTTTGTTGATAGGCTGCAGTTACAATGAAGGTGATAAATGGCCTGTATCCTGGTGTGTCAACAATCGAGTTAGATAATCTAGCAGCTGAGATATGTGCTACAATGACAACCAAATATCCTGATTATGCTGTTCTGGCTGCACGAATTGCAGTCTCCAATCTTCACAAGCAGACAAAGAAAGTCTTCACAGGTAGGTTGTCTTCTGTGTTCCTGTTGCATAAGAGTTCATAAACAGTATTAAACACAATGAATAAATCTTTCAATGAATCTGAGATTAATTTGGAACCGAAAATGCCTTTATATGGAAACATTTAAGTCTTTCCTATCTCTAAAGTACAGTGTGACAGAAGACTGAAAACTGAAAACCTATGACCTTTCAACTTCCTTTAAATCAAGATGACGACATCAGTCAGAATATAAGTATATGTTTCAACTTGCTTATGGGTTGTCCGTAAAGGACGTCCGCAAAATATAACCTATTTTGGACCCCTCCCGCTCCCTTGTCCGCATTTGATCTTACCCTCCCTCCCCTTTGCGGATGTCTGCACATCTAAGCCAATTTTTAATGTCATGATTATTTTTACAATTATTCCACAGTTCCTGTGCACGTTTAAATAACAGTTCGGCCGATACCTGAGGGACATGTATACACGTCCCTCGCGCCTGAACTTACCAAATTTAGGACGTGTTAACACGTTCCTCGTGGTCAACCTGTTAAAGTCACAGTAAAGGTTATACCATGCATGAGGTTTTAGGCAATCACTTCACTGACATTTTCATCTTTCGGGGAAGGTTGAAACAAGATGGTGTTTAAACACTATCAAATTTAAAGTTTAGATGCGGACGTCCGCACTGGTCATAACCCCTCTCCCTCCCTTGTCCGCATTTCGATGACCCCTACCTTCCCCCTCATTGTGGAGTCCTTTATGGATGACCCCTTAACCAACCATGGGAGTGACACCTTTTTCAGCTGGATTTCTTTAGTGGATTACAATTTTTGAAGTGACCATTGATTGTGCATCACAGTAATGACGCTACAGAAGTCTTTAGATATTAATAGGTACTTGCAGTCCGAAAGAAACCAGTTGCAGATTTCTTATATGCAACCTAGGCACAGTAGGTCAATTGTCACATAGAGCAGTTTGGTGCTGCTCTGATGGGGGGGGGTCCATAGAGTAGTGGTAACATCACTGGCCTGAAGGGCAGTAGGTTGACGGATCACTTCCCGCAACCCTCCCCAGGTCCACTCAGCCTATCATTCGTGAGATGGCGCATTGTGAAATGAGATGTAGGACGTGATGGGCGCCTTGCATGGCTGCCGTGTACAGTTAAATTCGACTCCTGTAATAACTTGTGATCATCTGTTCATACTGATTTGTAATCATACTGTGTAATTGTCAGTTTGAAAATATTAAACGAAGATTATTATTATTATTATATTAGGTGAATTTCCCAACTTATACTTTAGGCAGCCATCAACTATTTTGTGATTCATGTTGTAGATGTAACGAATGATTTGTTCAATTACTACAATCCAGCCACGCAAGCTGTTTCACCAATGATCTCACCGAAAACTCATGCTATCATCATGAAAAATGCAGATCGCCTCAACTCCGCTATTATTTATGACCGTGACTTTGGTTTTACCTATTTTGGTTTCCGGGTAAGTATCACTAATTGTAGTTAATATGCATATTCTATACTTTGTAAGTTCTTAAGTTTTCTGTTGCAAGTAAACAAATGCTATTAAATGTTCTATTCTCTTGACATGGATTACTACCTTTTGTACTGAAGCTGTACACAGAAATCCGACAAACACTTATTTATATATTGCCTAGTATGTGTGTGTGAACCTCGAACAGCGAGAAAAAATGAAGCAGCAAAATCTGTAACAAAATCCTACCGAGTTTTCTCCTTTAGTAATGAATTGTGAGAAATCAGTAATATATATTAATAAAGCGAGAATTCTGTGTGTCTGTCTGTCTGTGTGTTTGACCGGGCTTAACTTCTACAATATTGCACCTTTTCACTCCAAACCTTCACTGCTGTGTCGGCCTCGGCTTCGGACACGCAGTGGAGGGGTTCGCGTCCCCCGTTTTCACCCCTACCATGGTGAAAATGCCCCAAAACTCTACCCACCCGACATCAATCACGCACAAGCTCGCCTATTCCACTGCAAAGCGGTTCTATTTATGACGCCGGTATTCCCCAATGTCATTAATAATGCGCGTAACGACACCGCGGTTCTATTTATGGCGCCGGTATTCCCCAACGTCATTAATAATGCGCATAAATTGTTTACTTTCGCACAAAATTTAATGACAATCGATTCAAAGTATATTCATCGTTTTACAGCTAAATTTTAACACATGTATGTTCAAAGACAAAGATCTAAATTATTTACAGTATATGAAACAACCAGTCTGCTTATACTAAGGGAAGGCCGACTACAGACCGGCAGTGAGGGCTAGATTTCTGGCATTTTCTTGAACACGCCAACGCCCGGTTCAGCCTCTTCGACTGCCAAGCAGTCAGTCCATGGGAGACTGCGAAGCAGTCTCCCCCACAGGTCGCCAGACGCCACAAGGGCCTCCAAGACTGCGAAGCAGTCGCCGCCAGAGGGCGACAGCGAAGCAGTCAGTCCACGGCAGAGGTCGCTAGACGCCAGAAGGCGTACACAAGACTGCGAAGCAGTCTCCGCTGTACGCCAGAAGGGGTCTACAAGACTGCGAAGCAGTCTCCCCCACAGGTCGCCACACGCCACAAGGGCCTCCAAGACTGCGAAGCAGTCGCCGCCAGAGGGCGACTGCGAAGCAGTCAGTCCACGGCAGAGGTCGCTAGATGCCAGAAGGCGTCTACAAGACTGCGAAGAAGTCTCCGCCACAGGTCGCCAGACGCCACAAGGGCCTCCAAGACTGTGAAGCAGTCGCCGCCAGAGGTCGACTGCCAAGATTGCCAAGCAGTCGTTGTTGTTGTTGTTGTTGTGGTGGTGGTGGTGGTGGTGGTGGTGGTGGTGGTGGTGGTGGTGGTGGTGTGAAACTTATGACCCGGGCAACGCCGGGTAATCCAGCTAGTTAACCATAAAAAATAACTTCTGGCCTCGACCAGCCTAGAACAGAGATGGCTGAATGCATGTCTTGGAACGGCATTCCAAGAGACAGGGCCAACAACCACAATCCAGCGGTTGGTGGCAGTTCAGGTCTTTGGAACAACCGTGTCTCCATGTGTCACCAATCGCAGAAGACAACGGCCAGGAGAGTTGAAATTAGGACACAGGATTCCTTTAACAATTTGGCTGCTAGGGATATGTTAACAAAACCTAAATTGGGGAAGTTCAGCCGCTACAGACGTCTCTTAGGCATCGGCTGGTCAGAGTCCGTTAAGTGTCCTAGTAACTTTTCTGCCACTTATTACTAACTAGCAGGTTTACCCGGCGTTGCCCGGGGTTATAAGTTTCAATCCCTGTAGCGAATAAGCAACAAATTTAGGTATATGTTTAAATCCGTGTAGCGAATAAGGAAGAAATGTAGGCGACCTGTGGGGGAGACTGCTTTGCAGTCTAGGCGTGGACTGACTGCTTCGCAGTCGCCCTCTGGCGACGACTGCTTCGCAGTGGAGTGGCGACGACTGCTTCGCAGTCGGGAGACTGCTTTGCAGTATCCCGTGGACTGACTGCTTCGCAGTCGAAGACGGTGAAGCCGGCGTTGGCGGATTCAAGAAAATGCCAGAAATCTAGCCCTCACTGCCCTTAGTAAATCAGTCTTTGAACATACAATTTTGCTGTAAAACGATGAATATAGTTCGATTCGATCGTAATTAAATTTTGTGCGAAAGTAAACAACGTCTTTATTTGCATTATTAATGACGTTGGGGAATATCCGCGCCATAAATAGAACCGCTTGTCGTTAAATGCGCATTATTAATGACGTTGGGGAATACCGGCGCCATAAATAGAAGCGCTTCGCGCTGGGTCGTCAGGGACGGTCGGTTGGGTAGAGTTTTGGGGCATTTTCACCATGTTAGCGGTGAAAAGGGGGTAAGCGAACCCCTCCACTGGGTGTCCGATGCCGAGGCCGACACAGCAGTGAAGGTTTGGAGTGAAAAGGTGAAAAATTGTAGAAGTTAAGCCCGGTCAAACAGACACACACACACACACACACACACACAGAAATCTCGCTTTATTATATAGACTAGCTGGTTTACCCGGCGTTGCCCGGGGTTATGAGTTTCAATCCCTGTAGCACCACCACCACCACGCCCGGTTTAGTTGAGTGAAAGTTTCAATCCCTCTAGCGAATCCGTACCTGTAGCACCACCACCACCACCACCACCATCAGTTACTGTGAAGTGAAATCCCTACAGCTGCGCTATCTGACAAATCTTTAGAAATGCGTGCCGGTCACAGAGAATTGTTCTTCTCGGGCGGCGCCATCTGACGAATGAAAATAGGTTGAGTGAACTTTTTTAGGACCAGCAAAAAATGCATGGGCCGGGTAGGTTTTGGCCCGGGAGACCATGGTAGCGGTGAAAACGGGGGACGCGAAGCCTCACACTGGGTGTTTCATGCCGACCCGACACAGTAGTGAAGGTTTGGAGTGAAAAGCTCGAAAACTGTACAAATGCATCCCGGTCTAAGAGGCGGGGACAGACAGAGTTTCTTCTTTATATATATAGATAGTGGTAATGTGCTGCTACCTACCGAATGCATGCAAGATTATTTTTGGCACTATCTAGTGAATACAAAAGGAACAAATGAAGCATCTTGTTGGCCATCGTGATGTAAACTTTTTGCAGTAAATATAATTGGCCGGTCTTCTTCTGGGGGAGAACTTTTAGTCCCCCAGGCTCGTTCCACAATTAGGCAATGTCGGGCTTTCTCTATTGCTGGGCCCTCCATTTGGAATGGTCTTCTAATAGAGATTCGCCTACTCAGGGGCAACACATCTGCTTTAACAAGCTGCTCAAGTCTAATCTCTGCTGTCGTGGCTAGGCTGCGAGTGTTTCTGAGTAGGATTGGATTCTTCAAGGCGCGCTATGTTAAATTTCCGAATGAATGAAGGAATTATATATTGATATGAATTATTTGAAAAAGAAAAGGCTTAGTGTAAAGGAAGTTGTGAAGACGGGCAGTAATTGTGAAACGAGTGATGATTCAGAACAAATGTTATTTGGTTTACTAGCAAGCCAAGAATGACCAGAGACAACAGCCCCATCAATGGCCTAGCACCACAATGCTTTGGACCTATCCAGACTCAGAGGGCAGCGCTATCTGGATGTTATCCCAGCATCTGCAACTAAAGCAGGACCTTTAATGTATTGTTTGTAGCAAGTATGGAAAGCGCAAAGAAGAGTGTTATGTTTGTGCATCTTGCCCCTCACAGCCATGTTTCAAACAGTTTAACACTGATTGTGATTTCTAGGCACCCTACAGTGTGATTCTTTGAACAAAATGATGTCAAAAAACACTTAAATAAAAGTTTTCAAAATTTGTTGCTTTTTGGCCTATATTAGCCGCTCCTGGCCAAAAATTAGGCCCATAGTCAATGCCTTAAGTATATCGAGACACAACTGGTAAGACACACCTGCACAAGAACCAAGGTCTTGAATGGGATGCTCTTTTGAGTGTTATGTAACTGACCAGTCTTTTCATACTGGTTTGAAATGGCACATGCTCTTGTTTATTAAACAGACATTGGAGAGATCGTATCTTCTTAAGATAAATGGAAAGATTGCCGAGAGACCTCAGCATATGTACATGAGAGTGGCTGTTGGCATTCATGGTGAAGACATTGATGCAGCTATTGAGGTAATGCAGATTTAAATGTTTAGACACACACAGTTGCATACTTGCATACAGGTAAATAAATTACTTTTATTTGGAACTTTTAGTAGTTGCAGAAAAAATGTGTTAACATTATGCTAACTTCTTGTTTCTATGTTGTCTTTTATAACAGAGTATAAGGAGCAAGTTGCCCCATATATTACGTACGCAAAGATCCGGGGAAATTGGACCCCTCCCTGTTCTCAAGCGTACTTCCCCCCCCCCCCACCTGCGTATGTACGCTCGGCGCACACACACACCCCCAAGACCAGCTGCAGAATGTGTCGGTTCGGCAGCGGCTGTCTGCACTTTAGGACAGATTGAAGGATGAGTAATCCATGGACTCTGCTCAGCTGTGATAGTTTAATAATAGCGTTCAGAGGTAAGGACGTAAGATCTTATAAGTGACACCTCTCCCACAGTCCTACTTCCCTTGGTAGTACCTGATAGCTAAAAGACTGAACACTGGCTCACTTGATGGCCAATCAATTTGAGGGCCAATATAGACAAATTATAGGTTTTACCACCCCACCCCTGCTTCCGTTCGCAGGTGTACGCAAACGTGCATTTGTGTTACTCCCCTCCATGCCTACGTAATATATGGATGGCCCCCAAGTACATGGGGTGAAAAACCCAACACACATCATCATTATGTGTCTTTGAATGTTAGCAAGCTCGACTACATTTATTGTTTAAATGTGCTTAATGTTTCCTTGACCTTTCCAGTGGCTTCTTAAAATTGCTAATTTATAATATACTAGCTGGTGAACCCAGCGTTGCCCGGGTTTCGGAGGTTTTGGGCCGGGACACCATGGTAGCAGTCAAAACGGGGGACGCGAAGCTGCTTAACCCGGAGTGGGATCTCCAGAAGTCTTTTTGTTAATGTGGATGTGGAATAATAGGACAATGTCGGTTTAGAGACCTATATGAAAACAAGCTATTCCTACTTGAAAGGAAACAATTTTGTTAATTTAACTTTTGTTGATGCATCAAAATGATAAATAATGATAGGGTCAGTTTAACCCCACTGGTAGTCCATAGTTGCAAAATGTTTGGTAATCTCGATGTCGTGGGATGCTTTCCCTGTTCAAAATGTTGTCATCTGCATCATTGCACCAGGTTGAAATAATGTGCACCTGTTGGGAAACGTGGTATGCAGAAAAGTGGTGTGTTTTTGCACTGTATAAATATATAATCCTTTCATATTTTGTTACTGGCTTGTTAGAAGTAACTGTTTAGGAACATGGTAAGGCTCACTGTAATTGTTATCACAAGTTTATATAGCACTACTTCAGATGAAACAAATGAGAAGTGCTCTAGAGTCTAGACCTGTCAAAATAAAAGCACGATAGAATAGAATTGTTTTAAAACGCTTATAGAAATGAGGCAAAGGCCAAACTCAAGTTGAAGATTGACAGCTTATTCTGAAAGATGAGTCATCAAAGCAAAATTGCTATCTGGGCTATGGAAGTTTGGGGTCAGCAGGTCGACACCCATTCAACCTCATGTTTTGCCTACTTCTGTTAGCTTAAAGTATGATTTTGGGTTACTGTGACTATCGTTTTTGTCCTCTGTGACAATTTCATGCAACATGCTGTTTGATATACACCAAGTATTGTATTATATTGTACTTAAGCATTTATAAAGCGTCTCTAGTAGGGTGAACCGTTCAGAGGCACTCCCATTGCGCAAGGCCAAGAGAAAAGAAATAAGTCTTGAGGAAAGCAAAAGAAGACGAGGCGTTACCTATTAAAACTTGAGGAGACAGTGTATTCCAGAGAGAGGGAACAACTGAAGCAAAAGATCAGGATTGCGCCATCGCTGTTATAGTATGAGGAACTGAAAGATCAAATCTGTTTGAGGAGCGAAGTGGACGATGCGAAGTTGGTGACACCAGCTTGTTTTCTCTTTATAATCATGTCGGCCACAAAGTAAGTTACCTGCAATGTACTTTACAGACATATAATTTGCTGTCGGAAAAGTGGTTTACACATGCATCACCAACACTGTTCAATGCTGGTACCTGTCGGCCACAGCTTTCCAGGTTTGATTTCTAAGACCAATTATGTCAATTGGTCAAATAAAGAATGTATACTTACTTATACTGAAATTGCTTGACATTGTGTGTTTCGTTAACCATGTAAACGCAATGGCAATTAATTTTATGAAAGGATAAATTATTGCAGTTATGATAGGCATGTGCTCTTGCTTACCCTTTGCTTTGGCATTTCTAGGACTCTTTGTTTCTAAACATGTTAGTTTTGTTTTTAGGCTTCTGTAATCATAACTGATTAGAAAATTTGCACTGATTCTTAGAAACCCTGATTTAGAAACCGTGGACTTTGGAGTAGAGAAGAAGGCGGCAATCCAGTTACGAAAGATCTTACATATTGGGACATGGAATGTGAGGAGCATGATTCAACTAGGAAAGGTACAGATTCTGGGGAAAGAGCTGGAAAGACATGACATCGAGCTGTGTGGATTGTCGGAGGTCAGATGGGGCGGACAGGGTCATTTTACAACCACGGAGGGACACATGATTGTTTATTCGGGTGGTGATACACAGGGACAAAGAGGAGTGGCACTCTGGATTCACAAAAAGATGAAGGATGCCCTTACAGAATATCAGCCAGTTAACGATAGAATTCTGGTGGTAAGAATCAGTGCAAAACCGAGGAACCTCAGCATAATTCAGATATACGCACCGACGGCAACATCAGCAGAAGAAAGTGTTGAACAATTCTACGAGGAGTTAGATGCAGTGATAAAAAAGATCCCGAAACACGATATCCTGATGGTAATGGGGGATTTCAATGCAAAGGTAGGAAAGCAGTCATCAGATGTCAGAGCGGCAGTGGTAGGGAAAGGGGGGTTGGGAGAAGGAAATGAGGCAGGTGAGAGACTATTGGACTTTTGTACAGATCATGAGTTGAGCTTAAGTAACACATGGTTCAAGCATCACCCGAGACGTCTATACACATGGACATCACCGGATGGCAAAACAAAGAACCAAATAGACTACATTGCAATAGCACAAAAATGGAGGGGAAGCATCAGGAACTGCAAGGCATACCCGGGTGCGGATTGTGATACGGATCACCATCTGATAATGGCTAAGTTGAAGATCAAATTGAAGAGGATAAAAAAAGCAGTGCAACCAAGAAAATTAAATCTAGAGGAATTACATGGATCAAAGGCAGAAGTTTACTCCATAGAAGTCAAGAATCGTTTTGAGGGGCTGAGGGAAGAGGAGGGAGAGAGAACCCCAGAGGAATTGTGGAGGGTAACCAAAACGATTCTGCTGGAAGCAGCGGAAGAAACAATTGGGTATAAAAAGGGACAAAAAAGGAACTCATGGATCGCCAAAGAAACCTTCACATTGATTCAAACAAAAGGAGAGGCAAAAAAGAGAAACAAAAACCAATACAGAGAACTGAAGACAGAAGTAAAAAGAAGGTTAAGGGAGGACAAACAAAATCAGATTGAAGGAATATGTGACGAACAGGAGGACTCAAACAAGAAGGGAAACATGAAGAAGGTTTTTCAAACGGTCGAGACGCTTACAGGCAAATTCAGACCGCAGCTGTTCGGCATACAGTCGGCAACAGGAGAATTGATAACAGACAAGGAAGGGATTGCAGAAAGATGGAGAGAATACTGTGAGGAGTTATATGAAGATAGGGATGAAAATGTTGAAGATGAGCAAGGATACACACGAGAGCCGGCTCCTTTGAGATCGGAGGTGGCTCGGGCAATGAAGGAGGTGGCCAATGGAAAGAGCGCAGGGCTGGATGAGGTTCCAGTTGAACTGTTTAAAGCTGCAGGGGAAACAGCACTGGATCAAATGCATCGCATATGTGAAGCGATGTGGGAAACAGGGGAGTGGCCTGAGGACTGGGTGAACTCAGTCTTCATTCCAATACCAAAAAAAGGAGACTTGAAGCAGTGTAAAAACTACAGAACAATAGCATTGGTGTCACACGCTAGTAAAATCATCCTCAAGATCATACTAGAGAGGATGAGAGGAAAAACAGAGTCAGAGCTTGCAGATGAACAGGCCGGTTTTCGGCGAGGAAGAGGAACGCGTGACCAGCTTACAAATCTCACAATAATAATGCAGAAAATGAATGATCACCAGCAGCCGCTATACATGTGTTTCGTTGACTTCACAAAAGCTTTCGATTGCATCTCGCACGAACAGCTCTGGATGGTAATGGCGGAGATGGGCTATCCGGCACACATTATTAACTTGCTGAACAAATTGTACTGTAAACAACAGGCTAAAGTAAAGGTGGCGGGAACACTAGCAAGAGGGTTCCGCGTCAGGAGAGGGGTCAGACAGGGATGTGTGATCTCCCCCAATCTATTTAACATTATGGCGGAGGTGATCATGAGGGAGGTGCTGGATGGATGGGAGGGAGGGGTGCAGATAGGTGGTAGGAAAATTACGAACTGAAGGTATGCTGATGATATTGTACTCCTGGCAGGATCAGAACTGGAACTACAGAAGTTAGTCACTCGATTGGAGCAAGTGGGGGAGAAAAAGGGATTACTGATAAATATGGACAAAACAAAGGTGATGACGCTAAAAGGCAGAGCATGCAACATAAAGGTTGGAGGAAATACACTGGAACAGGTTGACGTTTTTCGGTATCTGGGATCGCTGGTAACTGAAGATGCAGAATGCACCAGAGATATAAGAGAGAAACTGGCAAGGGGACTGAGCGCAGGGGCAGCACTGAGGCAAATATGGAGGAGTCACAGCATAAAACTGGCTACTAAGTTACGACTCATGAAGGCCCTTGTCTGGCCAGTGGCAACATATGGTTGTGAAAGCTGGACTATAAAGAAAAGAGACGAAGAAAGAATAGAGGCATTCGAAATGAAATGCTTGAGACAGATTCTGAGAGTATCGTGGACGGAAAAAAGAACAAATGAATGGGTACTGGATAAGATAGGAACAGAAAGAAGCTTGTTTAACTCGATCAAACGAAGGAAGCTTTCTTACTTCGGACACCTGATGAGGAAGAAGGGAGACTGCCTGGAAAAAGAGATAGTGCAGGGTACAGTCCCAGGGGCAAGAGCACAAGGAAGACAGAGGATGGAATGGCTCACCAACATCAGAACTTGGATGGATTTATCGTTCAATCAAGTGTTGTCGGAGACGGAGGACAGGAGGAGATGGAGGAAACTTGTCCATGAAGCGACCAACCCTCGGATTGAGGACGGTTGAAGACAAGACAATCATAAAAAGTTGAAATATTAATAATAGTTTATTTAGCATCCATAATACATTAAAAATAGATATCTAATGCAATGCTAGAAAAATCCAATAAAGGCTGGGAGAAGTCTTGGAATCTAAACTGAGAACTTCTATATTATCACTGCCATAATGCCCAATGGGACGTGGTGGTGTAGTGGTATGTTCTGTGCCTTGTAACCGGAGGGTCGCAGGTTCGAATCTACCTCAAGCCACTGCGTAGCGACCTTGGACAAGTTGCTCACCCACAATTGTCTGTGAGGAAGGCAACGGGAAACCACCTTACTCATCTCATCCCCGGGTGGCATAAAGCCAATGGACGCAGCTGCCTTCGGGCAGAGAACTCATCATCATCATCATCAATGCCCAATGCATCAGCTGATGGACACTACTATGTAAAATTGTTGTGTGAGCTAAGTTCCAGAGAAAGTCTGGTTGAAAGTCAAGAAAGGAGTCTGAAAAACAGGGAACAGCCTGCGGAAGAAATGAGTCCAGGAAAAGATGAGTTTTTAGTTGAGATCTGAAGGCCAAAACAGACTATGTAGTGAACTTTTGCCGTAAGAGAGCTCCAGAGTCTAGAACCAGCAACAGAAAAGGGCGTGCCAACCGAGAGAGATCCTTAGCCTTGTCCACGGAACAGTTACATTGAAACGGTCAGAAGATGTGTTTAAGTATAAAGAGGTCTTTGGAGTCTGCAAAATGATTGAATTGTTGAAATGCGGGGTCTTTTATGTGTTTGGACAACATAGTAATCTGGTGTCAACATATGAATACACAATGTTTGCTGCAGAAGCTTTTGTTTATTAAATATGGGTTGGCTAATTTTTACTATTTTAATCAACTTTTAAATGCAAGTATGATCTATTTTTTTGCATTTGAAAACCTATTGGCAGACGAAATTTCAACCAACTGTAGATGTATACAGTGCGTTAAGCTAAGGATAGGAAAACACTACGAGTGGTTAGTTGAAATTAAGCATTGCTGTAAAGGTTTAATTTGATGTTTAAAACTAATTTCTGGTAGTGTTGCTACTGTTGTAGCTGTTTCCTGTTGTCCATGATTGATGACAGCATTGAAGGAATCTACGACACTTTGAAACAATGTGCGCTTATTTCAAAGAGTGCTGGTGGAGTTGGTCTGAATGTTCATTGCATTCGTGCTTCAGGCAGCTACATCGCCGGGGTAAGAAATGACTGACATTGGTCATTATAAGTGGTGCATAGCAATGGGGTATTGTGCGTCTGCACATTCTGGGCTTTGTACGTCGTATGATGTCAGTGCTGCGGAAGTTTTCAGATTAGATCAGATTATTTTCCTGTTAGAGTTCGATTGTGTTGGATTTCTTTAATTTCAATAGATTGTGTTGGATATCTTTAATTTCAACTGTTCGTTTTGTAATTGCTGTTGGCTACAGACAAATGGTGTGTCAAATGGTCTTCTGCCAATGCTACGTGTATTCAACAATACAGCCAGATATGTTGATCAGGGTGGCAATAAGGTAAATGTCTTACACTTGCCTAATGCCTAGTTATTATTAACTAGTCACTGAAACCTAATTGAGATCTGATTTAACTGCATTTGCTGTCAATGTTTTTAAAGTCTGTGTAATCCTGTTGCGTTTGTGTCAATGGGAATTAATGCAATAAACGAATATTGATTGATTGATTGATTTATGATGTCCCCTTTCTGCCCAAAACTGTATGCAGCATGTCAGTAAGATTGTGTATTACAGTTTCATTTCTTCTTTCCATGCATATAATTTTGTATGCATTTGTGTTTTATTATTTTACATCTACTCCAATGGTTTCTGCGATTGTGAATTTGCCACCAGTAACCTGTGCTTAGCTTATGAAATGGAAATATGACTTGAATTATGATTTTGGTTAGTATAGTGTCAAACTGGTAGAAAGTTGCATTTACTTCTGGGTTAGGGTTTATTGTGTATGCGTCCAAGTAGCTTTAAAGGTTACAGAAGGATATATTTTCATAACTGTTTGGTCGTGGATAGCACTAGATCCCAGTTAGGCTTAGCGCCTATATACCTTTCTAGTTTCTAAACTGATGAGCAAACCAATCTCTTCAAGCTCCTCTCGCCCCTTTCGTTCTGCTGACCGATTGGACTTGTTTGTACCTCGGTCGCGAACCTCATTAACTCGGCATCAGGCCTTTGCTTTGGCTGGTCCTTCACTGTGGAATGAACTCCCTTCTGTGATCTGGAGCAAGATCCTCGGGGCATTTTCACTAGCTTCACTTAAACGCTTAAAGACCTTTCTTTTTACATAAGCCTATCATGTTGAGGGCGCTTCTGAATAGCTCTGCTGCGAGGAGCGCTTTACAAATGTTTATATTACATTACATTACAATACTTTTATTTATTTATTTATTCCGGATATTTCTATAGCGCCTCTCGAAGTCAACTACTACTCAGAGGCGCTCCCGACTACAGCATTTGATACTGTGCCGGAATTTTCACGCTGAAGCGCCACGAGCAATTGCGAGTGAAGGACTTGCCCAAGGTCCGTACGCAGCGGCTAGAGTGGGATTCGAACCTGCAACCCTCCGGTCACAAGGCGCCGAACTAACCACTGAGCCACCACGCCCCACTATTGGCATTTGCCCAATTTATCTTCCAATTTATGAGCAAAGCTACAAATTATAGGTTTAAATTTGTATGCTTCTTGGTATTAAAGAGATTTAAATTCATTGAAGTGAATTAAGCACAATAATAATCACTTAGTTGCTTTTTTAACAGAGACCTGGTGCTTTTGCCATTTATCTGGAGCCATGGCATGCTGACATCTTTGATTTTCTGGATTGTCGAAAAAACACAGGAAAGGAAGAGCAGCGAGCACGAGACCTCTTCTATGGACTATGGATTCCAGATTTATTCATGAAGCGAGTTGAGAGCAATGGTGACTGGACTCTGATGTGTCCTCATGAGTGTCCAGGCCTTCATAAAGTTTGGGGTGAAGAATTTGAACAACTTTATGAAAGGTAAGCGTTACCTTAAATATTTTTTATACACTTTTAAACAAGCACTATTATAAACATTTTTTCAATGACAGCTTCCCGAGATGATTACTAACAAACTTGTACATGGACAAGGCAGTGGTCAGTAGGGCTGTCAAAATTTTAGAAAAACGTGGCCCGGATGCCCGAGCTAATTTTCAACGGGTACCCGAAGGCCCGTCAGTGGAAAAATACTTTGAGAAAGCCAAAAAAATAGTTACTTTACAATGGACAGCGCAAAAATGGCGGCCAATAGCTCGCTAGTTGCTAATAGTTATAATTCGCTAAATTACATGTAACTGCTAGATAATTAATTTTATTCAAAAAGTTAAAAAGTTGGCTGCACTGACGTGATTACTGATTAGACAGTTACAGGGACGTATCTAGCGTTGGGCTTGGGGGGGCTTAAGCCCCCCCAAACGACGTTGAAGCCCCCCAAACAAGTCGAGCAGTTGTATGCTTACGGCTAAAATTCGTATGAACACTGTATAAATGTTGCCATGCTCAAGGCTTAAGCCCCCCCCCCAAACGAAAAATCCTAGTTACGTTGCTGGACAGTTAAATACACAAATCAATGGAATGGATTCTGATAACTTCTCAACCTTTTATTCGTTATTTGCCGCCATTGCTGTTGTTTTCATTTTTCAAAACATCAATGGCGGCAAATAATGAGATCTCGCTTAAAGTCTCGAAAGACCAACTCATTAAGTAACCAATCTCAGAACGGAAAATTGTTGCCCAAAAGCCCGTATAATGTTATTAAATCTGTGCAGTAAGACCTAATTCAAAGTTAGTCATTATTGGCTTGGCTTCCTCTACAAGGACAGTATAATAGTCATCCAATACTGATCATGCAATTGACGGCTATCCCTAAGCCCTTGACCCCTTCCCCATACCATGCTATCTGGCTTAATTAACGATTGCTGCCGGACGGTCTGTGCAGGGCTTAATTAATAGTCACTGCCCGGGCGGTCTGTGGAGGGCTTAATAAACGGTCGCTGCCCAGGCGGTCTATGCAGCTTTAAAACTTACTTAATGTATTATGCTTCTTCAGTCGGGTTGGGTATTGATTTAAGGGCCCGGGCCCGACGATTAGAACGGGGGCCCGGGTATTTGGGGGCCCGTTCACAGCCCTAGTGGTCAGTACAGGGAGTACATTCACAAACTGGAAGAATAGGTGGAGGAGTTAGACAAGACTGCTGACTATCACCCTTGCTATTCATCATCTATATACAGCCGTTGGTCACAGAAGCGCTCGAAAAAGTGAACGGCGGAGTAAATGTTTTGGGGAGGTGTCTGAAAGCCAGAAGATTTGCAGATGACCAGGGAATGGGGTGGCAGGTACGAATGCTGGGCTGCAGAGATAATGGATGCTCTGGACTAAACATCTGACGAATATGGTATGAGCATAAATAAAAAGAAAACAAAGATGATAAGATTGAGTAAATACAAAGGAAAAAGAATAAAAATTCAATCAAATTCGTTTATTACATACATTAAGCTGACACAGACGCAACTTAGACAAGCTAGACTGGAGGACAATTCTGGGGCCAAGAGTATGGGGATTGGTACAGGGAGTTGTCAGTAAGCATGAATTCTTATTAAGGATGCGAGATATATAGTTGTGGTCATCTTTGAGCGGCAGGGAGAAGTTGTGTGATCTGGTATGAAAATTATAACCACCGTTGCCGCGAGGAGGGGGTCAAGTCCCGAAGGACATGGTTGGTATCCTTAGAAATAGGCTTAAAAAAAGACTGTCATCGGATGCCTCAGCCATACATGCCACACTGGCCGCATCCGCGGGCAGGAAACCCAACCAGATCATGCGGTTGATTAGACTTTTGATCCTGTCCCTGTCCTTTTGATGGTGAAGAGATTGAGCAATCCACCAGTTTTGTTTTCTTGTAAGTTTAATAACAGATAAATGCAGATGCCATACCCAAATTATAGAGAAGAATAGCAATGATAAAGGAAGCGTTCTGGAAGAGACAGGAGCTTCTGAGAGGAATACTAAATCTTGATGTAAAGAAAAGAATGGTGAAATGTCTCATTTGGAGGGTGACACGATATGGATCAAAGACATGGACTATTGGAAAGGCAGAAATGGAGAAGCTTGAGGCATTTGAAATGCATGTATGGAGAAGACTGGCCAAGATCAGCTGGAGGAATTATAAACCAACGAGGAGATGCTGCAAGGTGGAAAATGCATTCCTGAGTGCTTCAAGGAAGAATTTAACAGGTGGGATTTAGAAAGGAGAGAGGCACAATAGATCAAATATTTGTGATTAGACAACTATCGGAAAAATACATCGAAAAGAATAGATTACTGTACAATAACTTCATAGACTACAAGCAAGCATTTGACAGCATATGGCAAGAGGGACTGTGGAGAACAATGAGACACTGTGGAATACCAGAAGAACTAGTGATGCTGATAGAAGACATATATAACAAGTCTGAAAGTGCTGTGAGAGTGGATGGAGAGCTGACAGAATGGTTTGGGGTCAAAACAGGAGTAAGGCAGGGATGCAAAATGTCGCTGGACTTGTTCAATCTGATGCTGGAAATGGTGATGAGACTAGCGGAAAAGGAGGATGAAGAAGGAGTAAGCTTAAACGGACGACCACTAAACAACCTCCGGTTCGCAGACGACATAGATCTGATGGCGGACACCCAGGAGAAGCTGCAAGATCTAACGAAGTGGGTGGAGGAAAGTAGTAGAAGAATGGGACTTAAAATAAATGCGGAGAAAACAAAGACAATGGTGATCGGAAAACAACAGGAGAAGCTACAGATAAGAATAGAGAACAGGGAACTGGAACAGGTTACTGGATTCGTCTATCTGGAGGACTGATAACGGAAGATGGCAGATGTGAGGCGGACATCAAACGAAGAATTGGCCTGGCGTGTGCGGCATTTGGAGGATTAGGAAATATGTGGAAGGCAAAAAATATCACCACCAGAGTCAAAATGAAGCTATATCATGCTTTGGTAGAACCGGTGCTACTATACGGGTCGGAATGCTGGTGCTTGAGGAAGGAGGACGAACGAAGACTGCTGGTGGCGGAGATATGCTGGCTAAAAAGAATCATAGGCAGAAGCAGAAGAGAGAAGATCAGAAATGAGAAAACAAGAGAAGAGCTGGGAGTAGAAGAAACAATAGTGGAAAAGATCGGGAAGAGGAGACTCAGGTGGTTTGGCCATGTAAGCAGGATGGGAGAAAAGAGGCTACTAGATGCTGCATTACACGGACATGTGGAGGGGAAGAGAAGTAGAGGAGGGCAGAGGAAGACCTGGATGGACAACATCAAGGAGGACTTAGGGGAGAAAGGCACCGACTTAGCCGGAATCGGCGAGACAATCAAGAATAGAGAACTTTGGAGAAGTTTCGTAAAGGCCCCATCGTCAGATCACTGACGGAAGAGAAGAAAGAAGAAGAAAGGAAGAATTTAAGGGAAGAAACCCCCACCCAGGTAGACCCAAGATATTAGACTGGATGAGAGATAATGGAAACTGAAGAGGATATAAATAAATAAAGAACAGTCAAAAATAGAGAAGGAATGCATCGTTTGATTCCTGGACCTGCCCAAGGCCAGAACACTTTAGAAGAAGAAGGAAGAAGTATTCACGACTGAGGATGTCGCAATAGTGAAAAATTGATAACAAGCCAGTTACTATGCAAATTCAAGGCATAATCAATAAATATTCCAAACCTTGAAGTCTTAGTCTCTAATGCCATGCAGTAATGTAATATTCATGTCAAGTGTAACACTTAATTTTATATTATATTTTGTTTTTGGTAGTTATGAGAAGGAAGGTCGGGGCCGTCGCACAATTAAAGCTCAGCAACTCTGGTATGAAATAATTACGGCTCAGACTGAGACTGGTACACCATATATGCTCTACAAAGATGCTTGCAATCGAAAGAGCAATCAACAGAATCTGGGAACCATTACCTGCAGTAATCTCTGCACTGAGATTGTAGAATACTGTGAACCAGGAGAGGTAAAGTGCTGTGACTAATGATAGCTATAATACCACATTTTAAATGTGCCTAAAGTAACGAATGACACATAACATTGCAACAAAAGTGGTCTTTTTAAAAATTTAACTGAATAGTCCAAGAACATTACATTTGTATTGTATTGTATTTGGGTATTTATAAAGCACCTCTCGCGGTATGTACCATTCAGAGGTGCTTCCAGTGTTCCAGTGATGTACTGATGAATCTGAGCTCCAAGAACAGTGATGACGTATCTATCAGATCGTGTATGTACTAGATGTGCAGAAGTGGCATGAAAATATCTGCAGCGTGCTCCTCTATAGCGTTGCAGTTTCTATGATGCACAGCCAATCCGTCTAGTGTCGTAGGTGCACATTTCCGAGTATCGTATCTAGAAATTTATAAAGCGCTTCTTGCAGAATAACTATTCAGAGGCGCTCTCAACACCAAAGCCCTGGGAAAACAGAAATGTCTTTAGAGAATGTGAGACCAGTGTAGAAAAGCCAGTCATGAGTTTGGAACTGAGCAGGGGAAAGGTTGTTTCAGATCGTGGGACCCACAACAGCAACCAGGAGAGTAACCAGTCTACCACTAATTAGTGTCAACTAAAAAGAAAGCAAAGCCACTCCAGAGCTGGTTACAATTTATTATCTGACCACAAGACTTCTGTAGCCAACAATGCATCATTTGAGGATTGCTTTCATTTTATAAAGTAGTCTAGATGTTTTATCCTGGAGATCATTAACTAGTATGAAAAGGGAGTATATGTGTCTCGGCACTGTGTGTTTTATGCATCTGATCATATGCTGTGCCTCTGTGGTGAGTTTTAAAACAAAGTTATAATAATTTATTCATGTTTTTACTTATTGATGTCCTTTAGGTCGCTGTTTGCAATCTTGCCTCGATTGCACTCAACCGCTATGTTACACCTGACAGGAAATACGATTTTTCCAAGTTAGAGGCTGTGACAAGCGTTATTGTCAGAAACCTTAACAAGATCATCGATATCAACTATTACCCTGTTCCAGAGGTAATTCATATAGATTGACTTTAAGATTTTTTTATCTTTTACTTATACTGATAACGCTTTCCTGCCACAAATGTATTCTTGTCCCTGCCAGATGTTTTGGGGTTTTTGATCCCATTGTAAAAACATTAGTTGCAGTAAAATCAGAGTGTAATGTTGCTGCTCAATTTGCTTTTGTTATTTTTGAAAAGTCAGATAAATCAGTAGTATGAATGCTTCTTACAGTGCTGTTGTTCCTGCAAATCAAAATGGAATCAGAATTACTGAATAATAATAATAATAATCTTCGTTTATTAATTCAAACTGACAAATACACAGTAAGATTATATGATATAATAATAATAATTTGTTCTTTAATTAAGCGCCTGCAAACGCACTGCGCTGTACATTGAACATACATATAGTAGAAACGGCAGCCACACATACATGTATAGAGTAGAAGCACACGATAACAGTTTTACAGGAATCAAATATAACTGTTTAAGTAGCAGCCACACGGCGCCATCATGGCCTACTATTCATTTAACCACTGCCACCTAACAAGTGGAAGGCTGAAAAAAACCTCACGGGGTCTACCGGGTTCGATCTCGGTAACTTCAGCTCTTCACGCCAGTGTATTATCCATTACTCTACGGACAGAAAACAGGGTCCTAGGCGCAAACATTTTTGGGGCCCCTTCTGAACTTGTAGGAGATACTCTGCCTATCATGTACAAAAACCCACGAAGTTGAACTGTAAAGAATAGAAAATAGGTTATATTTCAATAATTAAAAAATGTTGTTTTTTATAATAGAAAAGAAATTTTCATTCATTTGAGGCCCTTCGAGATTTGGGGGCCCTAGGCGAGCGCCTAGTGCGCCTATACGTAAACGCGCCTCTGGTAACAGACGATAACAAGTTTAACAGGAGTCGAATTTAACTGTACGGCAGCCATGCAAGGCGCCCATCTGTACTATTACTCATTTTACAATTTCCACCTAGGGAATGAAGGCTGAACTAACCTTGTGGGGCTAGCGGGTATCGAACCCGCGTCCTTCTGATATTCGTGCCGGCGTGTTACCATTAAACCATCTCCCCACCCCATAATTGCAAATTGTTATTGCAAATTTATATAGTGCCACTTCTAAGAAAGACTGGCACAGTGAAACCATGATAAAACAGAATGGTCTTCCAGTGCTTTCAGAAAGCAGGCAAAGAGAGGCTGAGTTCAGTCGCAAGTTTGTAGGCAACTTATTCCAGGAGGACCACAGCAAAACTAGCTGGACTGGAAGTTCAGGCTAGTGGAACAACCAAGTCGCCTTGCATCTCACTGTCAAAGTGGAGAAATCTACGACCAGGTATTGAGATGTGATGGCGCACAGCCTGCTAGACAATTTTGCATGAAGATCAAGTTCTTAAACTCAATGCGCTTTTGTATAGATAACTAGTTCAGATCCTCCCACATGAATTAGAGCCTATTTATGCTTGCTGCAGTCAACCCTGGACCATATGAATGCATGCACCAGGGTTGTTGCAGCTTGAGTTGTAAGCAAATGGTGTATAGTGAGAATCTGACGAAGGTGGTAAAATCATGTTTGACATACTTTCTTCACATGGTCTGAGAAAGTCAATCTCTGGTCCAAGGTCACAGTAGTTGAAAAGGAGGTACCAAGAAAGCAGATTAGAGCAATCGAGCTTGGAAATCTGCCGCCAGATGAACTGAGATTTCCCCGAGTTCAGATGGAGACGGTTGGACGATATCCAGGCACCAAGTGCCTCCAATGTCTTGCATTTTGTCAATTAAGAAAATATCCTCTGTAACTGGGCCATGAACCCCATACAGAAATAAGCAACAACAGCAAAATAATAGCATATTTATTATTTATGCATCTAACTATCTATATTTACATAGAAGAAACACTTGTTCTATCCTGTTTAACAAGTTCAGAAGTAAACATTGAAGCCAGAAAACAAAAAAATATGAAGAACCACATACGGGCTGGAGATTCAGAAATATGAAGTGGCAGAGGGATCACCAAGTGTGAATGAATGTTGGCAAAGACGAGACACCTGAACTAGTGGGCGTTGATCTGCACCTGCTAGCCCGAGTCTTCCCTGATATAGCATTCTCAGTAACAGAGGCGCGTTTACCATTAGGCGCAGTAGGCGCGCGCCTAGGGCCCCCAAATCTCGGGGGCCCCCAAACGAATGAAAATATTTTTTTAAATTAGAAAAAATAATTTTTTCTCGTGTTTTTAATAAAATTATGATATCAAATAACTTCACATTCCTTGAAATATCTTCTATAACTAATCATCATTACAGTGATAATATATACTCAAAAACACGGTTTCAAGTTCAGCTCTGTGAGTTTTTGCACATGATAGGCTAAACTAAGGCGCGACCGTACATACGGTAAGTACGTTATTTTTTTCTATGACGTACGTAGGCTACGGTACGCGTACGTTATCATGCCGTACGTTACCGTACGTTCACATCAGTTCATTACGAGAATAAAATACATAACCTTATGCACAAGAAATGAAGAAAAGTTAATAATAGTTGGTGATTGATGGTCGTAAACAATATTTTAACCATTACATCAGTCTGTTCAATGCTCTGTATACTTTTAAACTTTTAAATTCCAAATTGCTAATATTCTGTCTAATGTATAATATGAACAGTGCTCGAAATGGACCGGAACGCCGTTCCGGTTCGTCAGCGTTCCGGTTCGTCAAATGAATTATTGTGGAAAATACTATGAAATTAACGTGAATGCTCCCATATCTTTGACTAGCGTTCCGTTTCGTAAAATTTTCCATTTCGAGCACTGAATATGAAGATAATTAAGATTTTACGGCACACTTTGTAGGATGGTCAGTGCCAGTGGGCATTATATTGGTAATACTAAATTTCGGTACCGTTCGTATGACAAGGCCTGCGTACGAGGAGACTAATACTGTAGAGCTAACCTGATCATATTTGACGTACGCGCAGGGGCGACTACATCACAGAAACCTTGGAGCAAATGCTCCATCCAAGAAATAGGGGGATCTGTTTGTTAGTGTGTGTGCCACCATAAACGAGGGGGGAAAGAAGGTGAGGGGGAAGAAGAGGGGAAAGGGGAAGTTGCTCCAATGACTTAGGGGGATAGACGCCCCTGCGTACGCGTACGTTATAAGACTAATCGTACCGTAATCTCCAAACTTCTAAAGCGCCACTCGAAAGCCAAGCGCAGGACACCAGCCGATTCACGAGCGCTACGTCAAATCAGAGGGGGTTTCCAGAAAGTAGTTCAAAAGAGGTCCAGTCCGATATCCAGGAAGCCAAACCAAATCAAAGGGGGTTTCCAGAGAGTATAGTCCAAAAGAGGTCCAAGGCCGATGTCCAGGGATACCAGATCAGGAGAGGCAGAGCAGCTGTCAAGGCGGGTCTCGTTTACGGGCGCGTAGCGAATCCCGAATCGCCGAAATGGTATTACCGCCGAATCGCCGAAATTATTTTTTGAAGAAAACCCGTATCGCCGAAAATGCTCTTCGTAGCGAATCGCCGAATCCCGAATCACCGAAATGTTAAAACCGTAGTTGAAGCGCTTTCGGCGATTTGGGATTCGGCGATTCGAGTCGGCAGTGGTTTTCGGCAAATCGCACGCTGGGTAGAAAACTGCTTTCGGCGATTCGGCGGATTTTGCAGTTTAAGGGCTTTCGGAGAATCGGGATTCGGCGATTCGGGTAGACCCCTCGTTTACGGCGAGAATAAAAATAACTATAGTTATATTGAAGTTCTTTACATGTGAATGATCAGATACACTTGTGGCATTTTTAACGTACGCGTACGGTACGCGTACGTAATTTTTTCGATAATGTACTGCGGTACGCGTACGTTATTCCGGTAAGTAACGTATGGTCGCACTTTGGTTGCGAAACACCACCAGAGTCTCAGATTCTCAGTCTAAAAGTTCAGAAGGGCCCCCAAAAATGTTTGCGCCTAGGGCCCCGTCTTCTGTAAACGCGCCTCTGCTCAGTAACCATCTACTACTACCAGCTTCGAGTTGTCTCCCGTTCTCTTTCCCATGACCTGCTGTGGTCCTCGTCCATGCTTTTGTTACTAGTTGAATTGACCATTGTTGCTTGATTCTTGCCGGTCCCCCTCTCAGGAGTCCTAGAGCATCTGGATCGGGTTCTGCGCTCCGTTGCTTGACTCATCGGGCATATCCCCAAGTATGCTTCTGTCTCTGCCTATATGCCTTATGTGTTGGACTGGCTCCCTATTGCCCAGCATAACTCCTATCGGATCGCTGCTTTAGTCTCTCACTATCTTCTTGGCTGCGCGACCTTTGCTGCCCGGTGACCGACGTCATAGTGCATCGGGCACTTCGCTCCTCGACCAGAGGGGGGCTTTTGGTACAACATGCTCGTTCTGCTGCTAGGCAGTGCCAGGCTTTCTCAGTTGTGGGTACCTCCACTTGGAGTGGGCTCCCGCTGAAACTGCGTCTACTACCTCTGGACAATTTGCCTGCATTTCACAAATCACGCAAGTCTTTATTTTTTAGCCGTGGCTGGATTGGGAGCGCTCCTGAGTAGGTATCTTAAGGGGCACTCTATAAATTCTCATAATGAATGAATGAATGAACAAACGTACTATCCAGAAAATGCAACAAACATACTGTCCAGAATATGCTGATCTAAGAGTATAAACTTGTGACAGCTACAGGGTCTATCCAGAAATGATAGACCTGAAGGATGGCAGAGGATTTACATCTGCTTTGTACATGAAGAGTGTCAGTTTGAAACCGATGTGTGTGGTTTCAGGAAGCCAATGTAGAAACAAAGCAGTTGTGTTGCAGTCTTAGTAAGAAAGTCCAACACACACGCAGTTTTGCAACCTGATGCATGACTCAAATTAGTGGCAGCAGTTAAATGTAATTATGCTATGGATGCATCCATATAAGTTACTTATATTTGTTTAAGTGAGTGGTCTGTAATGACTGACCTGCATGTAATAAATAATACCCATTAAGAAGTGTTGTAGTATTTTTTGTTCCTGAGCAATTATGACAACCTTGTATAAAAATAAAGAAGTCCTAATAAATCAATACAGTTATGGGGGCGATTATAGTGTATGTGTGCTGCTTAAGCTGTGGCCATATGCTCTCATATTTGAAAATGTGCGTATTCACTAGCTTCCTGTTACAAAACAAATAATATTATACGAAGAGACTAGCGGACTGCCAGGCAGCCCGCAAGTTTAGAAAAACTAGCGGGCCGCCAGTCACGTGTAAGACGTCACGTGGTTCGAGAAGGTGGCTACTTTCATAAGCAACATGGCACCGTAACGGACAGTTTCATTTATGTTGGTCAAATTTTTAGCTTTAACGACTTGGAAAATTCCAAAAAACTGTATGAACTGAGTAAGTTTAGTATTCTTACAATGCGTGACGCCAAGACGTTATAATCCGAGAAAAAGTATGCGCAGAAGAAGGCTGCACGTGCCAAGAATGAACTGCGATATTCCTCGCTGCGATTATGCTGCACGAAGCGGGCCTATGGCCGCAGAAAGTATGAAACCGAAGTACAAAGCAACCGTCCCGACTGGGGGTCTTTCAGTGACAGGTTTCAGACGTTTAGGGTTAGTATAGCCAATGTTTTAGCCCAAGGATTCGGATTTGAAAGGGCTTCTGGTGGAGTCACGTTACTGGCGGCCCGCTAGTATTTGAAATTTCAGGGCCGCCTGGTGATCCGCTAGTCACAAAATATCTATTGACTAGTGGATCGCCAGGCGGCCTGCAAGTTTCGAATACTAATTGGCTGCCTGGTGGTCCGCTAGTCACAGCCAATATTAAAATCATCTTTCTGGGCTGAGCTTCATTTGTCAGCATTGTGTGACAGTTTTGAGCAAGTCAGGTAGGTAATTTGTGTGCTCTGCTGCACGTGGTAATCAGCAGGTGCCATGCCCCTGCACATGATTTGTACCCCATAATGCTGTCTGCTTTGCTGACATAGCAGGATTATTCCTAAGGCAGACGTGCTAACGCGTAAGAATTTCTTAACTAGGATGCTATACCAGTAAAATTCATATCCAATAGTAAGGCCTTCTATCTATACCTAACCTAGTTAGCTGGCTTCCTTTCCAACTTATGTTATTTTTTGTTTTCATGCCTCTGACTGCATAACATGTTATGTTAACCACAGTGCGCATGCAGGTGGTTCAATAAAGAATATACTTAGGCCCTACTTACTTATACCATCATTTTGTCCAACCAAAATTTGGGCTCTTTGGTGCGTGTTTTTAATTTTGCTAGTTAAATTCTTTACCTTTAAAATTAACTTAGTTGCTAGCTCAGTGTTTCATCAAGGTTTGTCTCATATTTTTACATAGGTGCATTCATGTTTGTATTCTTTTATTTTGACATCTGTTGGTAATACCTTAGTATTTTTGAGGTGGTACTGCTTGATTATGAATTTGACAATAGATTTTCTTGTAATGAAAATTGCTGAACAGTTATACCATTTTCACAGTATATTAAAAAAAAACTAATATTCAGATTAACTCATGTTAATGCAGTTATTTGCAGTTATTATTGAACTTGTACTTAAAAGTAACATGTTAGAATAATTCAGTGTTCTGCTGCATTTTATTAGGCCAAGAAGAGCAACATGCGTCATCGGCCAATTGGAATTGGTGTTCAAGGTCTTGCAGATGCATTCCTTTTGATGCGTTATCCATTTGAGAGTGACGAAGCCCAAGAATTAAATCGTAACATTTTTGAGACCATCTACTATGGAGCACTGAAAACCAGCTGCCAGTTGGCTAAAGAATTTGGACCCTATGAGACATATGAAGGTTCACCAGTCAGCAAAGGTGTAAGTCTAATAGCTTAGTGTGTTTTTGTGTGATGTTTGTCGCTTAAGTGCGAGTGTGGTGAGCAGTGTTAGTCAAATGTCAAGCAGATGTGCCTTTGGCATTTAGCGGATTGAATCAGAAATACTGAACTGTTACTTAACACTTCAGTGATGAGTGTGTACTAAAATGTATGGAAAACTAATCCTTGCTGTTAAAGGGCTCATCCAGTAAAACTTCATGAACGAAATTAACATCTGTCTGAATTTTGCTTATGTAGATTCTTCAACCTGATATGTGGGATGTAACTCCATCTGGTAGACATGATTGGGCTTCACTGCGAGAAGATATTAAGAGGTAATATTGTTAGATTATCCATGTGTCTACTTTTATAGACTAAATTTATATAAAATGCTGTGTTAGCAGTAATACCTATTTATTTCCTAGACTTGCATAGGTTACTGGTTTTTCTTTATTATGCTTCAGAAACAATGATGATGTGGGATTGAGGGTTATTTCCTATTGTCTGTTTTATAATAATAAAAATAATGCATAATAATAATCAATAGTACAAGCTTAGTTATATGAGAATTATCAGAAATAATAATTATAATAGTCATACAACACACATAAGAGACCCTATTACAGTGTTAGTGTTATCTCCAGTCCAGCTCAAACCCAAACATGCTAGTAAGTGCCTAGCACATATCTAATAAGTTTTACACATTGGTCATGCATGGAGGATATATACGCGCTCAGAACATAAATGCTGTCTGAAACCGCGGGTGAACCCGCGGTTGTGGCTCAAAGGGTTAAATAAGAGGAATGGTCTGTTGGTAAGGGGAGTACATGAGAAAATGGACTGCCAAGGGAAGAGCTAAGTGACTGAAGGTATGTTATTCCAGACAGTGGATGAGGCCAAGCTAAAAGCACATTCACGATGACCCAAGCAACAAAATGCAGAGATCTATTAGCACATGTATTATTGCTGATGGTAATTGTCTGAAAGTAGAATCATCAGGTTAAGAAAATCAGATGCTATAATATGGACCTGTTAACATGTTCCCAGATAATGCGCTGTTCCGCTTAATGCATGTGACCGCCTGACGCCGTGAGCGTATGAAGTCGCAACCGCCCGAAATCCCGCCGCCGTACGAGTCCAACTGCAGTGACCCTATGCTGTTTACAGAGCTTAATATCAACCCCTGCTCCTTACAGAACTGTCATCTGAACGCTGGCAGTGGCTCTAGAGAAGAAACTGGGTAGTGCTCGAAGAGAATCATGCACAATTTATGCCCACCCAGAATAATTTTCACCCGTCCAAAGAACGGATGGACGGGTGGCTGGCTAAGGACCTGTCCCCAAAGCTATCTTAGCATGCTGTGCCTGTTAACGTGCCAGTCGAATGAACAGACGGACAACTGGACTGACAGACTTACTGATGAACGTATGAATTTAGATAGACAGAGAACAGACATTTAAATTTACTTTGTGCATGTGTAGTAGGTCTTTTTACAAGTAGTCTGGTTTATGCAGTGTCTGATGGCTTATCCCCCAATAACTTATAATTCATGTTAATAGGTCCCTCCTGTACTTTCCATGCAGATTGCACAACTGTCTCTGTCCATTGCCAGTCTGCTGTCCTCGTCTTTCAACAGCCCCAAGCACCACAAGTCGTCTCTGCTGGTGTTCTACCAATTCTTTTGTGGTCTTCCCTTTTTTCCCTTAGGAATCCAGGTCATCTCTTGGCTGTCTCTTAGAACTATCTTTGTGCATATGAACTACTTGTCCCATCCATTTTAATCTTCTCTTTCTTATAGTTTTCTCTATATCCTCTTATCAAATATTCTCTTATAGTTTTATTCGATATTTTATAACATCATGAGACATGCAGAATTCTTATTGACTACCTTTTGATGTGCTGCCTCCAGTCGTCTCCTGTTTGCGATTGTTGCCAGCTAGGTCTCAGATCCATACAGCAGCGTACTTGACACTGATGTCGTATAGACGAATCTTGTCTCTGTACTGGATCCTTTGTTGTCCCACATGCTTTCAAGCCTCCCAAATGCAACATTAGCCTTCTCTATGCATGTGTATTGGTGGTGGTCGTTTGAATGCTTTGGGATTGCAATTCTGCATCCTAGTGTTTGTATGTGCCATCTGTCTCAAATCCTATGTGTGGCCTGCACAATACATGTCACGCTATCTGGTGACAAATAACTCCATGACTTTTTATATTATGATGCTGGAATAAGCTTTGTCCAACTTTGTGGCTGCTGCAGAGACCCAGTAATCTTTTTTTTCATTGTCCGGTTTTTCACCCTCAGCCCATGACCTCCCAGCCCAATCCAATTCATGTCATAGCTTGGAATCTTGTCCAGAATACCTTGTTCATAAAATCCATCCTTTTCTTCATCATTGGCGGTTTGTTGGAGCATAGAGCATAGGTAGTTTTCTTTATTGTAGTAGTGCCATTATTATTCTGTCCCATTTATTGGTTATCAACGTAGCAGATTCTTAGAACCTCCTTACTAGAAGGATCCACTTTCATATCTCTGCCCTCCAGGACAAAGTACCATTGCTCCCTCTAATTCAAACCTATTCTCCATCCATCTGATGTCGCATCCTGACAATCCGTAACCATCCTCATATGTTACATCTGTGTCCCTGAAGTGCTGTACAAGGTCCTTACACTGGGCAACCTCCCTGCTCCCTTATCTTTAAACATGCAATTTGACGAATTAGTATTCTGTGTTGTTTAATTCGCTAGAGGTTTTTACCCGGGTGGGTTGCAAACCTACAGTGGAGCCCTCCTTAATCCTGGCTTGGGACAGGCTCAGACCACCTGAGGTAGTAGTCTGAGGCAGAGTTCACTGACCAGTACATGTAATTGTGTTTGAATTATATGAATGTATTGTATGTGTTGAACAGATATGGAGTACGCAATAGTCTTTTGGTGTCTCCAATGCCAACTGCTTCAACTGCTCAGATCTTGGGAAACTGTGAAAGTTTTGAGCCTTACACCAGTAACATCTATACTAGACGTGTATTGTCAGGAGAATATCAGGTATGCTGTGATCCGAGTCAGGTCTGAAAAAACTGACCAAATGGCTCATGGCATCATTTAATTGACCCATGGGTTGGCCTGCATTTGACAACTGGCGTTTGGCATGTTTGTCCCATATTAATTTTAGGGGTGTAAAGTTAATTTTTTTGGCAAATTGCTACTAAACTGTTGGTTGTTCCCATGTGTTTAATTACTGAATCAAGTGGATCAAAGTACAAACTGTGGACATTTGCAAAGCAACCTTGCAAAGCAAAGGATAAAAAACCAAAGCGAGCAGAGCAAGTATTGGTGTGAACCAATACTTGCTCTGGAGATTAGATAAAAAAATAATGGTGTGTTTCCGGTAACGCTACCGAGTAACTTTTTGCCACAACTCGGATAATTTTTGGGGAAAGTTTTTTTTAACCCATTGTGTGTCAGAGTTGCAGATTTCCGACAATTGAAAACGTCGCGTTCCGTGCCAGAGGTGCAGAATTGCGACATTATAGGTGCGCTTACTAAAGTAGACAAACGAGGGAGGCCAGAGGTCTTTCTATGTAAATAAGAGCACTGTTAATTAGAGCAATAAATGGGCTGTAAGTTTCCCATGGTCAGTTTTTACAAATGTGGGAGGGTTAGACCCGAAAGTCGGGAAGTTTCCCATGGTTACTCGCTGGTTATTTCCCAAATCTGACTGTCATATTTCAATGTATCGGCAACATTTACAATTATCGTATGTATCAGAGCTTCATTTATAGCAACCAGCCTCAAGGTCAACCTCCTAAGCAATCAGCCCTGCGTATGGGGGAACAATTGGTCACTCGACAGTCGAGCGAGAGTGGTTATCCTTTGAAGTCCTTCGGCCTGTTGGTGGCGTGTCATTGAACCCACACTAGGTATTGCCGTGTATTGTCCCCCTTCTCTTCCGATTTCGGCTGGTCGGCGGCATGTCCTTGAAGCTGTGCAAGGCAGCTTCTTAGCTCTCCTTCATGCCTAGATCCCCCTCTCCCACGCCATGCTCTGTATAGTTCCGGAAACGACAACAGCCCTTGCAACTACAACTGAAATCTGCATTTGAAATAATGATGTCTGAGGCAACAGAGAAGGGTGCTCCTTCCCAGAAAACAAGTTTGAACAAACATTAAATAGTAGTAGTATGTTTATTTACAACAACTTAATAACCAAAATGTTCAAGCTGTTGTGAAATTATTTCGTTGATGGCTGCCAGAAAACGATATCACTTGTGAAAATATTAGCATTCTAGCATATATACAGAAAACATTTTAAAAATTTAATTTACTGACAAGTTTAAGAACACTGAACTGTTTTAGCAAGATGTTAATTTAGTTACGTCTTCTTTGTTCTCAAAGATAAGAAAAACAAAAAGGTAATACGGCCGCTATGAAATAGCACTGTATAAAAATATTTTACCAAAAAAATATTATCCTACATGTTACCAGAAACACACCATTTTTTGTTGACCTTACAGAATTTATGATCCAAGGTACATAACTGTACATTATTGAAGAACACTGTGAACTGAGTTTTGTGTACAGTCTTGCAGTGCGAGATATTTAGCGTATATATTAAGTGCGCTTACTTTAGTTTCACGTGTATATGTATATATGATAGATGTATAACGTTTAGTCTTAGTGACACGCGCGGCCGGCCAATCTCGGCAGCGGCGCGCTATATGTATATTATTAGTGTTCGCTTAGGCGCACAGAAGACAGGTGTGTCAAGAGGCGCGAAGAATTATGCTGACTAGAGAAGTTTGAATTCGAGTGTGTTCGCTGTAGTAGTGTGGCTGACTAGTTGAGTTGTAATCGAATTGAGTTCTGTCTGTTTGTTTCTTATTAAACTAAAAGATATTAAACTGTGTTGCTGATTAATTCAGGTTATACTTATACGTAGAATTAAGTTCAAAAGGTGAACGTTAAATAGGCGTTAAGTACGAAGAGAACAAGGATTTAATCAGAAGGATTGTCAACGGAAGGATTGGGTTGACATTATTGGTGGCAGCGGTGGGATGGATAAATACTCACGGTGGATAAGAACTCACGGTGGATAAAAACTCACGGTGGAACAGCGTTGGTGTGGATAAATACTCACGGTGGATAAATACTCACGGTGGAATAAATACTCACGGTGGATTAAAATTCACGTTATCACCTCATTCGGCGGATAGAAGAATCTACGACGGTGATAGAAGAATTTACAACGGTGATAGAAGAATCTACGACGGTGTTAGAAGAATCTACGCGTTGTTGCTGTGTGACGAGTTTACGATATCAACGACGGTGGAACACGAGAAACGGTATAAAAATTTCGTTGTTTTCCACGAACAAATATAAAAGAAATCCCGTTTGTTTATCGATTCACACAACAAGAAAAACCGTGACTTCTTTGAAAAGAGAAATCACCAAAGTAAACAAGTAAGATGGAGAAACTAAGTGCTGAAAGACAAGCAGATATTAAGAAGATGTCTACGGAAAGGCTAAAACAGCGTTTGTTGAAAGCCGGTTTTAAAGAAGAACAATTAGAAGGTATGTCACGTGGTGACATGATGCAGGAACTCGCCGATGTGTGGGTTAAAGAAGAAGTCGAAGAAGGTGCCGTTGGCGGTGCCGTAGAAAAGGCTATTGAAAAACCTCCTGCGCCTATGTCTATGGAGATGTTGATGCAGTGGATGATGATGAAAGAAGATAGGGAGGAGAAACGGAGACAAGAAGAGAAAGAAAGAGAGGAGAGAAGAAGACAAGAAGAGAAAGAGCTGAGACAAGAAGCAGAACGTGTAAGACAAGACGATTTGCGCTTGCAGAGAGAGAAAGAAGAGAAAGCAGAACGTCTGCAGAGAGAGAAAGAAGAGAAAGCGGAACTTGCAAGGCAAGAAGAATTGCGCTTGCAGAGAGAGAAAGAAGAGAAAGCGGAACTTGCAAGGCAAGAAGAATTGCGCCTGCAGAGAGAGAAAGAAGAAAAAGCGGAACTTGCAAGGCAAGAAGAATTGCGCTTGCAGAGAGAGAAAGAAGAGAAAGCGGAACTTGCAAGGCAAGAGGAATTGCGTCTGCAAAGAGAGAGAGAAGATAAAGCAGAACAAGTGCGTAAGGCAGAACTTGAATTGCAAAAGAATCAGTTTGAGATTCAGTTAGAACAGTTGAAAAGAGATAGGGAAGATGCTGAAAGAAGAAGATTGGAGCAGATGATTGAATTTGAAAAAGCTAGAAAAAGTGATGAAGAGGTTCGTCAGCAACAGATTGAAGCAAAGAGAATGCGTGAAGAAGAAAAAGAAAAAGCGCGAACGTTAGAGTTAGAACGCGCAGAACAGATCAGACAAGAAGAACTCAAATTTCAGAAAGAAAGTTTGGAAAAGGCAGAGACAGAAAGACAGGAACGTCTGAAACTGGAGAAATCAAAATTGACATTGAAAGAAACGCAAATGAGAGAAGAAAGGGAAGCAGAAAGAAGGAAGCAGCAAGAAAGTGAAACTTTGGTGTCAAAAATTAAGAAAATAGGTGATGCAATGAAGCATGTATTGCCTCAAATGCCAACTGATATGATGGAGGTGCCATTATATTTTGAAACAGTCGAGAACGCATTTCGTAGCTTTGCTGTGGAAAAGCCGTTTTGGGTGAAATTATTACTACCATTGATGACGCCGAAAGCTCGAACCGTTCTAAATAGATTGTCATTCGATGATCTAGACAATTATGATAGAGTCAAGCAGCACTTATTAAAAGAATTTAAATTGACCTCGAGAGAATACAGAGCCAGATTTGTGGATGCTAAGAAGACGACAGAAGAGACTTATACGATGTTTACGGCAAGACTGAAGAACTTGCTAAACTATTACGTGAGAAGTCGAAACGTGAACAGAGAGTATGATACGCTCTTTGATTTGCTGGTAGCGGATAAGCTAAAAGAATGTTTACCGCCAGGTCCACTACAGTTTGTATTGTCAAAGGAAGGAACTGACTGTCTTCAAGCTAGTGCAGTGGCAGACCTAGCAGACATTCATGTAAACAATCGAATTGGGTTTGCGATCCCAAATATAAACAGTTATTCTTCTCAACGTTCCGTAAACCAAAGCCAGAGTGGAAAGTGGAAAAGTAATCCAGGAACAGGGAATCAGTTCAAAGGTAAAGAAGTCAAGGCTAGTGTCCCTGTACCCAATGAGACCAGAGAAGTGACGTTTGGTCGTCAGGGATTTTACAAATCGTCAGCGCCGTTCGCCAAGAGGGAAGGCAACACATCGTTTACGCAGTATAAGAGATATGAAGGAAATGAACAGCGAGGTATTTCACAACCATACCATACAGTTGTGAAGCGTTGTCACAACTGTGGTTCAGACAAACATTTGGTTAAATTTTGTCCAGTTCCAGTGGCAGCAGCTAGTTCTAGCAGAAATCAAGAACACACAAGGGTGAATTTGATTCAAGTGGTTAGTGATACAGGTAATCAAACCACGAGTCAAGAAAATCAAGAGACTGAAGTAAAGTCAGTAATGAAATGTGGTATTCAAAAAGAAATTCTATTGGAGAGAGAAGTCGCAGGAAAAGATGACAGTCGAATATTGAAGAAATCGTTCTTGCAATATGTCGAGGTCGAAATTCGTGCAGTAGACGGTAAAGAGCCAGTGAAAGTCAAAGCACTGAGCGACTCGGGAGCAGAAATTCCGGTGATTAGTGAAGAATTACTGGAAGGCATGAAGGTGGAACAAATTGGAAAAGTGAATTTGCAATGTGTGGCAGGAGATGCCATTCCTGCGAAGTTAGTGAAAGTGGATGTTAGACTGTGTGGTAGTGACGTGGAAGAAGAGGGATTTCCGCGTAAAATCCAGTGTTCACTTACACCTTATGTCACCTTGATGTGTGCTAGTATTGCAAAGATGGGCAGTACAGAAAGATTCTTGTTGCATCCAGAGATAATTGCCGAATTAAAAGCCGTACCACAGATGAAGGTCAAAACGATACAAGGAGATGTGAGTGTACGAGCAAATGTAATGACGAGAGCGCAGAGTCGGAAACAGGAAATGGTAGATGTTGATGAGAAGAGTGAAACTGAAAGTTCAAGTGATGAGGAAAACGAAAGTAATGAGCAACGAAGCTTATCGCGAGATGGTGTAATAGCAGAGATGAACGAGCAAGAGATGGCTGCATGCGAGAATGGCACATTAAATGAAACTGAAGAAGACAATGAATGTGATGTGGGGATAGGAGACTTGTATAGAGATGAAGAGATGGATGAAGAACAAAAGGTGCAGATTGCCGATTCGAAGAAGTTCGAAGAGCAACAGAGAAAGGATGAATCGTTGAAGCCGTGGTGGAAGTTAGCACAAGAGAAAGAATCTGAATTCTGTGTGATCAACGGTTTATTGCATAAGAAATATCAGATATTAGACCAGACGATATATCAACTAGTGTTACCAAAAGAGAGACGAATTAAAGTGATGGAGTTGGCGCATGAATCAGTGTTTGGAGGACATCTAGGAGAAGAGAAAACAAGAGAACGAATGAAATTATCTTTTGTATGGCCAAAGATGAGAAGAGACATTGTGAAATTTTGTAAGTCTTGCGAGAAGTGTCAACTAAAGGCAAGGAGTTTGGTGATGGATAGAGTGCCTATCACTCCAGTCTCAAGAGAAGAGGTCGCCTTCAGGAGAATGACAATGGACCTAATAGACAACCCGAGGAAATGGCACAAGAAAATTCCTTTTCACGAAAAGCATTTGAAAGAACTCAAAGAAACTACGGAGAAAGCATTATTGTTTGCAGAATCTTACTCTCAAGAAAAGCAGTTACAATACCCAAATCAGTATAACAAGAGAGCAAGGCACAAAGGAATTTGCAGCATATCGAATTCCTTTGATTTATCGATCAGAAGTGGAACGTCAGATCAAAGAAATGTTAAAAACAAACATTATTAAACCATCATCGAGCAGAATGGCAAGCCCTTTGGTTATTGTTAAAAAGAAAGACGGATCTTTGAGACTTGCCTGTGACTACAGATACATTAACTCATTCACAGTGGATTGTAAATATCCGATGCCGATTGTCAGAGACGTTTTGAACAAAGTTGGAAAGTCTAATGTGATTTCCATTTTGGACTGTCGAAGTGCTTATTGGACTTGTCCTGTAAAACAATCTGATCAATGGAAGACAGCTTTTGTAACACATAATGGACTGTATGAATTTACTCGTGTTCCTTTTGGAATGATAAATTCAGGCCGAACTTTTGTTAAAGCGATAAATTTAGTTTTACAGCCTATAAGCGACTTTGCAGAACCGTATGTTGATGACATTGCTGTGCATTCTGACAGTTGGAAAGTTCACTTGCAGCATCTAGATACATTTTTGATGCAAATGAGATTGCATAACGTTACTTTGAATTTGAAAAAATGCATATTTGGTAAGAGTGAGGTAAGGTTTATCGGTCATGTGGTTGGGTCTGGTAAGATAAAGATGAATCCAGACAGAATTGAAAGTTTGACTAATTTGAAGATCCCAGAAACTAAGAAGCAAGTTAAGCAACTGCTTGGATTTTTTAATTATTACAGACAGTTTATTAAGGACTTTGCACAGATTGCGAAACCTTTATCTGATTTAACTAGTAAACGTGTTTCTGATAAGATTGATTGGACTGTTGAACATCAGCAAGCATTTGATTTACTTAAAGAGGCTGTGCGATCCAAAGTAGTGTTATATGTTTTTGAAGTGGGAAAACCATTCAATTTGTACTGCAATAGTAGTGACTTTGCAGTCGGGGCTGTTTTAACACAGATGGACGACAAGGGAATAGAACGCCCTGTGTCATTTATCAGTCAGAAATTAACTGATACCCAGAAGAGATGGGCTACTGTGGAAAAGGAAGCCTATGCTATTGTTTGGGCTTTAAACAAGTTAAAAGAAATTATAATTGGATCGAAAATTTTCATTTTTACTGATCACAATCCTCTTACATATTTGACTGAGTCAATGTCTAAGTCTGCTAAACTTGTGCGTTGGGCGTTAGCCTTACAAACTTTTGATGTTGAGGTGAAGTACAAGAAGGGCAGATTGAATGTTATTGCTGATTGTTTGTCAAGGTTATAAGTAATCGTAAGACTGTTCATTAATTAGTTAGATATATATATATGTTTCATGTATTTTGGTAATTTCGCAAATTTTGAAATTTAATTTGCTCAATTCCAGAAAAAGGAAGGAGTACTACGCAAGTGTTGATAGTTACCGATTTCTCTAACAAGTAACTAATGCAAGTAACCAATTAAACTTCTGGATGTCCGTTTTAGTATCATGTCCAACTAGAAAGTAATTTGTGAAAAGTATTTTTTAAAGTGGCTTACTTTCTTAAAGTTCTTTATTTCAAAGTTTTTTAAAATAATAAAATAGAATAATCAAGAAAAAGTATTTTAAAAGCAGGTAAAATTTTCTTGTAATATTTAAATAGTGTTTTATTTTCAGAATAGTATTTTTCACATTACTGATCAAAATTTGTATAGAGCCTTAGTGTCAATTCGTGTATCATTAATATTTCATAAAAATGCTTTTAGATTGTCAATCATCATCTGTTGAAAGATTTGACTGAGTTGGGGTTGTGGAGTGATGACATGAAAAACTTGCTCATTGCAAACAATGGATCTATCCAGGTATAACTTCAAATAGATTGGAAGAAATATTCTGAATGTTTTTAGTCAGCATCGCCATAGTAGCTCTTGATTTAATTTGTATGCAAATATTTAATGTATATTACTGAAGTGGTATGCTAGTATTCTGTATGCTGTATGGTTGACTTTCAAGAGACCGTTACTGCCAATATTTCCATAGTTAATTCTTGACGAGTTTTTAATTGGAGGGATCACAACTGCTATACTAGTGTGAAACACTTGATCAACTATTAAGAACATGCTTGGCTATCAACCCACCAGTTGGGAATTGAAATCCCCTCTGGTAGATAAAACTATTTCTGTTTTGGTTTACTCTAGATTGGACAGCAAGGAAGTAAGTAGCCATCTGTTATCAGACGTGAGAGACTACAGGCAATATTTAGGAGACTGATTAAAGCTGGTTATCTTCCTGTGGACTACCCTAGATTCGAACAATTGATCCGTACTGCTGATTCTAAACTTTTCTCGACCGTCCTTACATGTCCTACACATGTGCTTCATGTGCTATTACCTCCTGTTAAGCATACGGGTTATACTTTGCGACCCCGTGTTCATAATCGGGTTCTCCCGACTGCTGACAGCCTAGCTCGTAAATCTTTCATAATTAGGATGATTTTCACCGGAATATAGGCCTTAGTACTTTAACCTGGACGTGATATACATGTGTAAACCAAAATGCGGTTAGCAGTTGGATTAATAAAGGATATACTTACTTACTTACTTATATGCCAAAGAATAAATTTGCTAACTTTATACTGAAGCCTGCTTGTGGATTTGAGCAGAGGCGTAACTTTAGCCTAAAAAGTGGGGGATACCAATACCTTGGTCTAAAAAGTGGGGGGTACCAATTTCTTCTCCACTTTCGTTTTTCGCATGATAACCATTTTGAACATATTCCCTGCCAGTATACTCATTGATTTTGGCTCTCGATTTACCTCTGTATCTAAGCACTTTCATACTTTTGGCGGAGATTGCTTTCTCTGGGAATGCGCAATAATAAAATATTGATTGGCATTGTTTAAAAAGTGGGGGGTACGGGTACCCCTCGTACCCCCCACAAATTACGCCTATGGATTTGAGGCTTAAAATCAATAGTGTTGAGATTTTTTTTAGAAAGTTGCTTTGTGAATGTTCACAGAAGGAAGTTATCTTGTAGAACATTGAGGTCATTCCTGACAACATCCGAATGCTATACAAAACCGTCTGGGAAATCTCCCAGAAGACTATAATCAAGATGGCTGCTGATCGTGGACCGTTCATTGACCAGAGTCAGTCCCTCAACATTCACATTGCAGAACCAAACTATGCCAAACTGAGCAGCATGCATTTCTACTGCTGGAAAATGGTAAGCATTGTGTTTTTTATTGCTACAGTCTTTCACTTTACAAATGGCAAAATATATCACAAACTGGTGCATTAATGTTGCAGTTTTTTACTGCAACAAGTGTGAAGCATGGCTTTTACACTCTTACATTCTGAAGCCTCTAAGCCAAATGGGTAAGTGGCTGTGTTGTCAACATTACGGTCCTAAAAATTTTGGGAAGGATCGGATTCCTGATGCCACTTCCAGCGAAGTCCAGCATATTTATATTGTGCTTCAGTGTTCATGTTCTTGTATTTTCCTACATTCACGTGTCTCAATAGTGATTTGCAAGACACCAACTGTTTTAAGGCTCTGCCTTTTTTGTGTTCAGATGTGTTATAGATAAAAATGTGTTGTGCTAGAGGTAAGAACGTAATTTCAGTAGACATTTATATGGCGGCCGTTGCGATTCGCCCACTTCGACGAAGTTTAAGATGTCAAGGAGTGTTTCGCAGGCACGATTGTTCACTCTGCTGGTTGTCTGACGATGAACTTAATTATGCCTTTCACTGTCACCATCACAAAACACTATTAATGTGTGACAAAACGCATGACGATCGCGTATAACGGATCGCCGAAAGGAATCCATGCTGCGGGCAATGCAGGGTGGCCTACCATTAATTGAAACCATTGGTATTAGTCTGTTCTCACAGTAACCGTTATAGTCAGTCCAGTGTACATGAAGCCATGCCATGTGAAACTATAATTTTCCAGAAACCAACAAAATAAGCCCTGCTGGTATTGTGAGGGAATGATTTTGCTCATGAGCTCACTTGATGTATGTGCATATTAATAGCTTGATGTACATGCATATTAATAGCTCTTGCGCATGCGCTCCCGGCTAACTACTGAAATATTGGGAAAACCCAGCGTTATGGATCTCGACTAGCTAGTCGGTCTCTCATGCATACGGATTGTCGGCTATCGCAAGTCGGCGACTAGCTAGTCGTGATTAGCTGCTATACGGCAACTAAGCTAAGTTGTGCTCATACATACAGGCCCTGCTTATTAAATGATGTTAGAATTAGTAAGCTTGTTAACAGGCAAGCAATGCTTAAACAGCTTAACAATTTCCGTTGCAAGCTCTCACATACACGCAGAACTCGATCAACAGACTCTCCTCCTGCTTGACAGTTCACAACATGTTCTTGGTTGATATTGCTCCATGGCTGAAAAATGATGATGGTCAAATGAGATGTTTGCAGCACGTATATATTGCTGTTTTCAGTAGACTTAAAGCTTTGACTAACAGATATCACAGCCAACTCCTGTCAGCCAAGAAACATTACCTTAACATCTCTTGTTCACTCAAATTCATCTAGTCCTCCAAATCTTTGGAACCGTATACAGTCTTCTTGACCGTGACCCCCCCCAACTCTATTGCACATGCATCAATTGCCAACTTCTTCACATACTTTTTCACTGACAAAGTTTCCTCCCTCCATCTCATTATGGACTCTTGTCAAAATCAACCTCTATTCAAACTGACTCTTCTCCCTCAGGCGACCACAATGACACAACGAATTCACTGGGATATTTCTATGCTGTTGAGACTCAAATCTGCATTTCAATGACATCATTAGTCTACTTGCATTTAAATACCATACAAAAACCGGGTGTGCTAAAAAGTAAATCAGCAACAGGTGTAGTTAATAGTAGCAAGATTGTATTTAGTAACAAGTTTAGAATATTAAGCTCACTATAATTTCTACCTATTGCGCCATCAATGCCAGTATCATCCAAGGCTCTGGCCTCGGCCCGCTCCACTTCGTGGTAGCCATCAAAGGTCTTCGGCCCATTAATCTAATAAACCGGTTACTCAAATACGCCGATGACAGTTACCTCCTGATCCCGGCCTCCGCCATTCTCACCACCGCAGCTGAGCTGGAACACATCACCAGGTGGGGTGCCTCTAGCAACCTGATGCTCAATTGTGCAAAATCCAAAGAGGCGATTTTTAGGCGCCCTGGATCTAAGTCAATAGTCCTTCCCCCGCCAGTACCTGGTATCGCCAGGGTCTCTGAGCTGGTTGTCCTGGGGGTGACACTATCCGCCTCCGGGTTGCGACTACGATCGCTCGAGAAGAGCGACCTTCGCGTAAGACGGATGAGAACCCGCTTTGGCGATCGCGCTTTCTCGGCGGCTGGCCCCAGATGCTGGAATGGTCTTCCTCCTGCTCTGTGAGCGGCTTACACGATTGACTCCTTCAAATCCGGACTAAAGACTTATTTGTTCTCTAAGGCCTACCCTGCTGTTAGTTGACTGTAAGGCACCCTTGTAACGGCATGGCTGTGTTACGGCGCCATATAAATTGTCACTATTATTATTATTATTATTATTATTATTATTATTATTATTATTATTGGGATTTGGCTCCCACGTCCAGCAATTGTGCACCAGGGCTGGCCAATCCCTCTACGCCCTCCGATGCCTTACTGCACACGGTCTCAGTGGGCCTCACCTGTATGATGTAGTCCGAGCAACTACCTTAGCTAGATTGCTTTATGCCTCTCCTGCCTGGTGAGGCTTCACAAATGTCGAGCAGCGCTCTCGTCTTTGCGTGCTGGTTAAGAGGTTGATACGGCATGGGTATCTACCGACCAGCCTCGAATCCTTCGATATTCTTTGTGCAAGAGCTGACAGAGCTCTCTTTTCAGCGGTGCTCCACAACCCTGGCCACGTTCTCTATCCCTTGCTTCCCTCCTCCCATAATCCGTACCTATGACCTGCGTCCCCGCTCGCATAACAGGAAGATTCCTAAGGCAGACGCGCTAACGCGTAAGAATTTCTTAACTAGGATGTTATACCAGTAAAATTCATATCCAATTGTTAGGCCTTCTATCTATACCTAACCTAGTTAGCTGGCTTCCTTTCCAACTTATGTTGTTTCTTGTGTTTCATGCCTCTAACTGCATAACATGTTTGTTAACCACAGTGCGCATGCAGGTGGTTCAATAAAGAATATACTTACTTACTTACTTACTTACTTACTTACACTAGTTTTAAACTGATTAACAGGTGAAATGTGGATTAGGTTTTTTATTTTGTGAAAGGATCCTGAAAATGGATTTTTAATTTTAACACTTAACGACTAGTATAGTAAAAGTGACTGGGAAACCAAGCAGCTCATTGTTAAGGTGTTCACAGCATTGCTCTTAAACACTATGTCAAGTTAATTTAAACAATTCAATTTGTAATTAGGGTTTGAAAACTGGAATGTACTACTTGCGAACTCGTCCAGCAGCGAATGCTATCCAATTCACAGTTGACAAAACAAAGCTAAAGGTGAAGCCAAAGTCTGCATCGGAGATTGAAAAGGAGAACATGGATGCAATGGTGTGCTCACTGAGTAACAAAGAAGCATGTCTGATGTGCAGTAGTTGATTCTGCTTATTTTGGTCTTTATCAGCCCATATTTACTGACAAGTTTAGCTTAGATTTAGTAGTATGTGTTTTGTTATTTATCTTGCTGTATCTTGGAAGTGAACAAATTCTTTGAACATTTTCTCTTTTGAGCTTTGTCTTGATATTGTTTAATGCAGCAAATCTTGAGCTTTGTCTTGATATTGTTTAATGCAGCAAATCTTAGGTCATGTCTGTAGTTCATGGTAAAATTGGCTAGGACTCTAGGAATCATCAAAGATGGCTCGGAATCATCAAAGATCACAAACATTATGTGAGCTTATTGGGAATGATCACCTGCTGCCTGTTTGTTTTTAAAATGTATGCAGAATTTATTTATAAATGGTGTGCATAATTTCTGCATTTTGAAAACTAGATGCTGACTTGCACAAGATTGTGGCCATGCAGACAAATGGAGCTCACATTATACCAGATACATTCTCACTACACTTTATTGTAAGCATGTGCTTCATTTGTGTAGTTTGCAGGAAATAAGTTTTTATAGCAGGCTGTTCGTATAATTGGTGAAAACTTACATTATGTTTTAGACTTGCATTCATTAACAGTTGGTTTTGTCCATTTCTTCTGCCCAGATTAGGTTTTAAAAAGTTGGAAGAATGTATTAGAGATCGTTAACAGGCATAGTCAGGATGTGTGGAAGGAGGAATGAAACTGAGGTGTCGTCCATAAAGGACGTCTGCAAAATATTATTATTATTATTCTTTATTGAAAAACCAAAAGCAAACCGCACATTGGTGAACAAGTATAGAAAAAATATAAAAGTATTAAGAAGATAATAATATTTGAAAAAAAGGAGTGTAGATTTAGCAAAAATTAAATAACACTAGGCTAATAACTACATCAAAAGTATCATAATAGTAGAGAAATTTAAAACTAACTATTATCTAAAATGTCTGGCAGTTTTACTAATTGAACAACATCAAAAAGCATCCTAATAATAAAGCTTTTTCTAACCAGATTATCAGAATGGGGTAAAGTAAGATTGTGGCCTCTGAGGCGCAACAGATATCCTGTTAATTTAATTTGAGCCAAAAAATCATGAAGGACATGACCATTAAAGCTTCTTATGGCTAAGAAGAGACAGGTATCAGCTAGTTGACAGAGCTGAGCATAGGAAGGGTTGTCTTCAGGTAAGTAATGTCCTCTCCTTAGTTTTCTTATGATTGAAGATAGTTTGTCCCGATCACTTTGAGTAGTAAAACTCCCACCAGGCAGGAGAAGCATAAAGTATTCTAGAGGATTGTTGCTCTAACCACATCATAAAGGCAAGGTCCTTGTAGACCGTGAGCTACTAAGGTTCGAAGAGCATATATGGAGAGCCCGACTAAAATTTCGGATCATGTTGATTAGACATGTTTAAAGTGTCAGATATAGTTGCTCCTAAGATCGATAAATTGGAAACTAAGGAGTCCAGGTGTGAATAATATGACCTACTTTGAACCCCTCCCTCACCCTTGTTCGCATTTGTGCACATTTGACCGTACCCTTTCCCTTTGCGGACGTCCGCACGCCAAAGCCAATGAATGAAAAAACCAACATTGTCGAAAACCAACGACTAACATCATTAATAAGCTACCAGTTCTGTCTTATTTAAAATCTTTACCTTCAGGCTGGGATTAGTCCCTCGATGGGGAGGGATCAGCGACTCGGATCCTGTCTATATACTCGGACTATTTTATAAGTTTGGAGTAGTTTTTACTGACCGGATGCCCTTCCTGACGTCAACCACAGTTGTCGGCTGTGTACCTAGCTTTTGGCGATAAACACCTAGGTGCCAATGGGGGCTACAGTCTTATTTTGATGGCGGCATGTCCTCGCCATGTCACAAGGCCGTCAAAAAAATCACCTTAAAATGTCGACCAGAACATGCTATTTAAAATTGAAAAGTAAGACCACAGTATTTTAAAGTTCTAGTACACAGCATGAGGTTTAGGCAATCCCCTTGGTACCTGGAGTCGGTCGCTAAGGAGTTACTGACAGATTTGACGAGTTAGCGACTGACTTGGCGACTCGGTCGCATGCTTATCGACTGACTAAGTCAGTTAGACTTTTCGACTGACTTAGTGACTTGCTGTCGACTTCTTAGGCAATCGGATATGTCCTACCTGATTTCCCAACAATAATTATAATGCATTTTACCGCATACTGTACGCCACTGACTGCCATCATCACCGTGAGCATTAGAGGGCCCATATATGTATTGTATTGTATTTGGATATTTATAAAGCGCTTCTAGCGGGAGGGCCATTCAGATGCGCTCCCAGTGCGGGAGACCCCGAGAGAAAAAGCAAGTTTTAAGAAAGGTAAAAGAGGAAGAGACGTTGCCTGAGAGAATAGAAGAACGAACGAACGGAGGAAGCTCATTCCAATGAGCAGAGCCAATGGAGGCAAAAGACCTAGACTGAGCCAGAGAAGTCCTGACACGGGGAACGAGGAGGTCAAAACGGTCAAATGAACGAAGAGAAGCAGCAGAGTGAAGGTGATGAATTAAGTCACATAAATATTTTGGAGTGAAACCAAGTTGAGCCTTAGAGACAAGGATGAGGATGTGGGCATACTGACTGGGGACAGACCGATGACTGAAATGTTAGGCCTAAGGGGTCGTCCATAGAGGACGTCCTCAAAATATAACGTACTTTGGACCCTTCCTCCCCCTTGTTCGCATGTGCCCTTACCCCCGCCTCCCCTTTGCAGACGTCCGCACACCAAAACCAATTTTTAATGTCATCATTCTTTTTACAATTATTCCACAGTTCCTGTGCACGTTTTGGTGCCACTTTGGGTTTCATATCAGGATATGCAGTAATAAAAACCTCTTTTAAAGTTTATGCTGTTTAGGCAATCACCTCACTACCTTTTTATCTTTTCACTACCTTTTTATCTTTCGGGAAGGTTGAAACAGGGTGGTATGTAGAAAACTAACAAATTTAAAAGTTCAAATGCAGACGTCCGCATTTCGATGACCTCTCCCCCTTATTGCATAGTCCTTTATAGATGACCCCTATAAATGTGAATTTATGAAAGGTCAGACTCGTGAAGATCTTGGGTGTCCTGCTCTCCGATGACTTCTGCTTTGATGTGCATGTTGGCAATCTATGAACTGGTGCAAGACAATTACGGATCCTGACTACTCGTGGACAACTTTGCCCCCCCCCCCCACCAATGTACGATGTGGTGACATCTACCACAGTGGGGAGGATGACGTACGCTGCGTCCGCTTGTTGGGGTTATGTGGGGCAGAGGAGACGAGAGACTGCAGGCAATATTTAGGAGACCGATTAAAGCTAGTTATCTTCCTGTGGACTATCCTATTCTAAACTTTTCACGGCCCTCCTTAGGGGCCATCCACATATTACGTACGCAATTAGGGGGTCGGGGGTCGGATTTTGGCGATTTTGCGTACGGGTTCGAACGGGTGGGGGAGGGGGACAAAAAGTGTACGTACGCAAAATAAATTTCTAATTATGACGTCCACATTAGCCTATTTATAACTGTATTGTCCTATAGTCGTCCGATGGGATTTTATTACATTTCTAGTGTATTAACCCGTCATAAATTATGACGTGACGACAGTGTATCATAATAGGCCTATAATGTATCGTTTGTTAAAATGCTCTGATTGCCGTCGTCAAGACGACCGTCGTCAAGACGGCAGTACAAACGGCATCTGTTTCACAATAGAACAGAAGCCGTTTGTGACGTAGCGTCCTTCGACAGACAAATTTGCATATAAGGAAACTATATTAATAGATATAAAAGCCATGTGCAGTTATTCTGTGCTGTGAACGAGACACCTATAATTTGCCTATATTGGCCCTTCAATAATCTGGCCTACAGTGCAGATAGTCGTTCCCTGGAGCTGGCCAGACACTTTCTGCAGCTGGTCTTCGGGGGGGGGGGTCTGCGTCAAGCGTACGTACGCAGGGGGGTGGAAGAAAGTACGCTTGCGAACAGGGGGGAGGGGGTCCAATTTTCCCCGATTTTTGTGTACGTAATATATGGATGGCCCCTTACATGTCCTACACATGTGCTCTACGGAGCGATTGACAGGGCCCAACTCACACTACTAGCACTCTTCGACGTCAGTGCTGCATTCGACACTGTAGAGTGTAGACCATGAGATCTTGTTAGAACGGTTGCGTGTTTCGTTTGGCCTTTCTGGAGACTTTTTATGAATGGATAAACTCATTTCTTTGTGAACGTGTTCCCTCTGTGTGATCCATGGCACCACTAGGTCTTCATGGGTCCATGCACGGTACGGGTTGCCCCAAGGCTCCGTCCTAGGACCTATTTTATACATTATCTATACCTCTGGTCTTTCGACGCTTCTGGCTGCACATGCGGTTCTGAGTCAGCAATATGCTGATGATGTCCAAGCATACATGCATTGCCTCTACCAATGCCATTCCAACAGTCCGGGTTATGAGTGGGACTTCAGATGCCATAGAAGCGTGGATGTCGTCAAATCGACTACGCTTGAACCCGTCCAAAGCAAATTTATTTGGCTAGGCACGCGACAGCAACTCGCTAAACTTGACCTCACTGCTCTTGCAATTGAATTTCCCAACTATACCTTCTCAACTCTTGTCCGTGATCTTGGTGTCTGGCTCGACCAGGAGCTTACTTTTGCTCCACAAATACACCGTCTTACTAGGGACTGCTACTACCAGCTGCGCCAGCTTCGCACTGTTACCTGTTCGCTAACGCCCAGTGCCACTGCTACACTGGTTCACTCCTTCGTCACAGCTCGCCTTGATTACTGCTCATCGCTTTATTTTGGTCTTCCATCTAGTCGCATAGTGTGTCTGCAGCGAGTTCTGCGCTCTGCAGCCCGTCTCATTGGGCATATTCCTAAACATGGCCAAGTCTCTAGATATAATATGCTGGAGGTCCTTCACTGGCTTCCTATGCGCTTACGCATAGAATATACATGTAGGATCGCTGCCTTAGTATGGCGATGTTGTCAGGGCCCTTACCTTCGAGAGCTTTGCTGCACAGTTTCAGGTGTCCAAGGCCGACGTTCCCTCCGCTCAGCGGGAAAAGGTGTACTTTTAGTTCCATTTGCTCGTTCCACGACTATGCAAAGTCGAGCTTTTTCAGTGGTGGGCCCGGTAGTCTGGAATAGACTTCCCTTAGAGCTCCGCATGTGCCCTGGGGGTAACCCCTGGCATATTTATTTCAAAACTTAAAACTGTCATATGATTAACGTGCTGGTGTCGGGAGCGCCTCTGAGTAGTTCCCTTGAAGGGGCGCTATATAAATCTTCAAATGAATGAATGAATGTGCTATTACCTGGGACTAATATTGTCCCAGCTATTACCCTCTGTTCGACTAATATTGTCCCAGCTATTACCCTCTGTTAAGCATACTGGTTATACTTTGTGACCGACCCCGTGTTCATAATCAGGTTCTCCCGTGAAAGATTTACGAGCCAGACTGTCAGCAGTCGGGAGTCCCGACTGCTGACAGTCTGGCTCGTAAATCTTTCATAATTAGGATGATTTTCACCGGAATATAGGCCTTAGTACTTTAACCTGGACGTGATATACACGTATAAACCAAAATGCGGTTAGCAGTTGGATTAATAAAGGATATACTTGCTTATAAAGGGGCAAAGCCTATGACTTAGGCCTAGTCCAAGGCTGCATTGCAGTGCTTGTTCAGCCTACAATCCACTCAGTATTGATAGATCCAGTTAGCAATTAGCAGTCTTGTTGTCAAGACCTTAAACCTCAAGACCAAGACTTTGAACCTCTAGACCAAGACTGAACCTCAAGACTGAGACCAAGACCCAAAAAATCACATTCAGCCCAAGACTTCTTTTCCGTACAACAACATTTTCAAGTTCGATTACTCGCTATTTTAATGAAAATGTGAGTCTTATTTTATTCAGGCAAAATAACTTTAAATGCAGACTGCAGAGAATTCCGAATTCGTATTAGCAAAATGTTATTCCAAATGCCTTTTGTATTTTATAAAAAAAACAATTCGCTCAATTTTCTTACCAATACGCGTCTTGTGGGACCTCATAAAAATTCCGCCATGTGAAAAAAAATTTCTACAGATGCTGAAATTGCTCCGACACACAGTAGCTTTTCAAGCACTGGATGTAAATGTACAAATCGTGAGCCTTTTTTAAATCCTCCCATGGTTTATCAGACCGTCTGGCTACAGAAAAGTCTTAGCAGGCCTTCCACACACAGTATAACTATAACTTAGTTGCTGCTGCCGATGGGTTTTCCTGACCAACAAGACTTGCATCCGTCCGTAGGTATTTGTCGTAGGCTATGATGCAAACAGGCTTGATAATTTTTTTAATTCTTGAGTTTTGTTAAATGACTGTTCATATTGACAGCCGGTCTTGGTTTTGCGAGACCAAGACTTTGAACCTCAAGACCAAGACTTTGAACCTCAAGACCAAGACTTCTAAGACCAAGACTTAAAAATGAACTTGAGTGCACTCGAGACCAAGACCTTGGTCTGGAGGACAACAGCCAGATTGATTTTGAATCTCTTCATCTCCGGTTCCCCTCATTCAGTTCTCTGTTCGTGACTTGGGGATTGTCCTCGACCCTACCCTCTCCTTCACTGATCAAGTTAACGTTTTTTCAGTAATCATAAGTAAAACAGTAACATAATTATACAATTTACAAGAGCCCAGCCGTCACTGGGATGGACCAGCGCAATATTGCAAAATAATCATAATAATGGCACGCCCCATGTGCACTGTTCATGACTTTTCTACAAATTCATCTCCAAAAAAAGTTGATGACTTTTTTAGTCATTCTCCTCTTTTTAAAACTTTTTTCGGGTCTCCCAACAATAATCTCATTACCATTTTTTGCGATTCGTCTACAAAACTTATAACCTTACTTTTTTGTAAGAATTTCTTCTTTTTTTCTGAGAATTTTCGGGGGACACTTCTGCTCAAAAATTGAGTTTTTACCGCATCTAGTCAAAAACGCAGCGAAAACACTGACGCGCATTTACATTTCTCCGCCTTTTTTGGTGTTTCTTCAAAATGTGGGGGGGACAAATGTATTGCGTGTCCCCCCACTCTTAAAGGTGGGGGACATGTCCCCCTCGTCCCTCCCATGATCGCCGCCCATGATGATGGCGTATGAGGCCAGATCAGCCCAAACTGAACATGTAGTACTTGTGTACTGGTGCAAGACAGTCAATGTATGCATTACGCATCCTGACTGCTTACGGCCTGCGGGGCCCCTCAACGTACGATGTCGTGAGAGCGACCATAGTGGCGAGGATGACATATGCTGCGCCCGCTTGGTGGGGCTTTGTGGGGCAGGAGGGGCACGAAAAACTGCAAGCAATATTTAGGGAATTGATTAGATCTGGTTATCTTCCTGTGTCCTACACTAGCTTTGAACAGTTGATCCAATCTGCTGACCATAAGCTTTTGACGGCTGTCCTTGGGTGTCCTCACATGTACTCCATGCTCTTTTACCTCCTCTCAAGCACACATGGTTATGCTGTACGACCCCGCGTTCATGACCGTGTTCTCCCGTTTGCAGACAGTTTAGCTCGCAAATCTTTCATTACCAGGATGATTTACACCGGAATTTAGGCCATAATTATAACTTTAACACTGGACATGATTAACATGTGTAAACCAAAGTGCGGTTAGCAGTTAGATTAATAAAGGATATACTTACTTACTTACTTACTTACTTAGTTGTCGCTTTGCATAACATATGCGGACAGTCTTCATGCGAAGGAGCGATTTTTAACCTTTGTTGATTGCTCCAGGTTTTAACGGATTGTTTAAAGCAGCTGCAGCTTCAAGACACTGTGGGTCAGTGTATTTTTAAGCAGCAAAATCCTTCCAAATCTTCTCACCAGAAGGTCGAAATAAGTACCAAGTAGTATGCTCAAAATGCATTTGACGGTTGGGGCTTCGATTGGGGGACTCAAATCGTCCTCTATCGCCTTCCCCCGAAACCCCTCCCTTTTAAAGAGGCCGCTTTGCGGTGGGGGAGGGCAGGTGAAGGTATGCTTTAGCCCCCCCCATGAACTAAAACCAAACTCCGCCCATGCATACATGTACAGCTGATGATGCGATTTGGTAGCAATGATCGAGACGGATTCTAACACCAACAGTATTGAATACGAAAACGATGCTGCTGCTGCTGCCACTGCCAGTTTTAGTAAACGAATCAAGAAAAACATGAAAAAGAAGAATCTAGAATGAAGGATAGGCCTATGTAGGCCTACGATTAAGCAATCCTCAAGAACTCACTTCTGGGATAAGACGTATAGGCCCTAGGCCTATAAAGAAGAACATTACAAAACACTGGCGAGCAAAGCTATCAAAGAGTTGTTTTCATTTCATAGTTCCTATAGTTATCTTGTAAGGACTGCTAAAAAAATCCCTTACAACAACCAACTACCATTTTTATTTCTATTATCATTATTATTACGACTACCAGAATTGACTCCCTCGCCTATTGCTGCCGATTGACGTTCAACAGTCCGCCTATAAACCAGGCCAGACTCGAACCGTGGTCCTTACAGTCTGCTGTCACTCACTGTTCCAATCAGAAGCCTATGCGTGTATTTTCCCAAGTCCCAGGTCTCTCGTCCCGACGTCAGGGATTTTCCCAGCATCAACCTCCTGCGCCTAAGAGAACGAATGAACGACGCGTACTCGAACCTCGTATAATTCGCACCCAACCGAGTACGGAAACGACCTAATGCATAGTTCGTATGGATTCGAAGCGTAATACGGAACCCGTTTCACCGTAGTAGAAGTATTAATCGTTAGCCAACCAAGCTTGTGAAGTCAAGGAGATATTCTGCCTTTATTCTCAACTCACGGAAACTTACGATACTGGAGTATCATTATCGCTTACAGGCGATAAACCTGCATTCAGCCAGAAGCCGCTGCACCCAGAGACCGAGAGAAGCAGATCCTTACTCCACCCCGTGCCAAACGTATGTTGCCAATTTTATTACGTTTACCTTTGTTTAATCCCCTCTTTGCATTACTTTCGTTATTACGAGAGGCTGTTCGCGAGAGTCCTATTCTATATAAATTGTCCCTTATTTCATTGATTGTTTATTTGATGTGTAGCGTTAGTTGTTCAGAGATAATTCGTTGTTGGAGATAATACAATTTGTTTGCAACGAAATATGGCTCTTTCGAAATCTCTTTCCCCTGTGGGAATTTCCGAAGATGATGATGAAAGAAGTGATGATGATAGACGACAACTCAGAACTGATGATGCTGTTTTGCGTAGATCCCCCTTGCTGGGTCAGATTTTAGAATCACTTCAGAAATTGTCTGACTCTCAATCTCAACTTTTAGCACAACACAAAACCCCACAATCTGAGCAGGCTTTTCTAAGATTATCAACATAATTTTAATTTAAAGAACAAAAATGGAATAAACTGGTCGGCGGTGCGCGGCCTCTCAGCCTGCTTACCTAGGCCTATTTCACTTACAAAACTGGATCCTCGTTTTAAACTGATTCATAGAAAAATCTAGGAACAAAAATCCAATTAACTGTTACTAAGTTAACGTAAAAACTATAAAGGATTCAATCTGAAAATTTTCATTCATTAAAAATGTCAACAATTTAAAAATTTAAATAAATAACTAGTTTAACCTGGGACTAACATTGCAATATTAGTCCCAGGTTTAACTTTAACATTTTAAACAAAAATATTCATCTATGTCATTACCTGACGATCAAGTAAGTAAATAAGTAAGTAAGTAAGTAAGTAAGTATATTCTTTATTACACCATTAGCAAACGCACAATGGGATAGTAGCTAGAAGCATTGAATATAAAACATAGAAGTAATAAATCGAAATAAAATTATAAAAAAGTAAATAAGTAAGCAACTGTTTTCTTTTCATTTATACAATAACCTGGTAATGTACCCTTCCCTGTCAGATGATCACATCGCGGTATCTCACGATTATGCGAGCGAGGCCAAAGAGAGTATCCGGATAATCGTACTGGAGGGAGCAAATCATGGAGGACATGCACTGGGTCCCGAAGGATTGCAGCAAAGAGAGCATCATCCGCCTTAGAACACAACTGGTCAAATGTGGGAGTATCAGTTGGCAGATACCCTTGTCGCTTAAGTTTAGGCCTACGTATCAAAGCGGACAAACGGCTATTGGTAAATCCCCACCATACTGGAGATGAGTACAACATTCGTGCCACTGTGGTGGAACGTACAACATCATGGAGGCGGTTTCCAATTAATCAATGCGAAGTCAAGACTCGCAGAGCAAAAAAGGATTGTTTTGCTTTGCGGATTCGCCAAATTTGGTTGCAAGTTTAGTATAGGCACAGTATAAATTATGTAATTATTTTTACTGTGGTATAGGTGTGTCGTGGGCCAAAAAGGTTAAGAACCTCTTACATAAACGGCAAAGTTCCTATGCAATCCTTGTATAAACGGTAAAAAGTACTAAAAACACTCGGAGTGTACTCGGTTGATACTTGGAACGGACCGAACGGCGCTTCCGCTTCTGGGGTGGTATTGCGCAATAGGTCTGACAGACCCAAAGATCAAACCATTGCCAAAGTATAAAAGCTTTATTGGGACGGAATCAGTATACTAGTGTAAATTAAAGTCATCGGCAAGAGGTGCAATTTTTAGAGTGGAATTTTGTACCACAGATTCAGGTATGTAGAACAAAAATCTTTGCTTGTGCAGTCTTTGAAAGCTCTCTTGCTTCTCGTAAACTCGAGTTTTCTGCAGCGCCGAGATGTTGCGGGAGTTAGGAGTTCAGTCGAAACAAAATCCTGAGGCAGGTAAGGTCGAAATCAGTTCCAGGTCAAGATACCAGGTCAAGATATTAGATAAGACGGCTTTGGTGTGTGGTGTTCAGAATTGGAGCAGCGAGAAAGGGGGTCTACCTGAATCTCTGAAAGTGATGAAAATGCAAAACAGACCAAATTCTCGAACAGTTTTTTCTACCAGAGCGTTCGAAATCCATGAAGTAATCGTGGACTAGTCAATCTGCGGCGTAGTATATGCGAAAAATATAACGTAAAGAGATTTCCCAAGTAATTTAAATTTTACTTAGAAAATATACAGTGGAGACGCCTTCTTCCATTGATTTTGATATTCGGTATGGAAACTTACTTAGCACTTAGTCCTTCCCGTGCAGAGCTGCACATCGGGCAACACAGTTCCTCCATTCTTCTCTGTCCTTCGCCACCTCAACCGTCATCTCGAGACATCTCAGATCTTCTCAAACAGTTCCCATCCAGTTCTTTCTTGGTCTTCCTCTCCCACGCTTCCCCTCTGGAGTCCACCTAGTCACTTGGCTGGCTCTTCTATCATTATTCATTCGGGCCACGTGTCCCATCCAGTTCAGTCGTTTCTTTCTAATGATGTTCTCTAGTTTATCCTGCCCTGTTCTTTCTCTTATGGTTTTATTTGTGATCTTATCTTTCCAGGAGATGTGTAAAATTCTTCTTTGCCACCTGTGATGTGCTGCCTCCAGTTTTTTCCTGTTTGCTACCGTCATTGGCCACGTCTCTGCTCCATATAGCAAAAACTACAGCCTCATATAACCGGATCTTGATCTTCACGCTGCATCCCTTGCTTTTCCATATCCTCTCCAGTCTCCCAAAAGCCGCGTTTGCCTTCCCAATATGTAATCTTATCTCCTTGTCACAACTGCTATCCGCCGCCAACGTACTGCCAAAGTAGCAAAAGTCATCTACCACTTCGATTGGCTTGTTGTCGATCACGATCCTGCCCGCTTCTTGCCATTTCCCTGTCTTCATGATCTTGGTCTTCTCTGGATTTATAACAAGCCCGACTCTAGCTGCCTCCTCCTGTACTTTGTCTGTTATTTCTTTTATTCCATCCCAGGTATTGTCCAGCAGAGCGATGTCGTCAGCAAAATCCAAGTCACTAAGTTTGTCGGCGCTTATCCACTTCAATCCAGAGCTATTGTTCTCCGTTGCTCTTTTCATCACCCAGTCCACCACTAGTGCAAAGATAATTGGTGACAGTACACACCCCTGACGTACTCCAGTCACAATCTGGAACCACTCTCCCATCTCCCCTCCATGTCTGGAGGGGGAGGTGGGTATGGAAAACCGCAGGTCAAATAATTATTTAAAATTTCATAATCTTCCATTGACACACAAAATTTTCACCCAAAACAAATACCAATAGCGCATTGGATAACATCTGGCGTAGAGTGCGAGAGGTACAGAGATCGAATCCCATAGGCGGACATGCTTTGTAGGCTGCAATTTGCGCCGTGTATTGCAGGCTGTCTGTTCTGTTAGTAGTTAAGGTTTATCGCATAACATGTACATGTACAGCGCAGTGCGTTTGCAGGCGCTTAATTAAAGAATAAATATTATTATTATATTATTATTATTATTATTATTAAGCGACCACCACTGCAGTGCTTTTGTGAGGTACATAAAAGGCACTATAGTAGGCTCTTAGTGTCCAGATTCATACGTACATGTACATGCAAACTTGGGAGAGAGAGAGAGAGACAGAGAGACAGAGCTGTCCTCCCTCTGTCTCTCTCTGAATGCATCCTGACTACAGCTGCCGGCAGGAGCTGGCGGGGGCAGGCTTTGCTCGCCTTACCTGCAGAGAGAGACAGACAGACAGACAGACAGACAGAGAGAGAGAGAGAGAGAGAGAGAGAGAGAGAGAGAGAGATCACCTGGCGGGGGTGGACTCATACAGCGATGGGACCAGTGGCGTAGCTAGGATATTTTGTGCCTGAGGACGAACTATGAAATTCCCGCCCCGCGCCCCCCCCCCCCGGTTTTCCTATTTCACATTTTCCAAATAATCGAATGGCAATTTTAATGAAATAAAATATGAAAAATACAGATAGTATATGGTGCCCTTAGTGCTCAATGGGGCACCACAATCATACGTGACAACTGCTTTGTAAGTAATGAGGATATAACTGGAAATATTTGGGGCGCCAAAATTAAATCTTATAAATTTATTTGAGAAAAATTAGTTAAAACTGCATCAAAATTAAGAGTAAAATTATTTATCTTAACCCTCTTTTTGGCGCCCCTCTCCTTGGCTCCAAGGACACATGTCATGTACCCCTCTGCACCCTCTAGCTACACCTCTGGGTTGGACTTCGGGCAGTGGCGACTTCGTGCGCTCATGGCGTGGGGGTCACGACTTTGGTCTTCAAATGCTTGTGGACGGGCAACTCTGTATTTCTGGCTTTGCTTGCCTTACCTACAGAGAGAGAGACAGACAGACAGACAGACAGACAGAGAGTGGGATCCAAAAGGGCTCAAACACGGAGAAGTGTTCTTTAACACATTTTCTCACTATAAGTGTCACATAACTTCAGTCTTGTCAAGACCTTAAGCCTCAAGACCAAGACTTTGAATCTCAAGACCAAGACCAAGACTTTGGACCTCAAGGCCAAGACCTAAAAATCACATTCAGCCCAAGACTTCTTTTCCTTAAAAGAAAGTGTCAATTCGGACTACTCGCTATTTTAATGAAAATGTGAGGCTTTTATTTTATTCAGGCAAATTAACTTTAAATGCAGACTGCAGAGATTTCAGAATTCGTATTTACAAAAGTCCTTAATGTAAAATAGGGCTGTACCGAATATTCACTTCGGGACCGAATAGTGGCCCAAATAGCTATTCGGTATTCGGCCGAATAGTAGCGGTCGGACCGAATACGAATAGTGGTCACGTGACATCTGTTTCTGCATATGCGGCTGCTATAGCGAGTGGAGTGAACGTTAAGCAAGTGACAATTTCTAAGTTTAGTTAAATTAGTTCCATTCCTAGTTTACACAGTCTGGCAGAAGGATGCAAAAATGACATGTAGTTAATGTTACATTTATGTATTTAATGGCCCAACAACATGGCCGTCTTGACTAGAACTCTGTTACAAGATGCCGATCCCAACCGGGATCATTTATAGTTCATAGATACTACATTTATAGTCCATAGATATTACATTGCTTTCCCCAAAGTTAAGGGGTTAATGCTCATTGTTCAAATCCTAAAGAATGTTCTCTGAGCCTAAATGTAAACATCTAACTGTAATAATAATAATATGGACTAAAGAATGTCCTTAAGGCATAAATGTTAAACATTTAACTGTGATAATAATATGAACTGAAGTTCGGGGTAGACTGCCCCTCAACTCCAAAATAAATGTCTAACAGGCTTTATTATGGCCTGTATGTACCAACAAAATCCTCAAGATACTTTGGGGGCCTCCTGAGCCTCTCAGAACGTCGCTCAGGTACTGCAGGTGCCTCTTCCAATAGCTGAGGCTGATTGTCCTGGGAAGTGTACTCTGGTAGCTCCCCAAGCCTCTCAGGATGATGTTCGTGTACCTCAGGCGCTGTTTCTGACGGTTGATTGATCTGAGAAGTGGACTCTGGTGGGTTGTTCTGCGACATTCTTTTTGGTGTTGAAGTTTCAGTCCTTCCTGTTGCCTCAATCCCTCCACCACTGTCGAGAATGCCTGTATCCTTGTCCATCCCATCAGAAACATCCAACGTCTCTCGCCAACTTTTGCGGATGTGATCAACATGCCTTCTAATGATGGATCCTGTCTCTGACTGTACTTTACAAGAAACTGGCCCCGTAAGCTCAACAATTTCACCTGGTGTCCATTTTTGCCCTGAATCCACATGTGCACTAAAATTCCGAGCATATACTTTATCTCCCACTTTAAAATCTCTTTGACAACAATGCTGATCATGGTTGGATTTCTGTTTGGCCTGCTTCTGCTGCACTCGGGAAGAAATGTTTGGTCTTAACCCATCGAATCTGGTTCTAAGTGTTCGATTCATCAGTAATTCAGCTGGAGAGATGCCTGTAACTGTGTGTGGAGTTATGCGATAGGTCAAGAGGAATCGAGATACCCTGTGCTGTAGACTACAGGTGCTTTTCTCCGATTTCTTCATAGCTTCTTTGAATGACTGAACCACTCGCTCCGCTTGCCCATTGGAAGAGGGGTGAAACGGTGCCACCAATATCTGTTGAATGGCATTTCGGCTGAGAAATGTGCGGAACTCATCACTGGTGAAGCACGGTCCATTGTCTGACACCACCTGTTCAGGCAAGCCATGAGTGGCAAACGTTTGCACCAGACTCTCAATGGTCGCCTTAGAGGTTGCCGTTGACTGAATGTGTATCTCAATCCATTTGCTATAAGCATCAACTAGAATGAGGAACATTTTCCCATAAAAGGGTCCGGCATAGTCCAAATGCACTCGCTGCCAAGGTCCTGAAGGATAATCCCATGGATGCAGTGGAGCCTTTTCCGGAGCGTGCCGATGCATCTGACATGCTTGGCACTGTCTGACCAGTCTCTCAGTCTCTGTGTCCAGGCCAGGCCACCAAACATAGTTCCGAGCCAAGGCCTTCATGCGACACACACCTGGATGCATTTCATGCAATTCTGCAAGAATGACTGCCTGGCTCTTGGGTGGCACAATCACTCGACAACCTCTCAGTAAACATCCATCTTGGAGACTGAGTTCTGCCTTGACTGAAAAAAATGGACGCAAATTCTCAGATGGACACCGATCTGGCCAACCTCTACGGCAGTAATGCAACACTTGGCTATAAACCGGATCCTTTAGTGTTTGCTTTTTGATGGTGGCTGCATCCACTGATTGATTTACTATATCCAGTGATTGGATAACCTCACCCGGAATGTCGCTATTGGAAACTGTCACTTCCAATGGTAAACGGCTCAGGCAATCTGCATTTCCATTGTGGCGGCCTTCTTTGTATTTCAGTTTATAATCATACCCTGATAACGTCAATATCCAACGGATTAATCTCGGGGAAGCCATTTGTGGCACAGCTTTGTCATCGCCAAACAACCCCAGCAGTGGTTTGTGGTCCGTGGTCAGGATAAATTTCCGCCCATAAACAAACTGATGGAATTTCTTTACCCCAAACAGCAAAGCCAGTCCTTCTTTATCGAGCTGAGAGTAATTCCGTTCAGCAGAATTCAACGTCCTGGAAGCAAAAGCTATAGGCTTTTCTGAGCCATCCTCCATGATATGTGACAGTACTGCGCCCACACCATATGAGGATGAGTCGCAGGCCACAATTAATTCTTTTTGCTCATCATAATGAGTGAGGAGTCTGGAATTGGTCAGCAACTTCTTTGCTTCCTCAAAAGCTGTCTGAGTTTCTGCATTCCACTGCCACTGTACATGTTTACGAAGAAGCTTGTGCATGGGCTCAAGTGTTGTAGCCAAATGTGGTAGGTCTGCATTATAAAAATTCAGCATACCCAAAAATGCACGCAACTCAGTGGAGTTCTGAGGAGCTCTGGCTTCAATGATAGCCTGCACATTGGACGGTGATGGTCGAGTACCTTCAGCATTGACCACACGGCCGCAGTATACCACCTCTGGAGCAAAAAACAAACACTTTGACCGCTTGAGACGTAAACCTGCCTCTGACAAACGACGTAACACCTCCCGTAGATTTCTAAGATGCTCTGCATCCGATGCTCCAGACAACAAAATGTCATCCATGCGCACAATAACAAAAGGCATATCCCTCAACAGGTTTTCAAGGGCTCTCTGAAAGATTCCTGGAGCTGATTTAACGCCAAACGGTAAACGACAATACTCAAATAGGCCCTTGTGTGTGTTGATGGTAAGAAACTTCCTTGCCTCCTCCTCCAAAAGCAGCTGCTGATAAGCCTGACTCAGATCCAACTTGCTGAAGGTTTTCCCACCGCATAGTGCAGTAAGCAAATCTTCTGTCTTTGGTATTGGATAACAATCCAGCTTTGACACCTTGTTGACTGTTGTTTTGTAATCCCCACAGATTCGTATTGTTCCATCGGCTTTTACAACAGGTACTATCGGAGCAGCCCAGTCTGAATGTGTTACAGGACGAATCGTGCCTTCATGCACCAAACGATCCAGTTCTGTTTCAACCCTTTTCTTCAGGGCATATGGCAATGGTCGGGCTTTACAGAAGATTGGCCGTGCATTGGGATCAACAAATATCCTTGCTTTAAAATCCTTCATTGTCCCCAATTCTTCCTTGAACACCTCGGAGAATTCTGATAACACTTGATCGACCTGTGTATGATCCACTTGGTGGATGCAGAAAATTTCTTCCCAGTTTAATTTAAGTACTTGGAGCCAATCACGACCCATCAAGCATGGATTCTCACCAGATACCACTAATGCTGGTAGTTCTACAACTTGAAAATCATATGTAACTTCCACTAGAATGGTTCCCATTACTGGGATCAACTCTCCGGTATATGTCTTCAGCTTTGCTGTAGTTGGTTGCAACTGATTCTGTCGATGCTTACATATTCGTTCATAAGTAGACTGATTTTTGACCGTCACAGCAGCCCCAGTATCAACCTCCAAAGAAGTTTTCACTCCATTTACCTTGACTTCGACTGTATATGGTCGGCCTTTCCTCTGTGTGACACTCCTTAGGTGGTACACATATTCTTCCTCACCACTGACTTCTTCAGCCTCGTGCTCCAATTTGTGAGTGTCTTTAAGGTTAACAGTATGATTTGATTTAGACTGCCTTGCCATGGAATTGACCTTATTTCGTGAACGGCAAACTTTAATCGTATGGCCTCTTTTGGAACACCCAAAACACAATTCATCTTTAAATCTGCATCTTTTTGGATCATGGTTGCCTGTACATCGGTAACATACTAGCCTCATTGGTGTATCACTGTTTTTAGCCTGAACCTGATTTACGGGTTGGGCGAATGTTGTAGGGACACCCTCCCTCAGTTCCAGAGCATCCTTTGCAGCTGTTTCCATCGCTACAGCAATGGCCATTGCCCTATCCACAGTCAAACCATCTTCAGACAAGAGTTTCCGCTGAATGTGGGCGTTAGAAAGTCCACCTACTAACTTGTCTCTCAAAGCATCAGGCAAAAAAGCTCCAAAGTCACAATGCTGTGAGAGTTTCCTCAGTTCTGCCATATACTGTAGAATTGACTCACCTTCCCGCTGAGACCTTTTGTAGAACCGAAACCGTTCTGCGATGACCAGTGGCTTCGGAGTGAAATGGGCTTCCAGCAATTCAGTTAACTCTGTAAAGGTTTTGGTTGACGGATTAGCAGGTGCCGTGAGACCTTTCAGCAGCGCGTAACAACGGGAACCTATGAGACTGAGCAGGGCTGGCACGTGCTTCTCGGTAGGTATATCGTTCGCAGTAAAAAACATCAATAACCGATCGTGGTACGATGCCCAATCGTCCCCGTCTTCGAAGGGATCCACTCTTCCGATTGTAGCTGCCATTATTTGTGAGTTCGAGTTTAAATCTTCGTCGCCAATGTTACATTTATGTATTTAATGGCCCAACAACATGGCCGTCTTGACTAGAACTCTGTTACAAGATGCCGATCCCAACCGGGATCATTTATAGTTCATAGATACTACATTTATAGTCCATAGATATTACAGTTAACTGTTTACTTTTAGTTTATGTATTAAATTTACTGAACTGAAACTTTTGCCTACATTTGAAATTTTGAATGTTGTCGGTGTACCTATTTTGTACACTATTTATTCGTATTCGGCCGAATAGTTGGTCCAATTATTCGTATTCGGCCGAATAGTGATAATCACCTATTCGGTACAGCCCTAATGTAAAATGTTATTCCAAATGCCTTTTGTATTTTATAAAAACCAATTCGCTCAGAATTTTCTGACCAAGACGTGCCTCATAAAATTTCCGCCATGTGAAAAAATACGTTCTACTGGTGCTGAAGTCGCTGGCACACACAGTAGCTTTTCAAGCACTGGATGTAAATGTAAAAATCGGGAGCCTTTTTGAAATCCGCCCATGGTTTATCAGACCGTCTGCCTTCAGAAAAAGTCTCGGCAGGGCTTCCAGACACAGCATAACTTAGCTGCTGCTGCCGATGGGTTTTCCTGACCAACAAGACTTGCATCCGTCCGTAGGTATTTGTCGTAGGCTATGATGCAAATACGACGGAGAATTACATTGGGGAAGACGGCAACGCAGGGACTGGAAAAAATATGGAAGGACAAATCAGTGAGTTTGGGAACGAAGACAAGAATTGTTAAAGCAATGATCTTACCAGTGGTGCTTTACGGATGCGAAACATGGACAAAAACCAAGGCATTGGAGAAGAAAATTGAGGCATGTGAAATGTGGATCTGGAGGAAAATGTTGAGGGTTTCTTGGACTGAGAAGAGAACTAACGAGGATATCCTGGAAGAAATAGGACACTGGAGAGGGAGTTTGACGTTGGGGCAGAGAGCGTCCAGGCAGAAGATGTCATACTTTGGACACGTGATGCGTGCAGATGGGCTGGAAAAGGAGATGATGTTGGCGTGTGGGGAGGGCAGAAGGAGGAGAGGACGACCAAGGAGGAGATGGATGGACGAGATACAGGAGGCATTGAAGATGAACATCTCGGAGCTGAGAGAGGCAACGAGAAATCGGAGCACATGGAGAAGGTTGACCATGACAGTCGCTAGGATTCAACGAATCGACAGCACAAGGTGACAAGGTGATGATGCAAATAGGCTTGAAAAATTTTTAAATTCTTGATTTTTGTTAAATGACTGTTCATATTGACAGCCAGTCTTGGTCTTGGTCTTGCGATACCAAGACTTTGAACTTCAAGACCAAGACTTTGAACCTCAAGACCAGACCAAGACTTTTGGTCTCAAGACCAAGACAAAGATTTTTAAAAACGAACTCGAGTACACTCGAGACCAAGACCTTGGTCTCGAGGATAACAAGTCTGCATAACTTGTGCATCTAAAGATTTTATGCTTCATGAGTTAACCTCCTAGGCAATCACCAGAAAATGAGACTGTTTTCATATAGTGGGCGAGTGGGCCCCACAAGGGCCCAAAACATGGAGAAACATTGTTATTTTCACACATTTTCTCATTATATGTGTCGCCTAACTTTTGGCCTCAACATTTAGCCTTGCACTGCAATTGCAACTAAAAATCACTGTGCAACTAAGCTTTTATGATGCTTCCTGTGATGAGTGAACTTGATGTATAGCTGCACTAACTTGAAATGAAAGTACTTGCTTAGTTTTGAATTAAATTGCCTTCATCACCACATACCCCAACCATCGATATTCGTGCAATGAAATCGGTTAAGACGAGAGACTGGGCACCGGAGTAAAAATTTCATCTCAACAACATTTCATGTATATGTATTGTGATTACAGTAAACTGAATTCCATTTAAAGACTATAGCCAAAAGTAATGTACCATATTTTCCTGATTATAAGACATTGTATAAGCTGCAGTGATGCAAATATGGCAGGTTTTTTAATCACTAAATAGGTCACACTGGCAGATAGGTACGGAGCGTCCATACACATATAATCAAACGTGTATAAGCACATGTGCTTTTGGTGGCTGTAAACATATGGTCGTTATCTATACATATAGAAGCCCAGATCAGTCCGTCATGGTGTAACGCTCTGACTCCTGCTACCCCGCATGCCTGAGCTCGCCTCCAGACGCCAGAGGTCGCCTCCTCGACTGGAGCAATCGATGTGACTCCTGCTCTCATACATATACCATAGGTCGTAGACTAACGCTCTGAATCATACGCCGCTGCAGTAACGTAATCAAACGTGAAAATACTATATTCTTGGTTACCTAATAGTCATTGCAAATTTCGTTTTCCATGAATGAAGAAAGTCGCGAAGCCCGACAATTACGTTTAACGACGGCAAAGATGGCACGCCAGACAAAGTCAAGAAACTCTCGATCGTCTGAGGTTGCAAAAACGTCACACTGATGCACATTATTACAGGCAACGGCAAGCTAACAAAGCACCTGAACAAGCGCATGCCAGACGAAATTTGAATGCGGAAGCTTGCCGTTACAGATGAACTAAAGAGTTGCTGTACACATACACCTATAGTTACGTGAAATTTGGATTATCTGAGTACGGGGTGATGTATAGAAGTTCATGCTTTGTCACTGTCTCCGTCCCTGACTGCCTCCATCACTTCTTACTTCCTGTCGTATATGACGGGCTCTAGTTAGCAAATACTTGCTAAAAAAATAACCTTTTGTTCAAATTAAATTTTAGGCACTTTCGTATGCACATTTGCAATAACATTTTTTAGGGACCTGCGAATCACAAATTTCAAGTCGAATCGAATCTCGAATCGAATCGGGGCTAAAGATTCGAAATCGAATCGAATCAGCGGGTACCAGATTCATATAATTAATGAAGCTTGATTGCACAGGCGTACGTACCACAGTATCAATAACTTTTCTGCAGTTTAAAATCAATTAAACTAAACATTAAGCTCTATTAACAGAATTAAAAATAACACAAATAGTTAATTAATTAAGTAAGTATATTCTTTGTGCCAATTGCGTAACCGCACTTTGGTGTACATACATCTAAGCGGAATATATTATAGAGCTTCTCATTTAGACGAGCGATCAATCGCTCTCCTTGGTCACTCGCCTAGCAAAGGTAAGGGCGAGCGGTTATTGCTCGTCTAGCCGAAGGTGTCGCACCGTCAGTCATCGCTCGATGAGCCTAAGTTAAACTCCTAGACGATAGACGGAACTGGAGCCAGACCATTATTTTATTTATCTAATTTACATTACATTAATTTACTTACTTGCGGCAGCGGTGAATGCGTGCCGTGACCTAATGACTGCTGAGTGATCGCTCTAAGTTCATACAATATGATTGGCCATAACAACACCGTCGACACCTGACGCCGCATGACTTCACTCGTAAAGTCACTAATTATATGCAGCTATACAAATAGGCTGTACACAAAAGCTCTAGACGTCGACCGCGCATCGCTTACCTACTCAATCTAGCGCGATCGATTTTCAAACCGCCTACTATTTTCAAACGAGAAGCTCTGAGTAGGCCTACAACATTCTAATTATAAACCCTTTTCAGAGGGTTTGCTGTCGTCGCATGCCGCGTTTCACTACAACCATTCCACGCACAGTAAACAATTAAACCAATTAGTTTACAGGAAATTGCGTCAAGAGCCAATCATTTTTCCGCAAAATGATTCGAAATTTTTCGAATCATGACATCATTTTCGAATCGAATCGAATACCGCCGTCCGATTCATTTTCGAATCGAATATCGAAGCTTCGCAGGTCCCTACATTTTTTATCAGCATTTAGTGTTTGTTGTGATGTAATGGTAGTTTTAATTATTTTGAAATTAAAGATTAAAACCTTAGCTGTTTGTTATGATTTTACAATGACATGTACTCGATTCTATACCTGACATAGCTGAAAGGATCCAAGAATAATATATTGAGCTGCAGTTAGATATTAGGACATTAATCTTGTCGCACAATGTTAAACAGATGGTTAGCAGACGCTTTCGACAGTTGAGGCTTATTAAGACCTGTACCTGGATTCGATCGCTTCCTTTCGAGGCAGCAAAAACCATTGTTGTGTGCTTTGTTGTAACCCAGGTTGACAGGTGCAATAGCCTATTGGCAGGTGCACCCAAGCACCTGCTGGCTAGTCTGCAATCGGTCCTGAATGCGGCGGTGAGGTTGGTGTGCAACCGTAGAAAGTTCAACCATGTAACACCATTGCTCCGTGACGTGCTGCATTGGCTTCCGGTTGAGTACCATATGGAGCATAAACTGGCTATGGTGGTGTACAGGTCTTTTGCATGATGCGGCCCCTGAGTACCTCAGTGCATACTGTGTTGGTGTGTCGTCATCTCGAAAAGGCCCTTCATTGAGGTCGAAGGACAGAGGTGATCTGCATGTGTGAAAGTAAAAACTTGCTTCGGGGACCGTGCCTTCGCAGTCCCTGGACCTAGGTGCTGGAATAGCATTTCAGCTTCACTTCGATACACTCATCGACTATGGCGGACACCTTCAAGACGAGACTCAAACCCATTTCGTTAACATCGCTTATCCTGACTAGTCTAGTTAAGCGCCCTTGTAACGGCATGTGCTGCGTTATGGCGCTGTAGAAATTGTTGCATTCATCATCATCATCATCATCAGTTCAGATGCAACTTGCGACTCTCATGTAAAAAAACCAACTTATAGTTTTTTCTGTACCATTTTGTAAAAGAAATTATAGGCCTACCTCAGGTTTTTCAATTTCTTGATTTTTAGCACAAATTTGATAATGGTTTATAATTACACATTTAATGGGCCACACAATAGAACTAAAACTAATTGGCCATATTCTACTTTGCGTAAAAATCCATTATTTTTTCTTGCCTTACCACTAAGATAAACTTCTGGTTGATAAAATATTCCATTTCATCTATGGAGTTGTACATCTGTGTGGTGCTTGATAAATTTCTGCAAAATTCTTGTGCATTATTATATACTAGCTGGTTTACCCGGCGTTGCCCGGGTTTCGGAGGTTTTGGGCCGGGACACCATGGTAGCGGTCAAAAGGGGGGACGCAAAGCTGCTTAACCCGGCGTTTTGGGTGTTTCAATCCCTCTAGCGAATAAGCAACAAAACACTGCTTAACCCGGCGGGTTTAGTTCAGTGAAAGTTTCAATCCCTCTAGCGAATCCGTACTGTAGCTGCTTAACCCGGCGGCGCCATCTGGCGAGTGAAAATAGGTTGAGTGTAAGTTTTTTTTACCAGGTAAAAATGCATTGCCTGGGTAGGTTTTGGCCCGGGAGACCATGGTAGCGGTGAAAACGGGGGACACGAAGCCTCACACTGGGTGTGTAATGCCCACCCCGAGACAGTAGTGAAGGTTTCGAGTGAAAAGCTCGAAAACTAGAAATGCATCCCGGTCAAACATCACTGTGACAGACAGCGATGTTTGACAGACAGACAGATTCTTCTCTTTATTTATATAGATATTGTTGTAGCCTACATGTAATTTATATTTTCATAAAGAATTCGCATATACTCAATATTTGGCTTGAACAACTTGACAACAGAACTTACCTTGGCCTTGGGTATGACATTCTGTTCTTTACCACTTTTATAATGTTAGTCACTAGGTGGTCTAGATGGACACTCGCGGATTTCATGTGCTCTTTACGCTCAGTAGTTTAGATGTTCAATTTTTTCTTTTTTTTCTGTTACCAGGGTATGTATTTATATCTGTTTGTAAAATGATTCAGACTTTCAAACTGTGAGCATGGTCATTTTTACAGACCTTTCTGATCTTCTGCTAATTGTATGCGTCAGTTATCAAAATCAAGACAAAATGGCAGATTTACATTTAAATTGGCTTCTTGGTAACAGACACAGTTAGTTCAAAAATCATTTTAGACTGTAACTGACCATCAGTGAAAGAGTTTTTCTGGATCAGTCAAGAAGAAGTCATTATAATCCGATCTGGAAACAGCTTGGTGGCTGATCCAGCCAAATGGAACTCTGCGAGAATCAGTTCAAAGATCCACTTCGATAAATACTTTTAAAACTAAACTCAAAACTTATTTATTCGCTAAGTACTATGATTAACTACTACATTGTAACGCGTCCTTTGAGTAGGACTGTTTTTATTAGGGTGCATTATAAATATAAGTTGTATTGTGTTGTAGATAGTTTGGATGCCATTTATGAATGCGGTTTGCAATTTTCTGGGTTCATAAACTCTACACTGTGTCACGTCACAGTGTTCTCACATGGGCCAGTCGTTTTTCTCTCTGCATTGCTGTGACTTATCCTTTGCAGTCATTACATTTGTACTCGTGTTAGAAGATATTATTATTATTATTATAACGATGGGAGCGGATCCAGTTTGCAGGTCTTCGGCACTGTTGAGAATAACCCAGATCTATCTTCCCACCATTAGGGCTGTCAGCGGGCCCCCAAATACCCGGGCCTCTGTTGGAAGCTTCGCACCTGGGCCCTTAAATAAGTACCCGAAACCCGACACAAGAAGCATAATACGTTTTTAGGTAAGTTTTAAAAGCTGCACAGGCCGCCCGGGCAGGCGACTGTTAAACCTGTTGATCAGTGAAGGAAGATAGCACAGTATAGGGAAGATGTGACTGCTGGGCTTAGGGATTGCCATTAACTGCATGATCAGTATTGGATGACTATTATACTGTCCTTGTAGCCGACACCAAGCCAGTGATGACTAACTGAATTAGGTCTCGGTGCATAGATTTAATTACATACGGGATTTTGGGCAACATAATTTTCTGTTCTGAGATTGGTTACTTAGTGAGTTGGTCTTTCGAAACTTTGAACGATATCTAGTTATTTGCCTCCTTTGCATTTTGAAAACAACAGCAATGGCAGCATATAACGAGACCAATAAAAGTTTGAGAAGTTATCAGAATCCATTCCATTGATTTGTGTATTTAACTGTCTAATCAGTAATCACGTAAGTGCAGCCAACTTCTTAACATTTTCAATAAAATGCAGCCTGTGCAGCTTTAAAAGTTAGTAATTAATTATCTAGCAGTTACATGTAATTTAGCGAATTATAACTATTAGCAAATAGTGAGCTATAAGCCGCCTTTTTTTACGCTGTGTATTGTAACGTAAGTATTTCTTGGCTTTCTCAAAGTATCTTTCCAGTGACGGACTGATGGCCCTTCGGGTACCCGTTGAAAATTAGCTCGGGCACCCGGCCACGTTTTACTTAAATTTTGACAGCTCTACCCACCATTAACACCTGAGTCCATTAACTTTGGCAGTTTCAACACCAGGCCCTTAGCCAGAAATAAAGAGTAGGGCGTCCAAAAGCATTCAAAGTCATGACCGCCCGATGCCGTGACCGTATGAATTCGCGACCGCCCGATGCACCGACTGTACAAGTGCAACTGCAAAAGTCTGCAATGCCCCTATAGAATGACTTTTGGGTTTTGATCACAATTGTTACAGTTTTGTTTTACATACAATGATACAAACAACAATCTGTTAACTTCAGATTGTAACTTTTAGTTCCCTTATCACTACAGGGGGACGTGGTGGTGTAGTGGTGTAAGTCGGTGCCTTGTAACCAGAGGGTTGCAGGTTCGAATCCACCTCAAGCCACTGCGTAGCGACCCAAGTGCTTCTGAATCGTTGCTTCGATCTTATCGACTGTCTACGAATATACGGCACTCTAATCTCTAGAATTTATTTATTTATTTATTATAGCCTATGAAACAGATATTGATCACATGTCCTGTTACTTGTTATCAATCCAAGCCTGTATAATTATTCATAAGGTCAAGGTATTTATATAGTCAAATGAGTTACCAATTACCATGAAACAACCTCATCTAATTGGCACTTAATTACACCTATCCTAGGACATAAATAGCTGCTAGAGAAGTGTATCTTGTGTGGGAAAAGGAACATCGTTACACAGATGAAGGGGAGTGGATTATACATTATACCACATTTAGGACTTCACGTCCAATGCCGTCAATGCACAATTTATGCCCATCCAAAATGATTTTCAGCCGTCCAAAAGACGGGTGGACGGGTGGCTGGCTAAGGGCCTGCAGTGCCACAAAATATCTCTCGAACTATCTGCAAAAGCCATTATCTGCATTTCTCATTGCGCTCTGTGAATCAGCTCGATATTTTTGTTTCCAGGACTAGGACTGCCTTGGCCCAGCACCGGGTTGCTGTGGTGTGTCTCACGAGCGCCTCTGAATAGTTATTCTGCAAGAGGTGCTTTATAAATTTTTAGATACAATGCAATGCAATTAAAGGCTGAGTTTCATCAGCATACTGCTGTAACTGGACTCCAAAGTGATTGGCTATGTGGCTGACTGGTGAAGTGAAGATCGTAAATAATAGGGGACTGTGAACAGAACCCTGAGGGACACCAGCAGTGCAGAGAGAAGGATCCGATCGAGCAGTACCAATACCCACTTGCTGAGACCCATTGTGGAGTTACGAAGCTTACCAGTTTAAGGCAGTTCCAGAGACACTGAAGCTTTTACTGAGTCTAGAAAGTAAAAGTAGTTTTGCCGTTCCTTACACTTCTTTACAAAAACCAGCGCTTTGCTTTATGTACAATGTAAAATGAGGAACATAACCATGTATTGCTGTTCTTGGGACTTGGGTCACATGGTTTCCTCTCAGAGCTAGCTGCATGTGCCATACACATGGCATCTGTGATACTCTGTGTAAGGCATAACCAGGTTTGCATCAGTGTTGTAGCCAGTGATAAATTGTGTAAGTTTTAAGATGTAAATTGTCACATGTAGTGGCTTCTTACTTTCTTGTTGTAAACTAGTGTTGTTTCTGTTGTAATTTTATGTGCTGTATTTCTGGTTTTAGAATTACGGTTGAAGCAGATTTCTGCATTGCTGACCAGACAAAATTTTTAGATAACATAGAGAAGTTTAACACAAAGTTATGTGTGATCCAAACTCAAGTTCTGTTCGGAGCCGCCCAGTTTGTCAGTTCTTTGCAAGAGGACAGTGTGCTAGAGGACAACATTGTCGCTACCTTCACGTAGGTGAAACAGGTCATGATGATTTGTTGAATCAAGATATGTCAGGGTTACATGGCAACTTCCAAAGAGATTCAAGGAAGATTAGTGATCTAAATAGATCCTCTTTTCCTGCAAACCAAAGAAGTAATTTTAACCAACCCATTTGCAACCATTTTCTGCAGAGAGGCTGGTGCAGGTTCGGAAGGTCATGTAAGTACTCCCATGCTGTTTCTCGGTCAAAACAGTTGGCCCAAACTGGAGAATCCCAGAAATATGACACAACTTCAGCAGAATGCAATATGATTGCAGATGGAAAACTTATGGCTGAAAGCTTACCTCAAGAGGAGGATCAATTGGCTACCTCTTCAAATAAAAATCAAACTACTTTTCCAAGTTCCAGAACACTCTGTAGGTTCTATAAGGCTGGCTTTTGCAGATTAGGTCAGAGATGTCGGTTTAAGCACATTGCATCCCCATTTACAACTATGAGTTCATTCTCTAAAGAAAGCAAGACCTGTGCAGTATCATTTGGTTTTAGAGGTATAAAGTCTACCAATAGTGAGACATCATCTGACTCTGGTTTGGTGGAAGACTTCATTCCAAGACATAAAACAGTAGATTTGCCTGTTGATGCAGTCAGTGAAGCAGATGTTGAAGGAAAGATTTTAATACCAAACTGTCCAATTCAGTGCAGTAACACTAAAGTTACAGCTGAAGAACTGCCGAAAGAGTTCAGGAGAATAGAAATTGAGCAGCTGAAAAAGAGGTATCCACATGCAAAAGACATTTCATGTGATGGCCAGTCTGTATTCCAGTTCGTCTTTGCATGCACTGACCCAGACTGGGTAAGTTGTTTGTGTTTAAATTTTTTAAATTTTTTATTATCTTTGTGACTAGATTGGTGTTTCCCAACCTGGATGCAGAGGCACCCAAAGATGCCATGAACCTGCTCAAGATATGCCACAGCAGAATCACAGAATGTCAAAAAAAGTGTAAACTACTGGTTATCACATCTGATACAGGCCTATAACTTCGTTTTAATTTTTTTTACGGTAGTATAGAAATAGTCGTAACACTGCGGTTGAATACAAAGAACGTTTGATCGTCATTAAGATAAAGAACTAACTGGAAGGAAAAAATAAATGAAATTAAGACCAGGTGCCATTGACTGAACGATTTCTAGTAAGGGTGCCTTGCTGTGAGAAAGGTTTGTCTTAGTAGTTCATTGTGTCTGCTTTGAAATTTGCTTGTTGCACTGTTTAAACTTGTAACAATGAATACTTGTAGGACATTGTAGGTTATAAGATCCTGAGACTAGTATGAATTAGTCTCAGGATCAGCCATATCTTTCGGCTGTTTCTTTCGTTCTTATCTGTGCACTGTGACTGTTACAAACGCTGTTTGTAAAAAGTTCTTCACCTGATTGTTGACTGGAATGAAGGATGGGCGCTGTAGATGAGTAGCAAGAGAACTTCATGAAGAGTCAGGTCAGATGAAGGAGAGTTGAAAGAGAATTGGTGAATTTGATGTCTGAAGCATTTTCACCAATACCTTATATACTTGCCTATAAGTCAAGTTTTTTGGACAATTTCGAAAGTACAAAGTTGGGGGACGCATTAGACCAGTATACGATTAGTCTTGCCAGATCGCAAGATTTATCTATTGGAGATCACGTGAAACATGCAATAGAGGCAGGCCCTTAGCCAGAAATAAAGAGTAGGGCGTCCAAAAGCATTCAAAGTCGTGACCGCCCGATGCCGCGACCTTATGAATTCGCGACCGCCCGATGCCGCGACCGTACGAGTCCAACTGCAAAAGTCTGCAATGCCCCTACACTGAATGACTTTTGGGTTTTGATCACAACAGTTTTGTCTTACATATAATGATACAAACAACAATCTGTTAACTTCACATTGTATCTTTGAATTCCCATATTTGATTATTGTCCCGTTACTTGTTATCAATCCAAGCCCCTATTCATAAGGTCAAGGTATTTATATAGTCAAATCAGTTACCAATTACCATGAAACAACCTCATCTAATTGGCACTTAATTACACCTATCCTAGGTCATAAATAGCACTAGAGAATTGCATCTTGTGTGGGAAAAGGAACATCGTTACACAGATGAAAGGGAAGGGATTACCCAGCCACCCGTCCTGGCTAAGGGCCTGAATAGAGGACACCAAATAAAAGTTCAGTTCTTTAAATGAAAGGTAACATTTAACCTTTGTAAATACGGCGTGTTTCGTTACTTACTTAGTGAATATCAGTATGGGATGTCGCTGGTGCTGTGCCCTATTCAGAGTGCAGGATGGCCATGTTGTTTACCTAGTAGCGAATTGCGGGCGACTAGTCTTCACAGCTGAGCTTAATTCCACTATGCTTTACATCAGGGGTGGGCAAACTTTTTTAACAATTCTTTTTCTTTATGTTCTCTGCCCTTGGGCAGGTTCGTATGACCAATGACGCCATCTTTCTCGATTCTGTGCCTCCCTTTTCAGTCCACTGTATCCCTCTTCTGTCATCATCCAGTCCAGTAGCATTGTTCTCTGTCTTCCTCGCGCCTTCTTCCCCTCCATTCTTCCCTCAATGATGTCTTTTAGTAGGTTGTCGCTCCTTAGTATGTGCCCGATCCATTTCCTCTGTCGTCCGCGTATAGTACCTATCAGGGATCTTTGTTCTTCCACCATCTTTAGGATTTCTTCGTTTGTCCTGCGCTCCACCCAGCTGACCCTCTCCATTCTGCGCCAAATCCACATCTCGAAAGCTTCCAACCTTTTTAAGTCATCCTTCCTCATTGTCCATGTCTCCGAGCCGTACAGTGCAACACTCCACACTAGTGTCTTAACCATTCTCTTCTTTAACTTCTTGTTTAGGCTGCCTCTAAGCAGCTCTCCTCTTTTGTAGAATGCATCTTTTCCCATGGATATTCTTCTTTTTATTTCCTCATGGCATCTTGCATCGTCTGTAACCATACTTCCCAGATAGCAGAACTTCTCTACCTGTTCTATTTCTTCTCCGTTTAATTTGATCCTTATTGTTTGTGATGTTTTTCCATTTCTCTTGCTTATCCTCATCACCTTCATTTTCTTTCTGTTTATTTTCATTTGGTAGTCCAACGATATCTTATTTAGGCGATCCATCATCCTTTGTAGACCCTCTTGGCTGCTTGCTAGCATTGCTTGATCGTCTGCGAATCTCAATGCTCTCACCATCTTTCCCCCCACCTTTATCCCTTCTTCCATTCCCTCTAGCGTTTCTCTTATGATTTCTTCAATGTAAATGTTGAATAGAATTGGTGACAGTGGGCATCCTTGTCTCACCCTCTTCCGATTTTTCCTGGATCTGAGTATTCTCCATCAATTCTTATCTTTACTCTTTGTCCCATGTATAGGTTACCTATCAATCTTCTTTCTATCCAATCCACCCCCATTCGCCTCAGTAGTTTTTTCCAGTCTACTCTGTCGAAAGCTTTTTCATAATCAACGAAACAGATATATATGTCCTGGTCATGTTGGATGCTTCTTTCTGCTATTACTCTCAGTGCTGCCACTGCGTCTCTCGTCCCCCTTCCTTTCCTAAACCCATATTGGTCCTCTCCTAAGCACTTTTCAGTTTCCGCCTTTGTTTGAAGTCTTGTTGTTATGACTCTTAGTAGGATCTTTGATTCATGGGTCAGAAGGCATATAGTGCGCTGGTCTTCACAATTTGTTGCATTCTGTTTCTTCTGTATTGGTATAACTATTGTCTGGAGGAAGTCTTCTGGCCATACTCCCGTATTGTAGATGTCTTGACATAGTTGAACCACTTCATCCATTGCCTTTTCTCCAAGATTCCTCAGTATTTCTATTGGGATGCTGTCAATTCCCTCTGCCTTTCCACTCTTCATATCTCTGATTGTAGCCAAGACCTCTTCTCTCATCACTTTTGGCCCCATGTTGTTCTTTGCCTGCGCCTCTTCCTGTTCTCGTTCTTGTTCCTCCATTTCTTCCTCAATGCTGCTGTTTCCCGTGTATAATTCCTCCACATATTCTTTCCATCTTCTCCTTATATCTTCTGCATCTTCTAGTAGCCTGCCGTCTTTACTCTTGATTGTGCTTCCCCTTCCCATGTTCTGTTTCTTTCCTAATGATTTCACTTTGCCATACACTAGATCGCTTCGTCCTTGTTCCTGGAGTAGTTCTAGTTCCCTACATTGTTCTTCCCACCATTTCTCTCTTGCTTTATCCGTTGTTCTTCTTAGTTGGTTGTTAAGTCTTTTGTATTCCTTTCTAGCTTCGTCTGTGCTCTGGTGTTTCCATTTTCTTCTTTCCGCCATATCATTGACCATCTCCATTGTTACCCATGGTTTGCGAGGTTCATTTCCCTTCTGGAATCCCACTGTTTCGATCGCCTCTTTAATCACTGTCTCCTTTAGTTTCATCCACCTCTCTTCTGTTGATGTTCCCTCTTTTAGATTCTCCGCTTTTTCCTCTAATTTCTTTGACAATTCGCCCATTTTCGTCTTTATCATTTCCTTATTCCATTTCATTTTCTTTATCCTCCTCTTTTTGATGAATTTGAGTTGTAGGCTCACTGTCATGGCCACCATGTTATGGTCTGTATCTGCATCTGCACCGGGAAGGGTTCTTGAATTCTTCACACTATTTCTATACCTCTGTCGTACCATTATGTAGTCCAGCTGGTATCTTTCCTTGTCTCCTGGTGACTTCCACGTGTACCTTGTTGGAACCATGTGTTAGTTATTATCAGTCTTTGCCTTTTACAGAAATCTATCAATTTCTCTCCCCTTTCATTTCTCTTTCCTAGTCCAAATTTCCCTGTTATACCCTCCTGTTCTCCTTCTCCTACTACTGCATTCCAGTCTCCCATTACTACCGTGTAATCCGTGCCTTTGATGTTTTCGAGTCCTCTCTCTATTTTCTCATACATGTTATCCACCTCCTCTTCGTCATGCTTTGACGTAGGCATATACACTTGTACTATCGTTATGTCCACTGGGTGTGCGCGTATTGACACTATGATCATCCTGTCTTCTTCTCTTTCTATTTTCATGACACATTTGGCTGCTCTCTCTGACAGCAGGATGGCCACCCCGTTCTGGCTCTTATCTCCTCCAGTATAGATGACCCTTTACGCCCTCACTTATGAAGTCCCCTCCCTGCTTCCGTCTTACCTCTGTCATTCCTAGGATGTCAAGTTCTGCTCTTCTCATTTCTCCTATCACGTTTGTCAACTTTCCTGGTCTTGCCATTGTTCTTATATTCCAGGTCCCTATTTTTAGTTTATCCTTTTCTGCGTCGATGTCGTTCCTCGTCCGTCCTTCGGCTTCTTCGCCCGTGGGGCACACGCTTATACCGGCGTGTACTCGGTCGTCCACCACGCACTCTGTTCCCAACAGGAGGGGCCACGTGAAGGCGGCGTGGGTGGACCTTTGAGCAGCAGAGGCTATTTGAGACGCTTGCATGCTCCATTCCCCTCCCTTTTAACAATGGGCCACATTAAACGCCAAAAAAATTCGGAGGGCCGGTTAACAAATTTTTAACCTTTAATAACGACTAACACGAGAGAAGTTTAATTATTTATAATATATTAAATATACTTTGGCTATTACTAGTGAGATGTATGCGACTGCAGTGTGAGAATTGTAGAAAAAAGACTGGGGGTTTAGACTTTGATGAGTTTGATCCCTGTGGAGTTGAATATTTTATCCATATTTTGCAAACTGAGAAAATTGAAATATGCAAGAAAGCTTAAACTCCTTAACCCTCTCCCCTTTCGCCCCTGAGCTCCCATAGCGGAAGTGAGCTAATCCTACAACCCTGTGCGAAAATGCTCATAACCCTGAGCTCCTGGGCAAAAATCACTAACTTCAGAATGCATGTAAACTGAAATTTTACTGTCTCTGATGAGAAGTCTGATATATAAGTAACAGTTTCTGATAGCTAGCTAATGTTTTAACGCCAGAATACCACTTTACTGTGGTAGTCAGCCCAACATGTGCTAGGCCTACCATCGCGAATGCCCAAGAATGTGCCACACAATGAACAGCGAAACACAGTCTTTGTGTCCTTGTATGGATTGTCCTTCTTTGCTGCAGCTGGATTGGACCTCACAAACCTCGCAGTCTTTTCTCGACAAACCACACATCTGTTGTTGCCAGTGGCACCTCCTGGTCCACCCATCGTCGATAGAAACATCACGAGTATCACTCGCATGCGCAGCCATGCTTGCTGTAGGAACGTCCTCATCACTTTCGGTTTCAACTGATTCATCTCCTCTGCTATCAACCTATCACTGGCCATAATCCTTTCTCTTGCCTGTCCAAGGGTATACCGTTATCCACGAAATGTTTTCTTCGCAACAGTTGTTTCATTCGAACTGCTAGATGCCTTATTTATTTATTTATATATTCCGGATATTTCTATAGCGCCTCTTGAAGTCAACTACTACTCAGAGGCGCTCCCGACTACAGCATTTGATACTGTGCCGGAATTTTCACGCTGAAGCGCCACGAGCAATTGCGAGTGAAGGACTTGCCCAGGGTCCGTATGCAGTGGCTATAGTGGGATTCGAACCTGCAACCCTCCGGTCACAAGGCGCCGAACTTACCACTGAGCCACCACGCCCCTTGCGTTTCGGCATTTTCAACGGCTATGGTCGTGTTTATTTATGCTACTGCACTGCAAGAAACTCACTTGACATTGACCTTCAAGTGACCTAATAAAACTAAAAGTAGGGTCACTTCCTGTCTGAGTCAATGCTGGGATTGAAATAAACATACCTAATTACCATAGCCAATTTACAGGCCTTACGGGGATAAAATCTATACGCAATGCCGAAATTTCGGCTTTACAGGTATTTGACAAGTTCAGCGTAGCCGGTTTATCGGCCTTGCGGGAATACGATTAATAATGACAAGCCGATATTTCGGCCTTACGGGGCAAGAGGGTTAAAGTGATGACGTCAAAAAATTTAATAGTATACAATTCACATGGTCACAAATCTCAGAATAAACCAGAGCATTACTTTATTAGTAACCCACAAAGTGAGTTGTGAAAGAAAATGCTAAAATATATGCACAATATAATTCATGGGCAGCGATCCCGGTGGGTCGAGGGGGACAAGACCCCACCTTTATGAGTAGGGGCACGCCATATATCTGCCCCCCACATTTTGAAGAGACACCTAAAAGGTAAGCAGATTTTTTTGTTTGCGCATGAGCACAACAAATTTTTGTGACCTCTTTTTTAACTAGATCAGTTCAAAACTCTTTTTTGACCAGATCAGTTCAAAAGTGTCCCCCCACCTGTCAAACAAGATTGCCGCCAGTAATATAACACACAAGCACAATGGGGGGGGGGTTGGAAACGATTCCCCTGGGTTGTGCAGTCAAGACTTAACTGGGGGTCCTAAGAAAGACTAGGGGTTGTAGATTTCAGAAGAAAAGAATGTTATCAGGTCTCATCCTTTGAGCTGCTCTTTGAGAACAATGTCACTTTGCGGGTCGATTAACTCCAGCTGAATTTGTGTAGGGGGTCATCCATAAAGGACGTCTGCAATGAGGGGGGGAGGGAGGGGTCATCGAAAGGCAGACAATGGTGGAGGGAGGGTTATGACCAGTACGGACGTCCGCATCTAAACTTATAAATTTGATAGTTTTTTAAACACCTTGTTTCAACCTTCCCTGAGAGATGAAAAGGTTGGTGAAGTGATGGCCTAAAACCTCAAGCATGGTATAACCTTTACTGCGTCTTTAAAGAGGCTTTTATTACTGCCCATCCTGCGATATGAAACCCGAAATGTCACTTAAACGTGTACAGGAACTGTGGAATATTTGTAAAAATAATGATGACGACATTAAAAATTGGCTCGGGCGTGCGGACGTCTGCAAGGGGGAGGGAGGGTAGGGTCAAATGCGGACAAGGGGGACGGAGGGGTCCAAAATAGGTCATATTTTGCGGACGTCCTTTATGGACGACCCCTAGGAGTTAATTGTCAATGTCAAAAGTGAACGATATGGTAAGCAAAGCAAATTCAAGGCGGGCATAGACTCGATGCTTTAACTAGAGTTATTATAAAAGACGAAAACGGAATAGTAAGTAAGAGAGCAGCGCCACATGAGTAAAACGAAGAAAACTTCTCGAGGTTCTGAAACCTTGTGGGGGCCCGGATAAAAAGATTTGGCGGGCCATAGTTTGCCCACCTCTGCTTTACATCATCGTATGCGCTTCACAAAAGCCACGTTTATTGGTAATTATGAATTCTGCATTAATTTTTATTTTACACTGTTGCTTTTCAGCCATATGACGTCAAAGAAATCAATTTACAAGTAGTGTTTCCTGCACATTACCCATCTGATGTATGTATAGTTACTTTATTTACTAAGTTTAAACATTAAGTTCAATACTTTTGAATTAATGTTTTTATGATGCTAGTGTGATAACTGATATTTTATTTATATTCTTATTTTCCTAATGTATGCTTATGATCCTAGATTCCAGAACTCTCTTCTGGCAAACGTTCACTCTGCAGTCTGTTGTGGCCTTGAAATCTTAAAAACGTCTTTTCCTGAACGAATTTCCTCCAGCTGTATCCATGTCTTCTCGGACTTGCCCTGGAATTTGGCTTGTACAACAATTTTGCTTAGTAGTGAACATTGACTGAAAAAGATGGGACCTCGGCCCTGACCTAACTGATATCAAACAACCAGTAGAGTGGGTCTTTGATACTAGTAAGAAGTGAGTTACACTAATCTATGTGACAGGAAACTAATGTGTTTTCTAGAGATATCCTTGAAGACATGAGCACGTAAAGCCTAATTCTGCATACTGATCAGTCTTGTTGTCCTCGAGACCAAGGTCTTGGTCTCGAGTGCACTCGAGTTCGTTTTTAAAAGTCTTGGTCTTGGTCTTGAGACCAAAAGTCTTGGTCTTGGTCTTGAGGTTCAAGGTCTTGGTCTTGGTCTTGAGGCTCAACGTCTTGGTCTTGGTTTTGCAAGACCAAGACCAAGACTTTTGACAATATTAACAGTCATTTAACAAAACGCAAGGATTTAACAAATTTATCCAATAATTACTAATACAATTGCTTTAGTATTTACACGGTGTGAGTGAGGCTTTACTGTTGTTTTGGACATTTATTTTTACTTCCGGTTATTTACCATGGAATGATTTCAAAACAGACTCACAATTTGTACATTTACATCCGGCCTACTTGAAAAGCTGCTCTGTGTGCCAGTGAATTCAGCACTGTAGAACGTATTTTTTAACATGGCAGAATTTTTATGAGGACCCACAGGTCACGTCTTGGTCAGAAAATTCTGAACGAATTGGTTTTTATAAAATGCAACAGGCATTTGGAATTACATTTCGCATGAGACTTTTGTAAATACGAATTCGGAATTCTCTGCACTCTGCATTTGGAGTTGTTTTGTTTGAATAAAATAAAAGATTCATGTTTTAATTAAAATAGCGAGTAGTCCGACTTGACTTTTTTTTAGTAAGGAATAGAAGTCTGGATATGGTTGTGATTTTTGGGTATTTTTCTCGGTTTTGGTTTTGAATTTCAAAGTCTTGGTCTTGGTCTTGGTCTTGAGGTTCAAGGTCTTGGTCTTGGTCTTGGTCTTGAGGTTCAAGGTCTTGGTCTTGGTCTTGGTCTTGAGGTTCAAGGTCTTGGTCTTGGTCTTGAGGTTCAAGGTCTTGGTCTTGGTCTTGGTCTTGAGGTTTAAGGTCTTGACAACAAGACTGATTCTGATATGTCACAAGTGAACATGAATGATGACTTACAAATACTGTTTTCTTGACCAGTAAGAGACATGGTAGAGTTGACAACAATGCCTAAGTTAGGAGCAGAGTCTGCCAGCTCAGCAATTGAGTCACTCAGTTTAACTCTGACCTGCTCATGTGTAGGTCTTGGAATTTGTGTGAAATGATTAGAAATTGATCCAACCTTCACCTATGAGGTCCTACGATTTTCCTTTACAACTGCTCATGGATAACGATCCACGTCGAATGCATTTTCCATGATTTGATACAGATAACATTAGCTAATCTCAAATCTACGATGTTTATCAAAGGTTATTCGAAGCAAGTGACTAACATCGGGTTTCACTAAAGGCCATTCTACAAAGAAAGTTATGTTCAGGATGATAGTGGAAATATGTGATGCAAATGATTCTGGAGTGTCAAACCAGCGCCAGCCTTAGGATATTTCGGGCTCCGTGCAGAGTATACTGTACAGCCCCTATAACACAAGTCAAACTGTATTTCATTGCTAATCATTTTATTGATCTTCCAAAAAAATCACATGAACATGGAATGATGGATATAGTGTAAGCAGCAAATTTGGACAAACATACATATATAATATACATGTGTGTACGATTGTACGTGTGTGTAAAACGATATATCATAAAAAATAAAATCCTTGAAAATGTAAAAGAACAAAATAATTTAAAAAAATAAAAGTACCTTATGTACTCGCATACAAATACACGTTGCGTATAAGTCGACCACTAAATTTTCGACTTTGGAAATGGAAAAGTGTACGACTAGTGAATAAGTCGATGCGTGCTTTTTTGTATAGACGGTAAATCTGAACATTTCATGGCTCTTTTAACCACTAACTACACATGACAGAAATTATCTTCCAGAATCACAAACATGTGCTTTGTGCATATTCATGTCATCCAAGAAATTATCCATCACTAACCAAACGGCTCTATTTATATAACCCTCGAAATTATTTCTGTAATTTCTGACTTGACGCTAAAATCATAAAATAAAACAATTTTCACTACTGGGGTACTTGCTATAATGGCCAGCTCATTGTTTTAGTTTTTAAAATCATGGCATAAATTCTCGTCACGAGAATATTTGGATATAGTGGCAGTTAAGTATAATAGCGCTAATATATTTTGAAACAAACTAAACTGCTGGTACCATTTCAATTTTTTTGACAAAAGAGAAGATTTAATCGAAACCATAATATTATTATTATTGTGTCTTTGTTCTTGTTAATTTTCGGGCCCTCCTAAGTTGCGGGCCCCGTACGACTGCATGGTTTGCACGCCCCTAAGGCCGGCACTGGTCAAACTGCTTGTTATCCTTGGAGTTAATGCTGCATTCAACACAGATTACCATGAGATTTATCACACATTGCTGGCCTCTTACAAAATCGTTAGCAGACCTTGGGACTGGCTTTAATCCTTCCAAGATGAGCAAACAATATGTTTATGTATGTATCTAGATAGCACCTCACAAAAGTGCTGCCTGCATCAGTCTAAAAGATGTTAAAGTCATTAACAACAAAAAGTTAATCAACAGTGTAATGTGACTGCACCATATATAAATCTGGCTGCTGGATGAAAATGAAAGAAAGGATTGGTTGGAACATATGTGGAACATGCTGTCAATAGCGCTACTTAAGAAAAGAGGCGTGGTAATGTGGACATGTTTTGCACACATATGACCAATATAGTTAAATCAAGGTTCAAGCAATTACATGCTAATGTGTGTGATCTTTTGTGGGTTAGCATCTGTGTCACAACCTTTAGACTTTTGCCTGAACAAGCCTTTTAAAGATGGTGTCTGTAAATTTAGGATGGGGTACATGGTTTTGGACTCGGTAAAACCATCACCTAACACAGAAGATTCAGAAATCAGCATTTCATGTTGCAACCCCCAAGGAATGGAACCGACTACCAATGCTTATCCGTTGCTCGACCTCTTATTCTTCTTTCAAGAAACGCCTCAAAACTCATTACTTCTCACTGGCTTTCAAACATATGGATATCTAATTGCTCTTCACCTGGCGGCTGACTAACCGCGCCTCAGATTCGCATTTCTGTGTGACTTTGCGCGCGTTAAAAATGTTTGTAATAATAATAATAATAATAATAACAATTATGACAGAGAAACTTACAGTTATGTGGATGACCCAGAATTAAGAGGTGTTTATTTACTTAATATTGATGATGATGATGATGATGCGTGCCTCTGAGTAGTTCCCATGAAGAGGCGTGTCAACCCAATCCTTCCGTTGACAATCCTTCTGATTAAATCCTTGTTCTCTTCGTACTTAACGCCTATTTAATGTTCACCTTTTGAACTTAATTCTACGTATAAGTAGCTTTATTTTCTACTGTGTAGCCTCGCCTGAATTAATCCGCAACACAGTTTAATATCTTTTAGTTTAATAAGAAACAAACAGACAGAACTCAATTCGATTACAACTCAACTAGTCAGCAACACTACTACAGCGAGCACACACGAATTCAAACTTCTCTAGTCAGCATAATTCTTCGCGCCTCTTGACACACCTGTCTTCTGTGCGCCTAAGCGAAATCTAATAATATACATATAGCGCGGCCGCCTGCTGAGATCAGCCGGTCACGCGCTTCACCTAAGACAATACGTCTAAACGTTATGCATCTATCATATATACATGTACACGTGAAACTAAAGTAAGCGCACTAAATATTTACGCTAATATCTTGCACTGCAAGACTGTACACAAAATCAGTTCACATTACCTCCTTCCTTTTTCTGGAATTGAGCAAATTAAATTTCAAAATTTGCGAAATTACCAAAATACATGAAACAAATACATATATAACTAATCAATCAAACAGTCTTACGATTACTTATAGTCTTGACAAACAATCAGCAATAACATTCAATCTGCCCTTCTTGTACTTCACCTCAACATCAAAAGTTTGTAAGGCTAACGCCCAACGCACAAGTTTAGCAGACTTAGACATTGACTCAGTCAAATATGTAAGAGGATTGTGATCAGTAAAAATGAAAATTTTCGATCCAATTATAATTTCTTTTAACTTGTTTAAAGCCCAAACAATAGCATAGGCTTCCTTTTCCACAGTAGCCCATCTCTTCTGGGTATCAGTTAATTTCTGACTGATAAATGACACAGGGCGTTCTATTCCCTTGTCGTCCATCTGTGTTAAAACAGCCCCGACTGCAAAGTCACTACTATTGCAGTACAAATTGAATGGTTTTCCCACTTCAAAAACATACAATACTACTTTGGATCGCACAGCCTCTTTAAGTAAATCAATTGCTTGCTGATGTTCAACAGTCCAATCAATCTTATCAGAAACACGTTTACTAGTTAAATCAGATAAAGGTTTCGCAATTTGTGCAAAGTCCTTAATAAACTGTCTGTAATAATTAAAAAATCCAAGCAGTTGCTTAACTTGCTTCTTAGTTTCTGGGATCTTCAAATTACTCAAACTTTCAATTCTGTCTGGATTCATCTTTATCTTACCAGACCCAACCACATGACCGATAAACCTGACCTCACTCTTACCAAATATGCATTTTTTCAAATTCAAGGTAATATTATGCAATCGCATTTGCTTCAAAAAGGCATCTAACTGCTGTAAATGAATTTTCCAACTGTCAGAATGCACAGCAATGTCATCAACATACGGTTCTGCAAAGTCACTTATAGGCTGTAAAACCAAATTTATCGCCTTAACAAAAGTTCGTCCTGAATTTATCATTCCAAAAGGAACACGAGTAAATTCATACAGTCCATTATGTGTTACAAAAGCTGTCTTCCATTGATCAGATTGTTTTACAGGACAAGTCCAATAAGCACTTCGACAATCCAAAATGGAAATCACATTAGACTTTCCAACTTTGTTCAAAACGTCTCTGACAATCGGCATCGGATATTTACAATCCACTGTGAATGAGTTAATGTATCTGTAGTCACAGGCAAGTCTCAAAGATCCGTCTTTCTTTTTAACAATAACCAAAGGGCTTGCCATTCTGCTCGATGATGGTTTAATAATGTTTGTTTTTAACATTTCTTTGATCTGACGTTCCACTTCTGCTCGATAAATCAAAGGAATTCGATATGCTGCAAATTCCTTTCCATGAAATCCTGGTTTTAGTTCAATTTCATGTTCAACCAATGTACATAATCCGGGTTTTTCTGAAAATCTGTCACAGTATTTGTTCAAGACTTTCAACAACTGTTCTTGTCGAGTTACTGTCAAATGGCTAATTTGTTCAGGATCGAGGTTAAGTGAATTCTTGTCATCTTGAACCTCATTCCTCATTGGTAATTCAACCACTGAACCAAAATCTTCATCTTCTTCAACGATTAGACCACAACTTAATGCTCGAGTAACATATTTTCTGATCTTGTTGGCGTGAATTATTTTTCGACCATTTTCACCCATATCGACTAAATAAGAGTACTTTGATCTTCGATGTATGATCGTACATGGACCATGCCATCGAGAAATAAGTTTGTTCGTTGACGTTGGATACAAAACTATGACTTTCTCACCAACTTCAAATTCTTTGTGCTTTGCTCTCTTGTTATACTGATTCGTGTATTGTAATTGCTTTTCTCGAGAGTAGGATTCTGCAAACAATAATGCTTTCTCCATATTTTCTTTGAGTTCTTTCAAATACTTTTCTGGTTTAACTCCAACATGAGGTGGTAAATTTATTTCTCTAGTCCAACTCTCTTTTAATATTGCCAATGGTCCTCTCGGAATTTTCCCATAGACAAGCATATATGGTGATACTCCAGTAGTTGCATTCGGCACTTCTCGTAATGCCCACACTGTGAAAGGAATTATTTTGTGCCATTTCCTCGGGTTGTCTATTATCACATGATGGATCATCTTTTTAAATGTCTGATTCCATCTTTCCACTAATCCAGCAGCCTCTGGGTGTCCTGGTGTGTCGAATCTTGGACTACAGCCCATTAAATTGAGAAATTCTCTTGTCAAACTGGCTGTGAACTTCGTTCCTTGGTCACTTGTAATCACGGACGGCACACCAACGTTCATGAACAGTTCCATCAACGCTTCACACACAGCCTTCGCTGTCAGCGATTTCAATAAGAAGATTGTAGGCCATCTGGTGCACGAGTCCACAATGCATAAACAATACTTGTGACCTGCAGCAGATACTGGATCGATCGGGCCAACGAGGTCCATCGTCATTCTCCTGAAGGCGACCTCTTCTCTTGAGACTGGAGTGATAGGCACTCTATCCATCACCAGACTCCTTGCCTTTAGTTGACATTTCTCACAAGACTTACAAAATTTCACAATGTCTCTTCTCATCTTTGGCCATACAAAAGACAACTTTATTCGTTCTCTTGTTTTCTCTTCTCCTAAATGTCCTCTAAACACTGATTCATGTGCCAACTCCATCACTTTAATTCGTCTCTCTTTTGGTAACACTAGTTGATATATCGTCTGGTCTAATATCTGATATTTCTTATGCAATAAACCGTTGATCACACAGAATTCAGATTCTTTCTCTTGTGCTAACTTCCACCATGACTTCAACGATTCATCCTTTCCCTGTTGCTCTTCGAACTTCTTCGAATCGGCAATCTGCACCTTTTGTTCTTCGTCCATCTCTTCATCTCTATACAAGTCTCCTATCCCCACATCACATTCATTGTCTTCTTCCGTTTCATTTAATGTGCCATTCTCGCATGCAGCCATCTCTTGCTCGTTCATCTCTGCTATTTCACCATCTCGCGATAAGCTTCGTTGCTCATTACTTTCGTTTTCCTCATCACTTGAACTCTCAGTTTCATTCTTCTCATCAACATCTACCATTTCCTGTTTCCGACTCTGCGCTCTCGTTATTACATTTGCTCGTACACTCACATCTCCTTGTATCGTTTTGACCTTCATCTGTGGTACGGCTTTTAATTCGGCAATTATCTCTGGATGCAACAAGAATCTTTCTGTACTGCCCATCTTTGCAATACTAGCACACATCAAAGTGACATAAGATGTAAGTGAACACTGGATTTTACGCGGAAATCCCTCTTCTTCCACGTCACTACCACACAGTCTAACATCAACTTTCACTAACTTCGCAGGAATGGCATCTCCTGCCACACATTGCAAGTTCACTTTTCCAATTTGTTCCACCTTCATGCCTTCCAATAATTCTTCACTAATCACCGGAATTTCTGCACCCGAGTCGCTCAGTGCTTTGACTTTCACTGGCTCTTTACCGTCTACTCCACGAATTTCGACCTCGACATATTGCAAGAACGATTTCTTCAATATTCGACTGTCATCTTTTCCTCCGACTTCTCTCTGAATTTCAGCATCCAACAGAATTTCTTTTTGAATACCACATTTCATTACTGACTTTACTTCAGTCTCTTGGTTTTCTTGACTCGCGGTTTGATTATCTGTATCACTAACCACTTGAATCAGATTCACCCTTGTGCGTTCTTGATTTCTGCTAGAACTAGCTGCTGCCACTGGAACTGGACAAAATTTAACCAAATGTTTGTCTGAACCACAGTTGTGACAACGCTTCACCATAACACCTCGTTGTTCATTTCCTTCATTTCTCTTATACTGCGTAAACGATGTATTGCCTTCCCTCTTGGCAAACGGCGCTGACGATTTGTTAAATCCCTGACGACCAAACGTCACTTCTCTGGTCTCATTGGGTACAGGGACACTAGCCTTGACTTCTTTACCTTTGAACTGATTCCCTGTTTCTGGATTACTTTTCCACTTTCCACTCTGGCTTTGGTTTACAGAACGTTGAGAAGGATAACTGTTTATATTTGGAAATGCAAACCCAATTCGATTGTTTACATGAATGTCTGCTAGGTCTGCCACTGCACTAGCTTGAAGACAGTCAGTTCCTTCCTTCGACAATACAAACTGTAGTGGACCTGGCGGTAAACATTCTTTTAGCTTATCCGCTACCAGCAAATCAAAGAGCGTATCATACTCTCTGTTCACGTTTCGACTTTTCACGTAATAGTTTAGCAAGTTCTTCAGTCTTGCCGTAAACATCGTATAAGTCTCTTCTGTTGTCTTCTTAGCATCCACAAATCTGGCTCTGTATTCTCTCGAGGTCAATTTAAATTCTTTTAACAAGTGCTGCTTGACTCTATCATAATTGTCTAGATCATCGAATGACAATCTATTTAGAACGGTTCGAGCTTTCGGCGTCATCAATGGTAGTAATAATTTCACCCAAAACGGCTTTTCCACAGCAAAACTACGAAACGCGTTCTCGACTGTTTCAAAATATAATGGCACCTCCATCATATCAGTTGGCATTTGAGGCAATACATGCTTCATTGCATCACCTATTTTCTTAATTTTTGACACCAAAGTTTCACTTTCTTGCTGTTTCCTTCTTTCTGCTTCCCGTTCTTCTTTCATTTGCGTTTCTTTCAATGTCAATTTTGATTTCTCCAGTTTCAGACGTTCTTGTCTTTCTGTCTCTGCCTTTTCCAAACTTTCTTTCTGAAATTTGAGTTCTTCTTGTCTTATCTGTTCTGCGCGTTCCAACTCTAACGTTCGCGCTTTTTCTTTTTCTTCTTCACGCATTCTCTTTGCTTCAATCTGTTGCTGACGAACCTCTTCATCACTTTTTCTAGCTCTTTCAAATTCAATCATCTGCTCCAGTCTTCTTCTTTCAGCATCTTCTCTATCTCGTTTCAACTGTTCTAATTGAATCTCAAACTGATGCTTTTGCAATTCCAGTTCTGCCTTACGCACTTGTTCTGCTTTATCTTCTCTCTCCCTCTGCAGGCGCAATTCTTCTTGCCTTGCAAGTTCCGCTTTCTCTTCTTTCTCTCTCTGCAGACGTTCTGCTTTCTCTTCTTTCTCTCTCTGCAAGCGCAAATCGTCTTGTCTTACACGTTCTGCTTCTTGTCTCAGCTCTTTCTCTTCCTGTCTCCGTTTCTCCTCTCTATCTTCTTTCATCATCATCCACTGCATCAACATCTCCATAGACATAGGCGCAGGAGGTTTTTCAATAGCCTTTTCTACGGCACCGCCAACTGCACCTTCTTCTTCGACTTCTTCTTTAACCCACACTTCGGCGAGTTCCTGTATCATGTCACCACGTGACATACCTTCTAATTGTTCTTTTTTAAAACCGGCTTTCAACAAACGCTGTTTAAGCCTTTCCGTAGACATCTTCTTAATATCTGCTTGTCTTTCAGCACTTAGTTTCTCCATCTTACTTGTTTACTTTGGTGATTTCTCTTTTCAAAGAAGTCACGGTTTTTCTTGGTGTGTGAATCGATAAACAAACGGGATTTCTTTTGTATTTGTTCGTGGAAAACAACGAAATTTTTATACCGTTTTCTCGTGTTCCACCGTCGTTGATATCGTAAACTCGTCACACAGCAACAACGCGTAGATTCTTCTAACACCGTTGTAAATTCTTTTATCACCTCCTTCGGCGATAACGAGAATTTTTATCCACCGTGAGTTTATATCCACCGTGAGTATTTATTCCACCGTGAGTATTTATTCCACTGTAAGTATTTATCCACCGTGAGTATTTTATCATCCGTGAGTTCTTATCCCACCGCTGCCACCAATAATGTCAACCCAATCCTTCCGTTGACAATCCTTCTGATTAAATCCTTGTTCTCTTCGTACTTAACGCCTATTTAATGTTCACCTTTTGAACTTAATTCTACGTATAAGTAGCTTTATTTTCTACTGTGTAGCCTCGCCTGAATTAATCCGCAACACAGTTTAATATCTTTTAGTTTAATAAGAAACAAACAGACAGAACTCAATTCGATTACAACTCAACTAGTCAGCAACACTACTACAGCGAACACACACGAATTCAAACTTCTCTAGTCAGCATAATTCTTCGCGCCTCTTGACACACCTGTCTTCTGTGCGCCTAAGCGAAATCTAATAATATACATATAGCGCGGCCGCCTGCTGAGATCAGCCGGTCACGCGCTTCACCTAAGACAATACGTCTAAACGTTATGCATCTATCATATATACATATACACGTGAAACTAAAGTAAGCGTACTAAATATTTACGCTAATATCTCGCACTGCAAGACTGTACACAAAATCAGTTCACAAGGCGCTATGCAAATCCTCAAATGAATGAATGAATGACGATGATGATGATAACTATTACTCTGATTTGGAGGGTTTTTAATAATTAAATTTGCTCTATTGCAAGTACAAGAAATGTTCAAATGGTACTGGTAGTTTAGTTGCTTTAAAAAATGGTATTATGATGATGACTTTCTACAAAAACTGTAAAACTGTTCTTATCCGCCTGGGTTGGACTGGGGGTGGCTCTGAGTAATTTTTTGGAGAAGCGCTATATATATGCTCTGAATAAGTGAATGAATGAAATGGCAGCGTTGTAGATTTCTAAATTTAAAGGACGTGTCAGTTCACTAATTTGTTTTTAACATATCCATTTCAGATGATGACCATCATCTTGCTAGATGACGGAAGACTGCCAGAAACTGTGAGAAGGTAAAGTTATGTATATATCTGGATATTTTATAGTGTCTTTTAACCTTCTAAGATCATTTTTAGATTATTTGTAATGTCATTCAGCCTTTTTAAATCAAATTGCAAGATAAATGTCTGGATAAATATATCTGGATATTTTATAGTGTCTTTTAACCTTCTAAGATCATTTTTAGATTATTTGTAATGTCATTCAGCCTTTTTAAATCAAATTGCAAGATAAATGTCAATGTGCATTGGAATTATGTCAAAGTGGATGTATTTCATGTAATGTAACTGATAGTGCCGTTTCCTTAATGCCTGTTAAATACTGTGTGAAAGCATCAATAATATTAGATTTCATTAACACATTGACCGCCACCACGGTTTTCACCCCTACGCCACCAAAATTTTCAAAAAACAAAAAATATTTGTTCACTTTTTTTAGTATATATATATATATATATATATATATATATATATATATATATATATATATATATATATATATATATATATATATATATACCGATAGTTGTTTTTACTATTTTCAACATGTATACATCAAAAATCACATGTTTACAGTCTTGTCTGAAGAGAACGTTCCTCTTATATTTTAGCTTTGGTGTGGTATACTTCAAAACACGGAACACCACAAAGTGGCTTTGAAAAGCTCGTTTAGCATGTTAAGTAACGTTATTCCCTCCGAGTGCCTTTCTTGTTCCATAGGACACACTTGTTGGTTGGAGCTGACTTACTCTCAGTTGATGGCAACACGTCCAGGAAGTGTTGTTCACTCAGTCAGGCTTGTCCGATGCTTTCTATGAACAAATGCACGAGGGTGCTCAGCTGCCACAACTGGGCGAATAACGTCTTTCAAGAGACTGCGAGTGACTTGCAGTCTAAACCATTCCTAGCTTATGATACCGCCACATTTCTTGTATAGTAAATACGAATTTGTCAGAGTTAGATCAAGGAAGTGCAGAACGATCTTTTGATACCACTTCAGCGTCTTGCGAAGAGGAGAGCAGAAAGAAGTCTGTTGGTAGCTTCAGTCAACTCTGCACATGTTGATGTTGTAGGTGAGGATGGAATCTGGTTTCCATCTAGGCTCTGTGTAGGTTCAATTTCGCTGAAGCCGTCAATTTCCTAGTTTCCCGTTTCGACGAGAAACAAAGTCATCTTTTCTCAACTTTTCTGTTACAATCTGAGGCAAATTGTATTGTATTGTATTTGGAAATTTATAAAGCGCTTCTAGCGGGAGGGCCATTCAGAAGCGCTCCCAGTGCGAGAGACCCCGAGAGAAAAAGCAAGTTTTAAGAAAGGTAAAAGAGTAAGAGACGTTACCTGAGAGAATAGAAGAACGAGGAAGCTCATTCCAAAGAGGAGGGCCAATAGAGGCAAAAGACCTAGATTGAGCCAGAGAAGTCCTGACATGGGGAACGAGGAGGTCAAAACGGTCAGATGAACGAAGAGGATGAAGAGAAGCAGCAGAGTGAGGGCGATGAATTAAGTCACATAAATATTTTGGAGCGAAACCAAGTTGAGCCTTAGAGACAAGGATGAGGACCTTAAATTGGATGCGGGCAGAAAGCGGGAGCCAGTGGAGTTCTTCTGCCATAAAGGTGGTGATATGAGAGAATCGAGGAAGATGGGCAATTAATCTAGCTGCAGCATTGAGAACGGACTGAAGAGGAGCAAGACGGACTTTAGGAAGACCAATGAGGAGGGAATTGCAGTAGTCAAGTCTAGAGCAGACAAATGCATGGACATCTGAAGTGAAAATTGGAGATGAGAGAGAGCGACGGATAGCTCTAAGGCGCCTTAGGTGAAAATAGGAAGTGCGAGTGAGTTTGGAAATGTGTTCAGTAAAGGTGAGAGAATTGTCAAGGGTCACTCCTACATCAAGAACGCTAGACGACAAAGTGAAAAGCGGAAACCTTTGAGACAGCACAGCAAAGTCGAGTTTTTTAAGTTGCAAATGTTTGCGGTTGCTTCTCTATAGGCAAAAGATAATAATCAAGCAGTCGCATTTATTCCAGGTGCACCAGTAACTCGAATATCTATTGGCAGAACATATCTGTTGCCCACCATCGATGCATCAGTCCATAGGTTGGCAAGGGGTTCGTTATTGCTCACTATGCATATCAGTCTGAACCGACTGAGTTACGATGGCTGGATGGTCTTGTTCGTCTTCACCAGCTTCAGAAATACTGGGAGTGTAGTCCGAATCTCTATGAGAGATTCGGACATCATTAGATCTGTGTCAGATCATCATCTGACATGTCAAAAATTTATTAAGAATTTCAGCTGCAGCATTGCATTTTCCACTGGAAGCCGACATTTTGACCAAAAAACAACGATATAATAAGTCAGAAAAATGTATATTTTTCTCTGTTCAAATTTTTTTTAAATAATTTCCTAGTGTCACTAGTGTAGTGTGCTATTATTCCCACGCCAATAGATATATTACCCAGACGCCAGATATTATATAGCAACTCTGTAGGACGAGTTAACTCGTCCCTGGCGGTCAACGTGTTAAAGGGCGGCAAATAATTGTGATACCCATAAATTGCAGGCTGGTAGGAATGTATGGAGATAGTGATGCTTGAAGGTAGGTAGGAATGCTTGTTGTAAGGGTTTTATAGGTCAGACAGGTCAGTTTAAATCTTTTTCTGAAATCAACAGGAAACCAGTGCAGCTAACATCCTGGCCTCCATCTTTAATGCATCCCTCTGGACTGGCGTAGTACCTAGTGACCTAAAAATAGCTAAAATAATAACAGTCTATAAAGCTGGTGAGCATAATAGTATTACTAATTACCGACCGACATCCATTCTCCCCTACTTTTCCAAGATCATTGAAAAAATTATGCAGACTCGCCTCACTTCCTTTTTGGATAAACTCAACTTGTTAACCCCATCCCAATTTGGATTCAAAACTAACCACTCAACCTACTGGACATCCAAGATAGCATTACTGAGGCAATGAATGATAACACTTACTCTATTGGCATATTCTTCGATCTCGCTAAAGCCTTCGATACGGTGGATCACCCTATCTTAATAAGTAAGCTACACTCTTATGGAATAAGGGGTACTGCACTAGCTTGGCTCACCAACTACCTAACTGACAGATCCCAATATGTTACCTTCAAAACGGCTACTTCTTCCACCATGGCTATTAAATGCGGGGTCCCCCAAGGGTCAATACTAGGCCCCTTACTTTTCCTAATATACATAAACGACCTAGCTTCTGCATCCACTGTATTCAAATTTATTCTATTTGCAGACGACACAAACGTTTTTTAAAATGACAAATCAAGTACGACCCTATTCTGCAGAGCAAATAGAGAACTAACACTAATAGCATCGTGGTTTAAGGCCAATAGACTATCACTCAATCTTAAGAAAACAAACTTCATTGTATTCCACTCTGGCCGAAAAACTCCCCCACCTACAAATTTGACTATCTCCATCGACAATGTGCCTTTAGAGCAGACTGATTCTACCAGGTTTCTTGGAGTACAAATTGATTCCTGGCTCAACTGGAAGGCTCACATTACCCTAATATCGAATAAAGTAGCAAAAACGTAGATATATTGAAAAGAATCAGTCATTGCCTCCCACAATCAATATTATTAAACCTTTATTACACTTTAATTTTCCCCTACATCTCTTATTGTAACATCTCCTGGGGAGCAAACTGCAAAAAGGTCTTAGAACCCATAAGTAAACTCCAAAAATCAGCCCTCCGTACAATATGCAACACCCACTGGAAAGGGGTCGTCCATAAAGGACGTCCGCAAAATATGACCCACTTTGGACCCCTCCCTCCCCCTTGTCCGCATTTGTCCGCATTTGACCTTACCCCCCCTCCCTCCCCTTTGCGGACGTCAAATTTTTAATGTCATTATTTTTACAATTATTTCACAGTTCCTGTACACGTTTAAGTGACAGTTCAGGTTTCATATCACAGGATGTGCAGTAATAAAAGCCTCTTTAAAGTCGCAGTAAAGGTTATACCATGCATGAAGTTTTACGCAATCACTTCACTGACCTTTTCGTCTTTCGGGTAAGGCTAAAACAAGGTGGTGTTTAAAAAACTATCAAATTTAAAAGTTTAGATGCAGACGTCCACACTGGTTATAACCCTCCGTCCCCCTTGTCCGCTTTTGTCCGCATTTCGATGACCCCTCCCTCCCCCCTCATTGCTGACGTCCTTTATGAATGACCCCAAAGCCAGCACCAAACACTTATTTCGTGACAATATTCTAACCATACATCAAATAAACACCTTTCAAAGTCTTCTCTTCATGTACAGCTTCCACCACAAACTCCTACCCCCTTCTACGGCCTCTTACTTTAAGATGGGCACCTCGATCCACCAACACTGCACACGCAACGCATCAAATTACCGCCCAGAATTTGCTCGCGTAAATGCTAAATGGTTTTCCATCAAATGTTTGGGCCCAAGGCTATGGAATGCCTTGCCAATTGGAATTGCTTCCGCCAAGCCCACCAGCAGGTTCAAGACACTGTTAAAGCCCCACCTTATTCATTACCAACAATCACCCTGTGCCTCCGCCTGATCATACCTCACAATCAATCATCGGGTACAGTGCTGTCATTACTCACCACAAATACAACCACAACTAGGGATAAATCATTGTCAAATGCTGTTTTACATTGTGCTAACACTGATATATACTGGGCTGTACCAAATCTTGCTGTGTACATAATTCGCTGTTACTTGGAACTAACAAGTTGATTTAATTTAAAATTCATTTTAATCGTAATTGTAATCTCCAAACTTCTAAAGCGCCACTCGAAGGCCAAGCGCAGGACACCAGCCTATTCACGAGCGCTACGTCAGATCAGAGGAGGTTTCCAGAGAGTAGTCCAAAAGAGGTCCTAGTCCGATTTCCAGGAGGCCAAACCAAATCAAAGGGGGTTCCAGAGAGTAGTACAAAAGAGGTCCAAGTCCGATTTCCAGGGTACCAGATCTGAAAAACACTTCACCCAAAGTTTCCAGAGAGTGGTCCAAAAGAGGTCTAAGTCCGATTTCCAGTTAAGTTACTTGGAACTGACATCTTGATATAGTTTAAAATTTATTTTACTAGTTAAGTTTAGTATAAGCGTTGATGCTTCATGTACTCAACATCCATTCTGTCAGTGAACTCGGGGTGCCCCATCTAGCGGGACTCCTCCCTTAGGGGCATCCCATTAAATACACCAATGTTGAAAAATCTGCTTGTTAAATGCATTGTTCGTGTGTTTTAATAAATCAGATTGATGATTGATTGACAGGGTTGAGGAGTTTGTAAGAGTACATTACACACAGTAGCGTGCGAGCTAGAGAGCTAGAGAATTTTGGATGTGTTGAAGCTCTTTGTTGACTTCAAGATCTGATACACCTGCAGACACAGAGTTGACATAATTGAGGAAGGAGCAGGGGGACATGTCTATGATCAGAACAGACCTTATGTGACATATTGTCATGATATGGTTCTAACAAGATTTGCGAAGGTCTGTTACGTTGAGTCAAAATGTGAGAATATTGTCCAGAGTCATCCCAAGTGTTTTGACAGTTGTTGAGAGCAAAACAATAGTGCCAGAAAAGTCAGTGCTGGAATGAGAAGGGAAATGGCACAGGCCATTTGCATCAGCCAACCATGATTGCCTCACACTTTTCTGGGTTTATGGCCAGACAACTGAAGCAGAATCATGCATGTACTGAAAAGAGGTACTCCAAGTTTTACCTTGCCAGACTGTGGGTGACAGAGCAAAAATGTAAAGCTGAGTATCATCAGCATACTGCTGTAAATGAATTCCAAAGTGTTTAGCTATGCAGCTAATTGGTGAAGTGAAGATTGTAAATGATTGGGGGACCAAGAACAGATCTCTGGATACCAGCAGTACAAAGAGAATGATCAGATCATGCAGTACCAATACCCACTTGCTGAGATTGGTTGCAGAGGTAAGAAGCTAGCCAGTTTAAGGCAGTGCCAGAGACAACAAAGCTTTTACTGAGTCAAGGTAATAGTAGCAGGGCTGGGTTAATGCTGGCAAAAACCTAGTTTTGCCTGGACATTTGGCAAAAACCAGTTAATGCCAGTTGTTGCTAGTTTTTCCAAAGTAAGGGTTTTATTAGGAAGAAGTTCTATGGTTATTTAAATCAAGTGATTTTTATTAGGAAAAAAGAGATTGATTTAAATCATGATATATATTTAAATCAATCAACCCTGTAAAATAGCAAACCAGATAAATAAAAAATGAAGCTAACTGTGAAGATGCTGTATTTTATTACCGCAATAATTTATAGTTTCTATTTTGCCAAGAAGTTTTTGCCATTTTTGCCAAGAGGTTTTTGCCAGGACGGTTATGGCCATGGCAAAAACGGGTTATTACTGGTGGCCGGCAAACACTTGCCAACCCTGGCTAGTGGTCGACAGTGTCAAAAGCAGCATTAAGGTCGAGACATACTGAGATGTATGTCTTTCCTTTATCAATAGACGAGAAGATGTTGTCCAGCATTGTAAAGTCTTACCTTGGTGTTGGATATTACACCTGGAATCTTTTCTATTAGTCGTACTTGATGACTCACAAAGATTGCCTCTTCACCGTCTATGTAGGTCTTTGCATTTCCTTGATGGAATGTTCTTTTGGTTAAGAGTTCGACAAAATTTACTCCCTCTGAAGTGTAACGTCCGATTGTTGACCACTGTCTTGATCAGTAAGCTCAGCTCTGCACTGTTACTTCTTGTAACTAGTAAATCACAACTGTCACTGAAGGTTTCACACACTCCAGACACCATACCTCGATAGTCTGATGCAACACGACAGTACAAACATTTCTGAACTTCGCCAGACTGAGTAACTTTTTCGATTCACTCAAAACTGCGACTCAAACTGATCAACTTCGCATACACTCTTGGAACATTGGAACAAGAGAGAATATATGATGTAGGTATGAAGTCCATCAGAAAGGATTTAAGGACGGTATGATTAAGAAGAGACAGGAGTTCAAGGTAGGTTACAGGTTGTATATTGTTAAAGACAGTGCGAGAAAAGTCGGTAGGTCATTTCCATTTGAGATTAACAATCTACAATTCAGATTGTTCATTTTGTTTACAAAAAAGAGGAGGTGCCAGCACATAGTTTCTGGTTCTGGCCATTTTGATATTGTCAGCACCATGCTTCCAGCTCGTACTGCAAAGGCGCGCCGCTCGGTGCTGACACCATGGTCTGACGCTGAGTGCCATGCTTATAGATGGCATGCCCGTCGCTTGGAAGGACATTATCGGAGAACTAAGGCCTATTCTGACCGTGCTGCCTGGATAAGATATGTCCGTGAAATGCACCGTCGGTACAAAGATGAAGAGCAGAGCTACTGGAAGAGCAAGATTGCCCAGCACTCCGAAGAACCCAGGAAACTCTGGTCGACATTCAACGACATCCTGGGTTGAGCGCGCTCTGGTTCCTGCCTGGCTGCATCGCACTTCACATAAGGCCCTCATGGCTAAAGTGAGTTCGGTCCGTGACGGCAGACAGCCCACCAATGGTCTTTCCACGTACAAGCTGTGATCTTCCGTCTCTGGGTCCAATCACCAGTGCTGAGCTCCGTCGAGTCATACTTACATCAGCGCCAAAGACCTGTAAACTGGATCCCATCATTCATCCTGCAAGAATCCTTCGATGTCTTCCTACGTTTCTTACGGTTCTGTGTAATCGCTCCCTTCAAGAGGGAGTTCTTCCTGCTAGCCAAAAGAGGTCCATCATGGTTCCGGTGCTTAAAGCGGATGGATTCGACGCAACTGAGCCAACTAATTTTAGGCCCATAGCAAATGTTTCATTAAATTAAATTAAATGAAGCAAACTATTAGGGTAAATAACGATAGTTAGATTATGTGGATGCATGTTTTGGTTGTTTATCTGTTTCTATAGATTAATGACTGAAGCTGTCCAGGAATGGGTGATAACGAGATTTGAGAAAATGAAGGCTCTAGGTAAAATTGACCTAGCTTTCAGGCCTTTTCTGCGATGGCTTGACAAGAATGCTGAAGACCTATTCACAGAAGCTCTTAAAGAGGTTACCCTATTATTTTAAACTGTTGTTACCCTATTAACTGAAGGGATTTGCTAGCATTGCAGTAGTTATATACTCTTCTGAATAAGTTTCCAAGCAGTTGGTTTGTTTTATAGAATTTTGCCATGTTGAATAAATCAGTATTCTGAGAATTTTTACATTATGTTTCTAATAAAGATGTACTCGAGTTATATTTAAAAATATGTGAGATTTGACTTTGACATGAAATCAGGACTGATGATTTCATTCGATTCAGGGAATAGTAATTCATAAATTTGAACCAGGTCATCTAATTTATATACTGGTTCACAGCTGAAAAATTGTATTTGCTAATTAAATATTGCAGATATGCTACAGTTTTGGATATGAATTAAAGCAGTATGTATTTGATGGCAGGCTGGTATTCCGACTAGGGGTCAGCCGGAAATCGCCTCGGACATTTGCCTCGGCCAAATATCCCGTTTTTCGGCACTATTCGGAAGTATTCGCCTCGGCAAATACTATACACACAAATTGTTGCTTGTCTGCCTCACATGCCGGAATTTGTAGGCTCATAATATCAGCTTTGAGCTTCATTTAGCATATTCATTTTGAAGAACAAAAGTACAAGTCCACAACGGCAGTCAAGTCCATTTCACTGATTATTTATTTCTAAAATTCAAAATGTATTAGTCGGCTATCACAAGTACAGAAATTTATTTTGATAATTTTTCATTACATGAAAATGTGAAGCTTTGCATATGGAACAAATCGTACTCGGTTCGTACCCGGATCCGGCAAATAGTACATCCAAATACTCGGATTCGGTACTCGGTTGAAAATGTCTACCCGGCTGACCCCTAATTCCGACCTGTAAAAATCAAAATGCACATTTCGTCAGAAAGCTATTGAAACTGACAAGGGTAATCTATGCATTTAATGATGAAGAAGAACATGTAACAATCCTAGCAAGATAGTTTTTAACCACCTGGATTATTTTTAGAATAAAGCAGCATGTACCATATGGTCAGTCTGTCAGCTCATCCATTTTTCACCGTGTCAGATTTTTATAATTTTTTGGCCATTATAGAGACAAAATATGTATGACAAGGGCCTTCAAAGTTTTGGATCTTAATGCTTCTTAATACTTAGTTGTTCCTGAGATGTCAGCCTTATAACACACCAGCTATTTGGTAGCCTGATTTTCAATGCCAGTTTGTGGTAGAGTTTCAGGAAATGTAGCAATAGCTAACATATTTTGAGGTATATGGTGTGTGGAACGTACTACTTTGGAAATATTTGGAAAAATGCAATAGCTGGTTCTAGATTATGTGGAGCCTTGAACTGTGTGTCAATCAAACTTTTGCAGCAAGTTTTCCATAATACTACACTAGGTGGAGTACTCAGAAATTAATTTGTGCTCATCTATTTGCTTCACAGCCTGAGTCTTAAGCCGACAGATATTTTGCCCTGTTGTGACTCCAGCCAGATATTTTTGGGATTTTGGTTCATTTCTCAGCTTTAGACTACAAATGGCATACTTATCAACCACTGAAGATAGAGTTAAAGTGTAAACATGCAACTTGTTTAGAAATGAATTTTGAAGAATAAGAATTCATTTAATGGTCTTGGATGCTACTAATATCAATGCGAGCATTGTTCAAGTTCCGGTCTGGACCCTCTGAATTACAGCTCAAAACAGTATCCTCGCAATCGTATAAATAAATACGCCGATGACTCCTACCTGTTAATACCAGCCAAAAACAGTAACACAATCAGAGAAGAGTGGGATCATGTAGAAGAGTGGGCAAAGAGCTGCACTCTGAGCCTTAATCAGATGATAGGGGGCAGGAGGACACACGGGCAGGGGTGCTGGGACTTTGGCAGTCCAGAGTATGACTGAAAAACTAGGTTTCGAAGCACATATAAAGAGCGCTTGCTTCCAAGCAAGACAGTCGATTTATGCTTTGCAAATCATGACTGCGCACAGCCTGCAGTGCCCAAGTCTACATGACGGGGTAAAAGTGGTCATGTTAGCCCGTATGTTATGTGTGGCCCTGGCTTGATGGGAGCGGGATAGACTGCAGTCTGTGATAGACCGTCTGGTGTGTCTACATTATCTCCCTGTGGATAGCCCCACCTTTGAACAGTTATGCAGCCTGCAGTACTGTGTGACCACTTCAAAATGTCAAGACTTGCGTCTGTCCTCTTGCTGTTTGGTTTGACCTAGAGTGCCACCAGACGCGTCGACGCTCTCGCTGGCTTGAGAGATGCTTTTGTCGTTCCAAAGACCCTGCGGATCGACTGGCCTGGATCATCCAGCTCCAGGCCCTTCTCAGACTCTAAAGCCGAAAAGAGGCTACTTACTGGGAGCACCTGGTCACTCAAAGTGCTCACAATCCTAAGCGCCTTTGGTCCTCTATCTCTGGACTACTTGGTCGCTCCTCACGTTCTTCGAAAGCACTTCCCTTCTCGGCAAACAACTTTCTAACAATACAAACGGACAAGATTGATTGTCTTCGTACCACTACAGCAGGCTCATCTCCTCCTTCCTTCACCCTTTACTGCAGTGGTTTTCAACCGGGGTTCCGCGGAACCCAGGGGTTCCGCGGGCGTCGGCCAGGGGTTCCGCGGCAGCAGATTAAATTTTAAAAACACTAACTAATTTCACAAAAGGATGAACAAATAACAGAATTCTTCACAGCTTTCAGGCGTTCATGCTAGACACAATTCTATGTTACAATAACTAACAATATTACGGGAATGTATTGTTGCATTTTATATTTGCATTTCATTTTTGCGCGGGTAAACGGTGGGGTAGGCTAACCAGACGCTCTGATATAGCCAACCCTCTTGGTGTCGAATTGGTTTAATTACCCCGATCTGTTCCCGTTTGAGATAGAAGGAGAATGTGCCGATAACAGCCCTGAATTGCTGAAATGACCTTGGGTCGGACCGAGTGCCAACCACTTGGTGCAATTGTGATTGCACTGTGTTAACTGACCGTTGTGTAGAACTTTGTATATAGCCGGGGCGGAGGGCTGGCACATACCATTACAGCTGGTGGGACCACGAGAGTGTCACCCAAGTGGAGAGAGGCAGGTCCCCGAGAGTGGACCGGAAACTGCTATGCGGCCGCCCATAAGCGAATTATTGTTGGTCCGTTGTTGCCGTTCAGGGCGAGATCTGGAATCCCCGACCCCAGGGGAGGAAGAAGTGAACGCACTATAGCCTACTTGGAGCAAGCGATGGAAGCTGTATCGAGGCACTCCGTGGACGAGTGTCCAGGTACTACCCACCAGCGCGGGAGGTAGGTCTGGAGAGAGCAGTGATCGGAGACACTTGTCTCCTACCACCACTCCCGTAACAGGGAGTACCCGAAGTGGCCACCTACGTCGTGCCTTGAAGTTCAAAAAGCTCAAGGGTAACAGCGATAGTGACTAGTAGGCCAATTCTCTTAAGGATAATTCAAGTTAAAAAAATTTTGGAAGTTAATTACTTACAGCCCAGCGTTTCTATAACTCTTTTCTATACTATTTTCAATATTCTATCCATCTGTCAGAATTAGTTGCTGACAAAATACAGTAAAAAAACATGTTGTTTACCGACATTGTTTCTGTGCACTATTCTAGAGTGCTAGACTAAAGTATGTATTTATAATGGAAATGCAAAACAACTTCTATTAAAAGTTTAATATTCTAAAATTTAAACATTATCCCAACTTTACAAGTTACAATTACTTGAATTTCTTGGAAAAATCGCCCCGGGGTTCCGCGAGCAAATGTGTGCTTGTGTAGGGTTCCGTCACTACAAAAAGGTTGAAAACCACTGCTCTACTGCATCCATCTTCAACAGCTTTCGTACTATCATGGAAGATCAAATGCCTGGGTCATCTCCTCTTCGAATCTCAATCCTGTGAACTGGATTCTCTTCCACCATTCATCATTATTGCCATATTGGATGATATTTTGCCATTTTTTTCATTATCTATTTAACAGATCACACTCTCTGAGGACCACCTTCCTTCTTCCCAGAAATGGGCTGCGGTATACCTTTCCCTCAAAAATCTTAAGTTGGATCCTAATCTTTGCCAGAATTACCGCCCAATTTCTAATCTCTCCTTTCTTTCCAAGACCATTGAACGTCTCATCTCTCTGCAGTTTCTCCCATATCTTGAACAGTCTGGGCTTCCTCCCTCCTGTCAATCTGGCTTCAGACAAAATAACTCTACTGAAACTGTCCTCTTTTCTCTCCTCTCTGATATCTACACCGCGATTGACCAATCCCAGATCTCGTTGCTTGCTCTATTTGACGTCTCTGCTGCCTTTGACATGTTTGACCATGAGATCCTCCTGCAACGTCTTGAGTCCTCTTGTGGTCTCAGGGCTCGTCTTTTCTTTGGTTCCGGTCCTATCTTACAAATCGCACACAAATGATAATATTTGGCGACTCCAGAACACACTGGGTTACTGTCAAGTATGGTGCCCCCCCCAGAGATCGGTACTGGGCCCACTCCTGTACTTGCTTTATACAGCTGATATTTCCTCTATATGTGCAACACATTTAACCGCTGGCCACCTCTATGCTGATGACGCTCAGGCCTTCGTGCATGGCCCCCCGTCTGCTCAGCTCCCCTTTACTGCCTCCTTTTGATGCTCTCTCTCTCTCATGACCTTCAAGCATGGCTGTCCTCAAACCGGCTTTCCCTAAGCCATTGGTCACCAACCCATAGCTCGCGAGCCACATGTGGCTTTCTAAAAGTTCTGTGGCGGCTGTCAAAAAGTTCTGTGGCAGCTCTCCAGAGCTTTCGAGGAAATGACATTTTCTATGTGACGAACAGTTGCTAAACTTCGCAATGTGACTCCCAAAAGTTGCTAAACTTGGCAATGTGGCTCCTCACCTAAAATAGGTTGGAGACCACTGCTGTAAACCCATCAAAGACCCAACTGATTTGGTTTGTCACTCGTCAACAACTGGCCAAGATTGACTATCCTCTGTTATCTCAAAGCTTTCCTCCTTATACCTTCTCTACATCTGTCCGTAACCTAGGTGTAATTTTTGATAGTTCCCTTTCCTTTTCTGACCATATCTCTAATCTCACCTGCTTGTACTACTACTATCTCTGACGTCTCAAAGCTATCCGAAGATCTGTCTCCTCTCCAGTCTTTACCTCCATTGTCCATGCCTTCTTCTGCTCTCTCATTGATTACTGTAACTCCCTCTTTGTTGGCCTCCCCAAAGTCCGTCTCTCCCCTCTACAATCTGTTCTCAACGCAGCTGCCAGACTAATCGCCCGTCTCCCACGTTTCTCCCATATTTCCACATTCATTTTTGAATATCTTCACTGGCTACCTCTTATTGCTCACATCCAACTAAAGGTACTTATCCTTAGGGGTCTTCCATAAAGGACGTCCGCAATGGGGGCAGGGAGGGGTCATCAAAATGCAGACAAATGCGAAAAGGGGGAGGGGTTATGACCAGTGCGGACGTCCGCATCTACACTTTTAAATTTAATAGTTTTTTATGCACCACTTTGTTTCAACCTTCCCCGAAAGACGAAAATGTCAGATTGCCTTAAACCTCATGAATGGTATAACCTTAACTGCGACTTTAAAGAGGCTTTTTGTTACTGCACATCATAATGTGAAACCCGAAACTGTCACTTAATGTGCACAGGTACTGTGGAATAATTGTAAAAATAATGATGATGACATTAAAAATTGGCTTAGGTGTGCGGACGTTTGCAGAGGGAGAGGGAGGGGGTGAGGTCAAATGCGGACAAGGGGGAGGAGGGGTCCAAAGTAGGTCATATTTTGCAGACGTCCTTTATGGACGACCCCTTATGTTCCGATCTTACCTGGGAATTGCTCCTAAATACTTCTGTGATTCATTGCGTCTTCCCGCCTCAGCTAGCTCCCCTCGCCCTCTTCGTTCCTCTGATCAACTTGACTTATTTGTTCTCCGAGTGAGAATGGCTATGGCCCAGTCTCGTTCCTTTGTTAGTATTGGCCCTTCACTGTGGAATCAGCTTCCTCCTTTGGTCTGGACTGTAGTACTGTCTGTTGGTCCTGCCACAGCTTTTCGTTGCCTTAAAACTTGCCTTTATTCCCGAGGACTTTTGCACTAGGAGCGCTGATTGGTGGGCGCTGGGTAGAGGCGCTTTATAAGTTTTGAAATACAATACTAATCGCGCCTCAGATTCGCATTTCTGTGTGACTTTGTGCGCGTTAAAAATGCTTGTAATAATAATAATAATAGGCATTATTGCATTCTTATACCCAGCCCGCATTAAGGGGGTGCTAAGGGTGCTGCAGCACCTGGGCCCGTAGTTTTAAGGGGCCTGCATTTTCGGAAGTACATTAAATTTTTTATTGAACTTGTAATTGGGCCCCACGCTGATGGCTATATAGGTAATCACAGCACCCGGGCCCGCACTAGCCTTAATGCGGCCCTGCTTATACCCAACTCAACTGCCAACTCCAATTCCGCAAAGTTCATGTAATGTAGGCTAGCACAGCTTAACTTAACACTTTAACGACGAGCTCGTTCTAAAATCTATGGAAAACTAATCCCTCTCGTCGTTAAAAGGTTAAACTGTTTCAATACAAAAGTTATTAAATTTAAACTTGCTGTTATTTGCAATTTTCCCTTTTCTATTTTCCCAGTCAGTCATTCAATATACCATTTCAAGATTTCAGACTTTCTTAGGCCCCTGAAAGTTTCGTAGGCCCTGGGTACGGTGCCTACTGTGCCTAGTTGATAAGACGGCCCTTTTCGAAATGTGGTTATGCAGTTAGAATGTTGCTATGTTTGTTGCTGTCATGTAATACAGTATTATTAAATTTTTATTATTATTAATTAAATTTGTAATGTGCGCACAGTCAAACCGAAATGTGAACATGAGGCACGGATATTTGGTCACCAGGAAAAGGTGCCGTTAGATATCCAAGTGCTTAAAACCCAAGGAGAAATAGTGAGTTTTGAGCCCCTTGTCGAACGTAGGAAGTGAATATGAGCCACGAACAGAGAGTGGCAGTCGATTCCATTCCTTGGGGCAAAGCCCATAATTTTTCTGCATCATGGCTCCGCTGAAGGACCCATACTTCATTCATTCATTCATTCATTCATTCATTCGAGGATTTATATAGCGCCCCCTCAAGGGAACTACTTAGAGGCGTCCCAACACCAGCACGCTCAAATAGTACAATTTTAAGATTAACAAGAAACAGGCCAAGGGGACTCCAGGGCCATATTCCTGAGACTGGCTTAAGCTAGTCCGGGCGTAGCACCTACGCTGGGAGTAACTATTCCCCGAATAGCACTTAGTCTTGTACCGTATTCATGACACAGGTGTAGCCATTAGACTAGTTACTCCGGGCGTAAATGCTGGGTTTTTCCCCGAGCGAAAACCCTCATCATGATTTGAGTGGTTATGGATTTATGTGCATGCTTACGATGTATTTATATGCGGTCATTACTGATAGCTGAAGTAAACAAAGATTAAAAGATGGCCGTAAACCAAAACGAATCATATTTAACATAAAAGTAAAATCAAAATAGGCTTGAGTTCTAATAGAGTAACTCTGGAAGCGCCTCTGAATAGGTTGCTCTCAAAGCGGCTCTTTTTAAATTCTCCGATAAGAGTAATACATGGTTTTGAGTGTTGGTTGTTGTACAGGAAATAAATAGGTCATGGGAAACTCAGAAATTCATAGTGGTGAATGTAATTATGCCTCATTGTAACAGTTATGGATACATACAGTTTTGTGACAAGCTTGACTATGGAAATTACACTAAGAAAGTGTGTAGAAGTTATGCAATATATCGATCCATTTTATTACATATTTTCATGAAGGAATATTTTTAGAAAACAACACTATTTATGACTAGTATTTGCACATAAATTAGAGCTTTATCATTTACTTATTGTACATATTTTTCTTCAAACATTTAAGAAACAGTCAGTGTTTAGAATTGTCATTCCGTGAAAATAAACTAATTGCAGGGATTGGTTAAAATCTATGGTACCAGCATTACCCACAGTAAGGAACCCATGCGCGGCACTTCGAATGCAACATCGTCAGACATCTCATCAAATCTTAGCAGTTTGTGACGGCTAGAACGAAAAGTGATATAAAGTTCATTGTCGGTGAACGAGACGGGCTAATTACGGCAACTCTGAAACACTTTTTGAAGTCTAAAACTCTGTCGAATGCAGCGAATCACGACGGCCGCCATATTTGTTTATTGCCGTTAAGCTGGGAATACCGAGCTTACACCTAGGGTAGATTCGGAGTAGCGTTATTCTCGGCGTAAGGCGTTACTACCACCACATGAATACCGAATTAACCCGCTACTCCAGCGTAGGCCAGATTTAAGCCGAGAATAAGAGTTGCGCCTGTCTCATGAATACGGCCCCAGGGTACATGCAGAGCTCTAAGTAGAGCTGTCAAAATTTTAGAAAACATGGCTCGGGTGCCGGAGCTAATTTTCTGCGGGTACCCAAAGGCCCGTCAGTCTGTTATTGGAAAAATACTTCGAGAGAGCCCATAAATAGTTACATTACAATACACAGTGTATAAAATGGCGGCCGATAGCTCACTAGTTGCTAATAGTTATAATTCTCTAAATCAGGGGTTCTCAAACGGTGGTACGCGTACCCCTAGGGGTACGCGTACCCCTAGGGGTACGCCAGGTGTCGCTAAGGGGTACGCGAAAAAATTGGGGAAAAGAAATTTTCTCTTAAATTTATTCCCATGTTTCGTTGATTAGCTATTAACTTTTTAAGTCACTATTCTACGTCCATCATACGTTTTTTTCTTTAAATTTTCTATGAGTGTATACCCACCTTTCTTTGATTAGCTATCTACGTCCACCGTGCGCTTCCTTTCCTTAAACGTTTAAATTTTCTATGAGTTAATGCCTATCTTTCTTTGATTAAATATTCTATGTCTATGACATATTTTTAATGTCGAAGCATCACCGCAGCGTCATTTATTTTTTCACAACAAATAATTATTATGCAAGTAATTACAATACTGCATAGTAGCATTATTATTTTAAAACCAACAATGGATAAATGGTTGAAAAACAACCGCTTAAAAGAAAGCCAAAACCTCTCAACGCAAAGTCGTTTACTGCAACTAGCTCACAAGCATTACAAGCATCTTATTTGGTCAGTTTGCGAATAGCTCAAACAGGGAACCTCATACGATTGGGGAGAGTCTAATATTACCTGCTGCCAAAGATGTTGTGAATTTTCTGCTGGGACAAAATGCTGTCAAAAACTGAACATTGTTCCTTTGTCGAATAGCACTGTTTCCGACGCATTCAAGATTTAGCGTCTGAAGTAGGCTAAAGAAGATCCTCATTCATAGGATCAAGCAAAGCAATTTTTTGGCGATTCAGTTAGATGCGAGTAGGCCTACATATATTACAAACTTTGCTCAATTGATTTGATGTTAGATATGAACATGAAAGAAGAATTTTTGTTCTGTGAGCGATCAAAAACAATTATAGAACCATGCTTGAACTCGAACCAGATTTGCGTTTGAAATTGACAAATATTAAACCAGATATTGTAAATCTTTGCTTGTCGAAACAGGCCCACAGCTCACATTAACATTTTGTAATAGTGATTTAATTTTACCTTTTGTTGATATGATTTCATTCTTAAAATTATATATCAAATTTGTCTACCTAATTGCTTCGCGCCCCCTGTTGTTTCAGATCAGACGGCACCTTTGCTGGGGGTACGCCAACACTCGAATTTTTTACCTGGGGGTACAATAAAAATAAAGTTTGAGAACCCCTGCTCTAAATTACATGCAACTTCTAGACTGATGCACATTTTATTCAAAAACTGAAATAAGTTGGCTGCACTGACGTGATTACTGATTAGACAGCTAAGGGGCCATCCATATATTACGTACGCAAAAATCCGGGAAAATTGACCCCCCTCCCCCCTGTTCGCAAGCGTACTTTCTTCCAACACCCCCCGGATACATACTCTTGACGCACACCCCCCCCCCCCCCCCCGAAGACCAGCTGCAGAAAGTGTCTCGGCAGCGGACTGTCTGCACTTTAGGCCAGATTGAAGGATGAGTGAGGGCCAATATAGACAAATTACAGCACAGAATATATATAGCACAGCACAGAATAACTGCACATGGCTTTTATATAATGTAATAAAATGCCATCGGACGACTATAGGACAATACAGAGTTATAAATAGGCTAATGTGGACGTCATAATTAGAAGTTTATTTTGCGTACGTACACATTTTGACCCCCCTCCCCCTGTTCGCACCCGTACGCAAAATCGAGAATTTCCGACCCCCTCCCCCCCCTAAGTGCGTACGTAATATGTGGATGGCCCCTAACTACACAAATCAATGGAATGGATTCTGATAAACTTCTGAAACTTTTATTGGTCTCGTTATTTGCCGCCATTGCTGTTGTTTTAGTAATGACGGCAGATAACCAGATCTCGTTTAAAGTCTTGAAAGATCAACTCACTAAGTAACTAATCTCAGAACGTAAAATTATATTGTCCAAAAGGCCATACATTATTAATCTATGCACTAAGATCTAATTCACAGTTAGTCATCACTGGCTTGGCGTCAGCTACAAGGACAGTATAACAGTCATCCAATACTGATCATGCAATTAATGGCTATCCCTAAGCCCAGGTCTGATGGGTTAGTCGTGCTTTCATTCAAATTATCCAATCCGTTCATTCAACAGCGCATAAGCAGGGTGAAAGAACAGCCAGTCTGTTACCCCTTCCCTACACCGCACTATCTTCCTTCACCGATCCAGGGGCTTAACGGTCGCGTGCCCGGGCAGCCTGTGCAGCTTTTAAAACTTACTTAATGTATTATGCTTCTTCTGTCGGGTTTTGGGTATAGATTTAAGGTTCGAATAGACTTCCCTAGCTCTAAGGGAAGTCTATTCGAACTGGGGCCCGGGTGTTCGGGGGCCTGTTGATAGCCCTAGCTCTAAGGGAAGTCTATTCTAGACCACCACTGAAAAAGGTCGACTTTGCATTGTCATGGAACGAGCAAAGGGGACGATTTCTGTAAACAACATGTATTTTACTGTATTTTGCCGTCAACTATTTCTGACAGATGTTGAGAATGTGTAGTCTGGGAATTCAGATGCAATGCAGTGAGGTCAAGTGTAGTGAGTTGCTGTCATGTGTCTAGCCAAATAAATTTGGTTTTGGATGGTTTCAAGCGCAGTCGATTTGACAACATCCATGCTTCTAGGGCATCTTTAGTCCCACTCATAACGCAGACTGTTGGAATGACATTGGAAGAGAGGCAATGATGAACACAGGCAACAAGGGGGGATGTAAGGAGGAAGTAGTGATTGAAGGTAGGAAGGTGTGCTGGAGCTGAGGGCTTTGTAGGTCAAACAGACCAATTTAAATTTAATTGGATGCATTACAGGTCTGAGAGACTCACGAAATCAGAATTAGCATAATCAAGGCGAGAGGAGAGAAGGGAACAGGCTATTGGTGCGGCATAGTTTTAGGCAGAGCTGACCTGATGTGACTTATTGCCCTGATGTGATAGAAACAAGATTTACAAAGGTTTGTTATGTGTGGTCGGAATGTTAGTTTTTGCTGTCTAGGGTTACCCAAGTGTTTTACCAGTATCTGATAGTGGCACAGCGGTGCCTTTGAGGTTGATGGTAGAAAGTGATACTCTTGAGCGTTGCTTAAGCCATGTCACAACGCAACGAAGGGCATGGCATTCACAATCGAACCAAGGGGTGAGCGGCCTCCGATGAACCGTAACCAATCGGAGCGGAAGAAGGTTATCCACTATATTGTGTGTCACAAGTTCTTCTGATAGCAACCATCTGTGCCCAGGAGATCCCCCTCAAAGGGGACCATTCTGTTGGTCGGCTTGAAAACCCGCCCAATCCAAATTTTTCCAGCTATGCATGTGCCGCAGAGGCACAGGTAGGCTGAGTATGAAGATGGGGAAGTGTGAAGCATGCAAGGCTGTGGTCCTACATAATAGGCTACATTAACTTGAAGCTCAGCTCTTTGGTAGCAGGATCTGGTTATGCTCTTAGTTCTTTAAAATTAGCATCTGGTTTGCTGTAATTCATTGAAGTTGTTGAACTTCCATTACAGTTTTGTTGATCACATGTCCAGTTTTGTGTTGTCTTGTTTCTCTGTGACAGATGATAATACTCATTCAGAAGGATTTAATTTTTTTTCTTTTTGATGACTTGTGTATCTCCATCAGTTAAAATACTAAGATTTATTATAGAAATGTTACTATAGTAAAAAAATTGAGCGTTTCAAGATAATCTTCAAATTAATGAACTGCTTAAGAAGAGGAAATAGTTATGTTCCTTTTGGGCAACACCATAGATTGCAGTTGCTTATTTGCAGTCTTGTTGTCCTCGAGACCAAGGTCTTGGTCTCGAGTTCACTCGAGTTCGTTTTTAAAAGTCTTGGTCTTGGTCTTGGTCTTGAGGTTCAAGGTCTTGGTCTTGGTCTTGGTCTTGAGGTTCAAGGTCTTGGTCTTGATCTTGAGGTTCAAGGTCTTGGTCTTGGTTTTCCAAGACCAAGACTTTTGACAATATAAAGAGTCATTTAACAAAACGCAAGGATTTTAATATTTATCCAATAATTACTAATGCAATTGCTTTAGTGTTTACACGGTGTGAGTGAGGCTTCACTGTTGCTTTTGACATTTATTTTGACTTCCGGTTAGTTACCATGGAATGATTTCAAAACAGACCCACAATTTGTACATTTACATCCGGTACTTGAAAAGCTGCTCTGTGTGCCAGTGAATTCAGCACTGTAGACCGTATTTTTCACCACGCAGAATTTTTATGAGGACCCACAGGTCACGTCTTGGTCAGAAAATTCTGAGCGAATTGGTTTTTATAAAATGCAACAGGCATATGGAATAAGATTTCGCCCGAAGGACTTTTGTAAATACGAATTCGGAATTCTCTGCAGCCTGCATTTGGAATTGTTTTGTTTGAATAAAATAAAAGATTCGTGTTTTAATTAAAATAGCGAGTAGTTTGACATGACAGTTAAAGTAAGGAATAGAAATCTGGATATGGTTGTGATTTTTGGGTATTGTTCTCGGTTTTGGTCTTGAGTTTCAAAAGTCTTTTCTTGGTCTTGAGGTTCAAGGTCTTGGTCTTGGTCTTGGTCTTGAGGTTCAAGGTCTTGGTCTTGGTCTTGGTCTCGAGGTTCAAGGTCTTGGTCTTGGTCTTGGTCTTGAGGTTCAAGGTCTTGGTCTTGGTCTTGGTCTTGGTCTTGAGGTTTAAGGTCTTGACAACAAGACTGCTTATTTGGTGCTTGCTCAACTATCGCATGCTTAAATATCGCAGTTCATATTTGACACTGCTTAAGTGTCATGCAATTGTGCAGATCCATTGGTTTAACTTAACTTCAAAATTTTCTTTTAAAACAGTAGTTTTGATATCTTTTATAGCTTAAATTTATACTTGTTAAAATGCATGAATCAGTTACTATGAATTTAGCATTTTTATTATATGCACTTTCCTATTTATATTTTTTAATGCGAAGTCAGTAGGTGTAAATTAAGGACTCGTAATGCATGTGAAAAGATATGCCTAGATATTTGTAGGGTGTAATATGCAGATTCTGAGATTTTTAGTGTAATTCAGTAGCAAATGTTCCGTTTTCCCGCTGTTCTAATGGCTTGATTCCCACCACTCATATAGTACCAGACTTCACTATACTTCACTTTGACCCAGGTAAATTTTCTGGCATTTTTAATACTGATCAATAGAAACAAGTGTGGCCAACAATTTTCTTGGTTTTTTAACTTTACAGTTCAGGAGGGAAAAGTTGGCAGAGATTTCTGGAGTTCAGTTTATTTCTGCAAATCAACTGAGGAGCAAATACAAGTCAGAGGAAGTTGAGCAAGAGGAAGAAGAAAAGAGCAATTCAAACAGCGATACAATAGTTGAAACCACTTTGGAAGTTCACAGCATGACCAGCAGTCACGCCAGAGATGAAGGTGCAAACTGCAAAGACGTATCTGCAGGAGAAGAGTTACAGCAGAAAAATTCTTTAGGAGCTGGACAATGTGACTCAAGTTCTGTCAGTCCATCAAGACGTGGTACTGAGGTGCTTCTGCAGAACCTCCAGCTTTTAAACTGTGCTGCAACAATAATCGCAACAAATGTAGCGTTAATAATTTCTTGTGTTCGTTGTTCAAACAAGTCTGAGGTGAAAGTAAAAGTTGGTCAACCGGGTAAAGTAGAATGTCCATACTGTCATTTGCAGCACTTGATTATATTTCGACAGAACCTGGCTCACCAGTTCAGCTCGGTCATCGGTTACTTGGACCTTGAAGGATGTGAAGCATTTGACATAATCTTGTCTGACTGTGAATTTGTCGTTAATTGTCTTGACTGTTCTAAAGATAACAAGTTACAGGTATGTTGGACAACAATCTAGTTGCTTATCCTCTGAAGTTAGTTTTCAATTTTCCATTTTTGATTAATTGCTTTTTAAACTTTGATCTACATCCAATACCACAAATTTTTAACAATATTTTGGCTCCACCACATTTTGTTGGCTCCACCACATTTTGTGTAAATTTAAGTTTTTTAATAACAGTGTGACAAGTTGCTTATTTGAGGAGCTGTCATCACCTGTTGTCTTCATGGATCGAAGCCTTACCTGCTGCTATCAGCTGTGTGCACACCAGCTTCAGCACATCCGATCACTGCTGACACTTGAAGTAGTCGTTTTGACTACTGCAACAGTCTGCTTTTTGGTGTTCTGCGTGCAGAATGCAGCAGCCAGATTCTATGCATCGTGTGCTCAAAAGTCTGCCAATATGCAAGCAGATCATTTTAAATTTGACCTTGCTGGTTTGTAAGAGTCTGCATAGGTTGCACCTCCATATCAGGGGACGACTGTGATACCAGGACAGCCTCAACTGCATTCTACCATGAATTATGATCTAGTATGGATGACAAGAACCAGCAAATCAAGAGCAAGAACATTAGCTGTATTTTACCTAACAGTCTGGAATGCTTAGCCTGCTATTGCACTTGAGATTTTGCTGGAGGACTATCAACAGATGTTTTAGACTCATTTACTATGTCACCTCATTAGTAGCAGCTTGAGCACATTTGTGGTGCATTTGGTTACATTATGTTGTGCTCTACAAATCAACTTATAATAATAATAATAGTCATAGTAATAGTAACAATAATAATAATGTGATACTGTGTAGTTGACTTTGAACTTTCTGACATTTACAGATGTCTGTAGTAGTTGTTTGTGTATACTGATAAAACATTGCAACATGATCCATGAACTCTGAACTACTATGAAGTCTGCATGAGAATCACTTTGGCTCTGTGTGTTTGTAGAAGCCTACCACCAGTGACTTTTGTAGTTATCTGACAATTGTTTTTTTATGAACTTTCTGTACACTGGTGAACTGTCATTTAGGCTAGCGTAGTTTGCCTTTGATTATCCTAATGCGGTTTGTCATTTGGTTTTTGAATAAACGAATATATATATATATATATATATATATATATATATATATATATACATATGAATCGACTATTAGCTACTCATGATTATACTCTGCACCATAGCTACTCACTCTGTATCTCAGCCCCTATGCTTGCTAGATTCATAGCGCAAAGCTTAAAAGGTCATAGATGACATACGTAGCCACCACTGGGACTGCCTTGGGGCTAATGCACGCCGATTCTGATATAGTTTTTTTCCTGAGTAGGCAACGTTTCACCACGCAAGAAGACTACCTTGGCCACTCAATACCATATGTTCTCCAAGGTATAACTTTTATACCAGAGTATATTATAGCAAGAAATTAACCATAGTCACTCAGTGTTATATGTTGCCCAAGGTATAATTTATAACACCAGAGTATATTATAGCAAGAAATTAACCATACTCACTCAGTGTTATATGTTCCCCAAGGTATAATTAGTATACCATAGTATATTATAGCAAGAAACTAACCATAATCGCTCAGTGTTATATGTTCCCCAAGGTATAATTATTTCATCAGAGTATATTATAGCAAGAAATTAACCATAGTCACTCAGTGTTATATGTTGCCCAAGGTATAATTTATAACACCAGAGTATATTATAGCAAGAAATTAACCATACTCACTCAGTGTTATATGTTCCCCAAGGTATAATTAGTTTACCAGAGTATAGTATAGCAAGAAACTAACCATAATCGCTCAGTGTTATATGTTCCCCAAGGTATAATTATTTCATCAGAGTATATTATAGCAAGAAATTAGCCGTAGTCACTCAGTGATATATGTTCTGCAACGTATAAATTTTACACCACAGTATATTATAGCAAGAAATAAACCATAATCAGTGTTATACGTATATTTTCCAACGTATAATTTTGCTGTGTAATTAGGCGTCCTACTTAGTTTGAAAACTACCTTAGCCACTCAATACTATACGTGCATTTCGTCTTGCAGCCCCAAGGGAATGGAATTGCCTAGTTATCTCTTGTTCGATGATCAAACTCTATCTCTTTAAGAACACCTGAAAACTACTTTTCATTGGCTTTTAAACATCTGGATATCTAACTGGACTTATCCTGGCGACTGACTTGCTGCGAGTCAGGTTCGCATTCATGTGTGACTTTGCGTGCGTTAAAAATGTTCGTAATAAAAAAATAAATACAATAAATATGTTTCACAAGGTACCATATTGTTATACCATCTATACAGAGCTATTATAACACGGAATGTTTGAAGTATAAAAATGACCTAAAAAACCTGGTCAACTATTAGATTGGTGCTGAACCAGAGTCCACCTGACTCAGCTATATATAGGATCATTAAACAGGGATGGTCACTTTATAATGGATAATGCATTATTAATGCAATGATAGCATATAGTTTGAAATGTGCACTTTACCCAGGTAGCCAAAAGACTTTGTGAAAAGATTCCAGATACTTCCTCCTCCTTCTCTGACTACCTCCGGCCTTCTCCTCCTTCATCGTTGGCATTGTACCCTACTGCTACTAGTGCAGAAGAGATTATGTCTATGCACTCAACAATGAAAATATCTCACAGCATAGGACATGATTTACTTGATCCAGTTGTTATTGGCTCTAATTTAGATTATATTTCTAAGCCTTTGGCCAATATATACAACTGCTCAATGGCTAATGGTGTAGTACCTTTAAAAATGAAGCTGTCTACGGTTACTCCAATTTTCAAACAAGGTGATTAGGGAGAACCTAAACAAGTACAGGCCTATTTCTATTTTATAATTTTTTGCAAAAATACTTGAAAAGGTAATTTACCACAGACTATGATTTCGTTGATAAACTGAAACTACTTTGTTCCTATCAACATGGATTCAGACCGGGTTACTCAACAACCCTATCCTTAATAAACATTCACGGCAAAATATCTCAAGCCATTGACAATAAGGAATTCGCTATAGGAATCTTCCTCGGTCTGTCGAAGGCATTCGACACGGTGAATCATAAAATATTAATTAAAAAACTTTTTAACTCTGGAGTAAGAGGACTTCCACTGGCTTGGTTTCAAGATTATCTCTCATCACGATACCAGCAAGTAAATGTAACGGGATTAGATCCTCATTTAGATGGCTTGAGTTTGGAGTTCCTCAGGGGTTGGTCCTTGGACCATTATTATTTTTTATTTATATCAATGATCTTCCTTGATCGTCTACCTTACTAAATTTTGTATTATTTGCTGACGACTCCAATGTATTCTATTCTAATGCCTCATATAAGGACCTATTTGATATACCACTAATAAAGAACTAATGCAAATAGGTAACTGGTTTAAGGCCAACAAACTATCTTGAAACTAAAACAAAACCAATTACATCCTATTATCAGCAAGGGGTAAGATCAGAAATCATACATTAGAAAAGCTTATAATTGACCGGACTGAAATTCCCCAGGTAGACTCGGTTGAATTCCTAGGGGTTTACCTTGACAGATATCTAACCTGGAAAGAACATATTGAACAAATATCCCACAAAATAGCAAGGACTATTGGGGTGATAAAAAGAATCTCCTACTTACTAGGCCTATCATCTGAAATATTAAATACTCTATATTTTACTATGATTTACCCTTATCTGTATTACTGTAATCTGGTGTGGGCTTCTAACTATAGTTCTAGGCTTAGCAAATTAAATATACTACACAGAAGGATTATAAGAAAAATAACTAAATCGCACTTTTTGGCTCATACTCATGACTTATTTCCAGGGCTGTAGTGGTAAAATTAGAGGTGAGTACACGCTATCGGTTAGTTTTCCAAAACAAATTAGAGGTGAGTATGCGCTACAGTATTTTGTGAGTATACACTACAGTATTTTAATATAGATAAATATAAATATTTTGTGAGGTAAGTATACTGACTCTAGAGGTGAGTATACGCTGTATAGTGTATACCCGCGTATACCCTCGACTACAGCCATGCTTATTTCTGACTTTGAGAATACTTAAATTGGATAAATTACTTGAATGCCAAATTGGCATTTTTATGTATTCATTGATAAACAAATTACTACCCCATGAGTACTCTTGCTTGTTTACCATGAATTCCCAGGTGCATAATTATATAACAAGAAATGCACCTAACTTAAGAAGTGTTTTTGCTAGGACTAATATACGTAAATATTCTATTTTATGTAAGAGTCCACTAATGTGGAACTCAATACCTGAGTCAATTAAAGACTCTGCTAGTTTAAATATATTTAGACGTCAGTTAAAAGACTGGTTGCTTTCAGATTAAATTTTATAGTATAGATTACTAACAAATGGGTCAGATTTGTTTGTTTACTAAAAATTACTAATAACTTGAAATGCTACTTGGCTGAATCTAATAAGATTGATGTTCGTATACTGACCTTATAACTTGAAATGCTACTAGGCTGAATCTAATACGATTGATGTTGGTGTACTGAACTCATCAACTTGGATGTACAAGAGTTGGAACAAATATAGATTGAACTAATCTAATATTACAATAATATTACTTTACAATTAAATTTACTTTACATTACATTACGGTACCGAAGTTATTTCACTTCACTTGCTATTGCCCTATCTTTGCTCTGCTTCACTTTACTTTATTGTATCCTACATTGTATTAACGTACTTAATCTCCTGGTCCTTATATTCGACTCCCATGTTGGGATTAACAAGCAATAGGGGGCTCGCCTTAACGCGACACCATCCCTTCTGGGTCTCCCTTTGTGTCCTATCAATATTTCCGATCCTTATCATTCAGGTTTCTTTTCTCTTTTTTTTAAATTCAGGCTCAGCACATACCAATGATACTAATCTAAGGAACATAGGCCTATATTATTGCTTTGAAAATTTGATAATCTTATGTATTAAAATAAACATGTTAATCTGATAAATTAAATTAGTTGTGTGTATTGTTATTTAATACAAACATTGGTTTACTAAAAACAGATACTATTTAATAGTATCTGTTAAACGGTAAACGAGTCTTTAACTGGTAAAACAACCTGATGTTAAGGAATGTATGTATATCAAATGTGTGGACCAATAAAAATGTTCTGTTCTGTTCTGTACCATAATATGATCATATTCTGAACCGTAGCTACTCATTACTCACTATTAAAACTACCTCAGCCACTCTGTAAAATATATGTTCCCAAGATATAATTTTATACCAGAAAAAGATTATAATTTGAACCATAGCAACTCATTGTGTAGATAGAATTAGTACTTACCATTAATCAAAACGTTGAAACTTCCTAATAATACTACTATGTATAAAAAATACCTTAGCCATTCAGTACTATATGTTCCCCAAAGTATTCTTTTTACACCAGAATATGATTATATCCTGAACATTAGATACTCATTGCTAAGTATTAAAACTACCTTAGCCACTCAGTCCCAAATATACGGCTCTGCTCAGTCCTATATGTTCCATAAGGTATAATAATTGTCAAGGACGGTCAACGAGTGTAATTTACGTAGACCGAGCGATGACGTCATGTCTGTATTTTTGAAATCGCACAGACTGGAAGGACGCGTTATTATTGAACTGAACGTCGATTTTGAATTAGAAAGTTAAAAATAGCAAAAGTCCGATATCATAATTATTGTGTTAGTTTGGTTGAGAAAGATTTAAGCATCATATTAGGCTTGTTTGAACGTTAGATGATAAAGAATTGAGCATCACATTACGTTGGTTTGAACGAACGCTTGCCATGGATTTAGTATTGCCCAACTCGTACACCTCGGCCGCAGCTTTCCTCTGGGGCGGTCAAACGGGTTGTAATGTCTACACGTCTACAGTAACCGGGCCTGTGACTAGAATCGACTATAGTAGACGAGGACTGATGGGTTCCGCTATCCTTCAGAACCCTTCCGCAGGAGACGTCGGTGGCAGTGCTGAACCGCCTATCGCTTCTACCTCTCATCACGATGGTCTCACAGACGACCGTAAGGACCATGTAGTGCTCGAGCCGGCTGACCAACTGTACTTCGTGAGACTCGCCAGAAGACTTGCGAGAAAGCCACCAAGCACATATCTCTGTCACTTGTGCTTTAAACCCGGGCACTTTATCCATATGTGCACCCTGGCCCGGGCTCATAACGTCGGACTTACACCATATCAAGGAACCAACAGATGTTTCGGGGAGTACAAATGTTCCAAGTGCAAGCGAGTCTGGATGTCTGGCAGCAGTTGGGCTAATATGGGGCAAGAATGTATCAAGTGCAGAATAAATGTATACCCTCATAGACAGCGTCCTCTCGACAAGACTCTCTATTCTGGTGTTGACGAAAGGAGCAAGATTCATCCGCAGCATCTCTGCGAAAAGTGTAAGAAAAATGGCTTCCCCTGTCGCCGCGCCAGCTAAGCCACGTGAGAACGACGACGATGATCATGGCCTTGCGAACTTACATGTAAGCGATTGTGTACACGATTCTCCTATTAATCGACTTAAGCGATTTCTCTTCATTCATAGTTCACGAAGACTCTGAACAGGTTTGCTTTACAGGTGGATAACGCATGGCCAGCATTAATTAACTGAGAGGCAGACGACCTGTATTTCATATGAACTAATTAATGTGGATGCTTTGAAACTTTTGCTATTGAGTTTGCAATTGAATTAGCTTAAAGATTGATTGACAAGTAGATAACAGTGCTCCGTAATTGATTTAGTGAACTGTCTTGAAACTCTTGTTATTGATAGGCGAAATCAGATTAACTTTCTGTTGAGCATTCATGTGCTGAATCTATTGAATTAGTTCAGAGAATGATTGACAGGTGGAAATACTGCTGATTAATTAATCTAGTCAATGCGGAATGTTTTGAAATTCTTAAATTAGTTTAGAGATTGATTGATAGGTGAAAAGCCTGCCGAGTAATTAACTTAATTAATGCGGAATGTTCTGAAGTTCTTGCTACTAGTTTGAAGATTGATTGACAGGCAGATGACATGCCTGGTAACTGAACTAGTCGACGTTAAAAAGTTTAACGCTCATTGATTTAGCCTGAACATTGATAATTTGCTTGCAACTGAATTAGTGATTGATGTGAATTGCCATTGATTGGCAAAGCTAGACAAATTAGCTGTTTCAGTCAGCAACAGGCGATTGCTTCCTCAGTTTGACTTGTGAACAATTGAGTTGAATATGTGCATTGGAACGTTAATCTATTGATTAATTGAATTACTTTGTATGGTTAAGTTGAAAATGTGAACTGGGACCGATTAATTAATGCTATCATTGAATGACGTTGCATTAGTGGTTGACTGTTAGCTTTGGAACTAGTTATTAAAACTACCTTAGCGACTCAATACTATATGATCCCCAAGGTATAGTTATAACATCAAAATATGATTATATTCTGGATCATAGCTACTCATTGTGTAGATAGAATAATTACTTATAGTAATAGCACTGCTGGCGGAAACACAGGAGAAACTGAAGGATAACATCAGAAAGCTAAAATGTGCAAGCGAGAAAGCAGGAATGTACTTCAATATAAAAAAGACGAAGATAATGACCACTGAGAAGTGGAGGTATTTTGAAGTAGATGGGGAGGTGATAGAGGTGGTATCAAGCTTCTGTTTCTTGGGGGCCATGGTGGAGAGTGAAGGTGGATGCGAACGAGAAATACGACGGAGAATTACACTGGGGAAGACGGCAATGCAGGGAGTAGAAAAAATATGGAAGGACAAATCAGTGAGCTTGGGAACGAAGACAAGAATTGTTAAAGCAATGATCTTACCAGTGGTGCTTTACGGATGCGAAACATGGACAAAAACCAAGGCATTGGAGAAGAAAATTGAGGCATGTGAAATGTGGATCTGGAGGAAAATGTTGAGGGTTTCTTGGACTGAGAAGAGAACTAACGAGGATATCCTGGAAGAAATAGGACACTGGAGAGGGAGTTTGACGTTGGGGCAGAGAGCGTCCAGGCAGAAGATGTCATACTTTGGACATGTGATGCGTGCAGATGGGCTGGAAAAGGAGATGATGTTGGCGTGTGGGGAGGGCAAGAGGAGGAGAGGACAACCAAGGAGGAGATGGATGGAGGAGATACAAGAGGCAATGAAGATGAACATCTCGGAGCTGAGAGAGGCCACGAGAAATCGGAGCACATGGAGAAGGTTGACCATGACAGTCGCTAGGATTCAACGAATCGACAGCACAAGGTGACAAGGTGAATAGCATTAATCAAAACGTTGAAACTTGTTAATATTGATACTAGGTATTAAAACTACCTAAGCGACTCGGTACTATATGTTCCCCAAGGTATTGTTTTTACACAAGAATATGATTATATTATAAACCATAGGTACTCATTGTGCAGACAGAATTATTAATTATAGTAAAAGCATTTAGCAAACGTTGAAACTAGCTAATAATACTACTACGTTTTTAAACTACCTTAGTCACTCAGTACTATATGTTCCATAAGGTATAATTTCCATACCAGAATATGATTATATTCTGAACCATAGCTACTCATTGTGTAAACAGAAATATTACCTATAATGGCATATTTCAAAACGTTAAAACTTGATAATATTGGTACTAAGTATTAAAACTACCTTAGCGACTCAGTACTATGTGTTCCCAAGGTATTGTTTATACCCAAGAATATGGTTGTATTCTGAACCATAGCTACTCTTTGTGTAGACAGAATTATTACTTATACTAATAGCATTTATCAAAGGGTTGAAATTTGTTAATATTGCTAATAATTAAATTTGTTAATATTGCTAATTATTAAAGCTACCTTAGCCACTCAGTACTATATGTTCCCCAAGGTATTGTTTTACACCAGAATATGATTATATTCTGAACCTTAGCTACTCATTTCTGAACATTTAGATTACCTTAGCCACTCAGTACTATATGTTGCCCAAGGTATTGTTTTTACACCAGAATATGATTATATTCTGAACCATAACTACTCATTGTGTGGACAGAATAATTACTTATAATAATGGCATCAATCAAAAGTTGAAACTTGCTAATATTACTACTACGTATTAAAACTACCTTAGCCACTCAGTACTATATGTTCCATAAGGTATAATATTTACACCAGAATATGATTATATTCTGAACCATAGCTACTCGTTGTGTAAACAGAATTATTACTTTTAATATCATTAATCAAAACGTTGAAACCTGTTAATATTACTACTACGTATTAAAACTACCTCAGCCACTCAGGACTATATGTTCCATAAGGTATAATATTACACCAGAATATGATTATATTCTGAACCATAGCTACTCGTTGTGTAAACATAATTATTACTTTTAATATCATTAATCAAAACGCTGAAACCTGCTAATATTACTACTACGTATTAAAACTACCTCAGCCACTCAGGACTATATGTTCCATCTTCTTTAGGTTCTCTGCCCATTGGCAGGTTCGTATGACCAATGACGCCATCGTTCTCTGTCTTGTGCTCTTCTCTTCAGTCCACTGTATCCTTCTTCTTTTGTCATCATCCAGTCTAGCAGCATTGCCCTCGGTCTTCCTCGCGTCTTTCTCCCCTCCATCCTTCCCTCCATGATGTCTCTTAGCAGTGTCTCACTCCTTAGGATGTGCCCGATCCATTTCCTTTGTCGTCCGCGTATAGTACTTATGAGTGATCTTTGTTCTTCTACCATTTGCAGGATTTCCTCGTTCGTCCTCCGTTCCACCCAGCTAACTCTCTCCATTCTGCGCCACACCCACATCTCGAAGGCCTCCAATCTTTTTATGTCGTCCTTCCTCATTGTCCATGTCTCGGAGCCGTACAGCACCACACTCCACACCAGTGTCTTCACCATTCTCTTCTTTAGATTCTTGCTTAAGGTTCCTCTCATCAGCTCTCCTCTTTTGTAAAATGCATCTTTTCCCATGGATATTCTTCTTTTTATTTCCTCGTGGCATCTTGCATCGTCTGTGATCACACTTCCTAGATAGCAAAACTTCTCCACCTGTTCTATTTCTTGTCCGTTTAGTGTGATCTTTATTGTTTGTGGTATTATACCGCTTCTCTTGTTTATCTTCATTACCTTTGTCTTCTTTACGTTTATTTTCATTTCATATTCCAGTGATACCGTATTTAGACGATCCATCATCCTTTGTAAGCCCTCCTGGCTAGTTGCCAGCATCGCCTGGTCATCTGCAAATCTCAATGCCTTCACCCTTCTTCCTCCTACCTTTATCCCCTCCTCCATATCGTCTAGCGTTTCTCTTATGATCTCTTCTATATAGATGTTGAATAGGATTGGTGACAGTGGGCATCCTTGTCTTACCCCTCTTCCTATTTTTCCTGGTTCTGAGTACTCTCCATCAACTCTTATTTTCACTCTTTGTCCCATGTATAGATTACCTATCAATCTTCTTTCTCTCCAATCCACCCCTTTTCTTCTCAGTATTCCCATTAGCTTTCTCCAGTCTACTCTGTCGAAAGCTTTTTCATAGTCGACGAAGCAGATATATATGTCTTGGTCATGTTGGATGCTTCTTTCTGCTATTATCCTCAATGCTGCTATCGCATCTCTTGTCCCCTTTCCCTTTCTAAACCCATATTGGTCCTCTCCCAAGCAATTTTCTGCTTCCGCCTTTGTCTGCAGTCTCTTTGTTATAATTCTTAGCAGGATTTTTGATGCATGTGTCAGAAGGCTTATCGTGCGATGGTCTTCGCAATTTGTTGCATTCTGCTTCTTCTGTATTGGTATAATTATTGTCTGCAGGAAGTCCTTTGGCCATTCTCCCGTGTTGTAGATGTCCCGACATAGTTGCACCACCTCGCTCATTGCCTTCTCTCCAAGATTTCTGAGTATTTCTATTGGGATGTTGTCAATTCCTTCCGACTTCCCATTCTTCATGTCCTTAATTGCAGCCAAGACCTCCTCTCTCATCACCTCCGGACCCATGCCGTCCTCCACCTGTGTTTCTTCCTGCTTCCGTTCTTGTTTCCTCATTTCTTCCTCGATGCTTCCACTTCCTGTATATAATTCCTCCACATATTCCTTCCATCTTTCCCTTATATCATCTGCGTCCTCCAGTAGTCTGCCGTCCTTGCTCTTGATTGCACCTCCTCTTCCTGTATTTTGCTTCTTGCTTAGTGATTTTATTTTACCGTACACCAAATCGCTTCGCCCCTGTTCCTGCAGGAGTTCCAGTTCTCTGCACTGCTCCTCCCACCACATTTCTCTTGCTTTATCCGTTGTTCTTCTCAGCTGGTTGTTAAGTCTTCTATATTCCTGTTTAGCCTCCTCTGTACTTTGATGTTTCCATTTTCTTCTCTCCTCCATGTCTTTTATCATCTCTGTTGTTATCCATGGTTTACGTGGTTCGTTTCCCTTTTGGAATCCTATCATTTCAGTCGCCTCTTTCATCAATGCCTCTTTTAGGTTCGTCCACCTCTCTTCTGTTTTTGTTCCCTCTTTTAGATTTTCTACTTTTTCCTCTAGGTTCTTCGATACTTCTCCCATCTTTGTTTTTATCATTTCTTTGTTCCACTTCATTTTCTTCACTCTTTTCTTTTTGATGAACTTAAGTTGTAGGCTCACTGTCATAGCTACCATGTTATGGTCTGTATCTGCATCTGCCCCGGGAAGGGCTCTCGCATTCTTCACACTATTTCTGTACCTCTGCCTTACCATTATGTAATCCAGCTGGTATCTTTCCCTGTCTCCTGGTGATTTCCACGTGTACCTTCGTCTTTTTTCCTGCTGGAACCATGTGTTCGTTATTACCAGTCTTTGCCTTTTGCAGAATTCCATTAATTTCTCTCCTCTCTCATTTCTCTTCCCCAATCCGAATTTCCCTATTATACCTTCCTGTTCGCCCTCTCCCACTACTGCATTCCAGTCTCCCATTACTATCACATAATCCGTACCTTTGATGTCTTCTAATCCTCTCTCTATTTTCTCATACATGTCATCCACCTCCTCTTCCTTATGCGCCGACGTAGGCATATACACCTGTACTATTGTTATGTCTACTGGGTGTGCATGTATTGATACTATTATCATCCTATCTTCGACTCTTTCTATTTTCGTCACACATTTGGCTGTTTTTTCTGACAGAAGAATTGCTACCCCGTTTTGTCCCTTGTCTCCTCCAGTGTGGACAACCCTATAGCCATCGCTCACGAAATCTCCTCCCTCCTTCCATCTTACCTCTGCCAAACCTAGTATGTCAAGCTGCGCTCTTCTCATTTCTCCTATGACGTTCGCGAGCTTTCCTGGTCTTGCCATTGTTCTTATGTTCCAGGTCCCTATTTTTAGCCTTTCCTTTTCCGTCTCCGTCCCTATATTGAAGGTTTTCGCTTGTTGACGACCGAGGAAGCCTTGTCTTCCCCTGCCGAACGCGACTGTCTGGTTTGAATCGTTAACGTTGTTATCTGAATTTCTTATTGTCGTCATTTTTCATTTTACTCGGGATGAGATAGGGAGGTGGTTTCCCGTTGCCTTCCTCCCGGTGTTTTTATCGGGAGACACCATCTCTCTGCGTCGGTACCGTTGATCGTCCGTCCTTCGGTTTCTTCACCCATGTTCCATAAGTTATAATATTTACACCAGAATATGATTATATTCTGAACCATAGATACTCATTGTGTGGACAGAATTATTACTTATAGTAATTAATCAAAACGTTGAAACTCGTTAATATTAATACTATGTATTAAAACTACCTTAACCACTCAGAGCTATATGTTCCATAAGGTATTATAATATTTATACATGAATATGATTATATTCTGAACCATAGCTACTCATTGTGTGGACAGAATTATTACTTATAGTAATAGCATTAATCAAAACGTTGAAACTTGCAAATATTACTACTACGTATTAAAACTACCTAAGCCACTCAGAACTATATGTTCCATAAGGTATAATATTCACACGAGAATATGATTATATTCTAAACCATAGCTACTCATTGCGTGGACAGAATTATTACTTATAGTAATAGCATTAATCAAAACGTTGAAACCTGCTAATATTACTACTACGTATTAAAACTACCTCAGCCACTCAGGACTATATGTTCCATAAGGTATAATATTTACACCAGAATATGATTATATTCTGAACCATAGCTACTCATTGTGTGGACAGAATTATTACTTATAATAATGACATTAATCAAAACGTTGAAACTCGTTAATATTACTACTATGTATTAAAACTACCTTAGCCGCTCAGAACTATATGTTCCATAAGGTATAGCATTACACCAGAATATATGATTATATTCTGAACCATAGCTACTCATTGTATGGACAGAATTAATACTTATAGTAATAGCACTAATCAAAACGTTGAAACTCGTTGATATTACTACTACGTATTAAAACTACCTTAGCCACTCAGAACTATATGCTCCATAAGGTATAATATTGATTCCAGAATATGATTATATTCTGAACCATAGCTACTCATTCTGTGGACAGAATTATTACTTATAGTAATAGCATTAATCAAAACGTTGAAACTCGTTAATATTAATACCACGTATTACAACTACCTCAGCCACTCAGAGCTCTATGTTCCATAAGGTATTATAATATTTATACATGAATATGATTATATTCTGAACCATAGCTACTCATTGTGTAGACAGAATTATTACTTATAGTAATAGCATTAATCAAAACGATGAAACTCGTTAATATTACTACTACGTATTAAAGATACCTTAGCCACTCAGAACGATATGTTCCATAAGGTATAATATTTACACCAGAATATGATTATATTCTGAACCATAGCTACTCATTGTGTGGACAGAATTATTACTTATAATAATGACATTAATCAAAACGGTGAAACTCGTTAATATTACTACTACGTATTAAAACTACCTCAGCCACTCACGACTATATGTTCCATAAGGTATAGTATTACACCAGAATATGATTATATTCTGAACCATAGCTACTCATAGTGTGGACAGAATTATTACTTATAGTAATAGCATTAATCAAAACGTTGAAACTTGCAAATATTACTACTACGTATTAAAACTACCTTAGCCACTCAGAACTATATGTTCCATAAGGTATAATATTCACACGAGAATATGATTATATTCTAAACCATAGCTACTCATTGCGTGGACAGAATTATTACTTATAGTGATAGCATTAATCAAAACGTTGAAACTTGCAAATATTACTACTACGTATTAAAACTACCTAAGCCACTCAGAACTATATGTTCCATAAGGTATAATATTCACACGAGAATATGATTATATTCTAAACCATAGCTACTCATTGCGTGTACAGAATTATTACTTATAGTAATAGCATTAATCAAAACGTTGAAACCTGCTAATATTACTACTACGTATTAAAACTACCTCAGCCACTCAGGACTATATGTTCTATAAGGTATAATATTTATTTATACAAGAATATGATTATATTCTGAACCGTAGCTACTCATTGTGTGGACAGAATCATTACTTATAGTCATAGCATTAATCAAAACGTTGAAACTCGTTAATATTACTACTACGTATTAAAACTACCTTAGTCACTCAGAACTATATGTTCCGTAAGGTATAATATTTACACCAGAATATGATTATATTCTGAACCATGGCTACTCATTGTGTAGACAGAATTATTACTTATAATAATGCCATTAATCAAAACGTTGAAACTCGTTAATATTACTACTACGTATTAAAACTACCTTAGCCACTCAGAACTATATGTTTCATAAGGTATAATATTACACCAGAATATGATTATATTCTGAACCATAGCTACTCATTGTGTGGACAGAATTTTTACTTATAGTAATAGCATTAATCAAAACGATGAAACTCGTTAATATATACGTATTAAAGATACCTTAGCCATTCAGAACTATATGTTCCATAAGGTATAATATTACACCAGAATATGATTATATTCTGAACCATAGCTACTCATTGTGTAAACAGAATTATTACATTTAATATCATTAATCAAAACGCTGAAACCTGCTAATATTACTACTACGTATTAAAACTACCTTAGCCACTCAGGACTATATGTTCCATAAGGCATAATAATATTTATACATGAATATGATTATATGCTGAACCATAGCTACTCATTGTGTGGACAGAATTATTACTTATAGTAATAGCATTAATCAAAACGTTGAAACTTGCAAATATTACTACTATGTATTAAAACTACCACTCAGAACTATATGTTCTCCAAGGTATAATTTTTACACCAGCATATATGGTTATATTCTGAACCATAGCTACTCAGTACACATTTTGAACAAGTATATGATTATATTCTGAACCAGAGCTACTCAGTACTCATCCACTAGATTTAACCGGCGAAAAAATAGGACACAATTTTTGGTTTACATTGATAATTGAAAAAGTTATGCAGAAAATTCAACAAAAACGTTGAAGCTTGTTAATATTGGTACTATATAAGGCTCGGTAATTTGTTTTAAAAACAAGCCGCCTTATTTTATAAATATATGAAATATATACATTGACTATCCGAGGTCTTCTTTTTCACCAGGCCTGATATAGGGGGTCGAATTTCAGATAAAATTTCCTTCTAATCTACTTGCATTCTAGGTTTCTCCATGGGATATCTGGCAGGAGACTATGTCAGGAGTCGGGTACAATTTTGATTTCTGTTAAGAAACACTTCTGAGTATTTTTTTCAGGCTCTCAAACGTTAACTACTCACCAAAAATGAAGAGCTAACGACAAAGAGTAGATAGCGTATATGTTTCATAGCGAGAAATGAGTAGCTAATATGCGATTTACACTAATATATATATATATATATATATATATATATATATATATTATTAGTTTTGCTTGAATCGGAGGTATACAAATTTCTTATTACAATTATTATAAAAGCTCAGCAACAATTAAGTCTTTCATTCTTGGTGACTTGGCAAGAATATTGAAATGCAGGACATATCCCCCTGGGCATATTCCCCCGGACATATTCCCCGGATATATTCCCCCATTTTGATTCCTTCCCAGGCAAATCCCCCTTCTGTGCAATTAGCAATCATACCACTTCAAAATGGATGCTTTGAAGTAAATGATCAATGAGCCTTCGCTAACACCTTAAATCAATTTATATGAAATAGACCAGGGATTGCGAACTTATGGCATGCGTGCCCAGCCTGGCACGCCAACAGATTTTGCTTGGCACACCACTGAACTCTAAACTTTCTTTTTTTTCATACTCTTTTTATGTTTCTTTATTTCTTGCATTCAGCAATGTTTTTCCTGCTTCAGTGTTACACAAAATTATAGTAATTGTTAGGCTTTAAGTTTTAAATTGCATTAAAAAAATGAAGCTAGCGGTAGACCGTAAATTTTTACTCTTGCATCTGATGCATCATGTTAGCCTGCTGTTATTGTAACCTCGAACGTGATCATTTGGAAGGATTCAAAGGAACAGTATTGGATATTTCGGCAGAAAATGAAGTTCTTCGAACATGAATATCGCTTCCAGACACATTTAATACACTCAAAACAGTCGCATTTGGAATTTTATAGATTTTCCGTCAAGTTAGGGCCTACTCGTGCAAATCTTTGTTCTCAACCATGAATTTGATTACCGTAAGTCTGACATTAGAAACAGATTAATCGATGATAGGGGCCTATAAGTGCCGCATGCGTGGCATTGAAAACAACAAAATACAAACCAGACATAAAACAGTTGGCATCTACTGTCCAGCAACAAAAATCACACTGACACTGTAATGTTCCATATATAATTATAATTATAAATAAATCGCATTACTAAGTGGCCTCGTCCAAAAAAAATCAGCCATGGGCATCTGGTGGGGCAAGGGGCATTTGCCCCCTGGACATTGCCGATATTTTACAAAAATTTGTTTGGATTATTATGATTATTTAACAGTCCCAAAACGATTTTCATGGCGAAAAAACACTTAATTATTTAGGTAAAGTCCTTGATCATTATTTATTTTTAAATTTTTCTCTGCAAATTTTTTCTATACAAAAACGTCATTTTTGCCCCTCCCCATGAAAAATTTGGCCCCCTAAAAATGGTGGGGCAAGGGGCATTTGCCCCTGGACATTGCCGATATTTTACAAAAATGTGTTTTGATTATTATGATTATTTAACAGTCCCAAAACGATTCTCATAGAAAAAACACTTAATTATTTAGGTAAAGTCCTTGATCATTATTTATTTTTAGATTTTTCTCTGCCAATTTTTTCTATACAAAAACGTCATTTTTGCCCCTCCCCATAAAAAATTTGGACCCCTAAAAATATTTGGCCCCCTAAAATATTCCTGTGGACGCCCATGGCAATGACTCTTCAATATTAGGTTTTACTTTTTGGGGTGCTTCATTCCGTGTTCACTGGTTCAATAAAATGTCTGGCACGCGAAATTTTCCACTCTATTTAAGAACTATTTTCTGGCACGCGAGCTAAAAATAGACAGAAATAGACAGCCATCTGGAGCCGATGAATTGTCACCTGCGAACTTCAGACCGGTCTCAAATTTAATGTTCGTATCAAAAGTACTCGAGCGTATTGCCAATCACCAGCTGACCGAGTACCTGTCTGAATCTCGTTTTCTTCCTCGGTTTCAGTCTGCCTACAGGCTTGGCCATTCCACCGAGACTGCGCTCCTTAAAGTGTTCTCAGACGTAGTCTCAGGCCAACTGGTGCTTCTGTTACTACTTGATATGTCAGCTGCATTTGACATAGTCGACCACGACATCTTAATTCAGCTACTGTCGCGCTCCTTTGAAATCAAGGACAGAGCGCTCAGTTGGCTTGAATGCTACATAAAAGGGCAAACACAATCTGTCCTCTTGGCAGGGGAGGAGACACCTGCGGTGTGCCACAGGGATCAGTGTTTGGTCTTCTCCTATTTGTACTATATACGGCTGATGTGGAGAAAATCATAGAAGCACATGGCCTCCTCCATCACTTCTATGCGGATGATACACAGCTTTACTTCTTGTGTGAACCATCACAAACAGCTGAACTGAACAGAGAGTGCTGCTCTGTATCGAACGCATTTCAGAGTGGATGACGTCTAACTGTCTCAAGCTAAATCCAACAAAGTCTGAGTTTCTATGATGCACCACCCTCCGGCGTCGCAATCTACATGACAGCAGTACATTCACGCTTGGTGTTGCAGAAGTTCCACCAGCTGACACCATCCGCAACCTTGGGGTACAGTTTGACAGCTGTATGACCATGTCAACTCATTCGAGGGTGTTTTTACCAACTGCAGCGCATAAAAGCTATATGCAGATTCATTCCAACCTCAGCCGCCATCATCTTGGTAAACAGCTTCATTGTCTCCGGGGTTGACTATTGCAACAGCTTGACCAGCTGCTTGGAACAGTCTTCTTGACCATGTGAAGAATGCGTTCTCTGTGGAGACATTCAAATCACAGCTCAAAACCTATCTGGGGTCATTGCATAATTACGTAACGCTCGAGGGTGGGTGGGTCGGGTCCTTTAAAACGTTACGAAATGTTACGTGGGTGGGTGGGTGTATGGAGATGAACGTTAATTAAGTTATAAATGAATTTTAAATTTACATCTACTGACGCTTTAGACACGATGTAATCGAAGTTCAAACTTCGTGCCATTCATTTAAAACTTAACTAAAACACGCAATAGTATAAATCAACACTAAGTTAGTGTTTAATATACTCTTGCAGTGCAATCAAAGTTCAAACTTATTGAATATTATCTGACATTGATTGAAACCTGAGGACAAATGGAAAATGCGGTATATAAATTTACGCATTGCCGCTGAAGATCCAATACCAGCAGATCGTCATTTTTGCTAACTGTGTGCGCTTCTTCTTCTTCAAGATACCCGGACATTACGAATCAAATCAAACTCAGACAGCCGTACCCATTTGATCTACATGTATATTGTCCATCTGCCTCAATGGAAGATTTGCAAAAGAGACAATGTAAGCTTTGCGGTATGAATTTTCCAACTGTTGTCGCCAAGACAAATCATTCTCGCGACTGTCAAAGACGAAAACCGAAAACCTAAGTACCGACAGTTACCGAAGACGCGAAGAGGCAAATAAGATCCGGCAGCACACGCCAGTGAAAGTTCAGATCAACATATCTGTTCTCCCGTTTGTGTAAACGGAAAACCGCTGTTCGAATTGTTTGGAGCTTTCATAGTTTAACCGTCGGAACAACATGGTAATTCTCCTTGGATTCCTGACCTCGAAGAACCACATTAAAGCATATTTTACTTAGTGGACACGAATTTGAAACATGTAAAATTGAATCCCAACAAAAACTGAGCAATATTTGTATTAATAATTATCGAAGTGCTTAGACTAAGCAAATAATTAATTAATCTTAATTTTGATTAATTATTAATATTTTAGTCCATGAAACTTTTCAGCAGTGTGTAAAACTTTTGACGCAAAACTTTAAAAACAAAATTGCATGTCAAACATGACTGTCATTTATATAGGCCCTAAATAAAAAATTCTATATATTTTAGGCCTACTGTCAAATTCTAATTCACATACTATATTAAATTCGCTATAAAATATGAATTATGACTGCGCGTTCACATAGTAAATCTAAAATGATTTTTCGTAGCAATAATTACCTGGGGTAGGTGGGTGGGTGGGTGTAGGGAAACGTAACGAAGCGTTACAGGGTGGGTGGATGGGTCAAAAACAGTCATTTTCGGCGTTACGTAATTATGCAATGACCCCTCTCTTCAAATAGTCATATGACTGCCAATGAACTCGTGTACAGCGCCCTTTCCTTCGGCCTCAGCTGTGCTACGGCGCTATACAAATCGCCTTATTATTTTTTTTTTCCCCCGAGGTACATATGATCCCTCGGGAGTTCAAAAATTAGGGGGGCATTGTTCTGGAATGGCTAGTCTTCGCAGATGGTTTTATCGGTGCAAAAGGTGCTAACAAAAGCGACAGCATTGAAGCGTTGGATTGCCATAGATAAGCACTGATAAAGGAAAGTAGTCTCTCTATTGTCTCCTGATATTTGGGCCAGGCGGTAGCCGAGGAGGTTGATCAGTGCGAGGCCTTCCTGATTTATTGGACCCAGAGTTTCAAAGGCCAAGGGCACAAAGCAATATGATGACAAAATGGCAGTATATTTGGATGTTATTATTATTATTATTATTATTATTATTATTATTATTATTATTATTATTATTATTATCTTACTGCAGCACCTTGCAGGTACAATGCATGTTGGGTGATCTGAGTGGCACTGTATAAGTGTTTGGTTACAATACGAGATGGCATCCCCCATCGAAGACACGCGAACATGGACATTCAGTTTTGAGAAACTTGGGACAAGTAGGCATATTAGCCCATAATTTTAGCTTATATTTGTAGAGAAATGAGTAGGTTCAAGTACAGGACATGATGTTTTGATCATTAAAACAGTGAGTTTATTTATTTCCGTATAGTGGTCAAATTTATTAACCACTCACCTTGTCACCTTGTGCCGTCAGCTCGTGGAACTCTAGCGACCGTCATGACCAGCCTCCTCCATTCCTCCCTGTTCCGTACCGCGTCCCTTAGTTGTGCAAGGTTCATCGCTGTCCTCCTGTGTATCTCCTCCATCCATCGAGTTCTCGGGCGGCCTCTTTTCCTCACCCCCTCTCCGCATGCCAGCATCATCTCCTTCTCCATCTCGTCTGCTCTCATCACATGTCAAAAATACATCAATTTCTGTCTGATGGCCCTTTGTTGTAGTGTCATGTCTCCTCTTAGTTGTCCTATCTCCTGGATTACAGATACATTTGTTCTCTTTTCTCTCCACGATATTCCCAGCAGCCTTCTTTATATCCACATTTCACACGTGTCGATCTTATCTTCTGTCGCTTTTGTTTTTGTCCACGTCTCGCTTCCGTATAGCACTATCGGGAACATCATTGACTTCACCAACCCTGTTTTTGTCTCCATGCTCACATGCCTGTCTCTCCAAATCTTTTCCATTGCGGATTTTCCTAGTGTTATTCTCCGTCTCACCTCCGGTTCACATCTTCCCTCTCTTTTGATCATTGAGCCCAGAAAAGAAAAACATGTTACGACCTGTATTTCCTCTCCATCTATCTCGAATGTTTCCCACTCTGCCGTTGTCATGATCTTGGTCTTCTTGATGTTGAAGTATAACCCTGCTTTCTCGCTTTCTTTCCTTAGTCTTCGTATGAGTTCTGCGAGGTCATCTTTTCTTCCGGCCAAAAGCATTGTGTCATCTGCATACCTTAGATTATTTAGTATTTGTCCTGCCATCTTCACCCTTTCCGCCGCCGTTTCCAGCTCTGCCATTCGGATTATTCTTTCAGCGTATAGATTGAACAAAACCGGAGATAGTATGCACCCCTGTCTCACTCCTTTCCTATCTTGAATTTTCCAGTGTCGCCGTGTTCCGTCCTAACCACTGCCTCCTGGTTCTCATATAAGCTCTTAAGCAACATGACGAGATGCGTTGGTATTCCCATCTCCTTTAGGGTTCTCCACATTATTGAATGATTTATGCAGTCAAAAGCTTTGCTGTAGTCAATGAAACAAAGGTGTACCTCCTGCCCGTACTCCCACTGTCTCTCCATTATCCACCTCAAATTTGCGATGTGATCTCGTGTTCCCCGCCCCTTCCTGAAGCCTGCCTGATTTGCCGGCAGCTCTCTCTCCACTGTACTCTCCATTCTTTTGTGTATTATCTTGAGCAGTATTTTGCTAGTATGCGATATCAATGCTATTGTGCGGTAGTTTCCGCAGTCCTTGGCATCACCTTTCTTAAAAGTTGGTATGAAGACCGAGTTCTTCCAGTCCTTCGGCCATTCTCCCGTTTCCCATATCCTGTTGCACAGGAGCGTTATTTTCCTTATCATTTCGTCTCCTCCAGCCCTGATCATCTCTATAGGTATCCCATCCGTCCCCGGTGCCTTGTTGTCCTTTAGCTGCCGTATTGCCCATTGAACTTCTCTTTCAAGTATCGCAGGTTCTTTTTCATAGGTTTCTTTATTGATCTGTTCTTCTTTTACCCTAAGGTCTTTCCTGTACAGTTCTTCCTTATATTCTCCATCTATCTTTAACTCCCTCCGCATCCTTGTAATTGTAATTGTAACCGAAAACTTATGTAGCGCCACTCAAATCAGCGGCACTTTCAACCCGCATCAATGCCGGCACCGGCAAAAAGGAAAGTTTTCAGGCGTCTTCGGAACTGGAGAGGGGAGAGGGCAAGAAGCTCTTGGCGGAGAAACAAGGGGAGACAGTTCCAAGCAGAGGGGCCAACATAGGCGAAACTTCTGGATTGTGCCGTGGAAGATCGCATGCGAGGGACAACCATAAGGCCGCGAGCCGAAGATCGCAAGGAAGCCCTCGCAGGCAAGGAAGAAACAAGTATCCGAATACAATACAATACAATACAATCCATACATGTATACAGTAGAAGCACATGATAACAGTTTTACAGGAGTCGAATATAACTGTATTTAAGCGGCAGCCACACGGCGCCAACATGGTCTGCTATTCATTTAACCACCACCACCTAGCGAGTGGAAGGCTGAAAAACTTACGGGGTCTGCAGGGTTCGATCTTGGATCCTTCAGCTCTTCACGCCAGTGTGTTATCCATTACTCTCCGGACCCCCCCAAGCACCTTACCTCTGAACACTATTATTAAACTATCACACAACTCAGCAGTGAGTCCATGGATTACTCATCCTTCAATCTGGCCTCAAGTGTAGACAGTCGCTGCCTGGACAGGTGGTACTGACACATTCTGCAGCTGGACTTGGGGGGTTTGCGTCAACCCTACGTACGCAGGTGGGGGGGAGGAAAGTAAGTGTGCGTACAGGGAGGGGTCCAATTTTTCCCGATTTTTGCGTATGTAATGTATGGATGGCCCCTAAAGAATTACTCTTTTATATGTTCACATTCTGGTAATGGATTTGAGCGTTTCCGTAGCATGCTGTCACATTTACCATTTCTCTTTGACACCTGTTGGATCTTCTGACAGAAGTGTAGATGCACCCGACCTGCACCTTTGCTGGAAGGCAACCTTCCATAGACTATGCTCGATGAGGTTGTATTCGTGTAAGTGGATAATGTCCTGAGTTGTAAGGTTTGGCAAAACTTGTTTTATTGTAATTGTAATTGTAATTGTAACCGAAAACTTATATAGCGCCACTCAAATCAGCGGCGCTTTCAACCCGCATCAATGCCGGCACCGGCAAAAAGGAAAGTTTTCAGGCGTCTACGGAACTGGAGAGGAGAGAGGGCAAGAAGCTCTTGGCGGAGAAACAAGGGGAGACAGTTCCAAGCAGAGGGGCCAACATAGGCGAAACTTCTGGATTGTGCCGTGGAAGATCGCATGCGAGGGACAACCATAAGGCCGCGAGCCGAAGATCGCAAGGAAGCCCTCGCAGGCAAGGAAGAAACTGGGTTGCAAAAATTCATTAGGTAAGACGGAGCAGAGGCAGTAAGGCAGTTGCGCATGAGAGTGAGGGTTTTAAACTGAATTCGCTGTTGAGCAGGGAGCCAGTGGAGGGAATCACGGATAAAGGCAGAAATGTGGGCAAACTTAGGAATGTCACCTATAAGCCGAGCAGCAGCATTAAGGATAGTCTGGAGTTTGTGCATATTGGAGGAGGAAAGGCCAATGTACACAGCATTGCCAAAGTCTACCCTAGTGCAGATCAGAGCATGGACCAGTGTAGTAACAGCATGAAATGAAAGAGACTTGCGGATGGATCGGAGCTGGCGTAGATGATAAAAGCAAGATCTGGATACAAGGTTAACTTGATCAGTAAAGGAGAGGGTAGGGTCAAGGACAATCCCCAAGTCACGAACAGAGCAGGAGAATTGAATGAGGGCAAACCTATGATGTAGAGATTCAAAATCAATCTTACTGAGTTGGAGGCGACCACCGAGCCAGATAAACTGAGTCTTGTCGGGGTTCAGCCGCAAGCGATTAGAGGAAAGCCAAGAATCCAGAGCAGAGGCTGCTGCTAAGATGCGTTCGACCATTTGGACAGCAGAAGAGGCTGGACCATGAATTAGAGACTGGGTGTCATCAGCATACTGATGAGACGAAACCCCATACTGCTGGAAAATCCCCCCAAGGTCCGAAGTATATAGGATGAAGAGCAGAGGAGCAAGAACAGAGCCTTGGGGGAGACCATAGGAGGTAGTGGCCCAAGGAGTACGATGTGATCCAAAGACCACAGATATGGACCTGTCAGAGAGGAAAGAGCGGAACCATAGAAGGGCACTATCAGAGATACCGAAGGATATAGATAGCCGATTTAAGAAAATAGAGTGGTCTACCGTGTCAAAGGCTGCGCTGATATCATAGAGAGCTAACAGGGTGACATGACCACGGTCAAGAGCTTGGAAGATGTCAGCTAGGAGCCGGACTAGTAGGGTTTCAGTTGAGTAGGATTTCCTAAACCCAGATTGAAATGGAGGCATGAGGGAATTAGATTCGAGGTAGTGGACCAATTGAAAAGCAACACACCGTTCCAGGAGCTTAGAAAGGAAAGAAAGGTTGGAGATGGGCCTAAAATTAGCTGGAGAATTAGGATCCAGACCTTGACGCTTAATGGAGGGAAAGACGACAGCCCGCTTGTGGGAGACAGGAACAGAACCCTGGGTCAGAGAGGAATTACAAAGTAATTGCAAAAACGGACCAAAGTCATCAATGAAATCCTTAAGTAAAAACGGAGTCAACAGTTCCAATTCACAAGACTTAGAGGGGGAGTCTAAAACTAGTTGACGGATGGTAGTTAACTGAAGAGGGTCCCAGGCTGATAGCGAAGAAGTCGTAGGTAGAAACGATGGAGGTGGAGCATTAGCTGTTGCTTGGCGTGTTGAGTCAATCTTAGTCTGAAGGAATTTCAGGAAATCGGTAGCCGTAAACGATGACTGAGTCGGAAGACGAGGAGTAGATGAACGACCAAGGACGTCAGAGAGCGCGGCCCAGAGATGGCGCGAATTCCCCTTCTCACGCTCGATCAGAGACTCCCAGTAAGCAGTCTCTCTGTCGCGAAACTCCTGCTGCATGTTCCGTAGGTGGTCAATCCAGAATTAGACGGTCAGACGGATTGCGTGTATGTCTAAATTTGCGCTCCAGACGTCTAACGTTCCGACGCAACGCGCGGCATTGGTGGTCGAGCCATGGTTGCAAGGGCCTGGAGCGAACACGGTGATGACGAAGCGGCAGAAGGGAGTCAACGATCATGTTCCCTTCTCCGCTTCTTAGTGTGCCCATTCTTGGTGTGAATTTGCCAGTCAGCATTTTTACTTTAGCAAACATTTCCCTTGTTTTTCCTCTTTTGCCTTCATCCTCCATTTCTTTGCATGTTTTGGCCAGGAAATCTTCTTTGCTTTCCCGCGCCAGTTTTTTGAACTCTTTATCCAAGATCTTGACCCTTTCTCTCTGCTGATCTCGCTGCCCTCCGTTCCTCTGCTACTCTAACTGCTTTCTCTGGTAACCATATTGTTGTCTTTTTTCTTCTCTTCTTTGGAATGAAATCCTCGGCTCCTTCGTGTATTATCATTAACCACTAAATGTGGGCATATCGAATTTGCAAAGGAGGGAATATGTCCAGGGAAATATGTTTGGGGAATATGTCCCAGAGAATATGTCCAGGGTATATGTTTGTTCCCCAGAATATTGACTTGGAACAATTACTGTTTCTTGTAGGCATTGTCACCTGGCCAGTCAAATACGACATGGTGCTTTTACTGTCATCAGAAACTGACTGTCGCTGCTAATAATGGTCGCTTTGTTAAACTGTCTGCAATGACACAGATAGGTTAGTGATGCCAACACATACAGACATCTGACCAGATGATAATAATAATTACAACTGTCTGATCAAATCAAGTTAATTTGAAAGTTTTACTGCCATTTTTAAAGGACTTCTTGGATGATTTTTGCCATTCTTTCTGTTGTATCGTATCTAGTAATTTATAAGGCGCCTCTTGCAGCATAAACTATTCAGAGGTGCCCTCAGCGCAGGAGCCCCGTGGAAACAGAAACATCTTCAGCGAGCGAGTAGATGTCGGGGAGATTCCCGTCATGAGCTTAATTCTTAATGGAGGGGGAAGACCATTCCAGGCAGAGGGATCTGTGACAGCAAAAGCTTGACGTTGGACCAGAGTGGTCCTAGTACGAGGGACAAAGAGATCAAGACAGCCAGTAGAGCGCAAAGGACGAGCCGAAGTTGCAGCGAGAGGTTGCTACATAAAGTCGGAGAGGTATTTAGGGGAAAGCTCTAGCTGGGACTTTGAAACCAGAAGGAGGATCTTATACAGGGTACGCGAAGTAATCGGGAGCCAGTGTAGGACTTCAGTCATATGTGTGGAGATATGAGCAAGCGAGGAAGACATGCTATGATCCTAGCAGCAGCATTTAAGACTGACTGGAGGGGGGAAGAGGCATAGCATGAGGAGACCGAGGAGAAGCGAGTTACAGTAATCAACCCAAGAGCAAATGAATGAATGCACAATGGAGGTAAAGACAGTAGGTAAAGTGGATCGCCTGATAGTTCTCAGTCGTCTCAGTTGGAAGAAGCAGGAGCGAGTCAGAGTCGAGATGTGTTCAGCAAAGGTGAGCGAGGAGTCAAGAGTGACACCCAGATCGCGCACACTTGAGTAGGTATAAGAGGGAAACTTGAGGGCCAGCAGTGAATAATCAAGCTTATTTAGCTGTTGCTTAGTCCCAAACCAAATCAACTGGGTCTTGGCAGAATTTAAACAAAGTCAGTTTGCTGATATCCAAAGGTGCAAGTCATGGGAAAGTGCATCAATGGAGGAAACAATGGAAAGTTGATCAGCTGGTGGACCGTCGACAAAAGCTTGTGCGTCATCAGCATAGAGGTGGCCCGTCGCAGCATGTTTGGTAAAAATCTGGGAAATGTCAGCTGTATAGAGAATATAAAGGATAGGCCCAAGTACTGAGCCGTGGGGTACACCAAATCTAACCTTGACCCATTGAGATCTAGGGTCACCAAAGACAACCATCTGGGAGTGATCAGAAAGAGAGGATTTAAACCAGAGAAGAGGAGTGTTAGAGATGCCACAGGATAGCTGCAAACAACGTAGAAGGATCTCATGATCGACCATATCAAATGCTGGAGAGACATCAAAAAGAGCTAAGAGCGAGAGATGGGATTGATCAATAGCCATATAGATCTCAGACAAGAGAGACAGGAGGGCAGTTTCAGTGGAATGACAACCCCGAAAACCCGTCTGGACTGGAGGAAGAAGGCCTGCTTGTTCAAGATAAGGAAGGAACTGAAGGGAGACAAGTCTCTCAAGAGTCTTTAGAGAGGAAAAAAAGATGAGAGATAGGCAGGTAATTTTGACAAGCAGTTGAAACGAGGTTAGATTTCTTTAGGGTGGGAAACACAATGGATTGTTTTTTGCAAAGCTGGGAGGTGGCCCTCAGTAAGCGATCTGTTGAATAAATAGACAAGAAACGGAGCTAAAACATCTAAAACGTTAACTGTGATAAAAGGGGGAAGTGGGTCGAGTTTGCATGATTTATGATTAGATGATTTAATTACACGGGAGAGTTCGGTTACAGAGATCGGGTGGAACCCATCAAAATTAGATTCCGTTCGAGAATATTGAGGAGGATGTGCATCAGCAGGGAATGTACGTAACTTGTCAATCTTCTGCGTCAGCGTTTGAAGAAAGTCGATCGTCTGCAGAAAAAGCTGGAGCGCTTGGCGAGCGAGGAGCGCGCCCCAACAAACCGGAAATCGTTGACCAGAGTCTTTTAGGTTGTCTTTGTGTTTGAAGACCAGGCTCTCACAGTAGTCGGATTCCTTCTGATGGTAGAGGCGGTGTAGAGACCGTAGTTGGCTTATCCATTAACGGTGATCTGCAGGGTCATGAGAGCGGCGGTAGCGTCTTTCTGCACAATGAGCACGACGGCAAGTTTGTCGACACTCGGCATCAAACCATACAGCAATTGGTCTGTGATTGGAGCAGATTTTCCGTAGCAGTAGCATCTTGTTTAGAAGCTGGGTCACTGTAGAGGAGTAGAGGTCAAAGAGGTCTTCAAGGGAGAGTGCATCAAGGAGAGAAGGTTCCGATGAGAGCTTTGAGTCATGAATGGCGTTCTAAATGCATCGTAATCGAGAGACTTCCATCCACGTACCATATGGATCGTGTGTAGAGGGAGTGAGTGAGGCGATGGGAGAATGAAGTCAGCGAGTGAATGATCGGAAACAGTTGGAGGATGCACATGGAGAATTGGAGATCTAGTATCGTGGTGTCATCAGCTGTGAGAATTAGGTCGAGAATGCCTCGACAGAGATGAGTCGTTTCCTTGACATGTTGGAGGAGGCCAAATTGCTTTAGTAGGTCCTGAAAGTGGGTGGTGGTGGAATTGTCAAGGTCCTCGAAGTGGATGTTAAAATCACCAACGATAATCAATAGTACGTATCGCTTTCACCATGTTGGCGCCTGCATCACGTATGACCAAGTGGACACGTTGTTTTTCAATATTCCAGCGATTCATCATGTCCAGCAGAGCATCAGCTAGTCGAGTTTCAGTGTACTGTCCATCAAACTTTTGACAATGAGGGACAGCAGCTTGGCATGCAAATTTGTCATCAATTCAATGTGCCGTTAAGCTCACGAAAGATGTTGTCATTGTCTGCGCTGTCCAAGTATCTGTAGTTAGACACAAAATTTTGCCTGGCTGATGCCATCAGCCTGGACACGACCCCTCACTGTATCGTACATCGCAGGTATGATTTTTTCAGTGAAGAATTTGAGGCTTGGTAGCACGTATCTTGATTCAAGTACATCTATCAGTTCTTTAAAGCCACTATCTTCCACAATTGAATATGGCTGGATGTCAATGGCATTCATTTTTCCGATGGCCCGGTGCACTTTTTGTGCCTCTGGGCTGTCGATAGACCACTTTTTTCTTGTTAATGATGTCACTGAGCGTTTGCCGAGTCCTTCCCGTCTGCTGAATGCCAGATGTCGAACTTGCTGAGGCTGATGCTGCTGCTTTCTGGTTATGACCTGTTTGTACTCGTCCGGGTGTTTGTACAACAAATGGTTATTCAGTGGAGTTGTTGTGAATGACTTCGTTGAACTACCGCCACGAGAAATGACTGCGTTGCACAACTGGCACATTGCTTTTGTTTCATCATTGCAAATCTTGAAAAATTTCCAAATTGGACTTCGCTTATCCATCACTTAACTAACCAACTGTAATTTGAATTTAATGTAAAATTAACTAATAAGTTTAACTAAGAATTGACCTGCTCAAGCCTCAAACGCTGATCATTAACATTCACTCACTGTACACAAAGAATGAGACTACTGACACTGCGATACCTCAGTCCAGGCAGTAGGCAACGCCTGGCTGCAACCACAGTATATATCATGTTAATGAGAGAGTTACTTCAGTCCACTCGCAATAGCAGGCTAGTAGTCGCATATGCAGAAACAGATGTCATGTGACCACTATTCGTATTCAGTCCGACCGTTACTATTCAGCTGAATACCAAATAGCTATTTGGCCCACTATTCGACCACGAAGCGAATATGAAGCGAATGTTCGGTACAGCCCTAGTTGGGACATATTGAGACAAAATTTAGCAATGACAACAACATACTTCAGGATCAGAAACCTCCTTTGGTACCTTTTCGCCTAGTGGGTCTAGGGTTGCCAGGTGTCCGGTAATGAACCGGACAGTCCGGTATTTAGACAATCTGTCCGGTCAGAAATGTCAGACGTTACCGGACATGGCGGTGTCCGGTAATTTGCGGTAAACATTAATTGTTAACAATAAGTGCTGGAATACATCATTATCGGAATACCTGGACATCATAAATCAATAACAATTACATTTACAAGTATTTATCAAATTTTATTTGAAATTTACAATGACAAAATTACGAACTGTACTGTACAGTTTACAGTGCGTAAACGTTCGTTTATAACGATTTACGAGTTAATGCATCATAATTGTAATTGTAACCGAACATTTATATATCGCCATTCAGATCAGAGGCGCTCTCGACCCACATCAGAGCCAGCACCGGCAAAGAGAAAACTTTTCAAGCGTCTACGGAACTGAACGGAGAGAGAGCAAGAAGCTGTTGGTGGAGGGTCTGGGGAAGACTGTTCCAGGCTGAAGGACCCGCACAGGCAAAGCTTTTGGATTGGGCCGTGGAAAAGTGCAGACGTTACGTGGAACAACCATAATGCCACGGGCCGAGGATCGCAAGGAAGCCCTTTCAGGCAAGGCAAAACCAAGGTGAAGAAATTCATTAGGTAAGACGCAGTAGGCAGTTGCGCATGAGGGTGAGGGTTTTGAACTGAATTCTCTGTTGGGCAGAGAGCCTGTGTAGGGAGTTATGAATAAAGGCAGAGATGTGGGCAAACTTAGGAATATCACCTATAAGCCGAGCAGCAGCATTAAGAATTATAGACTGAAGTTTGTGCATATTGGAGGGGTTAAGGCCAATGTACACAGCATTGCCAAAGTCAACCCGAGTGCATATCAAAGCGTGGACCAGTGTAGTGACAGCATGAACCAAAGGACACCTGCGGATGTAGGCTATCGATGAAAGAAGCTGGTGTAGATGAAAAAAGCAAGATCGGGATACAATGTTGATCTGATCGGTCAAGGAAAGGGTAGGGTCGAATAGAATCCCCAAGTCACGAACAGAGGAGGAGAACTGAATGAAGGGATCCTGAGATAAAGTGATTCCAAATCAATCTTGCTGTGTACAGTGTAAATTGTCTAAGTGAGGTTATGCGCCGAATTCACCGATAGACGGTATGGCTAACATAGGGCCTAATTGTCATTTCTTTTGTCAAAAATTCAGAAGAGAACATATAAGCATGTTTCTACATTTTTTAAGTTTCGACTTTTTAAAGCTACCATAAGTCTTATTATTACTTTTTTCAATAGTACAAACCACAGTGTAGTATATTTAACATTTGTATAAATCATACTGTTTTTAATCTTCATTTTAAAAGTAACTTTTCAATTTTTACTGGTGTTTCGTTATCTTGTCAGCTTCAGGGGGCTTCACCCTTCTGACCCTCTGAGGGCTCTGAACAGAGGTTTCCCCAACGCCTCTGGACCGATATGGGGGTATCGCCTCCAAACCTTCATGACGCGCTCGCCATAGTCCGGTAATTTCTTCAAGACTACCTGGCAACCCTAAGTGGGTCACAAAACCCGGTCACATAGTTCAAATAACTGGACTGTTTTTTATGTTGATTTGAGACAACAAGTTAAAAATTATGCTTTACTTTAAATAATTAAAATAATGGATTTATTTTAGATGCAAAGAATGCATGCACATTGGAAGTGCAAGGACGTGTGAAGGCAGTTAAGGATCCCGCCATTGTTGAAGGAAAACCACTTCCAAACGACGGAACATGTACACACTTTAAGAAAAGCTTCCGGTGGTTTAGGTAAGCAGCAATAGAGAGCTGATATCTGTGTCAAAATTCATTCAGTTTTAATGTGAGTTAATATTTTAATACTTCGTAAAATAATTGGATCATCAAACAAAAAATCATGCGAACTAGACCCTCTCCCCCATTTATTTTGGTGAACATATTAGATGATTTATCTCCATTTCTAGTTTACATATTTAATAGGTCGCTTTCTGAGGGTTATCTACCTGCTTCCCAAAAACGAGCTAATATTGTTTTCCCAACCTTGAAAAAGCAAAACCTTGACCAAAATGCCTGTCAAAATTATCGGCCCATTTCCCATCTTTCTTTCCTGTCAAAGACCCTTGAAAGACTAGTTTCACTTCAGCTACTCCCTTACTTTGAGCAAGCTGGGCTTCTGCCGGCCGCCCAATCTGGCTTCAGGGGCCACTATTCCACCGAAACTGTTCTCTTATACCTACTGGTTGATATTTATACAGCTATTGATCACTCTCATCTTTCTCTTGTGGCGCTTTTTGATGTCTCATCTGCATTTGACATGGTTGACCATGAGATCCTGCTTCAGCGACTGGAACTGTCCTATGGCCTCTCTGGTGTTCCTCTTCTTTGGTTTAAGTCCTACCTCTCTGACCGCTCACAGTTGGTTGTCCTTGGTGAAACCAGGACTCAGTGGACAGAGGTTGAATTTGGTGTTCCCCAGGGCTCGGTGCTTGGTCCCATCCTATGCATCCTCTTCACTGCTGATATCCCATCTCTATTTACTAAACATGGGGCAAATGGCCATCTTTATGCAGATGATGCTTAGGCTTTGGTACATGGTACAACTGATCAACTCTCCCTTGTTTGCTCCATTGACCATCTTGTCTCTGACCTTCACTACTGGATGTCGACTAACCGTCTCTGCCTAAACACTGCTAAGACTCAATTGATCTGGTTTGGGATTAGACAGCAGCTTGCTAAACTCAACTTTCCATTGCTGACTGAGAAACTTCCTGCTTACACCTACTCTTCCACCGTCCGCAACTTGTGTGTCACACTTGACTCCTCCCTCACATTCACAGAGCATATCTCCAACATAACTCGCTCCTGCTTCTTTCAACTGAGGCGTCTCAGGGCCATCAGACGCTCGGTCTCACCTTCTGTCTTTACCACCATAGTTCACGCATTTGTCTGCTCACACTTGGACTACTGCAACTCGCTCCTCATGGGTCTCCCCAAGCAGCGTCTCTCCCCCCTTCAATCTGTTCTAAATGCTTTTGCCAGGCTCATCGCTCGACTCCCCAGGTTTGCCCATATCTCTACTTACATGCTTGATGTCCTTCACTGGCTCCCTATTGCTGCACGCATCCGATATAAGATCCTCTTTCTTGTCTCTAAATCTCAGCAGCCTACTGCCCCGAAATATCTCTTGAACTATCTGCAAAAACCGCTATCTGCATCTTCTTCTTGCTCATTGCGCTCTGTAAATCGGCTTGATCTTTTTGTTCCCAGGGCTAAAACTGCCTTGGCCCAGCACTGGGTGTTTGCTGTAGTGGGTCCCACGATATGGAATGACCTTCCCCCTGTGCTCAGGGCCAAACTAATGACTGGCTTTTCCTCATCGGTCTCCCGTTCCCTAAAAGCAAAGCTCGAGGGTACGTACCATACGTATTCTATTTTTTGAAAGGTACGTACGTTTTTTAACGTACCCTATTTTAGGGTACGTAACCGATACAAAAATACGTTAACCACGTCATTGCTCATTTAGCCTCATTATAAGAATGTTCAATTTAATTTAAGCAAACAATCACAACCCAATATACAGCGTAGTAAATTGCTGCAATGCTATATTGTAGGTCTATGTTTATCCAGCATACATTGCACTTAATGCACTAATGTCAGTCAGTCGGCTCAGTTCTGCTGCAGCACTTCAAAGTCCAACTCCAAGCAAAAGGTTGAACAGTTGAACAACCGCTACTTGACTTAATGTACACTAATCTGAACTGCTATTCCCAGAATCTGACTCGGAATCGTCAGTCTCACCGTCAGTGTCATCGGGCAATTCCCAAGGAGCGTATGGCTCTTCATGCAGATTACGATTACGATTATATCAATGAGCCTTTATTGTGTTGGCGTGGATGAAGACTACCTTTTGCATGGTGGTGGGTTTGAGACTGCAACGCCGCTTGCTCTGAACAAACCCGAACAAATTTACTGCTACGCTACCGGAGGTACCGGTTTAAATGACGCATACTGTTGACGTCAGATCATACGTAGGCTATGGGTCGCCGAGTAAACCATAAATAAAATTTTCGTGTATGATACGTACCATACGCGTATTGTATTTTTTGAAAGGTACGTACGGATTTTAACGTATTCTATTTTAGGGTATGCGTACCCTCGAGCTTTGCCTAAAAGGCATTTTTGTTTCCCCGGGGCTTCTGTGCTGAATAGTTATTCTGCGAGAGGCGCTTTATAAATTTCTAGATACAATACAATACAATACAATTAGAAGTTATGTTAATGAAGCCAAATCCATGAGGCATTGATTAAAGCTGAGGCTAGGATCTATAAGGGAGTGACCAGAACCTAGATACACTTTGGTGACCATTGATATATTTTTTTATAATTTAAGTTACAGCAATGTTGCTAGTGATGTTGATAATCATGATAAAAGTATATAATGAAACTGATGATGAAGGCGATGATAATAATATTATTAGTAAATTATTAAATTATTATTATTATTGCAATCAGCATGTCGTAGAGGATGTGCTGGACATGGCTGCCCTCGCTGTTGCTTTCCCTCATTTCACCTTCTCCACTGTTGTTCGTGACCTTGGTGTCACCTTAGACCAAGAGGTTACCTTTGCTACCCACGTCAACCACCTCAGTAATGATTGCTTCAACCAACTGTGCCAGCTGTGTTCTGTTGCTTGCTTGCTTACTCCCTCTGCTACATCCACACTTATCCACTCCTTTGTCACAACTAGACTTGACTATTGTTGTTCACTTTATGCTGGTCTCCTTGCTAGCCATCTGAGGTGCTTGGATCGGGTCCTACCCAAATTTGGCCATGTCTCGAGCTATATGCGTGATGTTCTCCACTGGCTTCCTCTTGAGCGGCGTATCACATACAGGTTGGCTGCCCTAGTCTGGCACTGCTTGCTAGACCTTGCTCCGCTCTATCTTCACGAGTTCTCAGCATGTGGGGCTCTCGATCCCTTCACTCCTCTGAGCAGGGCTTGCTCTCTGTTCCTTTTGCCCATAGTTCTACCAGGCAGCATCGAGCCTTCTCAGTGGTGGGCCTGGAATAGCCTTGCCTTATCACTCCGCTTGCTCTTCAGAACCTTTTCTTCCACCTTCTTTTCTTGCCTCAAGACCGCTCTATTCAGCCGTGCTGGAGTTGGAAGCACCTCTGAGTAGTTCTTTTTGAATAGGCGCTATATAAATGTTTGTTATGAATGAATGAATATGTTGATGCCCTTACTTTGGGATATCACCAGGATATAGTAGGTAGCACATGATGTTGAGTTTATTTCCAATTTTGAGTCTACTTATAGACCTCCATCCAAATGGCAGTAAGTGCAAATTGTTTTCCTCTGGTAGTAGCACCGAGGACCTTTTCTTCTGGTCTGATTTCCAGCTGCAGTATTGGGATAATCACATTTGATTTCATATGAGGAATACCCCTTGGAACACCACTATTCAAAGGACAGGGCATTAGATGTGGTTCTTGGACAGTAATGTGGGCTTCTGATTTATACCATTCAGAACCTCCACTGTCTGTCTTCTCAAAGCGCCTCAATTTGTTAAGAGAAACTATTAATAGGTGCTGTCTATGCCCTAGCCAAAACGATGTTGAATGTCACTGAGAAATGTATAGGGCTTACTTTATGTAAAATCAAACATTGCTGAGATGACTAGAGGAGTCACCAGTGGCAGGCCCATGCACAAACGAAATAGCCCAAGCGACTGATTCCCAACGAGAGTAGAGAGTAGAACAATGATAGCATGTTCAAAATTCTTCAACTACGTGTTGAGATAGATAGCCTAGACCTATTCTTCTTCTTCCTCTTTTTTTAATCTTCTTCGCATCAGTTACATTCTCCTTCTCGGTGCCTCTTGGTTCATCCATCCGCATTGAAGCAGATGTTGTTCTTGTTTTGACCACCCCACTTTGGAACAACTTTGTTACACCATGCAAGAAGGCCTTGACTCCGTCGTTGATATTAAACTTTACAATATCCAATAGTTGCAGGTGGTCTTGATATGAGGAAGGTAATCCAGTACCTGGCCTGAGGTCCCGTTTGCAAAATGGTGTTGGGGGGATTTCTCACTTCCACTAAGTCAATGGGTCCCTAGACATGAAAAATCACCGAGGTGCTTTTCTGGCATAATGCCAGGAATGACTCTATGGCCAAATCCAAAATGGCCGCCGTCGGCCATATTGGAAAAATAATCTTTTTTGTTTTTTAGAGTATATGTACGTGTAATACCTCTAATCTGACTAATTTCAGTATGTGGAATTCATTTCTGATATTGTTTTCACCATTCGGGGTCATCTTGACCTTGAAAGGTCACGGTCAAGGTCATTTTGTTACATCGACAATTTCGGTCATAACTTAGCCGAATTTAGCAGTAGAAACAGGTGTAATATCTCTAATTCAACTAATTTCGGTATGTGGAATTCATTTCTGATGTTGTTTTCGCCACTAGGAGTCATTTTCACCTTGAAAGGTCACGGTCAAGGTCAGTTTGTTACATCGACGATTTCGATCATACATAACTTAGCCGAATTTAGCAGTTGAAGCAGGTGTAATATCTCTAATTCAACTAATTTCGGTATGTGGAATTCATTTCTGATATTGTTTTCGACATTCGGGGTCATCTTCACCTTGAAAGGTCACGGTCAAGGTCATTTTGTTACATCGACGATTTCAATTATAACTTATCCAAATTTAGCAGTAGAAACAGGTGCAATATCTCTAATTCAACTAAAGTTGGTATGCGGAATTCATTTCTGATGTTGTTTTCGCCACTAGGGGTCATCTTCACCTTGAAAGGTCAAGGTCATTTTGTTACATCGACGATTTCGATTATAACTTAGGCGAATTTAGCAGTAGAAACAGGTGTAATATCTCTAATTCAACTAATTAATTCAACTGATTTTAATATTACTTAAAACCTGGCCCAATTTAGCAGTAGAAACAGGTTTAATATCTCTTCTCAGCCAATTAATTCAACTAATTATGACTTGTTGCATCCGATACTGATATCGCATCATGTCACTTTTCAATACAGCATGCACTGAGCACCACTCGCCGTCTCACATTTAACCATAGCGTGTCTAATCTGTTAGACTTTGTGCTGGAACGGGAGAATCCATATTCGGTAACAGTCAATGTACCCGTACCCCTTCACAACCTGTTCACGAAGGTGGCTGTTAACCGGAAGGTGGCTATGCGTCTGCTCAAATTTCTTGAGAATGGCGAGCGCGTCTACCATTCATACAGAAGGGAGAGAATAATTGAGAAGACCAAGAAAATTAGCATGACCATGTCGAAGTCTAAACTGCCACAGTTCACTGACCATCCTCAGAAGTCACCATCAACAATGGAGAAGAAGAACGATCTCTCAGCCAAGGACATGGCAGAGGCACATAGGAACATGGACATTGTTAAGGAGTGGGGCATGGACCTCAGGCAGATACTCACTCACAATTTGCTCTTGGCATCTCCACTGTTCGATGGTAATCTTCCAGCTCACACCAACAAGTCACTACTCGTTGGGAGATTGAGCCTAGACTGGACCTCACCCAATGGCGTCAGGATTCTACTCTTGCCACTCACGTTGTGGTAGATTTCATGTCTAGGATACGGCAGGTGCGAATAGCACAATTCCCTAATCTGGGTATGGTTATCGATGCCATAATAACTTCAGCTTCATCCCTCTGCCAAAATGTGAAGTTCATCCATCTGGTACTTGACTCCTACATTGAAATGTCTCTTAATTTAAGGAAGGCTAGCGCAATCAGCGTACTGATTCAACAACAGGCATTGAAATTATTGGCATGAACAGAGACACGCCCATCCCTCAGCAACTGGAAAAGTTCTGGGCGTCTAAGGAAAACAAGCGGAATCTCCAGCTCCTGGTCAGAGATATTGTCTTCAATATGGCGATGTTACCATCATCGCCAGCTCTGTAATTTCTGATCATCTGATGATGAAGTGCTTCCAGCAATATCGACGGGTGGTGAAGAGATACCCGACCTGTTGAACTGGATAGAGGAGGCAGATGCCAGGCTGGTGGTTCATGTAGACTGGGCTGTTCGTGTGCAACAGTGCAAGAGAGTTGTCATAGACTCCAGCGACACAGACACTTTCGCATTACTGCTACACTACACACTATACTTCCAAGACCTTGGGTTGCAGGAGCTGTGGCAGCAGTATGGCACTGGTGAAAAGCGGTGCATGCTTCCATTGCATCAAGCGGTTTATCAACGGGAGCATCACTGGCCAAAACAGTGATCAAGGCACATATACTGACCGGAGATGACTGCGTGAGCAAGGTGGGGTCAAAACACGCAGCTATGACCTGTGACCCAGTACAGTATCCGACAATCTTTAGAGAGACAGACACGTTGTCAGAGCAAGATGCAGCACTAGCAGAGAAGTACTTGGTACGTGTTTGAGCAGGGACTAGGTCAACTACAACCTCTGAGACGTTCGACCAGCTGAGATTAGAAAACTATATCAGCTCCAGTGTTGGAATTGATGTTCTCCCTCCTACAAGCATTGAGATCAGAGGTCACATTCAACGAGGAGCCTTCCTGGTGCACAGGGCATGCCAACTACTTAAGACATCCGACGAACGCGAGGCAAGACTAAAACCATTAGAGCATGGATGTTAGGAACACTTCGGTGCACTGCTTCCATCAAAATGTCTGAATCCCTTGTCACGGAGTCTGCTCACAATATGCAAGTGTGCAGGGAAGTGCGACACTCGACGCTGTGCCTGCCGTTCTGCTGCAGTTTTGTGCGTCATATTCTGCCACGGAAAGACAGAAAAATCGTCCTGTAAAAACCTACAACGCAAAGACTAACATCCTTGCACACATTCAAGACAATCTTATTTAACATTTTTTAAGGCAATCTTAATTGATGTATTGAAAAGTGACACAATACGATATCAGTATCGGATGCAACAAGTCATAATTAGTTGAATTAATTGGCTGAGAAGAGATATTAAACCTGTTTCTACTGCTAAATTGGGCCAGGTTTTAAGTAATATTAAAATCAGTTGAATTAATTAGTTGAATTAGAGATATTACACCTGTTTCTACTGCTAAATTCGCCTAAGTTATAATCGAAATCGTCGATGTAACAAAATGACCTTGACCGTGACCTTTCAAGGTGAAGATGACCCCTAGTGGCGAAAACAACATCAGAAATGAATTCCGCATACCAACTTTAGTTGAATTAGAGATATTGCACCTGTTTCTACTGCTAAATTTGGATAAGTTATAATTGAAATCGTCGATGTAACAAAATGACCTTGACCGTGACCTTTCAAGGTGAAGATGACCCCGAATGTCGAAAACAATATCAGAAATGAATTCCACATACCGAAATTAGTTGAATTAGAGATATTACACCTGCTTCAACTGCTAAATTCGGCTAAGTTATGTATGATCGAAATCGTCGATGTAACAAAATGACCTTGACCGTGACCTTTCAAGGTGAAAATGACTCCTAGTGGCGAAAACAACATCAGAAATGAATTCCACATACCGAAATTAGTTGAATTAGAGATATTACACCTGTTTCCACTGCTAAATTCGGCTAAGTTATGACCGAAATCGTCGATGTAACAAAATGACCTTGACCGTGACCTTTCAAGGTCAAGATGACCCAGAATGGTGAAAACAACATCAGAAATGAATTCCACATACTGAAATTAGTTGAATTAGAGATATTACACCTGCTTCAACTGCTAAATTCGGCTAAGTTATGACCGAAATCGTCGATGTAACAAAATGACCTTGACCGTGACCTTTCAAGGTCAAGATGACCCAGAATGGTGAAAACAACATCAGAAATGAATTCCACATACTGAAATTAGTCACATTAGAGGTATTACAAGTGCATATACTCTAAAAAACAAAAAAGATTATTTTTCCAATATGGCCGACGGCGACCATTTTGGATTTGGCCATAGCGTCATTCCTGGCATTGTGCCAGAAAAGCACCTTGGTGATTTTTCATGTCTAGGGACCCATTGACTAAGTGGAAGTGAGAAATCCCCCCAACACCATTTTGCAAACGGGACCTCAGGCCAGGTCCTGTATTAAGGTTGAGTCACTGGTTTCTTCTACCTATTTGACTTCGCCTGCAACAGTACAACTCCAGTACACCAGATATATCCAGGGCTGTAGTGGTAAAATTTGAGGTGAGTATACGCAACCGGTTAGTTTTCAGAAACAAATTAGAGGTGAGTATACGCTACATGTATTTTGTGAGTATACGCTACAGTATTTTAATATCAATAAACATAAATATTTTGTGAGGTGAGTATACGGTCTCTAGAGGTGAGTATACGCTGTATACCTGCGTATACCTTCGACTACAGCCCTGGATATATCATCTGTGACTGTCATCTTTTGATTGTGGTCAATTTCTGTTTCCAATGCCTTTTCATCTGTATTCAGAAACATAATGCCTTAGAATTTCGAAGCACATTCACCGATGTTGTTGAGGACAAAACCCAGTTTTAAGTTTAATTCTGAATGACATTAGGGAACTGACACAACATACAGAAATGGTCAGCAGATTCCAAAGCTTTGGATCAGCCACTGATGGCCCGATAGCCCAACATTGTGCCAATGCAAGCATAGGCGTAGACTCTGGGGGGCAGCCGGGGCACGTGCCCCCCAATAATTGAGGAGCCGGGGCAATGCCCCCAAAAATCGAGAGGAGAATTTCTTCAAATATTAAAATATTATGTTTCAATATAGACAAATTTCTTCAGAAACAGAAAAACAGAGACACAGAACTGAAATACTAAGAAATTCAAAATGAAAAGAAAGATTTATTTTTATCTTCAATATCTTCAATATGAAACAAATTTACATGTAAACAAAAAGTCCCATTTTATACGCATTAATGTAACACCGGAAGCCTCTGCTGACTGTCCAGACCAGAGGTGAAACAAGTTTTTTCGGTTTTTGATTTTAAACAAAAGAAAAAGAAAAAGAAAACCACAAAATTTGTTGTTTAAAAAAAATAAATTTCTTATTTTTAGAAGTTATTTTATTAACATTGATTTAATGATTTTTAATTTTCGGAAATCGCCAATGAATTAAACTGAGTCGGAGCTCTTGTTCATGCCATTTTTCATGATTTTTATGATCCGAAATCCGAAAATTTAAAAAACAACAAGACAACAAAAACCATAAAAACGAAAAAAACGGAAAAAACAACAACAAAAAACAACTTTTCATCTTGAAAAAACTTCGGTTTTTTGCACCTCTGGTCCAGACCCCATATGCCCCCCCCCCAATATTTTGGACAAGTTTACGCCAGTGAATGCAAGTACAGCAAGAATCGAAGTATCTATTGACTGAATGTAATATTTTGGGTATGAGCAACATTTTTTACCTTAAAATAACCTTGAAATGTTTTACGTTTAGTAATGTAGCCCTTATCAAGACGAGAAATACAAGAAAGAATTAGCCAATTTTAACAATTATTGGCCTAGAGCTGACCATTTCACTCTGATTTTTGCTAGATTTCATTTTGCTTACCTTGAAATGACCTCAATTGACCCTGATGAAAATACAGATGAAAATTGTCTATACTTTTTCCCAGATTTAGCTCTTGACAATACAAACAGAACAAAAAGTTCTTCCAAATCAGACTGTTTTTAGTGATAAAAAGAGTAAATCGACATTGGAACCAAGTTCCAAGACCCGAGCATGGGTGCTTTCAGTCCTGTGAATTTAAGTAGTCTGTAGTTTTCACTGATGTTCAGTCTTGAATGGCCAGCAGCAGTCTTCTAAAACTGAATACATCATCTTAGGCATGAGATTAGGCACAGATTTGATTTTACTCCACCGTATCCTCATCTGACCATATTAAAGCCAACTGCAAAATCAGTTAACTATCGCACTTGGGATATTAATTAATAGAATCAGATCTCATGCCATGTCAAATTATCTTGGTTTAACTAGCAACTTCTCTGGTTTCTTGCCAGCTCAACTAATGCAGGTGGGTCATTCCACGTCAAATCAAGCAGGGGTGTACAAATTCAGAAAAATCCAAAGGGGTGTCCCTTTGGATTTTTCTGAATTTTTTTACATAAACTACATGCAGAATTAGGAATAATAGTGAAAATTTTAGCAAAATATCTCAACATTTGACCAAGATAATAATATTTGAAGTTAATAAGCAAAAAACGGATCACGAGAAAACGGCATGATCCACCAACTTTGGACGGTCATATCTCTGCTACAAAATGAGCTAGAGGGCTGATTATTTTTTTATACAATCAGTTTGTTGTGGTCTTTCCAAATATATAAGAATCTGGGTGGTGTTACCTTTGGTTTTTAATCTATAAATTTGTTAATATTGGACAGAATAATTCAGAAAAGGATTAGCAATGAGCAGAATTCTTCATAGCTGTCAGTCATACTTGCTTGACACAATTCTTAGCACAAAATAATTAACATTATTACGTCAATGTTGCATTTTATATGTCGTTAGGCCTGTCTTAAATACATACCCATATATACACAAGTCTACTCATGACTTGTAAGTTGGATGAGGCATATGCGTCAAATAGGAATTCTCTAGTTAAATGGCATTCAGACAAAGCAGACTACCAGGACATTTTACCATTTATTTTGAACCATTTGGATGCTTTGCCCAACAGTCTCGTAACTATTTGCCATCAGTACCTGTTGAGCATCAGTACCTGTTGAGCAGGTTATAGAAACCCATTTGTAGGAATTAATTCTGCTTTGGATTAGTTCACTTTGAAAGAGAAGAACTCGCTGAAATCGTGACTGATGGAATTCTTAACATGCAGAGCTAGACTATGATTCATTTTGGATATTGGTCGAACAGGAATATCCATCTCTTGCTCAGAAAGATTTGCAAATTCTAATGCAGTTTTCGACTAGTTACCTATGCAAGTTTTGATTTTCCGCCATGACTACCACAAAAAACAAACAGCGAAAACGACTCTTGTCTGTTGAGGACAAATTATTGCGGGTGTGTCTGTGATTCATCCGAGAATGAAACTGTTATGCTGAAGCCATCAGGCACCAGTCTTGTTGTCCTCGAGACCAACGTCTTGGTCTCAAGTGCACTCGAGTTCGTTTTAAAAGTCTTTGTCTTGAGACCAAAGTCTTGGTTTTGGTCTTGATGTTCAAAGTCTTGGTCTTGGTCTTGAGGTTCAAAGTCTTTCTTGGTCTTGGTCTTGAGGTTCAAAGTCTTTGTCTTGGTATTGCAAGACCAAGACTTTCGTCAATATGAACAGTCATTCAATGAAACGCAAGGATTTAAATATTTATCCAATAATTACTAAATAAATTTGCTTTTGTATTTTAATGGTGTAAATGAGGCTTTACTGTTGGTTAAGACAATTATTTTGACTTCCGGTTATTTACCATGGAATGATTTCAAAACAGAGTCACGATTTATACATCCAGTGCTTGAAAAGCTGCTGTGTGTGCCAGCGATTTCACATTTCAGCACCTGTAGAATGTGTTTTTTCACATGGCAGAATTTTTATGAAGCCCCACAGGTCACGTCTTGGTCAGAAAATTCTGAGCTAATTGGTTTTTATAAAATACAACAGGCATTTCGAAATAACATTTCGCATGAAGGACTTTTGTAAATACGAATTCGGAATTCTCTGCAGTCTGTATTTAGAGTTGTTTTGCTTGAATAAAATAAGACTCATGATTTCATTAAAATTGCGAGTAGTTCGACTTGACATTTTTTTAGTAAGGAATAGAAGTCTGGATATGATTGTGATTTTTTGGGTCTTGGTCTTGGTCTTAAGTCTCTTGGTCTTGGTCTTGAAGTTCAAAGTCTTGGTCTTGATCTTGGTCTTGAGGTTCAAAGTCTTGGTCTTGGTCTTGAGGGTTAAGGTCTTGACAACTAGACTGTCAGGTACAAACTTCATGAAACTTGCAGCACAGCGATTCTATAACACTGTTGCAGAATATTTTAATATTCTATCCATCTGTGGGTAATAGTTGCTGGCGAAATTCAATAAACTGCTAACATTGTTAGTAGCATTGTGTTTGTGCAATGTGCACTACACTTTAGTGCTAAACAGGGCCGGATAAACAAATTTTCAGTAAAACTGGCCCCACAGAAACACAACAAAAGACACATAAAACGTGTTATATTCAACAAATCAACATTCGTCTATTAATTATTAATTCGTGCCTTCTTTCTTTTTGTACAATATCGGTACATGTTATAGTTATCCCATCTACTGTTAAAGTATACATCTTTTACGGCTTAATATTATTAGAGTGAGTCGTGGTAAACAATATTACAATTGCAGGCCTATCACAATACATGTATGGGGCCCTCTGAAGTGTGGGGACCCATGTTCGACCGAATGTTAAACATGCCTTAATCCACCTCTGGTGCTTAAGTGTATACCTGTAATGTTATATTATAGCCTGCACAAGCAGCATATAATTATGTGCAAATAACTTATATTCTTTTTTTTTCTTTCTTCTTCTTTATGGCTTTGGCGATGCCCCAGCACGCAATAGCCGCTCATTTATGGTGAGTCTCCACTTCTCCCTGTCCTGTGCTCTCTGTGTAGCCTCCTGCACGGATAGGCCCATCTCCTTGCAGTCCTCTCGAATCCCATCAATCCATCGCAACCTTGGTCTTCCCCTCCTCCGCACTCCGTGTACGTATCCGTGTAGTGCTATATTCGGGTATCTTTCATTTCGCATTCTTGATATATGGCTGAAATAGCGCAGTCTCCTGATCCTTATCCTGTCCACGATGTCCTGGTGTATATTCAATCTGCTGTGTATCTCCGTATTTCTTATCCTAATATCCTGATATTAAAAGTTCAAAATTCTAAAATCTAAATATTGTCCAAACATTAGAAGTTAAAATTACATTTACTTATAGCAATATTGGATGGGAGAAACTTGCCGGGTTCCGTGAGCCAATGAACACTTGTGTAGGGTTCTGTCGCCACAAAAAAGGTTGAAAACCACTGGCATAGAGGAATGGATGGATTGCAATCGATTAAAGATGAACGCTGACAAGATGCAACTTATTTGGATTGTAACGAGAAACCAGCTGTACTTTGTCATGACCAAAAAGCTAATTTTAAGTATTCAATAGTCCATTATTCTCAAAAGGTGACCGACGTAGGTGTCATTATTGACAGCGACTATGGCCTGTCTCTGTAAAAAATGCTACTTTGAGCTGCGCCAACTCAGGCAAGTACAAACATTGTTCTCACTGGACTCCAGAAAGACTGGCTCATGCCGTCATCGTTAGCCAACTGATCTAGACAATACAATACAATACAACTGTAATTTGATAATGCCCTCCTTACAGAGTTCAGAAGTGCACATTGAAGCCAGGCAAGCATCAAGGCACACTGGAACAGGTAGGTTTTGAGTTTAGAGAGAAAGACAGTCTCGCTAAGAGAGTTGCGAACATGAGGAGGTAGAGAGTTCCAGATGGAGGGACTGGCAACTGTGAATGAACGCCGGCCAAAGACAAGACGTGTCTCAGGAACAACATACTTTCCAGCAGATGCTGATCGGAGAGAGCGGCGACCTTTGACAGAGTTGCAAGGTATGACCATGGAAGATAAGTGGGATGGCAGATGATCTGCACGTGCTCTGTACATAAGGAGTGCCAGCTTGAAGCGGACACGCTCGCAGATATGAAGCCAGTGTAGAGAATGAAGAGCAGGTGTGATGTGGTCTTGGTATGAGAGTCTAAGACTACTGCGCAACAGCTTGGTATACAGCATAAGCACAGGGCTGCTCAAGAAGCTGCAGAGTATGCAGAATGCTGCAGCTAGGTTTATTTCAGAGGTGCGAAAGTTCGACCATATCGCATCTGTACTTCAAGATCTCCACTGGTTGCCCATTCTCAAGAGGATTGCCTTCAAGGTGGCAACACTTGTGATAGGAAAAATATATCTCGTTTCTGAGTAATGGGAAACGACCCTCACCCAAAGCAGTATTACGTAATGAATGTAAAAGGGCAAAAAGTTTGTCCACAAAGTCCTTAATGAGAAACAGTGGCAGCAGATCGATCTTGCATGACTCTGATGGCAAGGCCATCAGCATCTGGCACAGGTCTCTTGCTTTGAGATCAGTTCAAACTGTGGCATCCTGCAGTTCGTTGGGTGGTAGGTAGGTCAGCAGTGGAGCATGCACAACGGACCGAGTCATTCTTCTGATGTCATAAACTCTGTGGCCATGAATGATAGTTGTATAGGAGTTTTAGCTGAACTAGAACAACCAAAGATGCTGGAGAGCAATGACCGCAGTAGTAGAAGTGAGTTGAAGTGTGATATAAATAAACTGTTAAAACAAAAAAGCGACCGAATTTGTTTAAAAAGTAATTGCAGTTCAACTAAAAGTGATATTTGGCCATTTCGTAATTTGTTGAAATCACACTGAAAAAATCATGTGGCACTCAGACCTCGAACCCAAAGGTCGACCAGTTGACTTCTCCTCAAAAGATCGTATCTTCTGTTGACAAACTATGCTTTAGCAGATACTGTGGTGGACATGTGCGCCAAACACATGTGGTAAGGATAACAACTGCACGGACTAGAACTTTGGAACTGTATATTTCTGAAATAGCATTGCATATTACTAATATAACCCTAGCTCCAAAGAATCCAAAGACTCTAAGCCCTAACTTGAAGCCAGTTAAATCTAATGGTATGATACCCCTAAGGTTCAGGATTAAAATCTGGCTCAAAACGAATATGACTTACCGTACTAAATAGCCTACATAGTGCTGATTAAATTAAGCCCATTTCCCAAACAATAACTGACAAAGTGAAAATCTTGCAAATACATAAATTTAATTTTTTTCTAACCATGGTTTTTTCTGTTTCCTGAATCTGTTTAACTAGTCAGATATAGTCAGGACTTGGTTAATGCAAACTTTTGATAAAATAATATTTCTTTTATGTGTGTCTTTTATTAATTCAATCAGCAATACAAATAGCTTAAACTAATAATTTTTTTATTTATTTTAATTGGTGAAAACTGTTTGTGGGGAATGTGATTTAGTCTGGTGGGGATGGGGAGAAAACCTGTGGGGATGTGGACAAAACATGCAGGGAAGGGGAGGACTTACTTGTTGCGGGACGGGATGGGGACGAGATTGTCTCCCGTCGTCACTCTCTAGTGTTCACACCCAGTAGATGCTCATCTCTTTTACTCAGAACATGCTGTCATGTGCGACGAATCTTCTTTTCTCTGAACTTGTTGTCATATGCGATGTATCCAGGCAACACAGTCCTCAGCGTTGTGTGTTCATCTGAATCATCATTAAAGTCTTTTCAATGAAGATCACAGCAAGCTCCAACGAACCATGAAGTAAGAAGCTTTCAGCAGGCCTTCACAGTCCTAAGGGGAGGAGACTGTCAATCAGGGTAGTATCAAAGACTTGTAGATAGCAGCAAACAGTTCATCTGAGCAATGGCCTTGCATGATTGAGGTCTTTGCCAAGTGGACCATCTAACTGTCCTGCTTGGAAGGAGGTCCAAGGTCCATGGTTGTTCCAGTCCCCCCCCACACAGACCTGACAACATAGACTGGCTTTGCTTGCAGGTAAGTAGTAGTGAAGAGTAGAAGACCGTGCTCTGAGAGAAATGGAGGCTCCACCGTATGGTCTTCAAGAACACAGTCATCTCTCGTAATGACCATAGAGTGAGAGGCCAACTGGATTGCACGACCTTTCTTGTGTGTTGAGTCCTAAATAGTTGTTTCAATTGGCATGTAATCTGTTTTAGTGATCTAATCAGTCAAAGTCTTGACCATGTGGGTTTGTTTGCACTTAAAGAATTGCCTGGCCTATCCAAAAATGACAACAAAAGTCAAGTCTTTTGTTGTCAGTTTTGTCTCATGATTATTCCATGGTGCAGTGACCAGCTTCATTTGCGATATCAATGTAGCTGACACAGTGGCTGCTTTATAGGTTGCGTTAATAATGCTGAGCTTACTTTTATCAGGGAACTTGGGTGCTCTCTAATGTTAGTATCTGGAATTTCAAGAGAAACATACCATCTTAGGAAGTACCCTTCAACACTTTCAAGTACCCATCTTTCAAGCACCTGTCATTCACGATCCTTTGTTTTAATGTCATCTTCTTCAACAGCACTTTATCTCTGTCTGAACTTGATGATGTTTACCCAAGCCAGACATTTTGAGTTTTTTAGCTACTGAAGGATCATATGTTCCTTGGGCAAGAATAAAAAATATGATCATAATCTTCGTACTAGATCTCATAACTTCTCCTTGCCGCATTAAGATGACCGCAACTATATTTCACGCATCCTTTATAAGAATGCTTACTGACAATTTCCTGTACAAAACCCTGTACTCTTGGCCCTAGAATTGTCTTCCATTGTCTAGTTTGTCTAAGTTGCATCTGTGTTGGCTTAATGATTGATTGATTGATGCCATTTACATAAAGTACAAGGAGCTAATGCCCTGGTTGTGTCTATGTTAATATTTTATCCTGCAGCTTCTGTCTTTTATTAATATTTAAGCTTTTTTCAATCATGCATCTCAACTAGCCTTGTGCCGGCATGTTAAGAGGTTCCTTATAAGGCACTTCAGATGCAAAATGTCTTGCCCTTAAACTGCTGACATGTGTTACGAAACATTACAATTCTATACTGTGTACTTATAGTTCATATTCTGTTGTTTTCTGTTGAAAAGATTTCCCTGTTGTGGCAAGGCTTATCCATGTGATCACTGTCATGATGAGAAAGAAATTGGCCATGAGATGAAGCGTGCTAACAGGATGATCTGTGGCTTCTGTGCCAAGGAACAGGTGAAATCTTGCTTTATATAAGTTGTATATTTTATTTACTTCTACTGTACATGTATGATTTGGAAGTCTAGGTCACATCTAAATTGCTGCAGAACTTCTTTTGTCTGCTACTGATTGGAAAGAGTCGATTTTTATGCTAATTGTGGCCAGGGACCACTACCAAGGCCTGCCATATATGACCATCTAAGGGGATGTTTTTAAAGCCAAATGCAAAAAATCTTCCTCCCCATGGAAAATTGAAGGTTTGAAAACTTGATAGAAGGATGCTAGAAACATGCTGATATGTTTAAATTACATCAAAAGAATTTGCCAGCAAAGAAAATAAACAAAGAAATGCAGCAAACATTGCCTTTAGGATCATAGGTGATATTGGAGTCAACAATGTTGGCAGTTTTTGTTGTCTTAAGTTTTTAAACAAATTTTATGCCTTGATATAAACTTGAACTTCAGAATATCATATAGTCTGGAAACATAGCTACAACTTCAAGGTTGCAAACAAAGCACTTGATGTATTTTTGTCATTTTTGTTCACAAGTAATAGTCACAAGGAACCCCAGAGGTTTAAAGTTTCTCATCTTAATCCTGAAATCTATAGTTGGAAGTCTATTTTGCAGCATGGCTGCAAGGTTGATTTGCTGCTGCTGTGATTTACCAATAAGTTTAATCTATTGCAGCCTTTTACTTGCCACAGGTGCACCATTGCTTAATTGGAAAACTTTCTGCTAGCACCACAGGCACAGATTTGCAACCAGGGGCGCCCGCAACGTGATGCACTGGACGCACGTGCGTCCACCTACCAACTCGAATCCACACAAGGAATAGGCATCACATCGATATTTTTGTTAAATGGCATTACGGCATGTTAAAGCATTGGATGTTATCTAAATTGACATTTTTTTGCTATGCTTGTCGCTACTCACTACTCCATCTATGGCAGCTATTTCGATTTTCTTACTTATATCTATAGTAGCAAATCGGACAAGCGACCATAGTATTTTTTTACGAGAGGGGTGTGTGTCCAATTTTTTAAGCCTGCGGGCACCTCTGCTTGCAACATTAGAACTGCACTTACTAGAGCGGTTGGAAGTTATGGAACCAGTATTCATCCCATGTTAATAAGTTCATAATTAATTAAGGCAACAAGTAAGCAACAGTTTTCTCATTGGTTATTCATACACACGCAGGGCAGTTGTAGCGATATTGAACCTGAGAAATCTGTGAACTGTTTCAGTTTATATTCACATTATATGACCATGATGGGGTGTGAATACAAAATTTAGATTTTCAGTATTTCAGAGCCAAATATGTTTTGAAGGATTTCATGCATTTATAACCACAGAAACCAACACTGTTGGTAGTAACGTTAATACTGCTGATTCATCAAACTTTTAAAATTATAATTTTGAAATCTGCCCTTGGCTACCAGATAAAATGGGTATTCTGTTTTACTTACTTTTCAGAGTTTATCAAATTTTCATGTACCGGTAGTTTATTGACTTATAGAGTCAATCTTATAATGCCGTAAACATAAGTCAGTGGTCGCTTCAAGTGAAATTGCAATTAAAAATGCAACTGGAAAAGCCAGCTCGATTTTCATCGAGCTGGCTCTGGGCACATATCCAGCTAAATATACCAACCGACCTATCTGTGTTCCATGCTCAACTCCCATACAATTGGAGTGGAGGATATGGTGACTCTTGATGTGACTGCACACGAATAGTGTTAGGCTCTTGGACCTTCTTGGTGCCTAATTCAGTTCATTCTGTCAATTCTCTGGTATCGTCCAGGTGTCAAATTAAGACTCATCTCTCAACTCTGATACCCACTGTAGCTTGCTTCTAGTGTATCTGGTATATCAGATTTCGAACTGCCTTTTCCAGTGGATTATGATTTTTGGATTGTGATTTTACTTGAATCAATCATCGACTGATTTCTTGGACATTATGATAATGGTGTTATAGATTAGATTCTTGTCAGATTCATCCAGATCCATTTCTGTACTTCTGCTGCAACAGCCCACAGTAGACTGGAAGCAGGTGCTGGTATAATCCTACATGCATATGAAATAGCTTTGGATAACTTACTGTATACAATATAAATTCTCTTAGATGCACTGCATGATGTGGGAGAATGATCTTTTCAAAAATGAATTGAAAGGGGTGTTTGTGTTTGTTTTTTACAGCCCTATTCAAATGAACATCCTTGTGTTAATTGTTTTGCAAATATGACATGTAAATCAACTGCACACTGGGAAGGTGGTACAGGATGTCGTGATAAACTGAAGATGAGCAGGTATACTCAGAATTTGGCAATTTGGTGACTACCATTGGTCTTCTATGGCAACATTAATGATATGGTCATTAGTTATATGCTAAGAGCTGTAGTAAGATTAGGTGTAATTAGCTTTTAATCATGAGTTGAATGGTATTCATGATGTTTTCATCATCAGTTTGCTTTATTATTGTATATATGTATAACTGTCACCAATTTCAATCTGTGGTAGCCAGGTTGTTTCTAGCAAACTTAACCTTGCCTAGTTGTATTGTACAGAACAAGACAGGTATGTGATACATCCCTGTACTCGGCTGTAAATTCTGAACAAAACTAATATTTTGTATTAAACTATAACACAAATAGATCACGTTAAGCTTACGGCCATTCATGGCCCCTTTCAGCTGCTAAACTTGTCAACAGATTCTGAGAGAAAGCAGTTTGAATTAGCTTCCTCTGCTAATTCAAACGTTGTCCATCACTATTGATCCGCTGCACAAGGCTGCAATACTAAACCGTGAACCTCTGTCTAAATATGACTGCTAATTGTCCCGGTATTCGGCTTAGCTCCAGGCTGTGTGTAGCCCAAAGTTAAGTGGGTGATGATCGGCCCTGCTGTCTGGATTCATATGTGCCCTTGGCCATGCAACTAGTCTTTAAGCTTTAGAGGGCCTGAAAGGCTTGAAGCACCTTTTTTGGTTTCGAAAGAAATTGTGTAAACATAAGTCAGTGGTCGCTTCAAGTGAAATTGCAATTAAAAATCATATTCCACTACCAAGCAATTAATTATTGGCATTTATTGCTGGTTTTAAGAAGGCTTAAATAAAAGATTACAGAAGACACCAGATGAAGAAAGTGACCTAAGATTTACCATCGATCAGGGTGATAGCCTTGCTTGCTTTCTTTGATGTGAGTGCAGCCTTTGATACTGTCGACCGTGCAATTCTGTTAAAGCACCTTGAAAAGTCGTTTGGTATTGTGGGTTGTCCTCTGCAGTCAGTGGTTGAGCTCATTTCTATCTGACTGAACTTAGTTGGTGGTGTTTGGTTCTACCTGCTCAACTTGGTTCCCAGTCTTAATTTGTCTGCCACAGGGTTCCATCCCAAGTCCTCTGCTTTGTATCCTTTACACTGTGGACCTAAGCCATGTTGTTTCCTTCCCTGGAGTTGCTGCTCACCAGTATGCTTATGACACTCAGGCAGATATTCATGGCAAAGCTTCAGAAGAAGTCTCTTTAGCTGAGAAATTGGTTGAGACATCTGAGGTGCTTTGTGCATCGATGTGATCCAACCGAGCTTAATCCAGGAAAAACTCAACTGATCTGGTTCAGTGACCGTCGGCAGCTACAAAAGATAGACTTGAATAACTTGCTTTGCTTTCCAATGCCTCCTTTGTTGCATGACCTGAGTATTACAGTTGACCAGAAATTGACCTTCTCAGAAAATATGAAGACAGTATGTCGAACATCATGGGCGTAACTTTGGTCTAAAAGTGGGGATACCAATTTCTTCTTGACTTTCGCTTTGCGCGTGGAGACCATTTTGGACAAGACCATTTTGGACATATTAATTACCCTGCCAGTATTCTCATCAATTTAATTTTTGTGTAAATTAAAAACAAGCCGTCTTTTTGCAATAATAATAAAATATTGATGGTGTGGGTACCCCACAAATTACACCTATGTCAAACATGCTTTTATCATCTGCACCAGATCCACACTCACTGTCTTCCAAAGCTGCTTCTACACTGATGCATGCATTCATATGCACTAGGGTGGATTATGGTAATGCCATTTCTCTCTTTTATTAATCAACTTCAGTCCATTTTAAACTGTGCAGTATGGCTTATTGGTACGATTCCGAAGTATGGCCATATATCTAAATACGTGCTGGATGAGCTGCCCATACAAAGATGCATTTAGTTTAAGATCCTTATGCTGATGCATAGCTGCTTGGCTGGTACATCCTAGCTTAGAGAGCTTTGTATTCCAGTGTCACCATTACTGGATTGTAAATCTCTTCGTTCTGCAACACAAGGTAATCTGGTTGTTCCCTCGTCACATGGAACATGGAAGCTTTGCAATGGTTGGCCGCTCATTCTGGACCAGGCTCCATGCAATCTGCAACATGCCTCTATTTCACAAGCAGTTGAAGACCATTGTGTTTGATCGTGGTCTGTGTAATCAGGTTGGGAGCACCTCTGATGAGTTTTTTGAAGAGGTGCTACATAAATAAGCACTTACAATTATGCTTTTGGCAACTATGTTGTTTCTGGTGAATTTGACCATTATGAAAGCAAACACAATCTTCAAAAAGATAGGCATGTTATAAATAATTAATTTAAATAATTAGTTAATTTTTGTTCCTTGTTCTGTCACGAAAATCAACATCTGTTCATGTGTTTACCTCAAAATTGATTTTTAAAAATTTGAAATTATAAAAATAAGAATTATAAATTTGAAAATCATTAAGAAGTATCAAATATAGTAAAATGCTGTTAATTGTAACCACTGGTTGGGCAAGTTTGTAGTAATAAGTGAAGAGCTAAAAATTAAATAATTTAGTCAAACAATAAGCTCGAGAGATTCTCTTTGCATTTGCTTTCAGTGAAGAGCTAAAAAAACTAACTAAGTTAGTAAAAAATAAGTTTATTGTAGAGATTTTCTTTAAATTTGCATTCATCTATATTGATATCAAAGTTTGATTGTATAGGTTTTTGATGCTAGATTAGGTTTAAATGTATATTATATTTGGTTGTAATTATGTAATGTAAGTGTAAATCTTTGAAATTTCTCAGCACCACACAAAGCCGTGTCAGGGAGACCAGCTTATTCACGCTTCGAGGATGGCTGAGAACAGAACAGAACTGTTAAAATATAAAAGTTCATGTCATCCAATAATGACATTATTTGCATAAAAATGTAAGTGTTAAAGATGACACAAAAATTTATCTAACAAATGTTAATATTTATAGTGCGCTTTAACAAGACAAGTCTTGCACGAGAGCGCGTTGCGCTACATTCCTACTCATAGAACAATGTAAATAGATGAGTCTTTAATTTTGATTTAAATTGAGCAACAGATGTGCTTTGATGGACTGTAGTTCTTGGTATCTAATTCAACGGCCTCATTCTGCTGCTTCACTGCGTCCTCTCCGATCTTCTGATCGTCTTGACCTCTTAGTTCCTCGTGTCAGGACTACTATTCATATATGGACTCATTCAGTCCAGATCCTTTGCCTGCATAGGTCCCTCACTTTGGAACCGACTTCCTCCTTCTGTCCGCACCACCATTCTCTCTGGTAGCGTTGCTTGTTCCTTTTCTCACCTTAAATCCTGCTTTTTCTCTCGGGGTCTCGCGCACTGGGAGCGCCTCTGAATGGTCTATACCACGAGAGGCACTTTATAAATGCCCATATACAATACAATACAATACAATATTGGGAACCTATTATCTTGGTCTTGTCTTGGTCTCGCATTAATTTCTCGAATTTCACTGTCTTGAAGCCAGAGGTTCGAAGTTTTAAGTTCTGTCTCTTATTGAAAAAACAGTCAGCGTACCTGCAACTTCAGCTCCTGTAGAAAGAGTTTTCAGCCATAGTGGACTTTTATGCATCCACGTCGTGCACATCTAGGTGACACTATGCTTGAGGATATTGTATTCATAAAATGTAATGTACCATTACATTTTATGAATAGCTGGGAAACTGATACATGACTTTTTATCGTTTATTCTGTGATACACTAGAATAAATGCCAACAAATCTTGTACTGTCTTGGACCTCGTGTCTTGGTCATGGTCTCTGTCTTGGAACTCCACTCTCTTGGTCTCGTCTTGGTCTAGGAACTCAATTGCTTAGTCTCGTCTTGGTCTCGAAGTTTTAAGTCTTGCATACAACACTGCAGCATACACATGATAATTGTGACTGTTCTTTGGTGTAGCTATGGTAAACAACTTTTCGTCCATGAACCATATAAAATATACCATTTATTATTTATTTTATTCCGGATATTTCTATAGCGCCTCTCGAAGTCAACTACTACTCAGAGGCGCTCCCGACTACAGCATTTGATACTGTGCCGGAATTTTCACGCCGAAGCGCCACGAGCAATTGCGAGTGAAGGACTTGCCCAAGGTTCGTACGCAGCGGCTAGAGTGGGATTCGAACCTGCAACCCTCCGGTCACAAGGCGCCGAACTTACCACTGAGCCACCACGCCCCACGAGCAGGATAGCGATATAACAGTTGCCTTGAATGCTCGCTGGCGTCTGTTAATTCCGTCGCGCAGCATTTCTTAAAACATTTTAAGCCAAGGTCTTTCTTAAAAATTTCATGCATGGAAGTTTTCGCTCTCAGCGACTGTGGTTTATCTTCTTGATTTAAAACAAGCTCTTGCACTTGTTCGATATTTTCATTTTTCCTGTGCAGTTCTTGGTCTGCTGCATGGTGCTCAGTCAGCCAAACAATTTTAGATGCTGGGTTGGAATTAAATATTTTATACAGAGCTTATTCATCACAAACAGGTTACATCTAACCATTTATTTCTCCAGTCTGCGACATATAACCATCTATTTCTCTATTTATAACTGACTATCCGCGCCTCAGATTCACATTTCGGTGTGACCATGCGCGCGTTACAAATTTAATTAATAATAATAGTAGTCTGAGAATTATGAACATGTTAATGTATTGTTAAAGTATTATAGCACATAATTATATCATGGGGCTTCTCAGTGTTTAAATCTTGTATGCTGAATTTGGAAACATATTTTTAGACACGAGTCCATTTACAGACAGATGTAGCATTTATGGATTGATAAATTAATTGGCTAACTAATTTTCAGTTGAAGTATAAGTCCATAACAGACAGCCATTACAGACACCAGATCTTGTTAGTGACCTATTTCAAAAGGTAGGATGCCTCAATATTCCAGGCCATATATATAAATTGGTTAGTCAATTATTTTCAGGACCGTAAGCATATCATCAGATTCCAAGGGGCTGTATCGCAAGTAGCTTCAATTAATGCTAGTGTTGTCAAAGGTTCAGTGGTTGGCCCTGAATCTTATGTTGTTGGTTCATCCGATCTTCATCCTAAAATTTAGTTTCAATCACCTCGTTAAATATGCAGATGATGACACTTATTTAATAGTAAGTAAGTAATCATTTTTTACTAGCACAAGAAAAGCACTCATACTTTACAACAACAATACATACATTGACAGAAAGTAGCAAAATAGCACAATATCAGTAAGACAAAAAACAAAAGCAGTATTATAAACAGTTTAATAAAGTCTGATTTACATACATATTTATAACTGAAGCTATGATCTTAGGAACGTAAACATTACTCGGCCAGGTTAGATATTGGAAACAGGCACTAGTACGACTAGCATTAACTCAGTTTTATAGTTGTACAGTAGGCGAATGATGAAGGATTTCTTATGCAGCAGTGTATTAAAGTACAGTAATTCAAATGCATGTCTCCTTTTTCGTAAGTTGTGAAGGTCGGGCAGTGATTGGTGAAGACAGTGTTGGGGTGACTGGATGCTTTTAAAGAACTTCAGTTCAATTTTCTCACAAATCTTCCCAACGTTATACTGTCACCACCAGCCCTGCACAAAACGAATCAGCCCTGCACAAAACGAATCAATTCTTCTACCTAATTCTGCTGATAGGAATCCCCCAAGATGGAAGGGCGTAAGTTAGTCGGGAGACTACAAATGCTTGGAAATGTTCGTTAGTTTTCTGGGAGGCATACCTTGAGATTGGAGGACTTTTAGAGGGTACAGGCGTTGGCTGCATACCTTCAAAATAAACGTCACATGGTCATCAAATTTTAAATCTTCTCAAAAAAAGAACACCCAGTAATTTGACAATTTTAACTCTTTCAACATTGCTGATAGGATCTGTAACATACTGCGGTTTGTCAATGTGAGTCGACAATAAACGAATAATAATAGTGTAGAGGTTGGGACAAAGACCAGACCCCTGGATAATGCTGCGATTAATGGAAGCAGAATCAGAAACTACATTCTCACGTTTGAGGACTAGAGATCGACCAGTTAGGAAGTCAGTGACCCAGTTTGAAATTTCATGCGACATGTTTTAGGCTTTAGGGATTAGAATTGAATGGTCAACAACATCAAATGCTTTAGAGAAGTCAAATAACACATAAGAGTTGCTTTCCAACATCAGGTGACATGATGTAGAAAGAAGGCGAGTGCGCTGGTACAACTACTGGTTGGTCTGAAGCCATACTGGTCCTCTAGAGCTTCTCTGGGCAAATTGGGTCTGAGCCACTTAGAAACAACATTTTTTTCTGGATTAGAGTCACAGATATACTACTCTGCCTGAAGTTTGGAAACTTTATTAATGGGAGTGACCACTGCGATGCGCCACTTATCCGGAAAGGTCCCAGTTTCAAAAGAGCAATTTGAGTGACAAACTCTGCCAACTCATAAGAACATTTCTGAAAGAGCCAGGCTGGCAACCCATCAAGTCCAGTGCTATTTTTAAGACTAAGGGTTTCCTCAATCGAATAGTCCACAGAAGTCGCTATGTCAGCATAGAAGTTATTGGCCAGATTGATATCATCAAAGAGGCCAAAAGAGCAATTAAACACATGAGTGACCAATTCTGCCAACTCATAAGAACATTTATGAAAGAGCCAGGCTGGCAACCCATCAAGTCCAGTGCTATTTTTAAGACTAAGGGTTTCCTCAATAGTCCACAGAAGTCGCTATGTCAGCATAGAAGTTATTGGCCAGATTGATGTCATCGAAGAGGCCTGACGAATTTTTAGTGCTGCCGGTCAGAGCAGAAGACGAGTTTCGCTTTTTGACTGCATCCCAAAGCTGCTTAGGTGTGGCATCTTGCAAGGAAGTGTGTTTTCCAAGATCAGCTGATTGAGTCTTCATGCATAGGAGTCTGCATCTTCCTTTCGACCCTTCCTTTGAAGTTTATTGTGCTTATTTAGAAGTGATTTTATGAGAGTTGTTATGAAGTCTGGGTCATAGGTTTTTATTGAGACAGTTCTAGAGAGGATGCACTTGTCAATACGTGCAGAAATCTTTGAAGAAACATGTTGTAAAGCAAAATGACATCCAAGGTATTAAAAAACGTTGACCAATCATGCAAATTTAAAGAGGGCCTAAGAGACGCAATATATTGCTTCTGTATTTTCCTTTTTATGGTGCCTGTATACCCGTATTATCACTGAGTTGACCTCAGATATCAATACCGCTTTGTGTTTGGTCTTGACCAAACTCCGAAAAACTTTAGCTTGCAACAAGCCAGGCTCATTAATAAAAACTTATCTAGAATTATGTATTAACAATCTGAGAAAACCCCAATTCTTCCAGGAAAGTAACATTCAAATCATTAAAGTCACGGCAATAAAAATGGTGGCATTAGTGTACTAATGAACTCAATGTCATGACTAAGGTTATTCAGCCTTCCACTCACTAGGTGGCAGTGGTTAAATGAATGTAGGCCATGATTGGCGCTGTGTGGGTGCCGCTTAAAGTTATATTCGACTCCTGTAAAACTGTTATCGTGTGCCTCTACTGTATACATGTATGTGTGGCTGCCGTTTCTTCTATATGTACATGTATGTTCACTGTACAGCGCAGTGCGTTTGCAGGCGCTTAATTAAAGAACAGATTATTATTATTATTATTATTATAGCTAACAGAGAAGGCTGATACAAAGGTTTGGGTGGTGATAAACACATGCAATTATAAGGAACCACAAACCTTCTAATTGATTAGAAATATGGGGTCGTCCATAAAGGACGTCTGCAAAATATGACCTACTTTGGACCCTCCCTACCCCCTTGTCCGCATTTGTCCACATTCGACCTTACCCTCCCTCCCTCCCCGTTTGTGAACGTCCACACGTCTTAGCCAATTTTTAATGTCATCATCATTATTTTTACAATTATTCCACAGTACCTGTGCACGTTTAAGTGACAGTTCGAGTTTCACCTCACAGGATGTGCTGTAATAAAAGCCTCCTTAAAGTCTCGGTAAAGGTTATACCATACAAGTGGTTTCAGGCAATCACTTCACTGACCTTTTCGTCTTTTGGGGAAGGTTGAAACAATGTGGTGTTCAAAAAACTATCAAATTTAAAAGTTTAGATGCGGACATCTGCACTGGTCATAACCCTCCCTCCCCCTTGTCCGCATTTCGATGCCCCTCCCTCCCCCTCATTGCAGACGTCCTTTATGGATGACCCCTAGTCGAGTTAGGCACCAGATTTAAAATGTAACAGTTTATACGATTGTGTATACAGGCACACACTCCACCTCCTTTCCTCTTGATCCTGTCATGTCTGAATAGTTGAAAAAGTCCTTGTCTAGCTTCGTTTTGCACAAGATCCGTCTCCAGAAGGAGGAGGTAGATAGGGGGAAGTTTGTCGACCGACTGGTTGCATGGCTGTAGAATGGGTTGATGTGATGTGCCACAGTTGATTGTAATGACGTTAGGTTGACCCCCTGCTCCTGAAGAAGCAGGAGGGATGGTATATACATAACCGAGGTTTGAGAATATGACTCAACTCCTGCAGCAGATGGGCGCCGCGCTGGTGGCAAGGGCACAAGAATCCGATAGTGATTGCATTGTTTCGCCAATTTTTGCATCGAGTGATTATCACTGATAAAGGCTTTGGCACACACCTGCAAAGACTCGAGGATTTCATCACGGGAATCCGTCGAATCGAATCTTCCCTCGCCCACTGCGAGATCCTCTGTATCTGAGAATATCCATATATGAGAGAGTCTGTATTGTATTTCTACTTAACGAATTGGCAGAAATCCGAGGCATAGTATACCTGACAGCGAACAGCTGTTGACGACTGTATGCGTATGCTGATCGTACGTCATTGCTTACGCCATGATGCAGCATAACAAAACTGACACGTGAACAGTTGTTGACGGATCTGTGCATATGCTGGTCATACATCACTGCATATGCCATAAAGTTCATCATGCAGCATAACAAAACTGAAAGAAAACCACTCAGAACTCAAACATTAATGGCAAACCTCAAATTTCTCATCAGTTTTCTAAGTCCTGAGCTCAAATCCATTTACGATACCAAAACTGTAAATGAAAACTAAAGATGAAATGGCAAAAATCTTAAGCATTGAAGCGAACTTCAGATGAGTGGCAGCCAAGATGGCGTCCATAAACTTCACACATTCAAACAGTAGCCGAAGAATATGATCACATCGCAATATGGGCTAAAAACAATAACCTCAAGTTAAATCCAACCAAAACCCAAGAAATTATCTTCTCCAAAGGGGTCAAAAATGGTCAACCATACCTCCAATCATACAGGATGCAGAACGAACAGTCCTGACATCAAGTTCCACCTCCCTAATGCGCTCAGGGTTTTTTGAGACTATGGTCTCATTGCTACATTGCTACATCATGCTTTGCATGATGTAGCAATGGCTATAAACTTCACACCTGATGTACGCCTCTCCAGCGTAGTGGGGTTATACCAGCAAATATGATAGCGATAGGTTAGAAAGTATGTCACATCGAACCATGTGCAGAGGCTTCCTTCTGGCCTCCATCCCAAGTTTGGCTGACATGACTGATGCTGCAGATGTTGGCCTATTTTTTTAAAATCTGTCCATGTCCTTTGTGGTATTTTTTCGTTCCCCCGCAACAAAATAAATACGATTTACGGACTAAAACTCACAATTTTACCCTTCCTGTTAAAGATAAATGTAATTTCATTCAAAGATCATATTAATTAACACATCCCTCTATTCTCTCCTCTTACAGCCATTGTAATATTATTGTGTTTCTGTGATCTGTTGCGTTATTGTAAGTATATTCTTTATTGCAAGTTACAATTTCCAGTTTAATTCAAATACAACATACTAACCAAGAAAGTCTTTCTCATTGTCAACTGGATTTGTTGAATTAAACGAATATGGATTGATTGATTGGATTAATTATTAATTCAGTAATTTATGTCACTGCTATTGTTGGTGTTTATGAGGCGAGGTGAAAGTCAAATTGTACTGAGGAGTATATATTTGCAGATGGAGGATTTATGTGTGTTTGTGTAATGGAGATTCATATAGTGCTACAATTTAGCCTACAGAATTTGATCAAGATTTCGTTAGTAGAACCAAAATGACCAAGGATGGATTAAGTTTGTTCAAGAGTCGGGGTTTGAAGGGATTGAGAGGATATGTCCAAGACAGGTTAGCCAAACTGAATAAAGAGAAGCAGTTAAGGAAGTCACACTAGAAAGAGGTTGAAAGACTGTGACAGAGAGACAGAGAGACAGAGAGAAGAGGTTGGAACAGAAAGAATCATAAGAGAAAAGAGAATGGAAAACCTGAAAGAGAGTAAGAGGTTGGAAGAGTAGTGACAGGGCTGCCAAACTTCCAGATACAACAGCTTCAGTCGTTCCTCAACTGCCCTGTCAGAATTCTAGCATGTTTAGAGCTATTTGCAACAGACACTGGCTTCCGGATGGGGACAGGATTACCTTCAAAATCCTCCTTATGGGAAGAGCTTCAATAGTCTGTGCGGCACCTGACCACATCAGAGAGCTCTACATTCCTGTTTCCAGCCAACCTAGTCGAGTTCGGCGGCCGTTGAAGCATGATTGAGGATGACGTTATAGATATTGAGAGGGCAGACAGAATGCAAGAAATTTTAGCAGGGTGCAACTGATGCACACTAAGGAAGCTGAATTAAAAGAAAACAGCGGAAAATACTGGAGCTTACACTTGCCCAACTTTGCAAACTTCAACTCGGGCACCTCCAGTGCTGACAGTTCTTTCCCATATACTGCTTCAACATGCTAATTTCAACCTGTGCATGTTCTTGAAATTCCAGAAGTCTTGAAACCTTTGCGAAGCTCCTCGTTTCAGCTGTTCAGATATGCCTTGTTCATGCATTATGCTAATGTTGTAATAGATGTGTGGATTTGAAGTGACCTAAAATCAGACATTTTGTTTTGAAGAATTGTAATATATGCATTAGATGCATTCTTGTGCACATTGGTATTGACATCTATGGATTTTTGCTATTAAAGGTGCTTGATATGTACTGTTTTAGAGGAGACAGCAAGAAATACACAGACTCCTTGAAAATAGCTTCACGTTCTTCTCAGAATAAGAAAGAACCTGAAAAGAAAGCCACTAAATTGAGACATGTCTAACCTGTTGCAGAATACAATTTTTACCAAGTCAGTTGTCACTGACTTTAATTTGATGACGATATCCATAGTTTCTGTGCTAAAAGCAGCAAGGACATTATTATCTGTTTCTGGAATTCCGATACCTATTTTATTTGCTATATTCTTTGCTTGTACGTAATTCATAGCACTGGTCTGTTCTGTTTTGCAAAAAATATAATTGCTTTGCCTTAATAATCCGTCGCTACAAATGATGCTTTTTGTCAGTATTCACCACAGAGCCGTAATATATTGTGACATTTGAAGCACTGTTTTGTATGCATTGTTTGTATAGTGATTGTTTGCGACATGCTGATGAAGATTACTTACGTACTCACTTATACTTTTTTTATTTGTTTACTTATGTTTGTAACTGGCTTCTTTAAAGCTTTAATAATGAGTATACAGTCTCCTAGTCCTCAGCTCGTGTCTTTTTAGGTCGATGGCAAGGAATTGAGCCAATAACAACACTGTTTGATTATTGCAAAAAACAGCTGGCAGGTGACTGAAAACAAGTTTATATTGTGTGCAAGTGCAAAGTATTTTTTAAGGCATATAAAAATCCATGGTATCATGTTGCACTAGTTTGAAACACAATTCATCATGAAATTTTGCAGAAAGCTGTTTCAGTAATTGAAAGCAAAAATTGCCAAGTTGGGCTTGTACGTTGGAGAAAGTGTATGCTGGAGCGATGATGTAAGAAATTTGTAAGACGGTGAAGGAGTCCGCAGACTGCAGATTTTGAGCAGAGTTGCTAAATTGGAAAGATGTTTAGCAGATGCTGTTGCCAATGCTGTTAATACCATCTGTGAAGATTTTTCTCTTGAAGTGCTTTCACAAATTTATTTAAACAAAGACACTCAATTAAAAGCATAAACTTAAAAATAACAATAGTTAACTTGAGGGCTATACACTATTGACAAGTTTTAAGCACAATCCATCAAGAGAGCCAAGCGCCGACACCTTCACCAAGAGATCCAACAACCTCATTTCCCTCCGTATTCCCTGAAGAGGATACACAATTCATCATGGGGAGGTTAACTTGGGTATTGTAATATATATATCAATCAATAGTGCTGGTCATAAGTAAGAGATTAGGCCTCGTAAACTAATATAACCTAGAAACAGGCGCATAACTAGAATTACGCAACTGCGTAAAGATTTTAACGGGTTTTTTTGACATTGTAAATTGGAGGCTTCATAGGTTTTTTGTATTTTCGCACTAGGCCTATTGCTTTTCGTTTTGCGATATTTTGTAATCTTCGTGTTTCTGCTTTGAGCGAATTAAAGTATATATATATATATATAATATATTATATATGATATATATATAAGGCCTAGCAAATGATGCTTCCCCACCTGCTTCCCCACCAATTCTAAAAACTTATGCGTCTCTAACGTGGCTGGGTAGCTCGCTATGTATAATGTATTAGAGATGAGTAACATCATCCAGGGTTGACAGGCCTATGGCTATCGCTCCATATGAACCCAAGACTCGGTTGCCGCTTGGCACATCACCTTGTAGTTTCGGGTCAGAAAATTCCTCGTTTCCTGCTCTTCCACATTAGGTCCTGCGCTCGAGCCAGCTGCCCTGGGCACCATATGCCTCCTTCGTCCCGCTACTCCCACCCCTCTCTCTCTGTCTGTCTATCTGTCTGTCTCTCTCTCTCTCTGTCTCCGTACCGAAAGCAAGACCAAATCTAAACCCATTACTGACGAGTCATGGCTTCTAGGTCTACTTGTAATGCATCTTCGAAGAAGGCTTCCATCAAACGTCTCAGACAATCAACGTTAAGTTTCAGTTTGGGTACGTAACACAACAGCACTGGCGTCGATCTTGTTTGACAGGTGGGGTGACACTTTTGAACTTATCTGTTGAAAAATGAGCTTTGAGCTGATCTGGTCAAAAAAGAGGTCCAAAATTGGTTGACCTTTTTTGGTGTTTCTTCCAAATTTAGGGAGTGTGGTAGACACCTGTATGGTGTGTCCCCCACTGTAAAAGGTGGGGGTCTTGTCCCCCTCGACCCCCATCCGGGATCGCCGCCCATGAACACGACCTGTATCAGTTCTCATAGAGCTCGGTTCAGGCATTGTAGCTGACCGGAAGGGGGAATCGTGGGATCTGGAGTCCAAGTCGGTACCCTCTGAGCGGGAACCATCGATATTGCGAGTCGCTCAGATTCAATGAGATTTTAGAGAGCCCCAAGTTAACCCCTACATTGTGGAATTTAAAATATTTAATGAAATTATAATGGAAAAAACTTAACCTTAAGCTAGATCCAACGAAGTCTAGCCTCATGACAGTAAACTAAGTAAGTAAGTAAGTAAGTATATCCTTTATTAAAAAGCAATTGCTAACCGCACCTTAGTGTACATAGTTGATCAAATTAATTTAAGTATAATATATTAAATGTGTATTACATGATGTCCATTTTGGATTTTTCATATTTATTAAGTGTTATTTTAATCTTGTTGCGTATATTCAGTTAACTAACACACATCAAAGTTAACTAACACACAGCATATAATATTTATTCAGTTAACTAACACACGTCGAAGTAAACATGCATAGGGCCTATAGCCTATAGCCCTATGCATGTTTACTTCGATGTGTGTTAGTTAACATACATTTATTTAATTAAAAAATTTGTTCTTTGTCGAGTCTATCTGTTTCTAGTCTACGTTGGCTGCTGGGACTTTGCAGTTGAGCCAATTTTTAAAATCACATTATGAAATTATATAATTTGCAAAGAAATTATGTAAACTGTTAGTACTTTTAAGCAAAAAGATGGTTCCAAAATGCACCATTTCAAACCTTTAAATAAAATATTTTCTTACCCTGGGCCAAAGAAACTATGCCAAATGTTATTACTTTTAACCAAAAAGATGGTCTCCAAAATGCACCATTACAAACCTTCAAATAAAAAATTTTCTTACCCTGTGCCAAATAAACTATGTCAAATGTTATTACTTTAAACCAAAAAGATGGTCTCCAAAATGCACCATTACAAACCTCTAAATAAAAAAATTTCTTGCCCTGGGCCAAAGAAACTATGTCAAATGTTATTACTTTTAACCAAAAAGATGGTCTCCAAAATGCACCATTACAAACCTTTAAATAAAAATTTTCTTACCCTGGGGAAGGGGCACAATCCCCTCCCCAGACCGCTCCCCTCAGTGTTACAAGCTGCGTAATTATTTTGAAGCCCTGGTTACGCCGCTGCCTAGAAACATTACCAAAATACATTGATTTCATTGCACTGACTGATCACCCATTATAATTAAATATTCAAAATGTTTACTAATTATATCTTACTATTGGTTGACTATTCGGAGATACTTGACCTAGATACATGTGAATGGGTATTTGGATTGAACTACAAGTAGCCGGACACAGCGTCAGTGTCAGACCCCTAGAGCTATAATATCGAACTAAGGGGTTAGAAAGGTTACAAAGACAGGGTCTGACACAAATCCATTTCATCAGTTCGAGACCGCAGCACATAATCTCATTTCCGTCTGTTCGTTGTCTTTCTCTGCAGGGTTCAAGGTAAGATTTGTATTCTATACACTGTGGAAAAGCTCTTGCAATCATAATATCTATTCAGTAAGTTCACATGGAATATCTTCGTTCGATTTGGCAGCTGAATTTTATAGTCCACGGGCCCCATTTTCTCCAAGACTTGGAATGGACCCTTCCATTTCATCAACAGTTTATTCTGCTTACAACAGTCACCTCCGCAGATGCGGTTGATATCGCAGACTACCATGTCTATTCTGCCTTAACATGCATTCGCTGCACTTCGGAGGGGCCAGACGGGCTTCCTTCGTGGCTCTTGTCAAGTATGGCTACTGGCAACCCCAATTTCCTATCTCTACAAGAAGTCAATAAATAAGTAAGTAAGTAAGTATATTCTTTATTGAACCACCTGCATACGCACTGTGGTTACAAACATGTTATGCAGTCAGAGGCATGAAAACAAAAAATAACATAAGTTGGAAAGGAAGCCAGCTAACTAGGTTAGCCAGCTAACTAGGAAGGCCTTACTATTGGATATGAATTTTACTGGTATAGCATCCTAGTTAAGAAATTCTTACGCGTTAGCGCGTCTGCCTTAGGAATAATCCTGCTATGCGAGCGGGGACGCAGGTCATAGGTACGGGTTTTGGGAGGGGGTCTCATATCCCTCCGCAATGGAAGGAGAGTAAAATCACTCCTATCCCAAAGATCTCTAGCCCAGTGACAGAGGCTGATTACTGCCCAATATCCATCACATCAATTTTATGTAAAATTTTGGAAACATTTGTTGTGCAAATTTACTATTATCCAATCCTTACCAACCCTAAGGAAAATAGTCTATTCAGACCAATATGCCTTCAGGCCATCTGGTTCGACCTCGGCGGGACTGATAGCAATAACCCATCATTTACCAGAAACAGTTACATGCGAGCCGTATGCCCGCATGATATCACTTGATTTTTCCAAGGCATTTGACACTGAAAGGCATAATTACCTCGCAGAGCAGTTAGCCTCCATGTTAATTCCTGATTTTGTTTACAATTGGGTGCTTTCTTTGCTTTTTAATCGAGTGCACTGTACTAAATTTTGTGGTATCATTTCCCCATACAAATGTATCAATGGTATCATATACAGGGGCCAATCCACCTTTTGGCCACCATTTCTGGATTAAAATTGCTTCATGCAGGGAACCGATTTTTCAAATACGCAGATGATTGCTATTTGGTAATTCTTGCCTCAAACATAGCAACCACTGACTCTGAACTTGCTGGTCCGCTATTGGTCGCAGTCAAACAAAACCAACACCCAATTAAGCGCCTAGTTTGCAGGTGCATAAGGCAAAACCGCCTATTAACTACACCCTCTATTCACCACACCGTTGTGGTAAGCCGTTTTCCTCAGCTTTTCAAAAGGTAATGGGTGCAGCATGATTACTGCAACACTGAGTTACCTTGTGCAGAGTCGTGGGAATGACTGAGGATTGGTAAAACTGCCCTACGGAACTATGGAGTCTGACAGAACACACCAATTTCACCAAGTTCGTAGAAGCTAGTCTGATAGCTAACCAGGAAGCCATTTCAGTTGCGAGGGCACTTGTCGAAAACCGTGATTGTTAGATACTGCGCACCTCTGCAGATCATAACCGATCAAAGGAGTTGAAGAAACTCAGTAAGCTTCTGCAAATTGATGATGCAAGGACCTCAAGTTATCATCCCATTGGGAAAGAGATGATGGAACAGTCTGATTGATCTGACACTTCATAAGATGCTGGCGTAGATCCACGAGCGAGACTGGGACAAACTCATCATTATGTTGCTGTATGTTATATAACAGTTCATGAATCAACAGGCTTCTTTCCAAACTTTTTAATGTTCAGGAAAAGAAAACAAAGCACTGGTGGACATTGTGTGTGGTAATTAATTAATTAGATGCTAGTTACATAATTAATTAGCACGGTAGTTAAATTTAATTAATTATTACCCAAAATTTGGCTAATTCTAATTAAAACTTGTCTAATTCTAATTTAAATTTCATAATAATTAACTTCCTACTTACCTTGCCTAAATATTTCCTTACTGACGCTGGCTGCTTTCATTTTAACCAACTTGCAAATAGGTATGACAGAAATTAGCAATTTTATTTTAAAATGACAATCTCTTGATTCTGCATTTCATAAATCGTGTAAAGCTGTAGAACTACTGGATAAATTACTCATTTCAAACACCTAATGCAACTAGATCAGGGGTGTCAAACCTTTTTCAGTGGCGGGCCAGTGGCATTACTTTCCAGCAAGTCGTGGGCCAAGGTGTCGAAGGCTCCTGAGCAAAATGTGGCAGGGATCGAGGCTCGGTGAGATAATTTTGCAAAACTATATCTTAAATGGTGCATCTTTTAACATAGAAACAGCAAAAAAGGGTGTAGGGCTTTGTAGGCCTATAAAATTTTAATTTTGATATTCATTATCAGTCACGAACATCACATAAAACTCATCAAGTCTAAGGTCAATGTATTCTTGCTGGCCTATTGTTCATAAATAACTCAAAATTATCTTATTCTGATATTTAAAAATTAGAATAATCCCCTGTCAAACGCATAGTAAGCTCGCAATAAAAATTAAGGAGTTAAGTTTGAATGAAATGTCTCTCCAGTGTACATCAAGGAAACATTTACTCAATTTTACTGATTAGTAACAGTGGCGCTGGAAACTTGACACTGTTTTCTTTTGACCAGAGTAAGGATGTCAGGCTGCATATCTACAGTAGGGTGGTTAGAAAAAAAATTCTTATTTTTTAAACTCTCACCCTCTCATAATGTTCCAAATAAATAAATAAAATTTCCTGTGAAGTTTGTGATTTTTAGGATGATGTTTATGGGTGCCTCATGGCAAGTGTAGTTTTACATAGGCATGTCCTATTTACACAATGCTGCAAATCAATATTAAGTCTAAACAGTGAAGACATTGTATTCATTGTCTACTGTCTAGCAGTGCACGCATTATTAACCAGAAGCAGTAACACTGTGTAATCAACAGCTAATTAAAGAATTATTAAAGTAAGTTCTGAAAATTGTTCTAGTCCGACATAGCTTTCAACATAAAAAACAAAATACAAAAAGACTGTCTACTGTTGAACGCTAATGTCTAGCATTTCAGTCCAGCCCCAATTGTGGATTCCTTAGAGGCTTAGAGTCTATGAACAACTTTTTATGCTCAGCAACTACTTGAAGGAGAAAGTGTTTCGGTTCTTCGTTTCTGGTCAGATCAGCATTAAACTCATGAATCAGAGCCACACCTCTTTCTGCCGTGTCGTTTACAACTTTCAGTGCCTTGACATAGTACTTCAGCGCTGTTTTGAATTCAGAATTGTAGCACCACAGACCAAGATCAATCTTAAGGAATTCTATGGGCAAGCTCAATGCGGTGAAGAATTGAATACTCTGCTGAGTGACAAAGGAGGTTAGAACCGTTAGACTCCTGTTTGCCGAAAGATCACCCATCATGGTGATTCGTTTTGGTGGATTCTTGTTTCCAGGAGGCCAACTGTTAATTGCATTCACCATTCATAATTTCACTTCAAGAGTGACAGACGGATTAAACATTGCAAGGCATATGATTTCCTCATTCAGATACCATAGGTGCCCCAATAGCTTGTGCACCGCACCATCAAATATGACCTTATTTACTGCGGACTACTGCAAGCTTTCCATGAACAGTAGGTCATTAATTGGAACCAAAGTTGACATCGACGCTGCAAACCATGCTTGGATGTATCCACCTGCTATGGTAAAGCAGAGAAGCTCAAGTAGACCCATGTTCTTCTTTGGCTGTCAGCTTAAACTGGACAACATCTGCCTGGATACGACCTAACATGGAGATTTTGAAACCGTATAAAAAGCACGCCATCCATTTTGCTCGGTCAAGTCCAGCTGGAGCACTGAAATGAATTCCACTTAGAGGGATGCCTCTCAGAAATATGATGACACGAATGAGCAGTTCCTGGTAACCTTCTCATGGCTGAGTTTCCTGAAGTTGCTGTTCAACAACATTCAAAACTTCAGCTCTTTTGCCTAGTGTGATATCTCTTGTGACTTCAACATCATTTAAAACTGGACGGAAAGCAACATGATCAATATCAGCCTGCAGGAGGATTGGAAACGTTTGACCATCTGCATATCTGGTCCAGAAGAAGGAGCCTATGCCTACTCAATGCCTACTCCAGATGCCAATACAGGCAAGCATGGGCATCCACAGGCATTTTAAGGGGAGCAAAAATTTTGTAGGGGCTACATTTTTTATGGAGGTTAAAATGTCGCTTTTGCATAGAAAAAAATGTGCATAGAAACAAATTTTAAAATAATGATCAAGGGCTTACTTACCAATTAAGTGTTTTTCGCATTGAAACTCGTGCTGGGACTGTTGTAATAATCATAAAAATAAAAAAATTATTTTTGTAAAATATTTTCAAAATGGGGGGGAGCAAATGCCCTCTTCCCCCCCCCTTGGACACACATGCAAGCAAGCGATCGATTTTAGCTTTTCCGGTGATGTGTGAGAGAAGTTTACCGTCCCAATGGACTTTTAGAGGAACATCACCAACTTTTGTTGCAAACTCTTTTTTGAGCTTCTATTGCTAAGTACAATCATGTTGAGGCACCCCTAAATATATTTAGAAACATCTGAAACTTTGCCATAAATTTTTTTAATTATTTGGAACATAATGTGGGGGTGAGAGCTGCAACTTTTAAGAATTTATTTTTTCACCATTGCCGATGAACCACCCTAATCTACAGCTAACGCTACTCTGAGATTTGCATGTAGATTTGAGTCAGTCAGACATGATCTATGTCTTGTCTTAACAAGAGTCATCTTTGAATATGCTTGGTCGCATAAGTACGAGCTGGCAAACAAACACCTCATTAGCAAAAAAACTCTATGTATTTGGTATTGACTGTGAAAACTTTAAAAAATCCACACTTATTCTCAAATTTTTTAATCTTTAGGCATACAGCCGCGGGCCAGAAAAAAATCATCGGTGGGCCAGAAATGGCCCGCGGGCCTGCTCTTTGACATCACTGAACTAGATGGAACAGTAAATTTGCAGTAATTGTTGGAAATCTGAAAAGTCAGTATGAAGGAATATTAAAACAAGCTGTGTATAGTTGCGACAGTTTAATATTAAAAAGCATCAATCGATTAAGTGACCAGATGCTCGCATTACAATATTTCTCATTAGCAATTCTAATGAGTGCATGTCGTAACAACATGATTTATGATTTATAATGGATTGTTAAAGAAATAAATATCTCCTTGTTCTTGTGGTAGCCACGTGCACTTGTATTATAACCTAAGTACTTGTACTCGTACTTATACTTGAAACCAAAGTACGAGTACGTCTTACTGATGTACTCGTACTGGGATTTTAGCAAATTTGTAAATGTCTCATGACAAATGTCTTATGACAGATCGTAGGTTTATAACGCTTATGTCTCCAGATGAGCATTAGCTTGAGTTGGTGATTTTGTATATTTTTTCGTTTTTCTAATCTTTAAACTGAGTTATCAAACAGCAGTTAGTCTTTCAAAGTACAATAGAAGTTTTTCATCCAAGCCTTTTGAGCTAGTATCTGTTGGAGTATATACAGCACATGGTGATTGAGTGGATGCTTGGTTTTCTTGTGGTTCTGTTAGGTATTCATTTACAAGATCAGTTCCTTGTCTTTGCTCAGTTACAGCACATGTTCCTAAAACAGGCTCCTCTTGAATAGTTGGTAGATTATGTTGTGATCCTTGATTGTCTTTGATAAAACTAGGAACTGCTACAGAGAAAGCTGCAGAAGGAACTAATGAGATAATTGATGCTTCTTTGGTGTGTGCATTCGCTTGCCTGTTTCTTTTCACACACCTTATGGCAATTATCACAATGATTGTGACTATAAAAACAGCCAACAGTGTAAAAACAATAATAAAGCTCTTGTCAAAACTGTTCACCTCTGTGACTTCCCTGGTAGATAATGGCACTAGGTAAGTCTTTGGAAAAATAGTGGAGACATTATCTGTGCTAATTTCCTGCTCATCTACAAGTGCTTTGAGATCTCGCTGCATGTGGGTTTCTGTTTGAAATACTTTTATATGAAATATTCCTCTTGCTGGTTGTACACTACTTGCAGTAACAATGTACCCAAAGCCATCTTTCAGTTCCATTGAAGTAATATTGTGATTAGGTAGGTATTTTATTCTTCCATTTGCAATATCACTATGAGTAAATTGGAAAAAACTATCAACATAGTTTTGTCCTAGCTTAAGTTTCTTTCCTGTACTGGTCTGTCCTTTATTGAGCAAATCCTCCATTTGGACATTAAGCACAGAAGAATTTCTTATAAGGACTCCATGCAATGGGCCATGAGTAACATGATACACTGGATCACTGCTGGTCATTTTTGCTAATTCACTTGCATCAAGATGGTTAAGACTTATCTCAGATGCATTATTAATGACAGCAAAAAATGGCCTACCATCAGTTTTCTTAATGTTTGGCAAAACACTGATGTCCATCTTGCCATGAATAATATTTTTCATATCATACAGCAAGAATTCAAACTCATCAGCAAAGGTGCTAAGGTCTTCCTGAAAAAAAGAAATTTGTCCAGTTTCAACCTCCATTTGACTGAAATGGCAAGTTACAATATTGTTCATGAACAGGCTGCCATACTTTGGTGGTCTTGTAATGTTATACATCAGCATTTCCTTTCTGCCATTTGTTTTAACATTAAACTGATGTTGGGAAAGAATGGTTTGATTCTGACCCTGTAATATTTCTATGGGATTCAACATGATATCAACTACGAGTGGCATGATGAGAATGTTGAATACTTTATAAAGAGGTCTGTGTTTCCCATCTGAGACTTTGAAATAGAATGCTCCTGAATCTGAACTCCCGTCATGAACAAATTGAATCCTCCCTTCATTAACATCCTTTTGAGTGAATGACATCACTGGTTCAAGCCTAAGTTCATTCAAACGCACCAAGAAGCCATTAGTTGGAGGACTCTCAATTTCATATGTAATATTTTCCGAGGGTGTATCTGGATCAACAGTAAGCAAGACGTTGTCTGTTATCAAGTGGTTTGAGCCCTGGACAATCTCAATTGCAGGAACAGGAGTGAGTAGAAGAAAATGCTGATCATTGACTGGCTCAACAGCAAAACGTAATACTCTTAAAAGATGTGGCAATTGATGTACCTCTGGTTTAGAAAAACTTGTCTTCACTTTGGCAATAATTTCAACTATGAAAGAAAATTCATCAGAATAAGACTCAGAATCGTCATGTGAATAGATAAGAAGACCTTGGTCGATGTCCTGCTGAACGATTTTGCTTCCTCTCGTCATGTTAACTACCCCAATTGTCATAAAACCATGATGAGGAATTTCCTGCACAATCAGTCTCACAACTACCTCCTCCAGTCCATAACTAGACAATCGATATTCCATGACTGATGCATCCAACTCTGACCTTGTAATCACAACCTTTCCACCTTCACTGACCACAGCACGCTGACATGTAAAATTCCAAATGGAATCTTTCAAATCAATGTTGCTATAAGATATTGAAACATTAAATGTTTCGAATAGAAGATTCAGAGTAAAGTTCGAATGAACCTGAAAAACAAAAGAATCATCCTGTGTCCAACCATCCATTTGAGATGAATGTCTATAAAGTACTACATTCCTGTTAAGGTCTTCTTGAGTGAATGCATTGATTTCCTTATGTTGTCCATTTGAATTAAACAACACAAGGTGTCCTTTTGCTGGTCTCTTTATAATTTTGTACTGAACTGAATGATCTGGAAAGTTTGTATAGTTGGTTTTGGACTTCAGATGGAAGGCTGTTATAGGCCGAGTGTGCCCTGGAAACAAGTCCAAAGTTTGACAACTTTCTAAAGTCAAAACAAGTAGGATTGATTCCATTTCAAAAATTGTCAACTGGGAAGTGCTTACATCATCTGTGATTCTGAACTGAAAAAATGCAGTTTCTTTACCTGCAAAATTGCAAAAACCAATAATATAATGCATTATTATGTTAATATTATTAAATAGACATACATGTATTAGTTTTAGTTTGTATGGCCTGGACTTATGTGGATACTTTTGAAAGAACCCTGATGTTTTAGGTCGTATCTTTGATTGACTGCTGGGCTCCTGTAACAGTGGCAAAGCCACTAGTATTGAACTAACACAGGCTTATTTATGCCCATCTAGTGAGTAACTTGGTATGCATGAGGGCTGTGTGCTATGCCTCAACTAATGCTAGTTCACCAAACAACCAAGTGCAAGTTGGCTCATCGAAGTGTAGTGGATAATGTTAATGCTAACGAATATATTAAGAATATTGATTCATTCATTAATTCTGGAAATTTATATAGCACCTCCAGGCTCCAAGAGACCTACTCAGAGGCACTCCCAGCCCAGCCATGGCTAAAGAGATAGGACTTGAGGTGTCATAATAAAGCAGGCGAGTTATACCGGGGGAAGCAGCTTAAGGCAATTGGAAGACCATTCCAGGTAAACGGGCAAACATCTGAGAAAGCTTGGCATTGTCTGACTGTGCAGTGGGCCCAAGGACCAAAAGCTCCCCCTTAGTTGCACAGCGCAAGGCTCTGCGAGAGGCTAAGTCAGAAATTGGGCAACAGAGTTCAGACAGGTAGGTTGGGGTGCTGGTGGAGAGACACCGCCAAACTAGTGCTGTTATCCTATAGGAGATGCGCTCAGAGGCAGGAAGCCAAAGCAAGAAGTCACGCATACAGGCTGAGACTGGGGTGTATTTTGGAATACGACCAATAAATCTAGCAGCAGAACGAAGGACCCGGTCAAGTCGCCCTATTAGGCCATTGGAGTACCCAACAAGGACCGAGCAACAGTGGTAAACTCTGACAAATGCATGGTCTAAGATGACGCAGCATCATCGGAGAGGGTACTCAGTACAACACTCAACTGCCGGGAGCTGGTAATAACAGTTCCGCATGATCACGTTAACATGCTGAGAGAGACTAAGCTCTCCAGCATACAATTGGATTATCGCCTTTCTAGCTGACCGGAGCCATGCAACTAAATTCAATGGGGACATCTCCTCCACTATTTATATAAACGCTAGTATAGTGCAGGGTTCGGGGTTAGGACCAAACAACTTTATAATAACAATCTCCAAGTTTTACCACTCAGGAAATAGGTTACTAAAATATGCGGATGATAGCTACCTGCTGATCCCATCCTCAAATAGTACCACTATCACAGCTGAACTAGATCATGTAACGCAATGGGTGGGTAAATGTAACCTAAAGATAAACTGCAATAAGACCTATGAGATGATCATCAGAGGGGTCCGTGGGCATGCCGGGCGGGGGATGAACCAACTGAGACGCCGGGCTTAACCAGTCTCTTGAGAGTTCCTGGAGTAACTACCGTATGTCTGACACCCTTGGTTTCGATGAGCATATCGATCGAATATGCTGTGGGGCCAGGCAGTCCTTGTATGCCTTCCACGCCTTACTGCCCATGATCTTGCTGGCCCCATGCTGTATGATGTGGTGCGAGCTACCACACTGTCACGTCTGCTGTATGCCGCTCTGGCATGGTGGGGATATGCTGGACAACAAGAAAAAGGAAGGCTCCAGGCAGTTGTAAATAGGCTAATCCGACAAAGGTACCTCCCTGGCCTAAAGATCGAAGAGATGTACCATCTGGCCGACGCCCGTCTGTTTTCGGCAGTTCTCTAAGTACCGGGACATGTCCTTCATGGATTGCTTCCCGCAGTTAAGCCAGTGGTTTACAGCCTGCGCCCCAGACGCCATGACCGGGTGCTGCCAAAAGCAGAAAATCATATGAAGAAAACATTTCTAGTCAGAATATATATATATTTGTTTATTGAAAAAACTGGATGGCACAGCGCACCCAGGAACATTAACACGGGAATCATAGCGAAAAAAATAATATGGATAGCTAAAGCAGTAATGTAATGTTAGTTGAATGATGTAATAATAGTTATATTTGTAATATTAATTAACATCCTAACATTAGTCAACATAGAAACATCGTACCATTAGTTAGCTGTGGCCATGTCTGTGGAAACTAGCGAATAAGGATCTGAGAATGAAATTTCTATCATCCCTGTTAGGAAGTACGAACTTTATGTGAATGTTATTCACATATTAATTTATCCTGATGTATGAATGCTGATGCTTGTTCATTAGAGTGCTGTTTGGCAGCTGGTTATATTAAAGAATATACTTTACTTCATAACACCTAGGTCACAAACAGTAAGGAAGAAAGTCACGTGGGGAAAGGTCTCAGTCAATAAGCGTAGGTCAACCCTGCCAGCTACCTGCCTACGACCACCAAGATGATGACTGATGAATGATGACTGACATAATTCAATGTCTGTCAAAGTAGAACACACGTTCGTATTAACATTTCAACTTTATATTTTCACATCCAAAATTCGCAGAGTGACTTCCCCAGTTAAGCACACACTACACATACAAAACATCTCACGTATGCAACCAAAAAAATTTGAGTTTGAGATAGCGTTACAAATCACAAATTCTCGACCCTGAAAACTGCAAAAATGCCAATCGCTGATCCGTTTCCAACTGCGTCTTAGCGGAAGCCCCTTGAAACTTACTATGTAAATGCATTGTCCTCCATACTAGGATATATGAGAAGTGTAGCGAATATAATTATCAAATATCTTGTTTTATTATTATTTATGGAGTATTAATTAGTAAGATAGATGCAACACTGTATAAATAAAGGGGCACTTGAGTTATAATAATTTAAAGTTTAACCTGTAAGGCCTTGCAATAGATTACGTGTTTACATATATATGCTGACATAGGGCGTCTAGTTGGCAGCTGGTTATATTAAAGAATATGGTTGACTTCGTTAAGAATATTGGAATTATAGCATCACTGTGGATTTAACTCAAACTTGAAGTTAAATCTTTGTTCAGGTGAATAATTATCGATGCGATCGATTGAAAGAGATCAGAGAAACACAGTTCTGCGTGTTCTGTGCAATCTCGATGGATTCAAACAGAATCACAGTTGTTGGAATTTTACAAATAAAAACGACAGAACAACATAAACAATCTACAGGTGAACTAAAGAATAAAGTCAATCTAATTGTCTTGTGATCAAGAATAGTATTCATCTACAAAATTCTTCGATACTTCCGTCTACGAACCATAGACTATGGCTGTCATGAAAGACCACATCTGCATCCCAAATAAGATCTTATAATAATTATATACAGTATTCAGTGTCTCTTAGCCACCAAGTTACAACAAAACTAAAAATACATCCTACAATAATTTTGAGAGCTAAAATGAACTACTAAAGGTCTCAGTCAATAAGTGTATGGCAACCCCTGCCAGCTGCCTACGACCACCAAGATGATGATTGACAATGATGATTGATTGACATTGATTGATGATTGACATAATTCGTCAAGGTGACGTCCTACATATGCCATATAAGTAAGTAAGTAAGTAAGTAAGTATATTCTTTAATGAACCATCTGCATGCGCACTATGGTTTACAAACATGTTATGCAGTTAGAGGCATGAAACACAAAAAAACACAAAAGGAGAAAACTAAAATGGAAAAAAAGGACTATAGAATGGGGAAGAGAAATGAGGCCTAACAATTGTGTGGGATTTCACTGGTATAACATCCTTGTTAGGAAATTCTTTCGCGCTAGCGCATCTGCCTTAGGGATCTCCCTGTTATGTGAATGGGGACGCATATCATAGGTTCTGATTTTGGGAGGGGGAGCAGGTGGTGGAGAACGTGGCCAGGGTTTTGGAGCACCGCTGAACAGAGAGCATTGTCAGCTCTTGCACAAAGAATGTCGAAGGATTCGAGGCTGGTCAGTAGGTACCCATGCCGCATCAACCTCTTCGCCTGGGCACATAGACGAGTGCGCTGCTCGACATTGGTGAAGCCCCACCAGGCAGGTGAGGCATAGAGCATTCTAGCTAGAGTGGTTGCTCGGGCCACATCATGCAGGCGAGGCCCACTAAGACCGTGGGCAGTGAGGCATCGAAGAGCGCAAGTAGATTGGGCAGCCCTAGTGCACAATCGCTGGATGTGGGAGCCAAATCCCAGTCGGTCGGATATTGTCACCCCTAGGACCACCAGCTCAGAGACCCTGGTAATGCCCGGTACTGGTGGGGGGAAGGGTTATTGATTTGGATCCTAGGTGCCTAAAAATCACCTCTTTGGATTTTGCGCAGTTGAGCACCAGGTTGCTAGAGGCAGCCCACCTGGTAATGTGTTCCAGCTCAGCTGCTGTGGAGGCCGGAATCAGGAGGTAGCTGTCGTCGGCATAAGTAAGTAAGTACGTAAGTATAGCTTCATAGGGCAACTCCTATATTATTAGTATTATCAAAAAGCCAATCACTAATATGTTTCAATCAATCATGTCTTAGTGCTAGCCATTCAAGCTTCCCATATAACTGAATTGTACTTCATAGTATGAAATATGGTACAACACAATTATATGGGAAGTTTGACAGCCTGCCACCAAGACATAGTTGAGTGAATCAGATTAGTGACTGGTGTTTCGTCACTACTTATGAAGCACTATGGCTTGTGTAAGACAGCGGTAGGTGACTGTATGTCATATTAGCTTGTGGACTTTCAATATTTCATACCAGTACAATGCAATTATATGGAAAGTTTGAAGGGCTTCTGCTAACACGCGATTGAGTTAAACGAATTAGTGACTGTCTTTTTGTAGCCTTAAGGATGGAATATATTACGTGTGAAGAGCTATTGCGAACTTACAATTTGTGGTTGTATTTATGATGTCTTTTGCATGTGAAGCTTAACTGGGGTGGTCACTTCCAATATAAATATGAAGCAGGAATGAGAATACGAATATGAGTTTCAACTTGATAGGCATCATATTTGTGTAAGCCAGACTTGTGCATGCTGTTAACTTTGTTGATGCTTACTACTAAGAGACTATCTAGTCCAGGTGAAGGCACTAATCAGGGTTGCCAGGTCATCGCAAACATCGAGAGTTGGGCTCTCAACCGAAAATTTAGCATTCACGACGTTGTGAAATTTGGGCTCGAGCCTCGCCCAAGGCAGTTACTTGAGCAACTCCTTCACTCACAATTGCACGGCTCCATCAATGTTCTGACCAGATAATAGAAACCTTCAGCACGAAGTTCTCATCCGGACTTTGGCTGGTAGTGCTGTTCTGCAACCTGGATTATGCGGCAATTCAGGCTTACGCCCTTCATGAAAAATTGAAGGTGGACATGTCCAGTGAGAAAGCATCATCAAGAAACTGGGTAAAAACCTTTGCCAAGAGCTACAGGAACAGCGATGCAACTCATCGTGGACTGATTAGAGCATGACTGTTAGATGACACTCGAGAACCTCCAAAGAAACAAGGTCGCTGCCAAGTTAATCCCAGGCAGACGGGAAAAAAGCCATGGCTGTGTGCAAGGCATGTCATAAGAATGTGTGCCCTGTCCACTGTCAGATCTGCTGTCAGATATGTCTCTATGACTCCCTGCTGGTTGATGAAATACTTTCCTAGGCTCCTAGCAGTCTCCTATGTTCATGATAGCATCATTTCATTGTATTGAGAGCACTATACATTAGTGTAAGAACAGTATTACAAGCTTATGTTTGTATGCGGCATCATGGCATCATGACATGACGTCATGGCATGACGCCACGGCATGACGTCACGTTATGACGTCATGTCATGAGGAAGTGTTATTATATTGTATTGAAGGCGCTAAACATTAGGGTAAGAACAGTATTACTAGCCTATGTTTGTATGTGGTGTCATGACATCATGACGTGACGTTATGACATCACATCACTAGTAATTACAACAAATAGTGACACTTCAGTGAATATTAATAATAATAACGACCTTCTCGTGCAATCTATGCAGACAAGTTGTCCTCGAGACCAAGGTCTTGGTCTCGAGTGCACTCGAGTTCGTTTTTAAAAGTCTTGGTCTTGAGACCAAAAGTCTTGGTCTTGGTCTTGAAGTTCAAAGTCTTGGTCTTGGTCTTGAGGTTCAAAGTCTTGGTCTTGGTATCGCAAGACCAAGACCAAGACCGGCTGTCAATATGAACAGTCATTTAACAAAACTTAAGAATTAAAAAATTTATCAAGCCTGTTTGCATCATAGCCTACGACAAATACCTACGGACGGATATAAGTCTTGTTGGTCAGGAAAACCCATCGGCAGCAGCAACTAAGTTATGCTGTGTCTGGAAGCCCTGCCGAGACTTTTTCTGAGTCAGACGGTCCGATAAACCATGGAAAGATTTAAGAAAGGCTCACGATTTTACATTTAAATCCAGTGCTTGAAAAGCTACCATGTGTGCCAGCGACTTCACCACCTATGGAAAGTTTTTTCACATGGCGAAATTTTTATGAGGCCCACAAGGCACGTCTTGGTCAGAGAATTCTGAGCGAATTGGTTTATAAAATACAAAAGAATAACATTTTGCATGAAGGACTTTTATAAATACGATTTCGGAATTCTCTGCAGTCTGCATTAAAAGTTAATTTGCTTTAATCGAATAAGAGACTTTTTTCATTAAAATAGCGAGTAGTACGACTTGACAATTTTTTAGGGAAAAGAAGTCTTGACCTGAATGTGCTTTTTTTGGGTCTTGGTCTTGGTCTTGAGGTTCAAAGTCTTGGTCTTAGTCTCGAGGTTCAAAGTCTTGGTCTTAGTCTCGAGGTTTAAAGTCTTGGTCTTGGTGTTCAAAGTCTTGGTCTTGGTCCAGTGATATTTTACTTCTAAAAATAATTCCTAATTCAGTTCTAATTCAGTTCTGAGCTCTTGAATGTTACTTCTACTTCTAATTTTACTTTACAAATAATTGTACCTCTCGTTCCTATTTTAGTTCTCAAATAATTTTACTTCTTATTTTAGTTCTCCAAATAATTATTAATTTCCATACTGTAAAAGTTTGCGATGCTTGCAGAGAGAAGCACACCAAAATTGTCCTGAGAAAGAAAAAACTGTTGAAGTAAAACAAGGGGTGAAACGTTAGTCTAAAAATGCACCATCACATAGGCTATCGCAGAGCGCTGCTTCGTACTAGGCAATCTTGAAGAGGCGCTATATAAATTAGCAGTATAAAATAAATAATAAAACAAAACAAACTACCTGGTAATTTGAATTTTGAGTCAAGTGTGGTTATTATTTTACGAAATGAAGGATTAGTATCAGCACGAAGGATTAGTATACTAGTATCAGCGTAACCGGGTAGACCTTACTGTGTGGACAATCACATCCAAACACTGTGCAGTCGCTGATGGAATTCATTCGAGTCCGTCGGCCATGCGACGATTCGATGTTGAAAATAATCCCCTATTTTGTGGATCTTCAGCGACGCTGGCATATCTGCATTGATAGACTTATGTTTCACCGTGGTGCCTTAAGTCTGGTGTCCTCTTTGCAAGCGTTGCAAATGAGCTACATGTACCATACTTTTATTTGTGTAAACTTACTGACAAGTTCACTGACAAACCGCAGTAAGTTACATTGAAACATAACGGTACAATTATCAAGATCTTAATTAACACACTGTTGGCTGCCAAGACGTGTGCCAAGACCCGCTGATTTTTACTGCTGCCCCCTAAGGAGTGGAATGCTGAGTCGACCTACGGGTATCGAACTGTGACTTTTCAAGGCCTAACTGTTAGGCTATGGCAGGGTGTTACCATTCATCTATCCCCCTCCCAAGACTTATATTGCTTGTATTTCTCTAGCAAGTGCTGTGCCACAAATTCCATCATTGCTCTTAGGTAATTTTACTCGCCTTAGTCTCAACTTAAGCGCCACAATTAAGAAGTAAAATGATTTTAGTTCTGAAAATAATTCCTAATTTTGTTCATAATTTTAGTTTGGCAAATAATTCCTAATTCAATTCCTAATTTCGTTTTTGCTGCTGAAATACTTCCTACTTTTACTTCTTGTTTTCGTTAACGAAATCATTTATTTTTACTTCTAATTTTAGTTTTCGTTAACGAAAATATCACTGTCTTGGTCTTGAGGTTTAAGGTCTTGACAACAAGACTGAATCTATGTGCTTATTTTATTCGAATTACATGATAACTACTATGGGGTCAAATTTGTATAGTTTTTTTCCCACCCGATGGAGGGTTAACTTGGTAAGTTGAGTAACGAAACAGTAAAGACAAGACTCACAGTGGATGTGACAGTCAGTTAGACAGTAGACACTGACTGCATAATATTATTTTTTTAAAATTTCCCACACTGCAGTGTAGTACGCTGCATCACAGTCAATGCTGGCTGAGCATGCCAGACTGTTGGTGTCATCAGCTCAGTGTTTACCTGCTGAAAGCCATGATGTAACGTAAGGGAGTGAAATAAACTTGGCAAAAGGAAGACTGACAAGTTTTCCGAACAGCAGACTTGAGACAGTTCAAACTGACAGAGACTTCCTAGGGCTAATTATTAACTTCATTTAACTTTCACAGTCTGCAGTGCAAACCGGTACTGTATTCAATGCTAACAGTAACCGCTTCAACTCGGGGGCGACTATTTTTCCTCTGTTTTCTTTTAACGAAATGATTGCCTGCCATCAACATTAAGCCTTTTGGACATCAACCGGACTTCATTCTCTCCAAAGAGAGAGGGTGTAATGTCCTCAGAAAAAACTCTGGCCAGTTTTCAGGTGATAGCACATCAGTCCAATGCAGGCCCTTAGCCAGCCAGCCGTCCTTTGGACGGCTGAAAATAATTTTGGATGGGCATAAATTGTGCATGGACGGCATTGGACGTGATGTCCTAAATGTGATATAATGTATAATCCATTCCCTTCATCTGTGTAATTATGTTCCTTTTCCCACACAAGATACACTTCTCTAGCAGCTATTTATGATCTAGGATAAGTGTAATCAAGTGCCAATTAGATGAGGTTGTTTCATGATGGATGAGGCACAAGAGATGATGATGAAATACGAAGGCATGATACAGAGGCTGAAGAAAGAGAGAGAGTGGGAAGTTGTGGTAATGGCCATTTTGCCAAGGCAGGACTTAAGCGAAGCTCTATACAATAAGAGAGTTGAGATAAACAGGAGACTAAGGAAAATATGTGTGGAAGAAAAGGTTAGGTACTGCGAGGTGGAGTTCAATCCTTGGAAAGGTGGGTACTTGGAGAGAGTAGGTCTGCATCTTAATGCTCGAGGTGCGGACATGGTTGCGAGACGTCTTCATGATGATGAAGATTTTAAACTTGGTGGGAAGACGGCTAGCACAGTAAATTCACACAAATAAAAACAAAAAGTTCAGAAAAAAAGAAACTTGTAGTGGGAAAGACAGGAGAGATAAGGAAACTAGAGGTAATAAAATTTTAAAGTGTATGTTTGCAAATGTGAGGAGTACTGTAGGCCCTAAATATCACAAAAAGAGCAGAATTGGAATTGTATGCTGATAACGAGACACCCGATATAACTGGAATAGCAGAGTCATGAAAAAAAACGGAAATCACAGATAGTGAACTCGGATGTGATGACGATCATGATTTGGTGATAGTGTTGGCTATTGCACTATGTTTTCTGCCGAGACTCTGGATATTCCAAGGCCAAAAGCAGCAATCCAACTGCTGCATTGCCCACTCATCTTGTTGGACTGTACATGTTCAGTACTCTAAACTGTATTGTCTTTTGTAAGGGGCATGTCCATACCATACCATGTACCACTTCAAATCTGAAATTTACAATTTAAATATAGAATTTTAAGAGAAACATTAATTTCCAGGTCACTTTTCAAAAATTTTTAAATATTCAGTTACATAAATATTGTGTGATAAAATAATAAAAACAGTAAAAAAATCGCAAAAGATGGCATTGAGGAAGTAAACATGCCTAGTGGCACCATATTGTAAGTTCTTGTATACAGAATTATTTACATTTAAGTTGTGCTAAGTTCAACAGTCACGATTCACATATACAAATTTCTGCATTATACTCTACATTTTATGACTAAAAATATCACACATTTTGCCACAGAATGATCACTTAGAGAAGCCCATACCCTCATCCACATGTACAATGATTTTCTTGCTGTCAATATCTGCCTGAGTGAAGTTCCACACTTTTTCAAATGAGTTGTCAATCTTCCTAACTTCACTATTTGCAACCTCTGTTATGTGGAAAACAATGTCTTCAGGTTGAGTATCATTATCAATAGCATACAAATGATTTCTGGTGATTGGCATTGAAGTGCCTACAAACAAAAAGTATAATTCAATTATTTTAAGAAGATGTTCTGCAACTGTTGATCAATGCCCATCTCGCATTTGTCTGGTAGCTAAGAGATACATACCTGGCCACATTGCACTCAACCATCAGTCTAGGAAATGCCAGAAGAGGGTGTAACTGTGCTGTTATCGCTTTATTTGGCTGTCATCACTCTTAATCTTCAATTCAACATGGACCAGGAATTTAGAAGAAAATGATCATTTGTGAATGGGAGTCTGTTGCTTGGAATCCACATGTATGCAAGAGCTGCCCAATGGCAAATTTACAGCTATTCTAGCATATAATGCATCATGTATGTATCTATGCATCTGAACAACTGTACACTGCATTTTGCATGGCTGTCACCTTACCCTTAGACCTTAGTCCTTCCTGTGCAGGTCTGCACATCGGGCTATGCATCTCCTCCACTCCCCTCTGTCCACTGCCAGCCTCTCTGCCTCCTCCTATGTCAGCTCCAGATATGTTAGGTCGTCTCCGACTGTCACTGGCCAGTTCTTTCTCGGCTTTCCTCTTTTCGTTTTCCCTCCAGCATCCCAGTTCATCACCTGTTTCACTTTTCTGCCGTCGTCCATGCGGAAGACATGCTCCATCCATCTCAACCTTCTCCTTCTGATGATGATTTCCATGGTCTCCTGCCCTGTCCTTTCTCTTCTGGTCTTGTTGGTTACTTTGTCTCGCCATGATACATGGAGAATTCTTCTTAACCACCTGTGGTGTGCTGCCTCCAGTCTCCTCCTGTCCACCGCCGTCATTGGCCATGTCTCTGCTCCATATAGCAGTGTGCTCAGGACTGTAGCGCTATGTAGTCGCAGCTTTGTTCTCAGACTGCACCCATTTTTCTTCCATATCTTAGCAAGTTTTCCGAAAGCAGCGTTTGCCTTTCCTATGTGCATTTTTATTTCCCTCTCACAGCTGCTATCTGCCGTCATTAGGCTTCCCAGGTAGCAGAATGCATCCACCTCCACTGTCGATAACAATCTTATCGTCCCCGCTCCACTTTCCGACCTTCATGATCTTTGTTTTACCAGGGTTGATTGCGAGTCCCATCTTTGCCACCTCTTCTTGTGTTCTGGATGTTAGTGCTTTCATGCCTTCCCAGGTATTGTCAAGCAAGGCGATATCATCTGCAAAGTCAAGATCCCCTAACCTATCGCCATTCACCCACCTCAGTCCAATATCGGCATCTTTCGTCACTCTCTTCATTCTACAACCAGGGCAAAAATCAATGGCGAGAGCACTCATCCCTGTCATACTCCTGTCACAATCTGAAACCATTCTCCCACCTCACCTTCGTATCTTACTGCGCATCGATTGCCCTCATAGAAGCTGTAAGTGATGTCCATTATCTTGGCTGGTAATCCATAACTCTTCATTATCTTCCATAATGATTCTCTATGCATGCTATCAAAATGGCTTTCACAGGTGCTGAAAAATGTCTATATAAAAAATAGCTTGGTATCCAAAAGGGGATATGGTCAATTAGCCCCTAGAAAATTTGCTCCCCATGTTTCCATCCTCAGAAATTTTGCCCCTTGGAAATTTAGAAATAAGACACAGTACATTTTATGAATTATAAAAGAAGTATAGTTGGAAGTAAAAATACAGGAACAAGACAGAACACGTAGAATTTCAATGACTTGAAACACCATCTAGAACTCAAAGTTGTATGCAATACCTAATAAATATTCAACATGTTTATGATTTTTGGCATTCCATGCGTGCAATGCCAAAAATGCCATACATAGCATGTATGTATGTAGCATGATAACTTCGTGTTGGATCTTGCACCTACTACTTCTGATTAACAGCCCCCATTGTCAGCATTAGAATTAGCTAAACAATAAATGTCAATCAAATCTCTTCAGTTTGATTATTTAATATATTTAAGAATAAAACAAAGTCATCATACAATCATGCGATCAATGTTTTAATATTAAACTGATTTACTAGATTGACACTACCTGCAGATCCTTCCATCATTCCTTTACCCTCCCGTGGAGGGAGGCGATTGTGGCGCGGAGGACCCACTCGGTCCCATTAGGACCGTTTATTGGCCTCCGGACTCTCCTTGGGGCTTAGTTAAGATTAGTTAAATTTAGTTAAGATGATTACTTCACTACTTTTAGTCGTACCCTATTGTACGACACTAATGATTTTGTACGACATAGATTAAGATACCAGGAAATTAATTGTACTCTTGCAGTCATAAATTTTTCGTTTACATTATATGTTCAGGTGGCCCTCTAGCGGGACCTTGGTCCCTTTGGGCTTTCCCTTTTGCTTTCCGCTGACTATGCGAGAAAAAAAATTGATTAAATTGAAAAAATTGAATGTATTGAATGTATTATGTAATATTATGAATTGTGTTATGAATTGATTTGTATTATGAATTGAATTGTTACTCGGTTGCAATAAAGATCTATTGTATTGTATTGTATTGTATTATTGTATACCTAAATCATCATCTTGTAATCTATTATTTATTATTTTATGCCTAAGCTAACCTCCTAACTTGATTCCTCTTGTGTCTTGCCATGAATTGTACTTTAAATGTCCAAGATGAATTGTATTGTATCTATAAATTTATAAAGCGCCTCTCGCAGAATAACTATTCAGAGGGGCTCTCAGCACAGAAACCCCGGGGAAACAAAAATGCCTTTAGGGAACGCGAGACTGATGAGGAAAAGCCAGTCATTAGTTTGGCCCTGAGCAGAGGGGGAAGATCATTCCACATCGTGGGACCCACTACAGCAAACGCCCGGTGCTGGGCCAAGGCAGTTTTAGCCCTGGGAACAAAAAGATCAAGCCGATTTACAGAGCGCAATGAGCGAGAAGAAGATGCAGATAGCGGTTTTCGCAGATAGTTCAAGAAATATTTCGGGGCAGTAGGCTGCTGAGATTTAGAGACAAGGAAGAGGATCTTATAACGGATGCGCGCAGCAATAGGGACCCAGTGAAGGATATCAAGCATGTAAGCAAAAATATGGGCAAACCGGGGGAGTCGAGCGATGAGCCTAGCAGAAGCATTTAGAACAGATTGAAGGGGGGAGAGACGCTGCTTGGGGAGACCCATGAGGAGCGAGTTGCAGTAGTCCAAGCGTGAGCAGACAAATGCGTGAACTATGGTGGTAAAGACAGAAGGTGAGACCGAGCATCTGATGGCCCTGAGACGCCTCAGTTGAAAGAAGCATTAGCGAGTCATGTTGGAGATATGCTCTGTGAATGTGAGGGAGGAGTCAAGTGTGACACCCAAGTCGCGAACGGTGGAAGAGTAGGTGTAAGCAGGAAATTTCTCAGACAGCAATGGAAAGTTAAGTTTAGCAAGCTGCTGTCTAGTCCCAAACCAGATTAATTGAGTCTTGGCAGTGTTTAGGGAGAGACGGTTAGTTGACATCCAGTAGTGAAGGTCAGAGACAAGATGGTCAATGGAGCAAACAAGAGAGAGTTGATCAGTTGACGGACCATGTACAAAAGCCTGAGCATCATCTGCATAAAGATGGCCATTTGCCTCAGGCCAAAAAAATAATGGTGTGTTTCCGGTAACGCGACCGAGTCACTTTTTTGGCGCGACTCGGATAATTTTGGGAAAAAATTTTTTTTTTCGTAACTCAATTCGTGTCACAGTTATTGCAGCTTTCCGACAATTGAAACCTAAATTTCTGTGCCAGAGGTGCAGAATTGCGACATTATAGGTGTACTTACAGCAGACGACCGTGGGAAACCAGCGGTCTTTCAATGTAAATAAGAGCACCGTTAATTAGAGCAACGAGATGCGTCGCCCGATGTGCAGACCTTAGGTCTAAGGCTAATTAGAGGAAAAAATGGGCTGTAAGTTGCCCATGGTCAGCTTTTACAAATGTGGGAGGGTTGGGAGCCAATAGACCCGAAAGTTGGCGATTTTCCCACGGTTATATGCGCCAGGGTTATTAACCAAATCCAATCGTCGTATTCAATGTATTAACATCTACAATTATCGTACATATCATAGTATGAGTAAAGTTTCCTTTATAGCAACCAGCCTCAAGGTCAGCCTCAGCCTCCTAAGCAACCAGCTCTACCTATGGGAGAACAGTTGGTCGCAATGCGACTGCTTGGTACCAGCCCGCTGTTCCGGGGGTCCATTATTCTGCGAGCCGACCGGAGTATACATACATACAACATACATCCAACATGCATACAACATGCATACATACATGCAGGGGTGTCTACACCATAGAAACCTTGGAGCAATTTATGCTCCATCCAAGAAATAGGGGGAGATCTGTCAGTGTGTGTTCCACTATTTTAGGAGGCGAGGAACGGGGAGGGGGAAGAAGAGGGGGAAAAGGGACGTTGCTCCAATGACTTAGGGGGGATAGACGCCCCTGCATACATGTATACATACATACATACAACATAGATAAATGCATACATGCATAAATGCATACATGCACATATACATTAATACACATATAAATGCACACATACATACATTCATACATGCATACATAAATGCATACATACACATTTACATTAATACACATATAAATGCACATATACACATACTTGCATACATACATGCATACATACATAAATACATACATACATACATACAACATACACACATACATACAACATACATACAACATACATACATACATACAACATACATACATAAATGCATACATACACATATATATTAATACACATATAAATGCACATATACAAACATACATGCATACATACATGCATACATACATTCATACATATATATACATACATAAATGAATACATACACATATACATTAATACACATATAAATACATACATACATACATGCATACATACATGCATATATACATACAACTTACATACAACATACATACATACATAAATGCATACATACACATGTACATTAATATACATATAAATGCACATGTACATACATACATACATACATACATCATATATACATACATACAACATACACACATACAACATACGTTAGACTATCGTTGATGGCTGCCAAAAAGCGATATCAATGAACTACACTTGTGAAAATATTAGCCTTCTGGCGTATACATATAAAGATAACATTTTTAAAATTTAATTTACTGACAGATAAGTTTAAAGAACATTGAACTGTTTTTAGCAAGGTGTTTATTTTAGTGACAGCTTATTGTTCTCAAAACGTAAGAAAAACAAAAAGGTGATACGGTCGCTATGAAATGGCATTGTATAAAAATATTTTTAAAAAAAATATTTTCCTACCTACCCAGTTTTTTAAAACTCCGTTACCGGAAACACACCGTTATTTTTTTTGCCTCATGTTTAGTAAATAGAGACGGGATATCAGCAGTGAAGAGGATGTATAGGATGGGACCGAGCACCGAGCCCTGGGGAACACCAAATTCAACCTCTGTCCACTGAGTCCTAAGGACTCACCAAGGACAACCAACTGTGAGCTGTCAGAGAGGTATGATTTAAACCAAAGAAGAGGAACACCAGAAAGGCCACAGGACAGTTCAAGTCACTGAAGCAGGATCTCATGGTCAACCATGTTAATGCAGATGAAACATCAAAAAGCGCCAGGAGAGAGAGATGAGAGTGATCAATAGCTGTATAAATATCAGACAGAAAGGATAAGAGAGCAGTTTCGGTGGAATGTGGCCCCTGAAGCCAGATTAGGCGGCCAGCAGAGCCCAGCTTGCTCAAAGTAAGGGAGTAGTTGAAGTGAAACTAGTCTTTCAAGGGTCTTTGAGAGGAAAGAAAGATGGGAAATGGGCCGGTAATTTTGACAGGCATTTTGGTCAAGGTTATGTTTTTTCAAGGTCGGAAAAACAATAGCCCGTTTTTGGGAAGCAGGTAGATAACCCTCAGAAAGCAACCTGTTAAATATATAAACTAGATATGGAGCTAAATCATCTAAAATGTTCACCAAAATAAATGGAGGAAGAGGGTCCAGTTCAGATGATTTTTTGTTTGATGATGCAATTATTATGCAATTATTATGAATGTTTCTTCACTGTCCTTGTTTCTTGATCTTGGAGCGGTTTGACTGTGGAATGTCCTCTCCAACATTCCAATGTTCCTCGGATAAGAGTTCAATAAAGTTTACTTCTTGTAAACCGTAATCACGTAATCAATGACAACTCCATTCTCTTCCATACAGCTACTCCTTGCAACTAGTAAACTGTTCCCTGACATTTAATATGCTCCAGACGCTGTTTCTCGTTAGATCAACACATTCAGGCTCTGAATGTTCTAAACTCAGACAGATTGAGTTACTTCGTCATTCACTCACATCTGCAGCCTATAACTGATCCAATTCAATTAATTTGAATGACTTATCATCTTTGCAGCCTGATGAATTATTGTGGTTTCTGGAAGTAGTATGCATTCAGGAAGACCACGCAGTTGACAAGGCCTGCGCGATCAACTCAAGAAAATCCCAGATCCATCCATTACTCTCAACCTCGACTCTGCCTCCACCAACACATTCACTGCAAACTCTCCTGTCCGCAACCTAGGCATGATTTTTGACCAGCACCTCAGCTTCTCCGACCATATCACCCATCTCTCCTGCTCTTGCTTCATGCACATCCGTGACCTTCGCAGAATTCGCCCAATGCTAGACTTCAAAACTGCATCCACAATATCCACTTCTATAGTACACGCAAAATTAGATTACTGCAATGCACTCTTCTTAAACATCGACATCACTCAAATAAACCGCCCTCAGCCCTTCAAGCCATTCAAAATGCACTTGCCCGTGCCATGACCAAAACCCCGAAGCACCACCACATCACCCCTGTCCTCAAATCTCTCCACTGGCTTAAAATACCCAAACGAATAGAATATAAAGTCATATCATTCACCTACAATACACTCCAATCCTTCCAGCCTTCCTATCTCCGACAGTTGTTCATGGTCCAACCACTCCGCTCAATCCGCTCCTCTTCTGCACTAACACTTCTCCGCCCTTCCATCACCTCATCACTAAAATTTGCAAATCGCTCCATAGCCATAGCTGTCCCACCCCTCTGGAACAAACTCCCACCAGTACTGCGAGAAATTTCACATCCATCCTACGAACTCACAAAAACCAAAACCTCACCACTTGCTATATCTCCACAGGTCTTTCACACAAAACTGAAAACACTGCTCTTTCACAAATCCTATCCCGATTCCTCCTCCTCTCCCTACCTCCCTCGCCGTGTAAACCCTAAACACCACCCACCTTAGCCGTCTTACTGCCTACCTGACTGACTCCTTTGGATCTTGACCTGGAACCGATTTGACCCCCCTTGCCTATCGATTTTGATTTGACTAATCGCCTGTGAATAAGCTGGTTCCCGCAACGTGGCTTTTTTGGGCACTGTAGAAGTCTTGAGATTACGATTACGATTACGAAGTCTTGCAGTCTGCCAACTGACTGAAGTTGGTGTTTTATGCATAGGTTGTATGGAAAGACTATGAATAAAATTTAGATGCAGACGTCTGCCTCCCCTTGTCCACATTTCTCTGCTTTTGGGTGATTCCTCCCTCCCCTCATTGTGGGCGTCCTTTATAGATGACCCTTTGCCTCTGAACTCTTCCAAATTAATTGATTAATCTCCAAAATTTAACTTTGATTAATTGATTAAAGTCGATTAATTTGGTATCTGTTATGTAAGAGTGGACGACGGTTAAAAATGTAGTCCCTGAGTCAGTTACTCTTTTCTTTCTAATAAAAAGATTTTGCTGAAGGTCAGCGATGTTTTTGAACCATGGTAGGCGAACTGTTTGTTGCAATGAAGACAGTTAATTCTGTCGCCATCTGCGATTTTTCCATCAGCATTAACCTTAAATGTAAACTGATCGCTTAATTTTCCACTCAGATGTTTCACATTATCATTGTTTGTCATATTGTTTACTCCGGAAATGGGCCACTTGACATCATGAAATAAGTACAAAAATTAACTGAACATGCCAAAATTAAAATCGATTAAAATTTTTAAAGATTATTTTATGAATTAATCATTAAAATCCAATGCCTTACTTCAGTCAGATGGCAGACTGCATTGCAGTATTGACTGTACTGCAATGGTTCGCCATCAGTAATGTTCCATGGAAACAGCTGAATAAACATTTCATGTTTCATTTGTAGTATCTTAAGTTGCATGAATGCAACTTAAGATACTACAAATGAAACCCTATACATTTTGCTAGATACATACGTATACAATTATATATGTATGCATATATTAGTGGACTTTCCTAGGAGAAGCTGAGAACTTGCACTGTTACCAATGTACCATAGCTTATAATATGCATCACTATAGGGCATAGGTATCAAGTGTCTGTAGTTGAGGGAAGGTGGTTCTCTCTTCTGCAGCCATTATTAACATATCGCTAACTGGTAACATAACAGGGTTTAAGGGTCTAATTATTATAAGTATTGTAACTAAACAGTGCATAGCCATTAAAATGGATGCAAAGTATAAACTTTACTGCGACTTTAACACTTTAACAATGAGCTACATTGGTTTTACAGTTACTTTTAGTACACTCTTGTCATTAGGGGTTAAAGAGCCTTTTAGTGCTACACATATGAAACCTAAACTATCACTTAAGTGTTCACTGTGCCTTATTTTGAGCAATCTGGACTTCTGCCTCCTGCCCAATCAGGCTTTAGGGGTAGAAAAACTACTACAGAAACGCTTCTTCTCTCCCTACTATCGGAAATACAAACTGTTACTGACAAGTCTCAACTGTCTCTTCTTGCACTCTTTGATGATGTGGGGTTTCGTGGTGTGCTGCGCTACCGAAGTTAGATTCCGCCGGGGAGCCCGTGTACCAGCTACGTCATAATCAGTGACATAGCGGCTTTCGTCTTCGTGGGGCGAGTCTGGTCTGAAGGTGATGACGTCACTGTCTGGGGCAGGACGGGGAGGCCGCGTTAGGTGCCAACGGTCATCATCTAGGTGAAACGTCTGCTGGGGGGCCAGTGCACTACTGGTTTCAGCACAACGCTCACTGGTCACGTACGGGGGGAGGGAGCCAGTGCATCTAGGCAGAGATTCCAATTGGGCGCTATACGAATGACGGGCTATCGGCGAAACTTCCTTAGGTCGGCCACCAAACCATGTCTCTGCATTTGGCCCTTCATTAGGTTCCAAACAGCTGCTTCGAGACATTCTCTCTCTCTCTCTATTTGTATCATTTGACAGAGACTTAGACTTGGAGTACGAGTCCCGTTCAAGCGCTACCAAGACGGTTTGGGATGACCCGATCCCCGAAGTCCCTTGTGAGACCAGCAGGAGAGATGAATCCTGTGACAGGGGGAGGGGCTGTCTTACTTGCTTACTTCGGTCATCACTTAGACTCCGTGCAGTTCGACTTAGAAGCCTTGCACTTCGTCTGGGGGGAGGGGCGGTGACGAGGGAACTGATAGGTGGCGCATTTGCATACACCACGTCCTCGGGAATACGAGTGGCCTGTGAGCGGCTTGGCGCGAGCGCGCTGTGGGCGCTAAAGAAATCAGTCAATTCTCCAGGATCCGGGGCAGCTTTAGAGAGTCGTTTCATCTGATTTACTTCACTAGAAAGGCTGATTAGACCTTCCTCCATACTAGTCTGAGCAATTCTTAGCGAAGACTGCTGCTCTAACATCTGTGACTGTGTGCATTGTAATGATTGGTTTTGTGAAGACAGTTGTTGCAGTGTTTCTAAGATCTGACCTAGCAAAGGCGACTTGCGCAAGACATCCCCAGCATCATCAGTTCTAAGTTGTTGTCTATCATCATCACAAATCTCATCATCATCATCAGACATTTCAACAGATCTTGGAGATAACTTCGAACAAGCCATATTCCGTTGCAAACAAATGTATTATCTCCAACAACGAATTATCTCTAAACAACTAACACTACACATCAAATAAACAATCAATGAAATCAGGGACAATTTATATAGAATAGGAACCTTTTGCGAACAGCCCTTCTAATAACGAAAGTAATGGCAATGGAGATTAAACGAATGTAAATATAGTAAAATTGGCAACATACGTTTGGCACGGGGTAGAAGAAGGTTCTGCTTCTCTCGGTCGCTTGGCGCAGCGGTTTCTGGCTGAATACAGGTTTATCACATGTAAGCGAAAATGATACTCCAGTATCGTAAGTTTCCGTGAATCCAGAATAATGGCAGAATATCTCCTTGATTTCACACACTTGGTTGGCTAACGATTTATACTTCTAATACGGTGAACGGATTCCGTATTACGCTTCGAATCCATGCGAACTATGCATTAGGTCGTTTCCGTACTCGGTTGGGTGCGAATTATACGAGGTTCGAGCACGCGTCGTTCCTTCGTTCATTTAGGCGCAAAGAGGTTGATACTGGGAAAATCCCTGACGTTGGGACGAGAGACCTGGGACTTGGGAAAATACACGCATAGGCTTCTGATCGGAGAAGTGAGTGACAGCAGGCGGCAAGGACGACGGTTCGAGTCTGGCCTGACGTATAGGCGGACTGTTGAACGTAAATCGGCAGCAACAGGCGAGGGAGGCGCTTCAGGTAGACGACGTCCTTAGTTTCCTGGACTCGGTCGCTCCTTAGGAAGGCGTAGTGTGAGGTTTATTACCTCACGACTGCAGACGTTTGCAGAGAACGATAGGACGGTCGGATTTGGTATACATCGTAGGCTGACGGTCTCAGGGTTGAGCTAGGCAGGCAACGTCCGGCTGAGCAGGAGTTTCTATAGAGTTGCGTCTCGGCTCGTAGATTAGCGACGTCCGTTGGCTGCACGATTCCCTCGGTAGTTTCCGCGCCTGCTTGAGATCCGTTTTCCGACTCTACTGCGCGTAACGGGGTGACTCCTCTCTGCGGGCGGGTGCGACTCTGACGTGTGCGTCGTTGGCTGGGGTATATATGCAGTTCGGCGCATTCCAACAGGCATTCCTTTCGAATCGCTCGGATCTCATCGGGGGAAGGGTAGAAATGCCGTTCATATCTTGCCGCGTTGCATGCATATCTTTGCTCTGCCTCAGCTTCCCTGGACTTGACTGTAGGAATTCCTTACTGTTGGCCTTACTTCGTATTTAAATAATAATAATAGTAATAGAAATAAAAATGGTAGTTGGGTGTTGTAAGGAGTGCTTTTTAGCAGTCCTTACAATGACATGGTGCACCTTGAGCTCTTCCTGCAGCATCTACACCTCTCTTTTGGCCTAACTGACATACCCTTAAATGGTTTACATCATATCTTATGGGTCGTACACAGATGGTGGTAATTGGTAGTAGTAGGTGGCCCTGGGTTAGAGTCTCTCTAGGTGTCCCACAAGGGTCGGTCCTAGGTCCCATCTTATACATACTCTTTATTGGCAAGGCATCGGGCAAAGGGACATCTCTATGCTGATGATTTCCAGACTCTTGTACATGGCTCACCTTATGCAGACTTGACTTGAAAAGAAAAGCAAATCCCTACCTTTGCCACTGGAACACAGCTCATTCATGATAGACTGTGGAGATGAAGGAGCAGCAGAGGATGGATGAGGACGTGGTGGCAGAGATTAAGTCAAGGTCACCAGCCATGAAAAGCAGATACAAAGACAACCCAGGATGTGTAGTTGAATGAACCTGCATCAAGAAGAGGATGGGCAACCAGATTAGAAATAAATGCTGATCCTTAGGTTACAGCCAGGTCTCATTAAGAGCATGTACAGTAAGGAATGCTCACAAAGAAATTAAGTAAAATAGCACCTTATTTCGAAGAGAAGAAATATTTAATTGACCAATAACCAGACCCAGTTTCTTTTCCGGTACACATCTGTCCGTAGTCCACATATGGGCAATATAGTTGCAAATGAAATGCAGATTGAATAAGGCAGCAGAAGTAATAGAAAGACACGTGATGGAACAGACTGTGGAGATGAAGGAGCAGCAGAGGATGGATGAGGACGTGGTGGCAGAGATTAAGTCAAGGTCACCAGCCATGAAAAGCAGATACAAAGACAACCCAGGATGTGTAGTTGAATGAACCTGCATCAAGAAGAGGATGGGCAATATTGTTACTAGGACTGTATAGCGGGAGAACATAACATATGACAGGGCCGAAAGAGCAGCACCAGAAGCCAGGTACAATGAATAAACCCAGTCAAGTTCAAGAACAAACCAGACCACAGGGATGCATGTGCAAAACCAGCAACAGAGTTTCAGTGCCTCAGATTCACTTTTCTATGTGACTTTGCACCTGTAGTTTGAAAATGGCTGTGTAACAACAATAATAACAATAATAATAGTTGTCTCTCTGTATTTTGCAAGAAGTAGGAACATGAATAGTGTACAATGTAAAAGCCAGCAACATAATGCCATTCAGAATGCACTTGCCCGTGCTGTGACTAAAACCCCCAAACACCACCACATCACTCCTGTCCTCAAATTTCTCCACTGGCTTAAAATACCCGAGCGAATAGAATATAAAGTCATATCACTCGCCTACAATACACTCCAATCATCCCAGCCCTCCTATCTCCGTCAGCTGTTCACGGTCCAACCACACCGTTCAACCCGCTCCTCTTCTGCCCTAACACTGCTCCGCCCTTCCATCACCTCATCAGTAAAATTTGCAAATCGTTCCATAGCCATAGCTCTCCCACCTCTTTGGAACAAACTCCCACCAGTACTATGAGAAATATCAGACCCACACTACGAACTCGCCAAAACCTCACCTCTTGCTATCTCTCCGGGACTCTCCCCAGGTCTTCCATTCAAAACTGAAAACATTGTTTATCCTGATTCATCCTCTTCCCCTTACCTCACTCACCGTTTCGACCCCAAGCACCATCCTTCTTAGCCGTCTGACTGTCTGCCTGACTGACCCTTTGGATCTTGACCTGGACCTGATTTCACCCACCCACCCCGCCTAAAGATTCTGATTTGATTGAGCGCCTGTGAATAAACTGGTTCACACGACTTCGCTTTTGTGGGCAATGTAGAAATTTAGAGATTACGATTACAATGAGACATCATGATGAAAGTCAAAACTTCTGAAGTTCTTGACTTCTGTCTCACTTGAAACTGCTGGAACTATTTGACATTCTTGACTTCTCTTTTCAGCAGAATTCTCTAAGATTCTTTAATTATCTACTTAGCCTAAATCTTTGCAACTTTGTGAGATTCATTACTTCTCGGCTAAAATCACTTTAATTCTCTAAGGTTCTTGCCTTCCATCTTCAAATGAAAATCTACGAAAACCTATCTTCGGCCAAAATCTCTAGAACCTTGTGAGGTTCTTGACTTCTTTTCTCAGCTGAATCTCCTAAGCTTTCCAAGGTTCTTGACCTCTCTTCAGGGCAGTGTTATTTAAGTTTCAGTTAACTTTTCAGTTTCAGTTATAGTTTTAGTTTTGCTAAAACTTTCCAGTTTAGTTTTAGTTATAGTTTTCAAATCTTTTCAGTTTTAGTTTTAGTTTCAGTTTTCAAAACTTTCGAGTTTTAATTTAGTTTTGTGCGCATTCCACAGAAGCAACTGAATTTCATTTTTTTATTAATGACATTCATTCATTTTGATTAGCTTTCATGGCCAAATCACATGACTGATGATTGACTGCATTTGAAAAATAGGCTTATAGTCTAGGCTTGGAATTTTAAAAAGTCTCTAGAAATGACTGTAAGAAGCAAATCATAACAATTTGCTACAAGGTGTTTCTAGACTAATTTAACCCTGCTGAAAACGAAAATCGCGGTTAGCAAGCTGGAGTTTTAACGGCTGCATGGGAAAACAAGATGGCGACCAAAATGGCTCCAACGCCAGCCTCATCAGGATGGAATGTGATGAAGAAGGAGTTCACACACCAGTGTGGTCTACAAATGATCCTGTGCCACAGTCGTGTATAGAGTTTGTCTACTGTAAATCATGCAAAGTTGATAAGTGTTGCACCAAGCGCTGCTCCTGTCGAAGTGCGAATTTGCCATGTACATTGTACACATAGGCCTATGTGCAACTGCACTGACTGCAACAATGCTTGAAATAGCTGGAGTCTATATCAGTCAAGTCATGAACATAAATATTGCATACGTAATGTATAAAATGGTTCAACTGCAATCACAAGATATAAAAAATTTCATGTATTTGACCAAGAAAACACTACTCCAGACCGGCCGCCATTTTGTCCGCCATTTTGTTTTATAGCCATTTGAAGACATTGGCCGCCATTTTGTCCGTCATTTTCTTTTGCGGCAGTGCTACATATGCGTCTTTAATTCCATCACATTCCTTGATTTGGAAAATGTTAATTTAGATTTTAACATCATGTTTCCATCGCATATATAACTTAACTCATAGCCATATGAAGATACGGGCCACCATTTTGGCCGCCATCTTGTTTTACCATTCAACCGCTAAAAATCCAGCTTGCTAACCGCGATATTTCGTTTTCAGCAGGGTCAAATTAGTCTAGAAACAAATTCAAATTGTTACATGATTTCCTTCTAACAAGGTCATTTTGAGAATCCAAGCCTAGTCTATTACCGCTAACGAGAAATCTGACAGAGAAAGGACTCAAACGGATGTTTGCTTAACCGATATTGCTTACAGACATGTGCACCGATCAGTATGTGCGACGCTAACTGTTGCAGACATGTCTACCACTCGGTCTGTGCGCCACACATGAAAAATTAATTCAGTTTTCAACTTTCAAGTTTAGTTTTAGTTGTAGTTTTGTACTTTTCAGTTTAGTTTTAGTTTCAGTTTTCAGAACTTTTCAGTTTTAGTTTTAGTTTCAGTTAACTAAATTAGAACTTTTCAGTTAACTTAAAGTCACTTTCAGTTTTAGTTAACTTAAATAACACTGCTTCAGGGGCGGCGCTACACCAGGGCGCGCCAGGGCAAATGCCCTGGTAAAAAAGCCTTTGCCCTGGTCGATGCCCTGCCAGAATTTTTGCCCTGTCCAGAATTTGTTCGAGCATATTTGTTATATTCTGAGATATAAATTCACTCAATTCACTTAAATGTCAAAATTTGCTTTACAAATGTCAAAAAGCGTTCAGCTTCCGGGGGCTTCGCCCATCTGACTTCCTGACTATAATAGCGCTGGGGGCGATTTATGGGAAGCGTGGTAGCGCGATCTTATAATAATGGTCACCATTTAAACTCGCGCTACCGCACTCTCCATAAATTGCCCTTTGCACTGGTTACTTGTATGACTGCCCTGGCTATGCCCTAGTTACAAAAACTGTCTGGCGCCGCCACTGCCTCTCTTCAGCTGAATTATCCGGTTCCTTGTGAGGTTTCTGACTGTTCCCCTTAGCAGAGAGCTCTGGAAACCCATAAGGTTTCTGAATTCCTTCCTCACTAGAAATTAACATTTTCAACATCAGAAATGTTGACTGAAATTGTCAATCATGGTCTTATGTTGTCACGTCAGAAGCAACCATTCAGAAATGTTTCTTGAAGTGGCACTACTGAAATTCTCACTTACTTTACAATGGGTTATTTTGCATGCAGGGCTCTACATATTATCTAATCTATTCTAATCTAATCTTAAATCTAATTTCAGTATGTTTGTACATTTGCATAAAATATCCAATCTTACTGAAACTCATGTTGTGCAGTCTATTGTGAATAATGCTGCTGCTCGCCCCATATGGGCATCATGAAGTTTGCCCATATCTCTTCCTACATCCGGGACTCGCTTCACTGGCTTACCATTCACCAACGCATCCAATTTAAGGTCCTTTCCCTCATGCGTAACTGTCTTGTTGGCTCAGCTCCGTTGTATCTCAGGACTTACTGCACCCCAGTTTCCAGTTTGCCTGGTCGGGCCTCTCTCGGGTCATCTGCCTGTGCGCCCGTGGCCACTTGGTAGGTCCTTGGATGCGCACTGCTATGGCCCAGTCCCGTAGTTTTGCAGTTGTGGGCCCTTCCAGCTGGAACAGCCTCCCTCAGGGCTTTAGGCTTGTTCTCCTCCCTCTCTCTCTCTCTCTCTCTCTCTCTCTCTCTCTCTCTCTCTCTCTCTCTCTCTCTCTCTCTCTCTCTCTCTCTCTCTCTCTCTATCTCTCCTGTCCAGTTTCACACGCGCCTGAAAACATTTCTCTGTCAGTGAAGACACTGACCCGAGTTGTGAGCGCCTCTGATTTGAGTGGCGCTATATAAATTCTCGATTACAATTACAATTACAAAATTATAACAGGCCAAGTATGTAAGTTCAAGAATATGTAAGTACTGATTTGTGTACTACCAAAATTAAACCAGGCAGTATGTAAAATGCACGAAAAGAATGAGAAGCTGTATGCTACCATACCTGCAAATATCTTCAGTTTCTTGTTAATAACCAAGATTGGAGGTCGATCATTAATAGGTAGAATTCTGACATGTACAGTCATTATATCACTCCGTTTGTTATGCAGTCTTGACCTTGCAAAAATGTCAAATGCATCTGACGTCACATCAGAACCATCATTGGCATACAGAATCTTTAGCAGAAGGACCTGGCCAGCAGAAAATTCAGAAATTCGAGTTTCAGATAGATCTTTATTCCGAATGTTACCATACTGTGGCCAAGAGACAATTTCAAATTCTATATCGTCACCATGAAAAAAACGACTTTCAATGCTTAGACTGTGTTGAGTAACAAAGGTTACACTACCTTCTCTTACGGTTAAATTCTGTACAGTTAGAGGTATTTTCAGTGGTATAACATCAATAAAAAATGTTAGTCCAGTAAGAAATGAGGAATCACACTGAATATCAAAGTGAAATACATCAGTTCTATGGCCATACAGTTGATGTTCGTAGTGAAGGTTTCCATTATCAATCTCAGTTTGAGTAAAAACATACACTTCACTGGTATTCTGCTCTCCAGTCAACCAGAGCTTTCCATTTGATGGTGGAGCAGTAATGGTGTAATGCACTTCGTGAGCATTTGCCAAAGAATTTTGGAAATGTAAAAATTCTGATGTTAGTGTTAAAACACCAAATTCTTCAACACTGGCTCTGTTATTATAAGCTTTCATAAAATCCAAATGACTGTCATCTGTAACAAATTCTATTCTAATCCAACCCTGTGAATTCAAGCCATTAACAGTTACCATAAATTTAAATCCATAGCATGATATATTTGTGGAGTTAAATTCATAAGAAATCACTAAATTCTTTAAATCTGCCACAGTGAACCACGTTCTAATATCATTTATTTTTTTAAACACTCCACATGAAGTTTCATTGTTTATAGAGATCACGATGTTGCTGTCATTGGTTTCTGCATTGGTCTCAATTCTGAAATAACGTGGAAACATAATAATCCTTTGGCTTTCTCTGATCAAAAGGTGAGTCACATCTGCCAATCGAACAAATGGATCTAAAACCTTTATTTCAAACAGATCCTTCACAAGGAAATACCCATCTGTCACAGTGAATGCTGAAGAAGAGGTGTCATGGTCGGAACAATGGTGTTTGAGGTATAGCCTGCCACTTTCTATGTCTTTCTGTGTGAATCTGTTCATCTTAATTTCATGATTACTAGCAAGAACTAATTCTCTGCTATTGTTCTTTAACCAGTCATACTGCAACAGTGAACTGTCAAAGTTTATGTCTGGGTCTACAAACCACAAGTCATTTGGTGTTATTATGCTGCCTTCATTGAAAACAACACAAGACATTACACTCGCCGATTTTTTCGGTGGATTATCATTTTTCATTGTAATCCTGATATCGAATATGCCATACAATTCTGTTATATTTTGGCAGTTACTTTCTGACTGGTTAAATATGGAAACAGATTTAAAACTGAAGAAATCTGCATCATTTTCTGAGTTGTCATGATAATAATGAACCCTATGGTCAAGTATATCATCAGTACTGAATGAGTTGTTGTTTAATTCCACCATGCCTGTTGGTCCATGTACCATCTGTAGGACACCATGATAAGGGCCATCTGTCACAAAGTATGTAGTGTTAGCATGAAAGGGTCCCTCAGCAAAGAGTTCTAGAGATGTAATTGGCTTGCTCTGACCTTCAACAACATCAGTAAGGCCACTGTTAACTATATGCAAGCCATTTTGTAAAGGCTCAAATGAAAACTGGAACAAGCAAGATTTAAGTCTGAATCCTGAAACAATAGTTTCAAATTCAAAGTCATCTTTAGCAGGCACATGTGGTGTCTTTGTCATCTTATACGTGATAACCTGAGCATTTATATCAGCCTGTGAGAAGTTCTGGCCAAGAGAAAGTATTTCTCTAATATGATGTGTTTTTTGTTTACTTAGACTCTTGCTTATCAAGTGGCCTTTGCGTGGCAATGCTGTTATGAGGTATAAAATATGGTCTGGATTATTGTAAAAAGGAATTGAACACTTTGCCTGGAGTACATCAGTTGTCATGACACCTTCATTTAAACCTTGGAGATGCAAGCCAGAGTTTTTAACTAGCTCCACTTTCATTTCCACAAACTTTATGTGGAATTCTGCATCCTCCACCTTCAATCCAAGTGCGGTGATCTGATAACGAAAACTATCTCCAGTTACAGTTGGAGAAGTCGTGTTGTGGATATACCGCAGTCGATGTTCATACAGGTTTCGCTGATTGAAGGTAGAAGTGTCTACCCACATGTTGTCTGCATAATGTCGACGTTGAATACTTCCCCATTTTGCCAAATGTTTTATTTCAAATCTCAACTCAATATCTTGAAAATGGGCATTTGTACTAAAACGAAGGTTGTCAGTTGTAATTAACCCACTAGAATAATACGGCAACACCAGTGCCTGATTGATCAGAGTGCTGACTTTCAGTTCAACTGCTTCTATATTTAAAGTCTGTGAATTACTAACATCTTTTCCATCTGACACCTGCAAGCTCACTTGTTGAAAGGATCTACCCCTATTTATATAATATACTTTTCCACTATTAACATCCAACTGAGTGAAATACATGACCTTGGACCTGACCTTTATAGAATCAAACACCTCAAAATATCCACCATCAAATCCATTTTGATAATGGATGTAATATAACAGATCAGAAGGTTTATTATCTGCATCAGAAGCATTCAAAAGCATTCCAGTCATTCTGAGTCGGGTGTTGGCAATTACTTTAATTGTACAGTTTTGAAGCAGCAATTCAGGAACATCATTTCTTGGAAATACCTGGATGGCCAGGGTCATATGATAAAGCCTTTTTGTCACATTTAGAGCAGATATATGTACAATGTGTACATCCATGTCAACAGAATCCAACGAGTCCTCTGAAGAATCGTGAACATAAACAATTCTGTTGCCGATCAGATCTGCTGTTGTGAACTCCATAACAGGGGATTGCAAAGTGTGTTCTCCACTCACAATCAGTTTCCCATGCTGAGCTGGTTTAACTATCCTAAACAAGGCTAAGGAATCTCTTGCTCCAAATTCTTCATGACTGATATTGACATTAATGTTGGCACTAGTAACGACACTATGGCCACCTTCAGTCACTAAAAGATCATGAATTTTCATGACCTCATGCACTGTAAAAGCAACATAAATTTATTTCAATTTTCAAATTTCAATTTTTCGTTTATTCATCAACCAGTTGACACAACAACCAGTTGACACAACAGATAGGTAAAATAATAAATAGAAATCTATCAGCTAAATTTAACTCATTTCAAAACTAATACAAATTATAATATAATACCCTCGATATAAAGTTTTTATCATTCTTAGTTGGAAGTGAAAAATTATGCACTTTAAATGGTCCAGCAGGTAAAATAACTGGCGTTCATTGAGAAATTCGGTCTCCTGATAAACTGATTGTTTTAGAAGCGGAGAGACATAGTCTGAGTCTGTCGAAATTGAAGCAAAATAAACATTTAATTCTTCCACATTTGGCTGTTCGATAGATGATTGGATCTTTGTCCCTTTTGTTAGTTCATTAACTCTTCGCCCTAGAGCTTTAGAACCACCTATTGGATCAATTCTTTTGAAATCTTGATTGTTAGAACGTTTTATCAATTTCGCTATTTTTGCAGCAATTGCTGAGGCTTTTTCAATCCTTCCAGCTCGCATAAGTCTATTTTTTTGCCTTAGAAGAAGCATTATCTCCGGGATAATAAATTTTGGGTCTTTAGAAATGGTAGTTGACGACGACAAGGATAGTAATAATGAAGCCAATTGAGGAGTGTCGAGTAAAATATATTCCATGCTGCTTGTAGATCAGATGTATAAGTGATATTAGACATATCATAGTCTTTGAGGTCCTTAAATAAGGTTGCATGAAGTTCCGGTGTGCGTCGACGAAATTTATTCGTAACTTTTCTTTTTGACCCAAATACTTTCTAAACATATTGACATACACATTTTTGCAAATCATAGTTTGAAATGCTCTCTTGAATGACTCACTCGCTTGAATATTATATTTTACTGGATGTATTCTTTTTTTACAGCTCTACAGAACTAAAGAGTAGGGCGTCCAAAAGCATTCAAAGTTGTGACCGCCCGATGCCGCGACCATATGAATTCGCGACCGCCCGATGCACCGACCGTACAAGTCCAACTTCAAAAGTCTGCAATGCCCCTACACTGAATGACTTTTGGGTTTTGATCACAATTGTTACAGTTTTGTTTTACATACAATGATACAAACAACAATCTGTTAACTTTGGATTGTAACTTTAAGTTCCCTTATTTGATTATTATAGCCTATGAAACAGATATTGATCACATGTCCCGTTACTTGTTATCAATCCAAGCCCGTATAATTATTCATAAGGTCAAGGTATTTACATAGTCAAACCAGTTACCAATTACCATGAAACAACCTCATCTAATTGGCGCTTAATTACACCTATCCTAGGTCATAAATAGCTGCTAGAGAAGTGTCTCTTGTGTGGGAAAAGGAACATCGTTACACAGATGAAGGGGAATGGATTATACATTATACCACATTTAGGACATCACGTCCAATGCCGTCCATGCACAATTTATGCCCATCCAAAATGATTTTCAGCCGTCCAAAGTGGCTGGGCAGATGGCTGGCTAAGGGCCTGCAGCTCTACAGTGCTGCAATAATATAATAATAAGATTCTTATTTTTTACTCTTATTCTTTAAACCCATTAATCATACTACATCTAAACAACAACAGCGCAGAAATCAAAGTAAACAGCAGTTGAGCAAACAATCTCAACCCTTTTAGCGTGGATCCCGAGTATACTCGGGCTGGGGAATCCGTTCTCATAGCGTGGATCCCGAGTTAACTCGGGCAGGGAGGGAATTCACCACCTAGTAGGTGTGGAGCCCGTATAAACTCGGGATAATGTTAGGTCATGTCTGTTGTGCAGAGGCAGTCATAGCACATGCTGTAGCACCCATGGGGTAACTTTGGCCTAGCCACGTGGTCACTGGCGTCTACTAGCCGGCCGTCATCATGGCCGTATTGTAGGTCAAAATGGCAGGTCGCTAACGTGGTTTGTCTAGGGAGGAATTAACACGTTTGTTAGAAGAAAGTGATAGTACGTCTGGGTTTGCAGACAGCGATGATGACATTCGTAATACTACAAGTTCTAGTGAGAACAGTGATGATGATAGTGATGGCAGCCAGGAAACAGTGGATTATGATGCTGATTCTCCTTTTGCATGGTGCGACTGAGACCCTTTTCCTCGTGTTTGCCAACTATTTACTGGTTCACCTGGGCTCAAGATTGACGTGAATGATATGCATGATCCATTTTTGGGTGATGGCATAATGCAAAAAAACTTATGGGATTATTTCCAGAAACATCATAGCACTCCTGGGAGCGCCTCTGATTAGCGAACACAGTGAGAGGCGCTTTATAAATGTTTAGATACAATACAATACAATACAATACAATACAATTTGGAAGAATGGTAAATAGAGGAAGGATGTAAAGACACAGGAAAACAGCCAAGAAAACAGAGGCAATAATATTGTTATGCCTCCCCCTCACAGAAAACCTGTACCTTGGCTTCTACTAAAGGGGGCCCCACAAGACGTGTTGGAGTAATAGGTGAGGAACGAGGTCCACTTGCTAAAAACACAACAGGATTCGAACTCTTTTCATATATGAAATCTTGCGAAGAGAATGTCTCCGCTTCTACGTAGTTAGGCCTCAAATTAGCTGGTAGCCGTTGGCTATGTCATATATTACCAGGATGCACCAGGATCACTTCCCGACGTGATACCTTCGCCGGAAGTGGTTTGTATGCTATTTATTCCAGATATCTCTATAGCGCCTCTCGAAGTCTACTACTACTCAGAGGCGCTCCCAACTACAGCATTTGATACTGTGCCGGAATTTTCACGCCGAAGCGCCACGAGCAATTGTGAGTGAAGGACTTGCCCAAGGTCCGTACGCAGCGGCTAGAGTGGGATTCGAACCTGCAACCCTCCGGTCACAAGGCGCCGAACTTACCACTGAGCCACCACGCCCCACAAAAATGGCTATGGCCGAGTGTTAACACATGTCCGTGTCCCGTGAGGGTTGGGTAAGCTTCGGATTAGGGTTTGAATTCTCTAACACGTACTTTTCAGGGTTCACTAGCTCCACTTTATCTGTCTGTAGCTTAACCGGACCTCGATGGTGCTCTAGAAGTTCTTCTAGGCGATCAGCTACAGGTAGGCTCCATTCAGCCGACTCAGACTGAATATTTCACTAGATCCGGAAGCCAACTTAAGCTGTCCGGAGGCTACTTCCAGTACAAGAACCAAATGGCGATCGGGATACTTCCTTACCACCACCTCACCTTCCACCTCATTGACGGTTTCTATTGAAAGTAGGCAAAAGTGACATATTCAGACTAAAGTTATTATCAAACTAGTGCAAGGCAAATATACAACAGAAAATCAAAGAATCCAATTTTAGCAATTATTCAAGAACTACCTACCTACAGCTATTTTTATCTCAAATTAATCACCGTCAAGTTTGGAGCATCAAAGGGGCCTATGGTGATTCTTCCCTCATTTGCCCTTTACTTACACGCATCAAATGTCAAGCTTCTCTGAGGAATCCATATCAGGTTCGATTTACCGGAAGAGAACGACAACTTCGATTCGATCGGTTTCTCAATTTCAGATTTCTTATGTTTCACTGACTTTGATACAACTCAAGCAGTTTCATCAAATAATATCTTTCTAAAATCGCAACCGGCCTAGTTGACAATTTCTTTTATGTTCTTCAATGGACTCAGCCTCACTGTCCTACTGCATCAATGGACGGTGGCAGACTGAGCGCGTTTCCTCTATTTTAAGCTCCCACATCACTTCTGCGAGCCAATCTCTGCCACATGTGCTACATGTGTGTCTTAGCAGGCGCCCTCTTGCGACGATTTCCAAAATTGTCACCGTGGGTTCCACCCAGAAATAAGCACGGATCTCGCCGATCGAGGCATCACCAATTCGAAATTGCTTGAGCGCCCTTCTTTGAAGATCGCCCCTAAGACATGGGAACCAAAGGCCGACACCGATTTCAAAAGACCCTCTCCCTTTCCCGACTCTCGACGACGTCGCCTGCTGACATCGTCGGTCGCTCAACACGACAATTACCCCACCGATGACAGATGTCACTCGCATCGTGAATGAGCCAACGGACTAGAAACTGCAAATGGCGGCGAAAAGAAAGCGCAAATGGCGGCGGTATAAATCGCTAAGAAAACCCTGTAGCGGTCATTAGATGGTCGCTACAATATAAGAGATGATGCTGATACATCCCATATTTATATATAGACCAGAATGCTGGAAAATCATAAAACAGGATGAAAAAAGAATCCACACAACAGAAATTAGTTCACTGTCTCAAGACTACAAAATATTAGAAATGATAATGCAAATAATCCTCAGATATGCAGAAAACTCATCCAGATAATGTCTTTCAGCATAGACTCCATTGTTTTGGTTACCTGAGAATGCCAGCTGAAAGAATTATACACAATGTCCTACATGCAAGAATGCAAGATGAAAGAAAACAGAAGCAAAGGAAGACCATAACTACACCAGATACCAAAATAAATGAAAACATAACAAAACTTGGATGAAACATGAGAACAGTACTAAATTTGTGCAGTTTTTTGCTAAATGATTTAATCCTAGTTCTTGATGATATTTAACATCATATAGGCCAGCGGTTCCCAAACTTCTCTGGGTCGCGACCCACTTGTGAATATCTTGGCAGTCTCGTTACCCACTGTGTGAAATTAAGCATTGTGTACTAAAATTTGCTTCGTAAATTGGTATCGAAAATATGCGGATTTACGTACAGCGCTTAGAAATTTAAGCACTAAAACGAAACTTAGGTAAAAACACTTTACAATTTATTGCAATCCCGCTAGTTCTAGCCCAATCATAGTCAAATGTCGTTGCTGCAAAAAAAATAATGTTTCTCGACAAAATTTGGCGACCCACTCTGATATAGGCTATTGCAGAGAGCACCTCTGATTAGTCGCTCTTTGAGTAGCACTATTTAAAAAGTATAATTAGGCCCCTACAATTAAAAATCTGACAAATAGCCAAAAAGAAACATTATCATTTGTAGCATGCCCCTCTCTGGAGTACTACTGTTTCTCCAACAAGCTGCCAGCTATGTCTATTTTGGGCACATCTGCCGCCCATGTGTAGTTTGAAATTCAGCAGGCATTATGTCAGACTCAACCACTCTTGTATGAAGATGGCAGCCAGCTCCTTCCTTCTAACCCAAGAGGCCAGATATTATAGCTCCCACAGTTCTAAAATGGATCCTTATGCTGTGTCCAAACCATCTTTCTGACCATCAGTTCGTATATAGTGTGGACTTGTTATTAGTGATCCCAGAGAAAGCGCTTTTCTGCTTAATGCGAAGTGGTGATAATGTCCTTCAAAGCTATTAACTTAACACACCTTATCAGTTAATGCACAAGAGGATGACATGGTGCGTAAACCGGACCAGGTTCGGAAGAACGAACTGACAATCAGCTGGGATGGACTGACGGTTGGATAGGCAGACTGACAGCCTGATGACGAAAGGACTGACAGTCAAATGGACAGTCAGAAGAATAGACTGACGGTCGGCTAGGACGAACTGATGGTCAGATAGACAGACTGACAGTCAGAAAGAGAGAGACTGATGGATGGTCAGATGGACAAATAGTCGAATAGATGGAAGGTTGGATGGATGGATGGACGGACAGTTGGACGGACTGATAGACAGTTGGATGTAGACAATAGGTTATTTCTGCATTAGTCCACTTCGCATGTGGTCCGGTTTACGCACCATGTCAGATGGCTTGTCCCCAAAAATTTTGTGTTAACAGGTCCACACTGTAATTGATATTTACTATAGTTTTTCCTGTTAGTTGTTATACTCCAAGTTTTAGTTTTAGTTTGACAACCTGAGTTGTGTCCAAAATTGTTCACAATTCCAGTTTTTTACATTAGCTTTAAGTTCAGTTTTAAGAATCTTTAATTTCAAGGATTGATTGTTTTCATTTCAACTGTTATCAAATCAGAATATGAGGCGTGGCATAGAGGACTACACAAAGTGATGCAAAGCCAGATTAAATTAGCAATGACCAGTGGTGTAGACGTCAATTTTGAGGTACCGGAGCATATAAGTAAATAATAAGTACCGGAATGACGCTCCGAACAGCTGCAGCTCTTCTACACCACTGCTACCACTACCACTACTATCACCACTACTACTACTAATAGGACTATTACAGCAACAGCAATAATAATTACAGTAATAATAGTAATAATAATAATCATTTTGGTACTTAGACCTACAATGTCCTACATCAACGATGACAAGCCATCTGAGAAAAATGCAACCTAACTTAGCCTGTTCTATGGTGAAAACTAATAAAATGTTTGCCATCGACGTCAACGGCCTTTGGTGCAAAAAGACGTCGTTAAACACTCGATAGTTTGGAAACTCGTTAGACAAATATGCGGCCGATGCCATATAATGCTCGACTGCAATTAACGGTTTACTGGAGGAGGGCGACGCTAATTATCTTTGTGTCCAATAGGTTATTTTGACACAGTGTAGTTAAACAGCAACTACATGTAACTAACTAATGGGTTACTGTACTTTTATGGTTATCTTTAATGTAAGACTTCTAATGCAGATGCATGATAATAGATCATGCAGTTCTTTTTCAAGTCAAAGAAAATATAGGCCTAGCTCATATAATTCTTATTATTGTAATTATAATTGTAATCGAGAATTTATATAATGCCACTCAAAATCAGAGGCACTCCCGACCCAGGTCAGTGTCTTTACTGACAATGAGAAATGTTTTCAGGCACTTGCGGAACTGGACAGGAGAGAGGAGAGGTCAAGCCTAAAGGCCCGAGGCAGGTGGTTCCAGCTGGAAGGGCCCACGACAGCAAAACTACGAGACTGGCCGATAGCAGTGCGCATTCGAGGAACAACCAAGTGGCCGCGAGCAGAAGACCGGAGAGAGACCTGACAAGGAAAACTGGAAACCGGGGTGAAGCAAGTCCTGAGATGCAGCAGAGCTGAGCCAGCAGGAAATTTTCACATGAGGGAAATGGCCTTAAATTGGATGCGTTGAGTGAATGGGAAGCCAGCGAAGGAAGTCTCGGATGTAGGAGGAAATATAGGCAAACTTCATGATGCCCCCTATGAGGCGGGCAGCAGCATTAAGTATGGATCGAAGCATAGATGCAATAGTAGAGGACAGGCCAATATAGACAGCGTTCCCATAGTCAATCATAGTGCAGATCAGAGCATGAACCAAGGCCATGATCGCATGCAGCGGAAATGACTGGCAAATGGCACGGAGTTGGCGTAAATATACGGCCATAGAGATGAAGTTTCTGTCATCCTTGAGGGGCAGAGAAAAATCAAGTGTCTTCAGTCTTAGACTATAACGACGCACAACCATAGGTGGGAAGATGAGACTGAGCACATGGGTCCTGCACCAAATGACTGACCGCAGAAGGCTGTCATCCGCATCTCTCAGCATCACCCCCACACTCCGCATATCTTCGGACAGGTAACCCATTCTTCGCATTCAGTCTAGAAACCTCTCCAGGCGAGCACGGTCATCAGCAATAGTGTAATCCCACCATGCCAGGGCCACATACAGAAGCCGAGCAACCGTGGTCGCACCAGCTACCATGTGTAAGTCCCGAACAGGGAGTCCATGGATCCTTAACACTTTCAGAACATAGAGAGAGCTAGAGCATGACACCAGAATCTCATGAAAATGGGAGGAATCAAGTAGATCCTCAGTTAGGGTGACCCTAAGATGTTCAGGGAGGACACTCTCTGCATGCCCTCGGGCGGCAGAGGCAGATCCACAAACCCCAAATCCGATAAGCAACTCCATGGACTCGGAATGGTTGAGTCGAAGGTTGTTCCCTTGAGCCCATGATGACGCTCTCCAGTTCTTCATCAACCGTGGCCCACATAGACGCCCCGATGCTAAGGTAAGTGTCATCAGCATACTTGGGCATTTTGTTTGTGGGATGTACCGGATGATCCGTGGGGTTGATACAGAGCGTCTGATTTAAGGCGAGCGATCGATCGCTCTCCTTGGTCGCTCGTCTAGCAAAGGTACCGGCGAGCGATTTACCACTCGCCTTGCCGAAGGCTTCTCACCGTAAGTGACAGTCGCTTGTCGCTCGCTGAGTTTGAGAGTTTGAGTTAGACTCCAAGACGATAGACGAATCTAGAGCTAGACCATTATTTTATTTACCTCATTGAGATTACTTTAATTTACTTACTTGTGGCAGTGGTGAATGCGTGCCGTGACCTGTCCTAATTACTGCTGACTGATCACTCCAATTTCATGCAATATGATTGGCCATAACAACACGGCCGACAACTCACACCTTGTGACATCATCGGTAATGTCACAAATTTTGGAAATTATTGTAAACAACAATGGCGTCGAAGATGAGCAAGTCGAATAATAATGGATTAATATACAGTTGACTGATTTGAGTAGGCCTACGTATCTGTCGTGGAAATTAGGCGACTCGTTCGATGTCGATGTGGTCGAAATAGAAAACCGTCGGACTCAACCAAATTTACTGCTAGTCCTGCAGAAAGCATGCTGATAAAATTCGAATGGATTGTCGGCTGAAAGGGCAAGCCAAAAATTAGTGTTCAATGTATGCCGAAAGCTCAACAAACGTTGTTAATGCAGACGTCACACGTCATCTTACGTGAATGGTAGGTATCTAGTCATTCTAGTGAATGTTCATTCATTCATTCTGAGAATTTATATAGCGCCTCTTCAAGAGACCTACTCGTATAACAGAACTGAATTGAGATAGGCCTACTAGATGATTATTAGGCCCTATACGCAGCTATACGAACAAATACGAAACATAAAATATGCTGTACACAAAAGCTCCCAAGGTCGACCGCGCATCGCTCGCCTACTCGACCTAGCGCGATCGATTTTCAACTCGCCTACTATTTTCAAATCAGACGCACTGGGTTGATATCAAATAATGGCGGTCTGACCCCAATCCCTGAACCATGCCCGCAAGCCTTGCACTGATGGCAGTAACCCCCTCTTTCTTCCCCCCGAAGCTGTCTTTCAATTTCTTTTTCTATCGGTGATAACAGCAATAACATTTTAGCTAACAATTTCTGTAACTGCACTTTACTTAGGCCTTTCGTTTCCTGACCTAAGCGCTCCATTTCCTGTTTTAACTCGTCAACCGACATATAAAAAATATTGTCAACTGCTTCAACACCACAGAAGTTTCCATTTTTCAAAACTTATAAAAAGCGCAATTCCAAGTTAGTCTTATGGCTTAGCATCAGCAGGCATGCCAAGAGCGGGGCTGAGGGGGTCAAATGCCCATGGCTCTGCGATTTTTAGGGGCCCGGGCTGGGCCCGCAATCAACTTATAAACAATTTTGTTGCAGCTAAATCCAGAAAAGTTGCTTTTTGATTAACACAAATTTAAAGTTAACAACAGAATAAAATCATAGTTGTATATATAAATATAATTATGTACAGTTGCATTTTATTATTTCAATTTGTTTTTATTTTTCTCACAAAGCCTAAAGATAGTTTAGAGGCCCGTGACTGCTCTGCCTATATAGGGGCCCAGAATTTCTGTCGGCGGGCCTGAGCATCAGCCTGCAATACAGGCAGTAAGATGGAACAATAGTCAATCAGCCACCCCTTCCCTATACCACGGTATTTTTCTTCACCGATTGACAGGCCTAACGGTCAGGCTGTAATAGATACAGGGTAGGTTTCGAGAACTGATTTAAGGGCCCGGGTGTGACCCTTGGTAAAATTATAATTATATGTTACCCGATTATTCTGGGGCCCATTCACAGCCCTAGTAAGTAGTACCAATCAAAATTATAATTATATGTGAGTGGCCTATAATTTCTCCATAGCAAAACGTTTGAAAAATTTTTACTAATTGGTGGGTTAAACATTCCGGATCCGGATAATTCCGGATAGTCAAAAAATCTGATTTCGGTTATACATAAATTTCCAAATGGAATTGGTGGAGTTGAAGAATGATGAACCTCAAACAATTCATAAAGAAGTTCAAGGATAAACTGATTTACTGGAGGTGTGGAAGCTGGTTGTGGAATGCCCTAGAATTGGCAAGAAAGACCATGACCCTCTTCGGAAGCACCTATTGCGTGAAGCAGACTGCTCTCGGATGAAGTATTTCAAAAACAAGTATGGGACTCAATTGATGGACAACAATGTGGAATCTGGAATACGGCTGAAGGTCTTGCAGAGTCTAGATCATGCTTTTTGTTATTCCTTTTATTAATTTTGTGCTGGAGAGGATATGGTACTGAAGTTTGTGGAGCAGCAAATATATTCGTAACAGTAAGTCTAAGCACATTTTTCTGGACATTAATAAATCTTATTTCTCATTAGGGAAGAGAGATAGATGAATGGTAACACTCTGGCCTGAAGAGCATTTGATCTTGAAAATCAATCAATCATTCAATCAGTCAAGCATTTATATAGCGCCCCTTCAAGGAAGCTATTCACAGGCACTCACAGCCCAACCCCGGCGAAAGAGAACAGTCTTGGGCTGTGAAAGAGAACAGTCTTTAGAGCAGAGAAGAAAGCGGTGGATGAGTTTCGAGGAAGAGACCGCAGCTCAGGAGGAAGCCCATTTCAAATTGTGGGTCCAATCATGGAGAAAGCGCGCTGCTGCATAGTAGCAGTGCATGCGAAAGGAACAGAGAGATCACCACGGGTGGCAGAGCAAAGACAGCAGTGACCATGTGGAGCAGAGGCACGAGAACAGAGCTCAGGCAGATAGAAAGGAGCACAGCCAAGCTGATATTTCCAGACTGGAAAAGTTGCGGTTCGATACCCATAAGCCCCCTAGGTCAACTACTAGGAGGCAGCAGTAAAATGAGCAGACACCTTAGAAGCTGCCAAGACGTGTGTTAATTAAGATCTTGATAATTGTATTGTATTGTATTCGGACATTTATAAAGCGCTTCTAGTGGTAGAGCCATTCAGAAGCACTCCCAGTGTGAGAGACCCCGAGAGAAAAAGCAAGTTTTAAGAAAGGTAAAAGAGGAAGAGACATCACCTGAGAGAATAGAAGAATGAACAGATGGAGAAAGGTCATTCCAAAGGGCAGGGCCAATGGAAGCAAAAGACCAATGAAGTCCTGACTATGCTGTCATGTTTCAATTGTTTCAATATAACTTAATGCCGTTTGTCATTGAGCTTGTAAATAAAAACGAATATTATTATTATTATTATTATCATAATATTTTAAAACTAATTTAATAGCAGATATCTTGTTGGCCGCAATGAGAATATAAACTTGTAATAGGCCGACATTAACGAAAAGGTTGCGCACCCCTGGATTATACAAATCAGCTCAATTCCACAAACAGGCAGTGTTGTGCATTACTGCATTACTAGTTACAGCAATGCATTACAAGTAATGCATTACTGTAACTAGTTACTATTTTTCAGTACCTTTTGGAGTAACTAGTTACTTCTTACCAAAAGTAACACACATCGGTAAGTGATTACTTTTATGACATAATGTTACTTTTAAATCAACCTGTTTGTATCGTCTAGCTCAATCAAGGTGCTATTAATATTATTAATGGTGTTTTATCATCAACCTGCAAATTCTTAGGTTCACGTGTGTTAAAGTGACCCGGACATTTCCGTTTGTGCTTGTGTCTCTGAACTTTTTTCTTTTATTCATCAATTTCAAACTCTATTTCATCATGGGAGCTGAAAATTCAAGTTAACATTCCCACTTCAGTAACTAAAAATACTTAGTTACATTTCAAAGTAACTGTAATCAGTTACTATTTACTTTTCTCTAAAGTAACTATTTGTAGGTAACTAGTTACTTTTTATTTTCCAGTAACTAGTTACTGTAACTAGTTACTTTTAAAAGTAACTATTCAACACTGTATACAGGATAGTCGTACAGTCAGATCTCTTTTGTCTTCAACTGTCTTAATCCCACTGGCTAATGTATTGTATTGTATCTCAACATTTACAATGTGCCTCTCACAGTGTTCACTAATCAGAGGAGCTCCCAGTGCGAAAGACCCAGTGAATAGAAAGTGATTTTAAGACAGTGGAACGAGGCACTTGGGCCACCAGCTAATAAAGAGGCAATGGAGGGAGTTGATTCCATAGAGCAGGACCAATGCAAGAAAAGGCTCGAGTTTTGGCCATAGTGGTCCTGGCTCGTGGCGCAAAAAGATCGTGGCGATTAAGCGATCATAATGGACGGAGGGAAGTAGCTGAAACTGGCAGACGAATGAGGTCACAGAGGTACTTGGGTGCTAAGCCTGTATAGGACCAAAGGACTAAAGTGAGAACCTTAAGCTGAATCGGAGCAGTAAGGCTTTGGTTTTCAGCAGACCTGACTACTGAAACTCACTTCTCATTGGTATCAATAAGGAAGACCTGCACAAACTACAAATAGTTCACAACTCTCTTGCTTGAGCCATAACAAAGACCCAAAAAATCAGCATATCGCGTCTATATTGCAATCATTGCACTGGCTGCCTGTCGAGCAAACAATCCATTTTAAACTCAGCCTCATAGTTCACAAAGTGCTAAATTTTGGCCAGCCAAAGAAACTGTTCTGTTCCGTGCTTACCCTCACACAAGTAGATATTGCTCTTGATCAATGGACTGTTTTACTCTCGTTGTGCCCTGCACCTGAACAGCGTTGGGCCCTGAGGCTTTCTCCGCTGGTCCAAAGCAGTGGTATTTGCTCCCCAGTTCAGTTCGTTGGGTCAATTCTTAGATATTGTTAAGGTCTCAACTTAAGACTCATTTCTTTCAACTTGCATATCCATCATAGCCTGGTGATCTGGTTTCTCTGATCTATCGGACTTTGACCTGGCTTTTCCAATGACTTTAACCTGGCTTTTCCAATGACTTTGACCTGGCTTTTCCAATGACTTTGACCTTTTCCAATGACTCTGACCTGGCTTTTCCAATGACTTTGACCTGGCTTTTCCAATGACTTTGACCTGGCTTTTCCAATGGGTTATGATTTTTGGCTACAATTTCACGCTCAACAACCAATGATAAGTGGCAGACTGGCTATTGTGCTCATGTGCCAGAGGGTTTTCAGCACACGAGGCCCCTAGGGCAGAAATGAATTAAATATGCAATTTGTTGCCCAGGTTGGCCCTGAGTCCCTTGCTTTCCATCAATGCCACCGACAGCTGGCTTTACTGCATATCTGGATGTCGAGTTAAGGATGCTTCTTCTGTCTTTGCCAACCTAAACATTCTTGCCTGCATTCTTGTCCTTCTCATTCCAGCATTGACCTTGCTATCACTGCTGTTCCACCATCAAACACTGTCAAAACACTCAGTAACTCTGGTAGCAATAGCACATTTTAACTCCACATAACACACATTTTCAAAGCTTGGTCGATTTCAGGTAATCCACTGTTCAAAATTAAGATGAACAGTATACAGAGGTAAGCTGAAATCATCTGGAAATTGAAAAAGCATCGTTGTCCATAACTCTATATCCACCAACACATTCACTGCAAACTCTCCTGTCCGCAACTTGGGCGTGATTTTTTACAGCACCTCAGTTTCTCCGACCATATCACCCATCTCTCCCGCTCTTGCTTCATGCACATCCGTGACCTTCGCAGAATTCGCCCAATGCTAGACTTCAAAACTGCATCCACAATAGCCACCTCTATAGTCCACACAAAATTAGATTACTGTAATGCATTCTTTTTAAACATAGACACCACCCAACTAAACCGCCTACAAGCCATTCAAAATGCACTCGCCCGTGTTGTGACTAAAACCACCAAGCACCACCACATCACCCCTGTCCTCAAATCTCTCCACTGGCTTAAAATACCCAAACGAATAGAATATAAAGTCATATCACTCACCTGGTAACCCGACAAAAGCGCGCAGGACAAAAGCGCGCCGACAAAAGCGCGCCGACAAATGCGCGCGGTAACAAAAGCGTGCAGGACAAATGCGCGCCGACAAAAGCGCGCAGGGCTAGACATTATGAAAACATTAGTTGTCTGACTACACAATTAAAAACATTAGTTGTTTGATAGTAGTTTAATAGGAGAAACTATTCTAAATATACTAGAAGTAACCGTGTAAAATATACTAGAAATGATCGTGTAACGGAAACTAGGCGTTTGATAGTAGGCCTATACTAAATATACTAGAAATAACCGTGTAATGTTATTTATTTGTAAAATAAAACAAGTTTATAAGTCAACGTTTTGTGCGAACCCACGCAAGTACTCGTCCAGTGGAACTGTTCCATATGTTGGAACCAAAGCCTGCAAACGTCGATTTAAACGAACGCATTTACACTTTGATGCCTCCGGATGTCGAAATCCCGAACGATACCTCGCGATCTTCAATTCGTAATGGTCTTGTTCTTGTCGGAAGTGGTCCACAAGTTTATAAACGGACGTTAATTGCGTTTCACTTCCACGGGACTATGGTTGTAGCCTGTATACCTACTTCTGATGGGTAGCCTACCTATGAAGTTAGTTAGGCTGTACGTTATTGACAATTAACAAACAATTAATTTCCTAAATTTCTAAATTAATTGTCTATATTTGCGCGCTTTTGTCGTGCGCGCATTTGTCGGGGTTGTTTTCCATGCGCGCATATGTCGGCGCGCTTTTGTCGGCGCGCTTTTGTCGGCGCGCTTTTGTCCTGCGCGCTTTTGTTACGGCGCCCACTCACCTACAATACACTCCAATCCTTCCAGCCTTCCTATCTCCGACAGTTGTTCATGGTCCAACCACTCCGCTCAACCTGCTCCTCATCTGCACTAACACTGCTCCGCCCTTCTGTCACCTCATCACTCAAATTTGCCAATCGCTTCATAGCCATAGCTATCCCACCCCTCTGGAACAAACTCCCACCAGTACTGCGAGAAATTTCAGATCCATCCTACGAACACACCAAAACCTCACCACTTGCTATATATATCTCCACAGGTCTTTCACTCAAAACTGAAAACACTGCTTTCACAAATCCTATCCCGATTCCTCCTCCTTTCCCTACCTCCCTCACCGTTTAAACCCTAAACACCACCCACCTTAGCCGTCTTACTGTCTACCTGACTGACTCCTTTGGATCTTGACCTGGAACCGATTCGACCCCCCGCCTATCGATTTTGATTTGACTAAGCGCCTGTGAATAAGCTGGTTCCCGCGACTTAGCTTTTTGGGGCGCAGTAGAAGTCTCGAGATTACGATTACAATTACAATCCCATATATCCTGGTGAAAACAGATCAATAGTTTACCAGGGTTCCACGACACTTCATCTACAGACTTTTCGTCTACGACACTTCGTATAGAGACATTTTGTCTACCGACATTTCGTCTACTATGACGTTTCGTGTACAGATCAACGATTAAAATATAACTAACAGTAGAACCTGGATGAAAGATTAAAATATAACTAAAACTAGAAGCGGGATGAACGATTAAAATATAACTAAAACTAGAAGCGGGATCAATGATTAAGATATAACTTAAACTAGAAGCGGGATTAAGGAAGCATCATAGTAGACGAAATTGTCAGTAGACGAAATGTCTGTATACGAAGTGCCGTACACGAAAGTCTGTAGACGAATTGTCGTGATACCGTTTACCAGTGCATATGTATTTACATTGCTACATCTGGCTTAAAGGGTTAGGAAACCCTCTGATCTGGTACCCTGGAAATCGGACTTGGACCTCTTTTGTACTCTCTGGAAACCCCCTTTGATTTGATTTGGCCTCCTGGAAATCGGACTTGGACCTCTTTTGGACCATTCTCTGGAAACCCCCTCATCTGGTACCCTGGAAATCAGACTTGGACCTCTTTTGGACTACTCTCTGGAAACCCCCTCTGATCTGACGTAGCGCTCGTGAATAGGCTGGTGTCCTGCGCTTGGCCTTCGAATGGCGCTTTAGAAGTTTGGAGATTACGATTACGATTACGATTACAACTGAGCACACTAAGTACTTGTAAGTTGTATGCCATCTTTACATTTTGGTGGGAAAACTTAACCCTACAAAAATGGACTGAGCAGCTTATTAACTGGTGATATTTTACCTCTAAAATAATTCCTAATTCAGTTTTAATTCAGTTCTGAGCTCTTGAATTTTACTTCTAATTCTAATTTACTTCACAAATAATTTTACTTATCATTCCTATTTCAGTTCTCAAATAATTTTAATTCTTATATTAGTTTTCCAAATAATTATTAATTTCAGCACTGTAAAAGTATGCAATGTATGCGAGCATTACATATGAGCTATCATATTTTTTACTCCTGTTTATTGACAAGTTCACTGACAAACCGCAGTAAGTTACATTGAAACAATGAAACATGAAAGTACAATTATCAAGATCTTAATTAACACACGTCTTGTGTGTTAGGCACCCGCTCATTTTACTGCTGCCCCTAGGAAGTGGAAGTCAGCTATTGCTTGTATTTTTTCGAGGAAGTGCTGTTACACAAATTCCATCAATTTCCCCGTTCAGTACTTGGCATGTAGATCTGCCTTTAGCTTCGTCAAAATGAAAACCCAAACCGTGCTATCTCGCTTCCTTCCAGCCAACATTTTCGATAAACTCATAATTTTGCAATTTAATGATCAAACCCGAAATAAAATGGCGTATGAAACTGAGGTCCTTAGTACGCAAGTGGGACAATTATTAGACAACGAAGACCAAAGACAGTATATTACATCGAGAATGGTTTGCGCAGCACCTTCATCTCCATTGAAGTTTTCCAATCCATGGATTGGATCGCATGCAATTTTACTCGCCTTCATCTCAGCTTAAGCGCCACAAGAAGTAAAATGATTTTAGTTCTGAAAATAAGTCATAATTTCATTCATAATTTTTGTTCGGCAAATAATTCTTAATTCGATTCCTAATTTCGTTTTTGCTGCTAAAATAATTCCTACTTTTACTTCTAGTTTTCGTTAATGAAATCATTTATTTTTACTTCTGATTTTCATTTTTGTTAACGAAAATATCACTGATAAGAAGATAGCTAGTCTCTGACAGTCAGTGCGGCCTCAGAATACACCAGAGAGCTGTGTTCCTGTTTCCAGCCAGCCTAGTTGAAAATGGTTGTGTTCAGCAGACTTGCAGTCCCATGCTTCCATACGCCAATTCCACTCTCTCATGGACAGGACCATCCTTCTAGAACAGTAGTACCATTAAAAATATGCACTCTTTTGTCAAAGACATCTCAAGAAACATATTAAACCTGTTATCTTAAGCACACCTGTTTAGATCTGTTAGATCGCCATGTTTAGAGCCATTGTGAGGTACTTAAAAGGCGCTTTATGAATAGCCACATACATATATAGATACCTACATGTCAATCATGCTTTTGGGCAAGAGCTCTGGGCGTTGATTTAGTTCTGCATCAGTGAGTAAGCTAATTTGAGGTAAAAAAATTCTTTGAATTTAATCTGTTTTTCTTAAACACCAAAAGTTCCAACGGTTTTGGCTGGATTATTTTTAGTGCAGTCATTTGAGAATGAAGTCTATTCTGCAAGCCTGTCAGACAAGTTTAGTGGTGCTGAATAACCACCACGGGAGGCTGACAACTCAGCTTCTTGATGGGACATGATGGTAGCCAATTGGTTAGAGTGCTCACTCTGCAATGCAGAGAGTCTGTGTTTGAGGCTGTGAGCCTTCCCAAGACAGTTACTGTGTAGAGACCTTGAGCAAGCCCTTCACTCACAATTGCTCAGCAACATCAACTGATGTTTGGTCATTAGACAGTAGTGCGTAATAAATGAGTAATACTTATAATAATAATAATAATTCTCAGCCTTGACTAAGGTCCAAGTTAGATGACGGCATTACACATGCTTAATACCAGAGTGCTTGTGTCTTTTGACTCCACACCTTCAGGGAGTGTAATTTTGGAACTTCCATTTCTTTATGACTGCATACTGCCTAATTAATATTCATAACAGAATAGTGGAGGCCTTATTATCACACACAATCACCAAAAATATAAGGTCATGCAAAGGCTTTACCCTTTGAAATGTCTTACCACAAATTTCATTTATATGGATAAAACTTGTTGAAAATTTCCAAGTACACAATAGTCATGCAGATTAACATGCTTTCTGAGAGCACACCAAAAGAAATCTTTTGAAATATACTGTTTTAAATCAAGCTGTAAGTTGTTTTGCCTACAGCAAGTACTCGAATACTAAGAAAACAATATACTTTGAACCAAAAAGTGGCTTAGAAGATAGAAGCACTAGAAAAATGCAAAAAACAGATATGTATATAAAGGCACGCATACTCCACGTTATTTGATATTCAAGAAACCTACAAACAGCCAAGCAACTGATGGTTAAGACTGGATGATTAGTTATAGCAAGATCTTTCTGCTTTATGTATACATAATGGTGATTTAGAGGCTTCACCTGCTGTGCAGAAGAAAGGCATATTGATTTAGGAACAATAAACATGAGAACCTGTATCACATGGAGACAATAATTCAACTCTCAAAGATAGATGCTGCAGACCTACCTTGGCTCTTCTCCTACAATCATTTCTCCATCTGGGTATAGAAGTGACTATGGACTCATCCTCTGGGAACATGTCAATAATGTCTGCCATGCCTGCTATTATCACTTGCCTCAAATCCGCACTATCTGCTGTTCCCTTTCACTTCAAGCCTCCGTTTTGGGAAATGATCAAAACATTCAACCACAAATTCAATTAACTGGGCAAGTTTTATGTTATTGGTAAAATGCTGGAATGTAGATATGCAAGAACAAGATTGCATAAATTCAAAATATAATTGATAATGTTCTAAATGTAAAATATTCTAATAGTAATATATTATAAACAAATAATATATTTTAAAATAATCCTCAAACTTATAACCATAACCTGTAACTTAACAAAGTGCTAACATCAGGTAAGGAATTTCTTTCACACTAGTTAAACTTTTCATTACTTCACTGGAGCAAGGTGACCTTCCTGCATCAGCATGCCATTACAAAACCAAACACAGTTGTGTTTAAATTGCACTGTTATTTGAGAGCTGCATTAGAACTGAAATTATTTAAGAACTGGAATTAGAACTGAAATAGGAGTTATTTTCAGAATGGGAACAGAATTAGAATTGTAATTTGATCCTTTAACTCTAAATAGAATTAAAATCAGGAATTATTTTTAGAATTGAAATATCACTGGAGAGACCTATATTGCTTGGTGGCAGCCTTAGCATGCTCACTAAGAAGTCGGAGGATCTAGGCCTTTATCCATCAGGTACACTCTGCTAAGTGTGCCAACAAATAAGCAGTTGGTAAACTGGCTTCCTTTTTGGCCCCGCTGCAGATTGGCATAGCTACTTCAGCTGAGTGTGAAGTCCATGCAGTAAGAAAACATGTCACTGCTATGCCCCAGGACCAACATTTGTTAAATTGGACTTCTCTAACGTATTTAATCTTGAAGATGTAATGCTTCAGTATGCCTATACTGTGATACCTGAAATAATCCAGATACTGTTGCAAAGGATACTGCATCATTGGCTTCTTACACTCTTCCCTTGGATTGAATGTGAACAACATAAATGCGAGTACTAATCTCCTTCACTGACTTCTTCCAAAATCCCTTCATTCTCAGAATTCCAGTGTGTTAACTGCAAGTCACTCACTCCTTTGGCAGCTGCTCTATTCAAAGGCTCGGCACTAGATGGCATTCTGCAGGCACATTAGAGGCCCTTGAGACATTGCCATTGCCATTGACACCTGTCCCAACCAACGTTCCCTCTAAGGATTTAGGTACTGTGAGCAAATTTTTTTCTTCGTGAGCATATTTTTCCAGGGTATTCCTTTGTGAATACCCTGGAAAACGTAAAATGTTAAAATTTCTTTAAAATAAATATTACTACCCCTGTTTGGTGATATGTTTGAAAAGTACAAATAGCACATAGAGTATACAAAAAAATCTCACATTTATTAAATTAAACTGCTTTATCTTACAATTTCTATGCAGTTTCTCTTACCAATTTCACCAAAAGCAGAGGTGTAGTTGAAATCCCAGTGTTCCAAGGGTGTAATCTGCACCATTTGCGTAAAAGGCCGAACGGGAGCAGATTGAACTGAAGGCAAAAATGGTCTCAATGGAAAATAGACAATCTGAAGCGTCATTTAAATCCTAAAAAACACGTGGCCTGCGTTAATAAGCTTCATAACTAGAGCAGAGGACTTTCGAAGAGTCTATTAACTGAGTCATCTGAATATCGCGACAAAAGAAAGGAATTTTCCCTGCAATCAAAAGCCATTGCCAACGAGGTGAAGATTCTAATTGACAACATTGTTGTTCTTGCAGAGAACATGAACTCGTCAATGCTTTCCGTGCAGGAAATCCACAATCATATGGCAAAATATGTGAAAATTCCCTAAAGTTGGAGAAGAAAGAATATGCATTTGAGCCTCTGCCCTCTTTTTGCCTTTAAACCAATCTCCTCGGACCGTTCCGCCTTTTACGCAAATGGTGCAGATTTACACCCTGGTTTTCGTAATTAAAAACATCACCATGTCGCACATTCTTTTGCAGGCCCGAAGCACGCGGCTTAGGTATCTATATCTGTTTTGTGGATTATGAAAAGGCATTTTACAGAGTAGATTGGAAGAAGCTGATGAATGCACTCAGACAAAGGGGTATAGATTGGAGGGACAGGAGGCTAATAGGAAACCTATATACATATGAACCAAATAGTAAAGATAAGAATCGAAGGGGAGTGCTCAGAGGAAGGAGAAATTGGTAGGGGAGCAAGGCAAGGGTGCCCACTATCACCACTTCTCTTCAACATATACATAGAAGAACTAATACAAGAGGCAATGGAACAGACAGGAGAGGGTATAAAAGTGGGTGGAAGATTTGCTGACGACCAAGCAATGCTGGCGACTACACAGGAGGGACTGCAGAAATTGATGGATCAACTAAACAGGACCTCAATCAAATACAACATGAAGATAAATATCGGAAAGACAAAGATTATGAGGATAAGTGCAGGGGAGGAGGAGATAGCAATGAAAATAACAATAAATGGAGAGGAGGTGGAACAGGTCAAGAGCTTCTGCTACTTGGGAAGTGTGATAACAACAGATGCAAGATGTCATAGTGATATTAAACGAAGGATAGTGTTGGGAAAAGATGCGTTCACGAAAAGAGGAGAGTTGATGAGAGGAGGACTGAACAAAGACCTTAAGAAGAGACTTGTCAAGACACTGGTATGGAGTGTGGTACTGTATGGGCCAGAGACGTGGACCATCAGGAAAGAGGATATCAAGAGATTGGAGGCCTTTGAGATGTGGATATGGAGAAGAATGGAAAAGGTGAGCTGGAGGGAGCGAATGACAAATGAAGAGGTGCTGCAAAGAGTAGAAGAAAAAAGATCACTTATGACAACATTAAGAGAAAGACAAAAGAACTGGATTGGACACATATTAAGAGGAGACTCCCTCTTGAGAGAAATCATAGAAGGGAGATTGGAGGGAAGGAGGAGAGGAAGACCACGACAGATGATGCTGGGATGGATGATGACCGAAGGATACAGCGGACTGAAGAGAAGAGCACAGAGAAGAGAGGAATGGCGTCATTGGAAGTGGAAACCTGCCGAAGGGCAGAGAACTTAAAGAAGAAGACAAGGGGGAGATCAAAAACTGCCTAAAATGTTCTGACAGAATTAATCGATGACCCCACAGGGACCAGGCAGAGCGCCATTGGGGCCAGTTGTAACTATGTACTAACTAAAATCAACTAAATAAAAGTCCAGTAACTATAACTAACTATAACAAAAAATAATACTAACTGTAACTGATGTAACTATAACTAAAATGAAAAACCATTAACTATAACTGTAACTATAACTAAAAATAATACTAATTATAACTGTAACTATAACTAAAATGAAAAACCATTAACTATAACTGTAACTGTAACTAAAATAAAATCTGTAAGGAGAATCACACTGACAGGAACAGCCTTCAACAGAGCTGCATGGTGTGAACATGGAAGATAAGTAGGATGGTAGATTATTTGCATGTGCTTTGTACATGAGGAATGCCAGCTTGCAGCAGACACGCTCACAGACAGGAAGTCAGTGTAGAGAACGATGAACAGTAACTATAACTATAACTGTAACTATAACTATAACTGGTCTCAATATAACTATATTATATAACTATAATTGTAACTATAACTAAAATAAAATCTGTAAGGAGAATCACATTGACATATTACATTATATTATATTATATTATATTATATTATATTATATTATATTATATTATATTATATTATATTATATTATATTATATTATATTATATTATATAACTATAACTGGTCCAAGACACAGTATTGCAGCCAGATGCAGTATTCTGGTTAGAGGAAGCAGTGTGCATTCAGGGAGAACAGAGTATAGAGTTGCGGTAGTCGAATCGCGTTAGAACAAGACGCGCCAGTGTTTTGAGTGATGCTGAATCCATATGGTTGCCAAATACATGGGTAGCCAAAGGAGGACACATAAAGTCGGAAAATAGGACAAAGAAGGATGCATTGAATGTTTCAATACGGAGTCAGAAGGTCTCCTAAGTAACCAAGAAACCCGAAATTAAATTTGCACTTTGACAGATACATTGTAATATTACTCAGATCATAGACTAGAAATGTTTAGAAAATAGAGCTGCAATAAAATAATAAATAAGTAAGTAGATTAGTTAGGGGAACTTAGGGACAACATGCGCTTGTAGTCGTTAAAAACGGCCACAAAATAATAACCAATAACCCAATAAACTCGGAAATCAGGCACATCGAGATCTGAGCTGCGAGATGTAATCTGAAGCTTAACCAAGCAAAGACCCAGGAAATGGTTGTCCGTAAGCAGAGAAGAAAACTGAATGAAAACCAGCCGATGGAGATTCTTGGTCTTTCCAGAGTCAGAATCATGAAGATCTTGGGTGTCACGCTCTCCGATGACTTCTGCTTTGACGTACATGTTGACAATCTATGCACTGGTGCAAGACAATCAATGTATGCATTACGGATCCTGACTGCTCATGGACTACTTGGCCCCTCAATGTACGATGTGGTGACAGCTACCACAGTGGCGAGGATGACGTATGCTGCGTCCGCTTGGTGGGGTTATGTGGGGCAGAGGGGGGACATGAGAGACTACAAGCAATATTTAGGAGACTGATTAAAGCTGGTTATCTTCCTGTGGACTACCCTAGATTCGAACAATTGATCCGTACTGCTGATTCTAAACTTTTCACGACCGTCCTTACATGTCCTACACATGTGCTTCATGTGCTATTACCTCCTGTTAAGCATACGGGTTATACTTTGCGACCCCGTGTTCATAATCGGGTTCTCCCGACTGCTGACAGTCTAGCTCGTAAATCTTTCATAATTAGGATGATTTTCACCGGAATATAGGCCTTAGTACTTTAACCTGGACGTGATATACATGTGTAAACCAAAATGCGGTTAGCAGTTGGATTAATAAAGGATATACTTACTTACTTACTTACTTACTTAATACAACGAACATGCAAAAAGCCAGACATTTTCCAGGTTTTTAGCTTTGCCTGCCTGACAGAGGACATGAGGCCAAAGAGGAGGACATGTCCTCCTTTTGCGGATGTCTGGCAATGCTATGAATCCAGAGTAGAGCGAAGCAGTCAGATCCGTCTGAGGTGAAACAAGCATGCCCGAGAAAGGGCAGCTATTTGATGTATTACGGAGACTGTTGAGTCAAGGATGACTCCAAGATCCCGAACAGTAAATATGGTGATTATTGATTATTTGAATTTAACTGTTAGAGAGAAGGAAGTAGAGTGAGAGTTCAGCTCACTGTAGGAATGGTAAAACCAGGTGAGCTCGGATTTGCCATGGTTGAGGCCCATAGACCAACTCCACAGCATGATATCAGCAATGCAGACACGAAGTCTCTTTGTAGCATCTGCAACCTCATTTAGTCGCAGATGTACATGTACATTGAGTTGGGTATCATCAGCATAGAGGTGGATTTCTGTGCCATGCCAAGATGCAATGGCTGACAGTGCAGAGACATAGAGGATGAAGTGGAGAGGCTGTAAAACTGCACCTTGTGGGACACCAACGAGCATAGCAGCGATGGACGATATGAGAAAGTTGATGCGGACATACTGAGTGCGATTAGAGAGATAGGAGACAAACCAATTGAGAACAGTGCCAGAGATGCCGAAGGACTGTTGCAAGACTTTAAGTAGGGTACAGAGATCTACAGTCAAAAGCAGCACAGAAATCTAGGAGTATTAAGGCAATAACATATCCCTTTTCAATCAGTCAATATTCATTTAATTCAACAAATCCAGTTGACAATAACGCAACAGATTACAGAAGCATGATAATAATAGAATGGCTTAAAGAGGAGAGAATGTGTTGATTAAAAAGCATCTTTTAACAAAACATGAGGAATAAAATTACATTTATCTTTAGCTGGAAGGGTAAAATTGTAAGTTCTTGTCCTTAAGTCGTAGTTAATATGTCGTGGGAGAGGAAAAATACCAAGGCTGGCAACCGATTTTTTAAATAAACCATTTAAGCGCAGAGGTGCATTTACAGAAAACGGGGCCCTAGGCGCACAAATTTTTTGGGGCCCTTCTGAACTTGTAGACTGAGAGTCTGAGACTCTGGTGGTCTTTAGCCTATCATGTGCAGTTGAACTTTAAGCCGTTTTTGTGAGTTTAATTGACACTGTCACTGTAATTATGAGCATTGGTGTCCGCAGGAATTTATTTAGGGGGCGCAACATTTTTTAGTAGGGGCAAAAAATATTTTGGGGTGGGGCAAAATGACGCTTTTGCATAGAAAAAATTTGCATAGGAAAAAATATATATAAATGATGATCAAGGACTTTACCTAAATAATTAAGTGTTTCTTCACATTGAAAACCATGTTGGGACTGTAGCAATAATCATAATAATCAAGATTTTATTTTTATAAAATATTTGCAAAATCTAGGGGGCGCAAATGTGCCCCCTCCGGACGCCTATGATTATGAGTAGGTATAAAAGCTATTTTCAAGGTTTTGAAGTTATTTGATTTAATTATTTTAGTTGAAAAAAAACTGAATCTGGTGTTGAATGAACAATCAACGCGAAATACGTGGCCATTTTTACTTCTTGAATAAAATGAGCTCTTCAGTTGTCCCCATTATTGTGATAAATTCATCACAAATTGCTTTGGATAATTCTAGCCTATACTTGGAAAACGTATTTTTCCATTGTTTGGGGGCCTCCGAGATTTGGGGGCCCTAGGCGCACGCCTAGTGCGCCTACGTGTAAACGCGCCTCTGTTTAAGCGTTTTTCAGTGCCAGCAAGGTCATTATAGACTTTCAAGGCGGCTGTTTCTGTGGAATTGCCTGAATCCTGACTAGAGGCAAAAGCAGGTTGTTTGCCGAGAGGTACGAGTACCGCCGAGTGTGAGTGTGAACTACTCTCGGGACAGGTCGGTACTTGGGGGCAGCTTCCAAATTTCACCAAATTTTACCTGGTGATACCTGGGACCTAAAGTAGTCTAACGCGCCTATTCCCGACTTCCGGAAATGATCCGAATTTTTTTACAATATTTTTAAATTCTATAAAAATGCAATGGAAACCATGTTTACCAGTGATCTCTACATCAGTGATGTTTACTTGTATAGCGGAAATCACGTGTTGGATCCACGGCGCCACATTATTTAGAAATTTTGTAGTGCAATACTTACACAATGTCATAAAACTGTAATATTTGCAGATAATCATTGTATTGTTACGTGTGTGATTAATACTGATTATTGATTATTTGAACTTAACTGTTAGCTTGTGACCTAAAAAATTCTTAGTGTTTGTTTGCTTCATTCATCTGTATGTGTATGTGTTTTTTTTCATGGGTTCTACTTTGCTAATGTTTAGTATTTTTCCAACACTAGACACCTATAATGTCAAGTGCTTGTCAAACGCAGCCAATTACATGTTAACTCATGTTAAAGTCGGTTCTCATAGACATCTCGTCAAAGGCATTTTCAATACATCTATACGACCTGCAGTATCGAATCAGCATATTACACGTAAGTGTTTTGCACATGGATAACACACTGGCGTGAAGAGCTGAAGGTATCAAGATCGAACCCGGTAGACCTCCGTAAGGTTTATTCAGCCTTCCACTCGCTAGGTGGCAGCGGTGATTAAATGAATAGTAGGCCATGAATGGCTGGCTGCCGCTTAAACGGTTATATTCGACTCCTGTAAAACTGTTATCATGTGCTTCTACTGTATACTTGTATGTAAGGCAGCCCTGCGTGGCTGCCGTTTCTACTATATGTGTGTTTACTGTACAGCGCAGTGCATTTGCAGGTGCTTAATTAAAGAACAGATTATTTTTTTTATTATTATTATTATTATTATTATTATGAGTTCTCTGCCCGAAGGCAGGTCCATTGGCTTTACGCCACCTGGGGATGAGATGAGTGAGGTGGTTTCCCGTTGCCTTCCTCACAGACAATTGTGGGTGAGCAACTTATCCAAGGTCGCTACGCAGTGGCCTGAGGTAGATTCGAACCTGCGACCCTTCGGTTACAAGGCACAGAACATACTGCTACACCACCGCGTCCCAAATTATTATTATACAGTACTTAGTTCCCTCAGGGTCTTAGACATTACAAGTGTGATGGATCTGGAGAGGCTATATCTCTTCGATCGCGGGCAGAGATTTGACAAAAGAACCGCTAAAAGCCACAGCATTGAACCGTTGGACAGTCACCGACAGTTGTTGGAATAGGAAACTGGTCTCTCGGGCTATTATTATTATTATTATTAGTATTATTATTATTATTATTATTATTATTACAATCGAATAAGTAACAGTTCTAACCTTGACATTGACGGCTTTAGTAATACATATATTTTTATTCTCATGTTCAGGTTAGATATAACAGTTTGCCTTATCTATTCTAAAAGTACTTAAATGAAATGCTGTTATGTCTGAATCTGAACATGAGAATTATAATATAAATCAATCTTTAATTCACCAAAACATTGGTAGCACAAAACAAAAATATGAAAAAACAAAACAGAAGACTCAGTCACTCAAACATCCTACATTACAGTTTGCAAAGATTTTTGATGAATCAATCTGACCTAGGTAAACATTAGTGGCATGATAATAAGATGCAATATCTGCTTTATTCCATCGAAGACGCCCAGACTTGATGCTAGTAGGAACCTGTCTAACAAGGTCATCCCCATCATCCAAAAGACTGTCTGAAAGGTGCAGTACCAGATGTAAATGGTCAGAAAGGTTCATACCACTGTCAATTATCTCAGATGACTGAACCCTGTCAAACAGTGCTACATTAACGAAAACGTGATCAATAAATGACTTCGTGTTGTTCGTCTCAGACAGATATGTGAACTTTGTGGGACTAGCCACTTTGCCATCACACAGCTTCAGCCTAGAGCAGTGATGGCGAACCTATGGCATGCGTGCCCAATCTGGCACGCCAACAGATTTTGCTTGGCACGCCAACTGAACTCTGAACTACGTTTTTTTTCTCATACTTGTTTATATTTCTTTATTTCTTACATTCAGCAATTTCTTTCCTGCTTCATTGTCATATAAATTGTAGTAATTGTTAGACTTTAATTTTTAAATTGCATTCAACAGATGACGCTTACATTTTTAAATATATTTTTACTCTTGCATCATATCAATCTCTCATTATTGTAACCTTATGACCTTAGTTTCTTCTAGCTGCTAGAATATATAACAGATATCGATGGAAGGGAACACTATCCAATTGGATATTTCGGCAGAGAAAATAAAGAAGTTCTTCGAACATGGATTGTATTGTATGTGAACATTTATAAAGCGCCTCTCACAGTGTTCGCTAATCAGAGGCGCTCCCAGTGCGAAAGATCCAGTTACTAGAAAGTGGTTTTAAGACAGCGGAAAGAGGCACGTGCCAGTGGAGGGATTTCATTCCAACGAGCAGGACCAATGCAAGAAAAGGCTCGAGTTTTGACCATAGTAGTCCTCGTGGGACAAAGGGATCATGGCGGTTAAGCAATCGTAACGGACGAGCGGAAACTGGCAGACGAACGAGATCACAGAGGTACTTGGATGCCAAGCCTGTATAAGACCGAAGTACCAAAGTGAGAAACTTAAGCTGAATCCGAGCAGTAAGGGGAAGCCATGAAGATGATCGAACATAAAAGAGGAAATATGAGACGAACGAGAAAGTCTGGCTATTAATCTTGCTGCAGCATTTAAAACAGTCTGGGTATCGCTTCCAGATAGGCCTACATACCAAACACTGAAAACATTCGTATTTGGAATTTTATTGATTTTTCCGTCAATCTTTGTTCTCAACCATGAATTTCGAATTTCATTGAGTCTGATATTAGAAACAGATAAACCGGTGATACAAGTGCTGCTTGCGTGGCATTGAAAATACAAACCAAACAAAACAGTTGGCATCTTCTGTCCCGCAACACTAAAATACCTTGATAATGTAATGTTCCATATAAAATTATAAATGTAAATAAATTGCTTTATTTAAGTAGATACGTAAAAAAATGAATATTCAATAATTAGCTTTCACTTTTTTGGGTAGGCCCTACTTTATTCCGTGTTCACTGGTTCAATAAAATTTCTGGCACGTGAAATTTTCTACTTTCTTTAAGAGCTATTTTCTGGCACGCGAGCTAAAAAAGGTTCGCCATGCCTGGCCTAGAGGATCTAAGAAAGTCATTAAAAATGGCATGACATGACAACTCATTTACAAACTCTAGGTTAAAGTCACCTCCAAGAATGCCATTACATTCAGGATTATCACTTATAACATTTTCAATAATACCTATAGTTCCAACAGTATGTCATCATAGGCATTGCTATTATATGTATTTACAGGGAAATAGACATTTATAAACACACAGTTCTTAATTTTTACTGCAATAAGCCTATGTAATTTCATGCGGATCTTCAAGTTGCTCACAAGCTTGTTGTACACAAGAATAGCAAATGGCCTACCCCTTAAAACACCTCGACCGAGAACATCATCCACTGTGAAGCAACTGATTTGTTTGGACTCAACATTTTCTTCAATATCTCATTTCCTTTTAATGTACTTATTCATGTTAAAATTTGCCATTATTTTTCCACCACTAGTATTGTTGATGTGATATTTAAGTATGCTGTTAATAGTTTTGCAACAATCATTAACTTTTATCAAGTAATATTAGTTAGTGCTGTTGGTTGTAATTACTTATGTAAGCTTGTAGTTTTTACCTAGCTACTGTTACAGTTTTTATTAACTGAAAATGGTGTTTTACTATTTTATCTGCAACGTATAGAATAATTTTTTATAGGTGTTTCTTCTTTCTGTTTGTTGCTTGTTGCCTCCATGTTGCTGGTGTACACATCCAAAGTATTGCTGGTGACATACTTATTTCAGTATTATTTGTACTTAATTTTAGTGATCACTTGTGGTATACAGGTTAAGTATTGCTTGTATTAAATTTTAGTTATCATTTGTGGTATACAGATTTAAGTATTACTTGTATTAAATGTTACTTATCAGTAGTGACATTACGATTTTTTAGTAGTGCATGTAATCATGTATGTTAGTTATCACTTGTGGCATACTTGTACTATATTAAATACTTTATTAAATTAAATACTAAATAAGATACTTGTACTGCATTTATTTATCACTTGTGATAACCGTTACTTGTGACGCATTTGTTAACAACCAGAAGTGCAATAAAGAATGAGTCTTATGTTTGGATTCTAGTACTGTATTCGAGCCTTTTGGTGTTACGCTGTCACGTTTACCACTTCTCTGTGGCATCTATTGGATCTTCAGGCAGAAGTGTAGATGCACCTGAACTGCACTTTTGCTGGAAGATTGCAATCCATAGAACGTGCTTGATGAGGTTGTGTTTGTGTGAGAAGTGGATATTCCTGAGTTGTAAGGTTTGGCAGAACTTATTTGCAGTACAGGAATTTAGGCATTGTTTTCCTTAGGCATGTTGGCCTATTCACATGCTGATGTGGTAGTTTGCCCGGTGATATAGCACCCTCTCTACTTCCAAAGTCCCTTTACAATAGAACCTTTATTACTGAAAAAAGGTTATTACTATTTCAGTTTATCATAGTTATTTACATACAGTATGAAATAATAAATTTTGTTAAATATTTAAACAATACAGTTATTATCTGGTTGTTTCACCTTATCTATTCCCAAAGCACCTTTACAATTGTAAGTCCAAATTTATAAAGCACCACTTCAAAGCAAGGCAAAGCTGTGGAGATCCAAGTCCAGTTGACTAAATCCGTCTTATAGGGGCATCATGAAGTTTACCCATATCTCTTCCTTCATCCTTCACAACCACTGGCTTCCCATTCACCAACTCATCCAATTTAAGGCTCTTTCCTCATGAGTAACTGTCTGGCTGGCTCTGCTCCACTGTATCTCAGGACCTATTGTACTCCGGTTTCCAGTTTATACGGTCAGGCCTACGGTCGTCGGCCCGTGGCCACCTCGTGGTCCCTCGGATATGCACTGCCACGGCCAAGTCTCGGAGTTTTGCTGTTGTGGGCAGGGCTGTAGTGGTAAAATTAGAGGTGAGTACACGCTACCGGTGAGCAGCGGCGTCACTAGGGCTGGTGTCACCCTAAAAAAATGTGATGACCTTTTTCTAGGAATTCGTCTCAGAAAAATGTATGACCATTAACGAATTTTTTACCTTTTTTAGGAATTCGTCTCTGAAAAAGTTGATGACCTTTTTCAGTCATTCACCCTCAGAACCTTTCATAACCTTTCTTTTTTGTGGAAATTTCATTGGTCAGTGGCTATACGGTCTATAGAGAGGTAAGTATGCACTGTATACCCGCGTATACCCTCGACCACAGCCCTGGGTATACGCTCTTTAGAGGTGAGTATACGCTGTATACCCGCGTATACCCTCGACTACAGCCCTGGTTGTGGGCTCCTCCAGCTGGAATCGGTTGCCTCAGACTCTTAGCGTTGACCTCTCCCTCCTGCTCAGTTCCGCAGGTGCCTGAAACATTTGACCACTGGCGCTATATAAGTTCTTGATTACAATTATAATTACAAATGACAGAGAAGGGAGGCAGAGGTGCTGTAAAAGCGGTTTTCAGTTAAGTACAAGAAATCATGGTAGGCGGAACAAATTAAGAAAGCTCGGAAGGGGCCAAATATCTAACAATAAACAATACAATGATTACCTGCATATATAAAACTTTTTATAGCTTTGCGCTCTAAAATTTCTAAATAATGTGGAGCCGTGGTTCCAACACGTGACTTCCGTTATAGGCCTACGAGCAAACATTGTTTTCCATTGCGTTTTATAGAATTTTAAAAAATTGTAAAAAAATTTCGGATCATTTCCGGAAGTCGGGAATCGGCGCGTTAGACTACTTTAGGTCCCAGGTATCACCAGGTAAAATTTGGTGAAATTCGGAAGCTGTCCCCAAGTACCGACCTGTCCCCTCTGGGCTACTCCCTATCATCTTTGATAGGAAGGACATTAGAGATAGGCCTATACTTAGGACAGAGTTATGTTCTGGTGTGTGAGAACTACACAGGTTAACGTTTAAATTAATTTTTGACGCTGAAACAACAAACTATATAATGGGCGAATAATCTGGAACCTAAAACGATAGAGTACCTTTTATATTTGCCCGAACCACACACGTCATTAATAAACTGATCGAATTATTCGACTATATTAAATTAATGTAATGTCTTACCTGCCTCATTATGTACTTGCGTTACCGTAGGCTTACTGGTTGGAATCACGGATGCGCATATTAAGAGAAGCCAAAATCGAAGCGTCACCTCACCAAACATTGTCTGCTTGTAACTTTCCTCGGCTTCAATTTGGTACGCGATTTGGTACTCGAACAAAATCGGCGGCTCAAATCTTACATTAGAAGAATAACGATTAGGTTAAACTTCGCTGTTCTTCAACAATTAATTAACTAGATATGTTTGGCTTTGCAGGTAGAGAAGCAATCCGTACGCCCGTGTTTATCCTTCTCTGTTGGCCAGGTATAGCTACAAGGGTTCTACCACAGAATAGATAAAGCGTAGCTACGCTTTATCTATTCTGTGGGTTCTACCATGTACTAAGAAAACGGAACAGTGGCTCAATGTCGGCAGTAGCACGCACGCGCTTATTTCCTGGACACGCTGCCGCGGCAATGCACAACAAACAGTCCGCCCGTTGGTTCTACATTTCGCGCGCAGCATATTATACATGTGTATACACAACAGCCTCAACAAGGTCCGATTTGCCGGGGGTCGGGGGTTGGACCCCCTTGCTTCTTTTTTTGACCCCCCCTGCTTCAAGCCTTTGGCCGATCCCCGGGGGGTCGGCTTGACCCCCTCATTCATTACCCTGAGCCCTACACCAAACGACTCCATTATAACCAATCGCAAGCAGTACTGCCTTGTCACCTTTGGGTAATTATTTATTATCCAGTCGGTACCCTAATTTTGAAATATCGCGTTAATATTGTTCACGAGTAGCGCTTTAAGCTTGGCATCTAAGGTTGCCAGATACATGGGTGGCCAAAGGAGGACGCCAGGAGGACACAGAAAGCCGGAAAGGAGGACAAAGGAGGACGCATTGAATGTTTCATCCTGGAGTCTCAGGGCCTCCTAAGTTACCAAGAAATGAATTCATATTGAAAGCTGCATATAAAATCAATTGAGGCTTTTATCATAATGTTGAAAAGTATCCGAGAATTTGAATTTTCTCTTAATAGTACTAGTAGTAGCCATTTTAATCAAAAAGCGTCACGAAACTACTAAAAAACCACAGACGCCCCTCTGCTACAGGAAATAAAATTAGCACTTTGACCATAGATACATTGTAACATTACTCATAGCATGGACTAGAATCGTATGCATTGCATTGTATCCAAGGATTCTATATTTAGAGGATTGGTTACTCGTGGAAAAAACGTTGTACTTCCGGCAGCGGGGAGATCGTGGCGACATCTGTCGCCGCGGGTGTACGAGTCTCTCGAGAGGTAAGCAAGTCTACAGACGCGCTGTGGTGTTCAGCTATTAATTGCACGAATTCTAGGAAGAAGAATCCAGGATTATCTTTCTTTCGGTTTCCAAAGAACCAAGAAAGGTAAATGATGATAAGTGTACAGATATTGTTTTTAATTACTGTAATTTAAGTAGTCTAAATTGTGGAAACATGCGTTGGGCATTGCGAAGATAATAGACCCATGTTTACCTGCAGTCAATGGCATCTGACATCAATTAGAAAAAAAACCTGCGTTGTGTTTGCTTAACTTTCCCAGTAACAAGTTAAAGTAAATTATAAGTAATTTATAAGTAACAGTTTTAATAAATTTCAAGTAATGTAAACCTTAGAAATATGCACTTTTGCGTCGTATGATAAGGCCTATGGCACATCTGACATCTTCAAACCACAAAGCAATCGTACAATCAATGTAGTGAAACATTTTGTGGATAACATAATATTGGGTTTATTTTTTACTCTGGCAATGAAATATTTTGCGTTACTTGCCTGTAAGAAAGTTTACTTTGCGATACGTGTTTGGCAGATGCAGGCGGTGGGTGCAGTTATGTCGACGTCAAGATCTAATCAAACGAACTGCTGCGTATCTATCTGTGAGCTGTGGACTGTGCGCCGACCATTTTGAGGAGAGCCATGTCATGGGCTTTTGGATTTCATCATCATCATAATCATTATTGTCGTTAATTATCGTTGGTGACTGTTTTACCGTCTTAAATACTTAGTGTAGAATATTTATAAACATTTAAAAAACAGTGCTAGATTCAGATTTATTACATGTTTGTTACATCTGTCTGCACAGGTACACTTAAGCATTGGCTATGAACAGTATTCTGTACAAATTTATAACTCAGTTGGTGAAAGCTTTAATTATAAATCTTTTGTTCCTAATGATTTGTGTGTTTTGCAATGATCTGAAATAGTAATAGGCCTAAGTATTGTGTCTATATTGTATTAAATGTTCTTAGTTAAATAAAGAAACTAAGTACAAGAGGCCTGTAGGCTAGTTATGTAGGCTATACAATAGGGTGGTCCTTAGCTCCATGTAAAAAATTTGTTGGGGGAATTTTTAACGAGGCACCCTCCAAAGTTTTAGTTTTAGGTACAAAAATAATAATACTGAAAAGTTTGTGGAGATTTTATGAGTTTTAGAGGTTGCTACCGGACATAACATAATTATATCAAATATATTGTAAAAACGCACACAATACATAGAATATTGTATAGGCCTACTATTCTTATGCACAAATTCCAAACAAATCCTGGTGGGCAGTGGTGGACGGTAGTATTTACTATTTGGGTCAAGACACACAAGTGAACATTAAAATGTTTAGTTCCAGTTACTACTTAATGTATTAATGAATCAGTGTCTTTGTTCCTGTCTGGATATCTGTGACGATATTCCAGAAACTGCTTATGATCCTCATTATTTTGTTTGAAGCTTGTTATACTCGTCCATGAGTGCCACTCCACGCTCTGCTATGTATTTCACATCTCTTACTGAGGTGGCAGTGGCCTTGGCTAACTTGTAGTTCTCATCGTTTGGCCAAGTATCAACATCTTGTTGGATGAAACTTGCTGGAATGCATGTAATGCTGAAGAATCTTCTAGTGTTTTCCGTGATAAAATTTTCCAGTTGCTTCCAGCTGATCAGAGGTTACCTGGTATTCTCTTTAGTGGATGTTCGATGCCAGTTTTGTCCAGAGGAGCAGCCATATATGGCGCTTGATAAATCAATGGAGACCCCATCATCAAAGAACGCAAAAGTCTCCAATTCCTCCGACAGATACCAGCAGTGACCCGGAAATGTCTTCGTTGCAACCTCTGCATCTGCACAATTTTTCTCCTTGTTTATCAATCTGTCAATGTCCTTCAAGAGCTCCAGGTCTATTCGAGGAGCCAATGATGCATATGATGCTTGAAACCAGACTTTGACATACGGCATTACTGTGAACAAGCAGATGTCAGCTATCCCCTTTTCTTCTCTTCTTGTCAACTTAAACTGTCTCTTGAACATCCAAATCTTAAGACTATAAATACTCTTGGCCATCCACTTTGTTCTATGCAGCCCAGCTGGTGCTCTGAATGATATGCCCCTGGAATAAACGCCGCCGAAGAAAGTGATGGTCAGCTCCAAAAGTTTGTGACAGGAAATTGCTTCTTGTAAAAACTCATCGGATGTCACTGTGTTCTATTTTGATCGGTCTATAAGTCGCCAGTTTCTCTGGAATCTCTGATAATCATTATGTCTGGACCTTGGGATGGACCAAGAGAAAGCATGACCACTGCCTCCAACATTATTTTTAGTATGTGATGGCGACATGCACGCCACAACATATCCTTGTCCAGCCTATGCTCCAACACAATGACATAACTATAATTTGATTAATAACTATACTTACCGCTTGCTTACTTATTGACATCTTTTCCATAATGCATTTGGCAACCATTTTGTTTCATATTGGGTTTCTTAAAAAGTATACTGCTTACTTTGTTAGTCAAAGAAAAACACTAAAAGACCACTGAGTTTGAAAAAATAAATAATTTATTTCTACGTTTGTTTATCAAATAAATAAATAAACATGAGTACTATTAGGGTATACTAATTGCTAGAAGTCATTTATAGTGTTCAATAATGAATTACACACACAACTGTATGTCACTTTGCAATTTTCTCACCTGCTAACATCAGTTCAATTAAGTAAATTGCAATGGCTAGTCTAAATGAATTCCTCGTGACATAGGCTTAAACTTTAGCATCTGGTAGCAACCTCTAAATATTGTCAGATCTTCTTCAAATTTTTTCTGAATTTTTTCTTCATCAGTAGAAACAAAAGCACAGGGTGCCTCATTGTGAAATTAGACTTTCAAAAATAAGGACCACCCTACTATACAAATACTTCAATCCCAATACTAAGTTTTTTAGAAACGGCCATAAAGACATGCAATAATGAAATTAATTTTACCTAAATATATGTTGACAAAACTGTCAAGAGATTGTGCATTCTTCAGTGGTCAGTTAAACTGTACCGAGCAATCATCCAGAGACTGCAAGAACATTTGCTAAATCCCCCTTGTGGAGGACTGTGGTACACGCTGTTGACTCCCAACGAGAACTGCAGCTGGTTTGGTTATATATGCAAAGCCTCTAGATATTAGACTGGCAGCAGAGTTAATAACCGATTAGGCCTAATAGCCATGGCTAACACGTTGGGACATCAGATTGTGTAACCAATGCTAACCATAGGCCCCTAATCAACATTCGACACACACGCACGTATAAAGAATTGATAGAGTGTGGGTCCAATTGTGGCATGTTTGCGTAATGCAAAAGTTCTGCAAAATGAGCTTTAAAATTGAATAAAATGTCATATAAGTTGTAATAGACAATACAGCACATATTAAATATAATTCCTCTACACAGGCAATTGTTATTAATTAAGAAATAATTATTCGTCGATTTTCTTCGCAGAAAGCGCATTGCATTTGCTATCTAAACACGAAGTTCTACGCCTTTGTCGCTGGAGGCGCCACGCTCCATGGACCAATAACTTGTCCAACGGCCTTACATAAGGAGATTCCAGTCCTTTGCATAAAGAGTCCTTGCATTGTATCTAAACATTTATAAAGCGCCTCTCGCAGTGTTCGCTAATCAGAGTATGTAAAATAGCGCTACAATAAAAAAATAGTTTGGAATTTTAGGGACAACATGCGCGTGTAAAGTCGTTAAAAACGGCCACAAAATAATAGCAAATAGCCCAATACAACAACCATACAAAAAGCCGGACATTTTCCAGGTTTTTAGCTCTGCCTGCCGGACGGAGGACATGAGGCCAAAAAGGAGGACATGTCCTCCTTTTGCCGGACGTCTGGCAACCCTTGGCATCTTCAGCCAGACTTGTTGTCCTCGAGACCGAGGTCTTGGTCTCGAGTGCACTCGAGTTCGTTTTTAAAAGTCTTGGTCTTGGTCTTGGTCTTGAGGTTCAAGGTCTTGGTCTTGGTCTTGGTCTTGAGGTTCAAGGTCTTGGTCTTGGTCTTGGTCTTGAGGTTCAAAGTCTTGGTCTTGGTCTCGCAAGACCAAGACCAAGACCGGCTGTCAATATGAACAGTCATTTAACAAAACTCAAGAATTTTAAAACTTATCGAACCTGTTTGCATCATAACCTACAACAAATACATACGGACGGATGTAAGTCTTGTTGGTCAGGAAAACCCAGTGGCAGCAGCAACTAAGTAATGCTGTATAAGGAAGCCCTGTCGAAGCCCTTGTTTCTGAAGCCAGACGGCCTGATAAACCATGGGAGGATATCAAAAAGGCTCACGATTTGTACATTTACATCCAGTGCTTGAAAAGTTACTGTGTGTGCCAGCGACTTCAGCACCTAGCTATGGAAAGTTTTTTTTCACGTGGTGGAATTTTTATGAGGCTCACAAGACACGTCTTGGTCAGAAAATTCTGAGCGAATTGTTTTTTAAAATAAAATACAAAAGGCATTTGGAATGACAGTTTGTATGAAGGACTTTTGTATACGAATTCGGAATTCTCTGCAGTCTGCATTTAAAGTTCACTTGCTTGAATAAAATAAACGACTCACGTTTTCATTAAAATATCGACTCCACAATTTGTTGTGTAAGGAAAAGAAGCCTTGGCCTGAATGGGATTTTTTGGGTCTTGGTCTTGGTCTTGGTCTCGAGGTTCAAAGTCTTGGTCTTGGTCTTGGTCTTGAGGTTCAAAGTCTTGGTCTTGGTCTTGGTCTCGAGGTTCAAGGTCTTGGTCTTGGTCTCGAGGTTCAAGGTCTTGGTCTTGGTCTTGGTCTTGAGGTTTAAGGTCTTGACAACAAGCCTGTCTTCAGCTGTTGACGGATTAAGTAGGGACCTGCGAAGCTTCGATATTCGATTCGATAACGAATCGGACGGCAGTATTTGATTCGATTCGAAAATGACGTCATGATTCGAAAAATTTCGAATCTTTTTCGGAAAAATGATTAGCCCTTTGTTGTAAACTAATAATTGTTTTAACTGTTTACTGCGCGTGGATTGGTTGTTAAATTTCTGCGTGCAAAGCAGCACGCGACGAGAACAAACCCTCGATCGGCAACAGTAAATTGGAAAGAAAATTTCGTGAAGTACCTCGATTTAGTTCTACAAACTGTACATTTCTCAGGATTCTTACCCTTCACATAGATTTCATGCCATGAAAATGGTTGCACTGTTTCCAAGCACCTATTTTCGCGAATTCGTGAACAGTTCTTCTAATTTTTTCATTGTAGTGTAGAACCAAGATTCATGCCTCTGCAGTCAGTCCTAAATGCAGCTGCGAGATTAATTGCCCGTCTGCCACGCTACTCACGCATTTCATCCTTCATGTTTGAGAAACTGCACTGGCTTCCTCTCTCTGCACGTATTAAGTTCAAAATCCTTATTCTGGTGTCAAAGACACAGCGGGGTCTCGCCCCCAAATATTTAATTGATGTAATTCACCGGCCTCTTTCTGTCTCTTCGCATCGTCCACTTCGCTCCTCAAACAGATTGGATCTCTCAGTTCCTCATACTAGAACAGCTATGGCTCAGACCCGATCTTTTGCCTCAATTGGTCCCTCTCTCTGGAATACACTGTCTCCTTCTGCTCGCTCTCAAATTTTAATAAGTAACCCCTCATCTTCCTTTGCTTTCCTCAAGACTTATTTCTTTTCTCTTGGCCTTGCGCACTGGGAGCGCCTCTGAACGGTTCACCCTACTAGAGGCGCTTTATAAATGTTTAAATACAATACAATACAATACAAACTGTAGGTATTAGGATAATCATGTTTTCATCCTAAAAATTAGTTTCATTTACCTTAAACTTGAAGCTTAACCGTAAAAATTATTCCACAATATTTATTTTGAATAAAATTAACATTGTCTCATTTTCTGAGGCAAATTAATTTGCATAAATTAGCCTGCGATTGGCTGCCCTTAAAATCTTAGGGCGGCCCCCTAGTACAAGAAGTTGCCCATGCCTGCATGGCTTAGATGAATGCATGTACACCAAAGTGTGGTTATGCAATTGGTACAATAAAGAATATACTTACTTACTTAACTCATAAAATATTTGTTACTGTTAATTCTGTTAATTAGCTTAATGTTTAGTTTAATTGATTTTAAACTGCAGAAATGTTACTGAGATATTGATACTGTGGTACGCCTGTGCTATCACATGCACACTACATGAATATCAAAACATGGTTTTGGTACCCGCTGATTCGATTCGATATTCGATTCGAATTCGAATCTTTACCCCCGATTCGATTCGAGATTCGATTCGATGGAAAATTTGTGATTCGCAGGTCCCTAGGATTAAGTTATTTTTAACTTCGTCTACTGTGTAGGCAGAGGCAGTGTCAGAGATAGGCCCTATTTCGCAGGGCATGACCAAACATACAGCAGACAACAAACGGACCGCAATCCCTGCACAAGCCAGCCCCTCAGGCGCCTTCATTGTATTGTATTGTATTTACGAATTTATAAAGCGCCTCTCGCAGTACAACCTAATCAGAGGCGCTCCCAGTGCGAGGAGCTCCGTGAGAAAAGAAAAGTCTTAAGACAACGAGAAGTAGCAGAAATGCCCCCAGCTAGGATCTGAGAACGAGTCATGGAAGGAAGATCATTCCAGAGGGACGGGCCAACAGATGCGTAGGCACGGTGTTGAGCCATAGAAGTCCGGGTCCGAGGGACCAAGAGGTCATGTCGGTCTAAAGAACGGAGAGGACGGCCACAGGCAGCCGAAAGAGGTCGACAGATGAGATCACAGAGATAACGAGGAGCTTGACCTTGGAATGCTCGAGAGGTGAGGAACAGGATTTTATACTGGATACGCGCAGTGAGCGGAAGCCAATGCAAGTGCTCAGACATAAAAGTCGAGATATGGGAGTAGCGTGGAAGGCGGGCAATCAGACAAGCAGCTGCGTTTAAGACCGATTGAAGTGGAGACAGACGGGATTTTGGCAGGCCAATAAGTAGCGAATTACAATAATCAATGCGGGAGCAGATAAAGGCATGAACCATAGAGGTGAAAGTGGAGGAAGGAACAGAACGCCGGACAGCACGAAGACGCCTTAGATGATAAAAACTAGACAGAGAGAGACTAGAGATGTGGTCAGCAAACGAAAGAGTACTGTCAAGAATGACACCCAAATCATGAACACTTGTCGAGAAGGAGAAGAGGGGAAACCGCTGGCAGAGAATTGCATAATCAAGCTTAAGGAGCTGCTGGCGAGTGCCAAACCAGATCAGCTGAGTCTTTAGAGAATTTAGAGAGAGGCGATTTGAGGACATCCAGCAGTGAAGATCGGAAGAAAGTGACTCAATTGATTGACAGAGGGCAAGTTGATGAGCAGGAAGACCATGAACCAGGGCCTGGACATCATCAGCATACAGGTGCCCTACAGCAGAGTGTTTAGCAAAAAGACGAGGAATGTCAGCGGTAAACAGAATATACAGAAGGGGACCCAGCACGGAACCTTGAGGAACCCCGAGTTTGACAGATACCCAGGAAGAGCGAGAGTCACCGAGAATGACCATCTGTGAACGGTCAGTTAGGTAAGACCGGGGTCCTCGCCTTGGGCACATCGGCTCCAACGCCACGAGCATCCAGTTGCGGGGTAAAGGTCAAGCAGACAGTGGCATTCTGTCCAGCGTTCGCTGGCGCTTTTGACCTCGATTGACCTAGACTAGATTGCACATCTATAGCAGAGCTATATGCTGTCATTTTTGTGACATGAACCGAATTGGAGATCGGCATAAGGGCCACTAATCGGCCTAGTGGCTCTCAGAAACGCATTAAGTAAAGAAAAAACATCTCAAAATCAGAAAGTACTTCCAAAGTAGTTTTCCTGTTTTCCTTCAATCAAAAGCTATTAGTACATCTGCAGTCACCGTGATGGCCAAAATGCAGGCTCATCTGTGCCTATATAAAGTCACTGGTGATGCTGCAGTTGTTGTCGAACAACCGCCAGTTTAACAACTTTCCCGCTCTGCCGAGTGTGACTCTGTTGTGGAACGGCAGAATATGTTCAAACAAGAACACGTCATCAAAACGTACGTCTCCTACCACTGGACTATGGTGGAACCCCAGAAGCTGTGCACTCTGCTTCAGAGAAGTTTCGGATTGACAATTTTCTACCCATCATTGATCAATTCACAACCGAGTTGACAAGAAGGCTTGCATCATACGAACTACTCTGCTCAAGGTTTGGTTTTCTATATAGGCTTTCTTGTAGTGATGAAGAAATACACAACTCAGAGAAAAACCTTGTAGCAATATACGGCGATGACCTCGATGAAAGCCTTGGCAATGAGCTCATAATATGCAGTGTTCTTTTGTCAAAATGTTTAAACACGAGACAGGAAGGGCAGGCCTCAACATAAGTCAGGAGCAGTTCATGTACCAATACATGGCAAAGGTGTTGAAAGTTCATTTCCAAATGTGGAAATTATGTTAAGAATGTACTTGGTTCTCGTGGTCACAAACTGTAGTGCTGAATGCTCATTTTCTAAGACGAAGACAGTTAAGAACACGCTTCGCGCATGTATGACACATGAGAGACCTAGCATGATATTTTATGTAAACTGAATTTTAATCAGTTTATTGATGACTGCCAATGGAAAAGTGCACAAAGTCCTATTAAATTGGGCCTATTCAAATTTAGACCAAACTGTAGGCTTAACTGAGCTAATTAACTGACTCAATCTATCTGTTTTTAGTTTGGAGGTCCCGCCTATCACTATTTTTAATTTCTTTCTTTGTCTGTATCAACAATTTCTATTAAAAACTGGATAAGAATCTTAAAGCTTATCCTTTTGTTTTGTACTTGAACCTCTTAGTATAATAGAAGACACTTTCTTTATAAGTAAAATGATCTTCCCAATTTATTTTAATATTTAAAAAAAGTAATTAACAATAAGTCACAATTCCCAGACTGTGATCGAGTACTCTATACAATATACATACAAACAAGGCCAACATATGGGGTCTCATCTCGCAACACTTGAGCAGGCTTTGAAGATTCTGCTCATTTCGTCTGCAGCTTACGAGCGTGGCTTTAGCCAGATGAACATGCAACATAGGCCTACAGTACGCAACCTGCTGGCTGTTGGCCCCATCAGCTACCTGCTGATGATCAGCATTAACAGGTCATCTCTAATATCTTGGAATGCCAGGATATACGTTATTTCCTGGCTGAAATCTGTGGGCCATGATGCCTTAGATAGGCCAATTGGCAAGGCGACTATTGTGCACAAACAAAATCAATATGCACAGCTTTTATATAGTGGCTGTACTAGTGTACTTGATGCACTGGTTCATTGGGTTTGCTAATATTTCCAATGACAGTACTTGGTGCAATGGTTTGATAGCTTTGGTTGTGTACTTGTATATCATCTTTCAGTGCAATTTAGTCGCGTCTAAAATACTTCAGAACTTGGGAGAAAAAGCAACAGGAGAATTAGTAAGACTATGCCAGGATATATACAGCACTGGGAAGTGGCCTGAGGACTTCCTACAGACCATCATGAAGAAGAAAAATAATGCAACAGCTTGTAAGGACCATAGAACAGCCTGCCACACGCAGCCAAGATCATGCTGAAGAAAATCACAAAGAGAATCCAGGCAAGGGTAGAAGCGGACAAGGGCCTAGGAGAGGACCAATTTGGATTCAGAAAGGGTAGAGGCACAAGGGATGCCCTGAGGGTGCTAACGGAAAGAAGCTTAGAGTACGGCCAAGAGGTCCATATCTGTTTTGTGGATTATGAAAAGGCGTTTGACAGAGTAGATTGGAAAAAGCTGATGAATGCACTCAGACGAAGGGGTATAGATTGGAGGGACAGGAGGCTAATAGGAAACCTATATTTGAACCAAACAGTAAAGATAAGAATCAAAGGGCAGTGCTCAGAGGAAGGAGAAATTGGTAGGGGAGTAAGGCAAGGGTGCCCACTATCACCACTTCTCTTCAACATATATGCATGTGGGGCGTGGTGGCTCAGTGGTAAGTTCGGCGCCTTGTGACCGGAGGGTTGCAAGTTCGAATCCCACTCTAGCCGCTGCGTATGGACCTTGGGCAAGTCCTTCACTCGCAATTGCTCGTGGCGCTTCGGCGTGAAAATTCCGGCACAGTATCAAATGCTGTAATCGGGAGCGCCTCTGAGTAGTAGTTGACTTCGAGAGGCGCTATAGAAATATCCGGAATAAATAAATAAATAAATACATAGAAGAACTACATGTAATACAAGAGGCAATGGAACAGACAGGAGAGGGTATAAAAGTGGGTGAAGCCCTAAGATTTGCTGACGACCAAGCAATGCTGGCGACTACACAGGAGGGACTGCAGAAATTGATGGATCAACTAAACAGGACCTCAATCAAATACAACATGAAGATACAACATGCGCAGGCTGAACTTATTGTTCCCCGTGCGCGGACAGCCATACAACAGCGCCGTGCCTTCTCTGTGGCTGGCCCCATGACCTGGAATGGGCTCCCTACCAAACTCCGCCAAATACCGATTGGTCATTTCACCTTGTTTCTTACTGTTCTCAAAACTGCGTTGTTCGACCGTGGTTGGGCTGGGAGCGCTCCTGAGTAGGCAATCTTGAAGTCTTGAAGGGGTGCTATAAAAAACTGCTTTAATAATAATAATAATAATAAATATCAGAAAGACAAAGATTATGAGGATAAGTGTAGGGGAGGAGGAGATAGCAATGAAAATAACAATAAATGGAGAGGAGGTGGAACAGGTCAAGAGCTTCTGCTACTTGGGAAGTGTGATAACAACAGATGCAAGATGCCATAGTGATATTAAACGAAGGATAGTGTTGGGAAAAGATGCGTTCACGAAAAGAGGAGAGTTGTTGAGAGGACTGAACAAAGACCTAAAGAAGAGACTTGTCAAGACACTGGTACTGTATGGGTCAGAGACGTGGACCATCAGGAAAGACGATATCAAGAGATTGGAGGCCTTTGAGATGTGGATATGGAGAAGAATGGAAAAGGTGAGCTGGACGGAGCGAATGACAAATGAAGAGGTGCTGCAAAGAGTAGAAGAAAAAAGATCACTGATGACAACATTAAGAGAAAGACAAAAGAACTGGATTGGACACATATTAAGAGGAGACTCCCTCTTGAGAGAAATCATAGAAGGGAGATTGGAGGGAAGGAGAAGGAGAGGAAGACCGCGACAGATGATGCTGGGATGGATGATGACCGAAGGATACAGTGGACTGAAGAGAAGAGCACAGAGAAGAGAGGAATGGCGTAATTGGAAGTGGAAACCTGCCGAAGGGCAGAGAACTTAAAGAAGAACGTTTGCCTTGAAAGCTACCTTTCTATTATTTTCTTAAGTGGGTGTCATCGTCATCTTGGAGACTTGGATAGCACACACTATGAACAATGAAGAATGGTTGGAATCTGACAATGGTTTGTGTGTCTGTTATGCACCAAAATGGTTTCTTGAGCCGGTAGACTGCTGCAGTCAAAGTGTGGTCATCAATATCCTACGGAAGAATAAGGAGATGGAGTCAATGGTTGACAGGGTTCGGCCCGGTCGTCCACGCACGTTGGTGTCACACCAGGACCGCACACTTCGCCACATATCTTTGACCAACAGCAAGCTGTCGTCGCCTGAACATTGCATGAGTGATGAGAGAAGTGCAACGTTGTTCGCAGCTCAACAGTGCGTCGCCGGTGCCCACAGTTCTGTCCAAGGGCTGCAATGGAACCGCTGATAATGACTGGATCCTTTGGGCACAGCAGTAATCCAGCTGGAGTTGTGAAATGTGGAAGAAGGTGCTGTTCAGCAATAAAAGCACCTTCTGCCTGTTTGGCAAAAAGGCCCACACGTTGTGAGTACTACTCACTGAGTAGGTTTCGTGGAGAAGAATTCAAGCCAGAGTGCCTGAACATGGCGTTGAAGCATCCTCTGAAGATCATGGTCTGGGGCTGCATGGCTGCCAGTGGCGTCGGACATTTGCATATCGCCTATGGAACGGTCAACCCGACCAAGTATATCAGAAGTGCATGGTTGCATCAACGCAGCAGCTGTTCCCGTATCAGTTCTTGTTTCAGGATGACAATGTGCCATGCCATCGCCAGACTTGTTCCCTTCGAGACCAAGGTCTTGGTCTCGAGTGCACTCAAGTTAGTTTTTAAAAGTCTTGGTCTTGGTCTTGACGCCAAAAGTCTTGGTCTTGGTCTTGAGGTTCAAAGTCTTGGTCTTGGTCTTGAGGTTCAAGGTCTTGACAACAAGACTGGCGATCGCACTAAAATGGTCATCAAGTGGCAGCCCCAGAAAGTCAGGCTGCTGGTCTGGCCTGCCCAATTACCGGATCTGAATCCGATTGAGAATCTCTGGCATAAAGTAGCCTTGGAGACGTCCAAGAGACATCCGACCACCAAGCGCAAGCTGATCGAGTCGCTTATAGCCATCAGGAACTGTGTCGTCACCCACACTGAAGCTGGTCCATACTGTCAACCTGGTCCACTGAATGACAAGTGGTGAAGAGCAAGTGCTAGCCCATAAAATACTGATTCATTATTGAAACATAAAACCGGCCTTTTTCAAAGTCGCTACGTGATAGAGAAGGTGTACCATCATACAGTACATGTTTGTCGTTTCGTTTCAACACATTGTATGTGTACCATACACATTTTACATATCGGCATATCCACCACTTAGTAAAAGTTATTGTCATGTTAATTAAAAGGAACAAAGTTACAAAATGGTAACCAAACAAGATGATGATGATATTCGTTTATTGTTTATAAAGTAAACAAATGCTGACAAACCATAGCATGAAGAAGAAACCTTTTAGGGGCCGTCCACATATTATGTACGCAATGAGGGGGGTCGGATTTTGGTGATTTTGCATACGGGTGTGAACGGGGGGGGGAGAGGGGGGACAAAAGTGTACGTACGCAAAATAAATTTCTAATTATGACGTCCACATTAGCCTATTTATAACTCTGTAAATATTGTCCTATAGTCGTCCGATGGCATTTTATTACATTATAATACATGTGCATTTATTCTGTGCTGTGAACGAGACACCTATAATTTGTCTATATTGGCCCTCACTCATCCTTCAATCTGGCCTAAAGTGCAGACTTTCGAGACACTTTCTGCAGCTGGTCTTCGGGGGGGGGTGCGTCAACTGTACGTATGCGGGGGGGGTGTGGAAGAAAGTACGCTTGCGAACAGAGGGGGGAGGGGGTCCAATTTTCCCGGATTTTTGCGTACGTAATATATGGATGGCCCCTTATTTTACATGCATGTTTAAGGTACCAGCCTGCTATTCCGAGGGTCCACTATTCCGGGTCCACTATTCCGGGGATCTGCCAGAATATACATATATACAACATACATACATACATGCATTTGCATGCATACATAAATGCATACGTACATGCATACATACAAAGGGCAGGACCAATGGAAGTAAAAAACCTCACACGGGAACGAGGAGATCCAAACGGTCAGAGGAACGAAGAGGATGGAGAGAAGCAGCAGAGTGAGGACGAAGAATTGTCACATAAATATTTCGGAGCAAAACCAAGTTGAGCCTCAGAGACAAGGATGAGGACCTTGAATTGGATGCAGGCAGAAAATGGGAGCCATTGGAGTTCTTCTGCCATAAAGGTGGTGATGTCAGAGAATCGAGGAAGACGGGCAATTATTCTAGCAGCGGCATTGAAAACGGACTAAAGAGGAGCAAGATGGACCTTGGGAAGACCAATGAGGAGGGAATTGCAGTAGTCAAGTCTAGAGCAGACAAATACATGGACAATTGTGGTGAAAATTGGAGATGAGACAGAGTGACGGATAGCCCTAAGGTGCCTTAGGTAAAAGTAGGGAGTGTGGGTGAGTTTGGAAGTATGTTCAGTAAAGGCAAGAGAATTGTCAAGGGTCACTCCTATATTGCGAAAGCTAGATGAGAAAGAGAAAAGCAGAAACCTTTGAGATAGTAGAGCAAAGTCAAGTTTCTGAAGTTGCTGAGGAGTGTCAAACCAGATAAATTGGGTTTTGGATGAGTTGAGGGAGAGGCTATTGGAAGAGGTAGCACTGTCAGGTCCTCGTTCATTCCTTTCTGCTACCCCTAAGCCTAGTCTAAGGAATGGAACCAACTACCAATGTTTTTCCGAAGTTCGAACTCTCTTCCTTGAAGAAATGCCTCACAACTCACTATTTCTCATTGGCCTTCAGGAATTTGGATATCTAATTTATCTCTTCACCTGGCGGCTGATTAACCGTGCCTCCAATTCACATTTCTGTGTGACCTTACACGTTAAAAAGTTTGTAATAATAATAATAATTCCAATAATGGTGAAGGCAACGGTTTTCATTGAGTGTAGTTAAATTTTTGTAAATTTTTACAAAATTCGAGGATTGTTTCCAGATCATGGGAATAGGCAGTTTGAATGAAATTTGATAATGTTTGGTCATAATAATAAAGATGCACTACTCTTTAAGCAATGTAGCTAGCAATAGCAAGGAGCACCTTTGAGAGGTTCAAGAAATGTGCTAAATAAATATTCAGTTATATACAAAAATTCAAGCTCAATTAGATTCGGTTCAACATATCAAACAACAATGGTTTTATTTTCATACAGTGTTACAGTAATCAAAAAGCTAGATATGACCAGAAAATTCAATTAATTATAAGTAAAACATACGTGTCTTAAAGCAGATACATGCAAATTGCAAACAATGTTTCATGAGGTACTTAATGCTGATTCATAAATGATTGGCAAGGAATGTCTGTGAGCATAAAAGCTGCTTTTAGTCACATACCTGTTGAAAAAATTGCACAATAAGTTGTCAACAATTCCAAAATATAATATATAAGTCTTTGCACAAAATTTCTAATGGCCAATAGCTATAAATAAATTGTCAACAATTGAAAAATATAATATATAAGTCATTGCACATAATTTCTAATGGCCAGTAGCTTCTATTTATCAAATCTAAAAAACTTTACTCGCAATATCATGCTTCAATTTCACTACTTAACCAACTGCTTCATGATTGCAGGTGAATTGATTCTTTGTGCTGCAAAATCATACCACTTGTGGCCAGCATTGTCCTGCTCTCGGTATGTATAACCAATGTCAACACCAGCCTCAATTATTGTGGCTGGGCAAGGAGGAACATATTTTCGTGTGTATTCCTTCTTGTATTCTGTGCCATCTTCAAGTGGAGCATTGCTTGAGTAACCAAGGTCTATTGGCTTCAGACTGCGAGTCTTCTCAGCTTGATGGGGAATGTAGTCTCGCTGGTAGGTTGGCATTCCATCAAATGGAGCTTCATTTGGCACATAATGATCACGCATTGTCTGCTGAGGACGTTCACCAAGATTCCATTTACGATATTCTACTTGGTAGTTAGTTGTTCCATCAAACTTTCCTGGTACCTTTTTTGTGTCCTGAGGTCTTCTTGGCAGCTGTCTCCCCATTGGCTTTTTGGTGTAGTCAGTTTGGGTAGTTGTGTTCATATCCATGTCACCTTCTGGTTTCCTATAGATATCCTGTTCTCTGACATAGGGTCGCTCTGTAGGCCAAGGAATGTAATCAGCTTTTTGAGTTGTATTGCCATCAAACGGTGCTTCTGACTGGTATGGGGCTGCATTGGGCTTGCAACTTTGGGTCTTTCCAACATCCTTAGGAGTATAGTCTTTGCGATAATTTGAAAGATCATCCAGAGGTGTAGTATTTGGTTGCCATATTATCTTTTCCTTCATCTCACGAGCTGGTATGGGATACTTAATGTAGCTCTGACGATAATCTGTCTTGTCTTCAAAAGGCTGATCAGAAACTTTTGCAGTGTCATTTGGTTTCAAGCTTTGGCGAGGCGCTGCTCGATGGGGAATGTAATCCATCTGGTAGTTGGTGTTTCCTTGGAAAGGAGCACTTGGAGGACGATAGCTCAGATCAGCTGTTACTTTTTCACGTGGCTGCAATCCCCATTTCCGATAATCAGCTGCAATATAATCAGTTGAAGAAACAGTAACTTTCCAGGGAAAACCATAAAAGTACTGAAAATAACATAAAGATAAAATATTTTGCATATAATATCAGTTAAGCAAATTGTATTTCCAATGGTCAGTTCATGAATATTGGAAGAAACAATCGGGAAAAAGCTTCTCAGCAGGCAGGTTGCATGACTAAGCTCAGTGAGCTGCCCAAACATACTCAGGTCAGACAGGGATTTTTGTAAGCAGCAACAAAAATAGGTCTGAACTGATTAAAAAGTAGCTTGCTGTGAACAGGGCTGTATCACCATGGTATCACCAATACTTCTTTAGTATCACAGCAAGTATTGCAATAGTTTTATTTTGGTATTGTATTGCTTGGTGGTATTGCTTGTTAAAAATTTTGAATCATGAAATAAGTGATGCTATGTATGGTTACCAGTCCAATTTCCTAGAATATACGAAATACCGGTTTTGCTGTAGGCATGTAAACACTGGTCCACTCTGGCATCTCAGTTTTCTTAATAAATTTCATATTTGGATCACTGTCAACTGCTTTCGTGGACTTATTTGAACTGTCCATTGTGTGACAGTTATTTGGATAAAAATTTATTTTTTGGATACTCAGAACATTCTGAAACTTGAAGCCATTACCACAACCCTTTCTTATGTGTATGATTGTGACTAGCTGTTGTTGCTAAACAGCTGCATTGTATGTCGTGCTGTATGCAATAAAAAATTGTATCACTTTCGGCTCTCTGCTGTTCTTCTGTGGCCTGCCAGGCCTTCCCAGTGCGCTGGTCACCTGCACCTATGCTGCAATCTGATGCAATGGCTTTCTAAGAGGCTTTGTGTGCTGACATGGAATGTCTGATCGCAGATGAAGAAGTACATTTCAGTTTCAGAAACGATCATTGTCTGGATCATAGGCGTAGCTACATTGAGGCAAGAGGAGGCATTTGCCTCCTCTTGGTTTTTTAGATTTAAAAAATTTCCTTTGGTTATAGCCCTGCATCCTCAAGTACACCCCTGCATCCTCAAGTACACCCCAGGTAGATGTTGCCTCCTCTTGAACGGGAAATCTCCCAAAAAAGGTCATCAAATTTTCTGTCAAAGAAATTCCCCAAAAAAGGTCATAAAATGTTTTGACAAGCAGTAGTTGCCTCCTCTTAATTGAAGTCTGGCTACGCTCCTGGTCTGGATGCCCTGATTATAACTGAAACGTTGCTAGCTTCGCCATCCAATGTGGCAGGACATCGGTTGGCACCCTCAGGATCATAATAGTAAACTCTAAATTTCTAAAGCACTACTCAAAAGCTAAGTGCATGGCACCAACTTATTCACAAATGCTGCATCGTATCAGAGCCAGTTGCCTGAGAGACCAGAGAGAAGAGGCAGAGCGGCTATTAAGGTGGATTTTGTTGAAGATGAGAAGGCTTGAAAGGCAAACGATCGGATGGGTTAGGGTAGGAATTCTTGAAGAGGTGAGTAGATATAACATGGCATTTGGTGCAAAACAAATACTCTCTTGCAGAATAGCAGTTTGACTTCACCCATCACCCATATTTGTGTAAGCGACAGCATTAACCAAATCACGACCCTCAGACTGCACTCTAGCAGTTGGGTTCTCGTCGTATGTTAAAGGACACAACTCAGTTTGAGGTCCGGCCTACCCATCTCCCATGAAGAGTTGGGTGTCGTCTGTGCAGAGATGGTGGTCAACAGAGGAGGTTTTAAGGTGTGGTATACTGGATAAAGAGGAGTGGGCCCAGGAAGGAGCCTTGAGGAACCCCACAGGAGAGAGGGAGGGGTTGCGAGCAGTGACTGGAGGTTTGAACAGAGGAGAATCGGGAAGACAAGCAGGAATGGAACCAGGGTAAAGCAGCGCCGGAGACGCAAAACCAAGAAGATAGTCATTGAAGAAGGAGGTTGTGATTGATGGTGTCGAATGTGGCGGAGATGTCAAGGAGGCAGGAGTACCATCTTAACACAGCATTCAGCTCGGTGTCCTCATCGTGTACCTCCGGGTATTAGCACCCTGATTGTCAACATACTTCTTAACAGCATCGTCCCAGGCGTCTACATATCACTTGTTAGCCATGTGCAATGGCTCCATGTGTACTCTGTCACTGTTTGTCATGGTGTCGGTGACCACCTTCACCACTTGCACCACGCATCGATTTCAGATGTTGGTGCACCAGTGGGAAGCCCAATCACTATGTTGCCGCCCATGGACAAATCGTCAGTCAAGGCATCACCTGTTTTGAGCACGAGTGCGACTATAGGAACGTCTTCTTGCTCATCTGCGTGCCTCTTAACGGTGGCAACAGTCTTATCAGTAGCCTATTTCAGATGTTGAATAAACTTATTTCTTGCCGCAATTTTTAAATATTTTAGTTATTTTGAACTTCACCGATTTGTATAGCGCCCTAGCTCAGCGAGGCTTATTTGAATATGGTATTGGTTTAGCCTATTTGGTGGATCTTTTAAAATATATATTATGTTAAAATCTAATGTATATTAAAAGTTGTACTCTTGCGCGACGTATTTGACAAGTCTATGCATTAGTTGAATAAAAATTCAAAAATTAGTGGATTATTTGAAATATAATTAAATCTAAGTTAATTTTAAAATATATTTATAATATGTATTACAAGCTATATTCTTACAAGCACGCTATTTGGACAACATATTTTGACATCTTAATAATATGGAAGCGTTTTAAGCAAGAAGAGAGAGAGGACCCATGAGCTAACCCGGAGGTAGCCATGGATATGAAGTGTTAGCAACCTCAGTTTCTTAGACTCGGCATATGAGGGTAGGCGGCCAGCCCTCACCCTCACCGTCTCATCTTCCCACCGACAGAGTTCAGTCGGTGTGCGTGCTCATTATAGCTGAGCTGGCTATGGGGTGCAGCAGGAGCAGAAATCGAATCAAATTTCTATCCAGACGGGGATTCGAACCCCCGACCTCTCCATCGACAGTTTAGCGCGCTAACCACTACACTATCGTGCATCCCCTCTAGTTTTAACCAAATAAGTGTTTAAATACATTTAATTACAAAATGTGAAGAAACAAAATTGTTATGTTCTACTGTTGGGAATGTACGCACAGGCTGTCATGTATTAACATATAGTTGAATTCTCTAAATTATTTGCTAAGAAATACAAAACTGGTAAGTAAAAGAGAAGGAACACTCTAACTTATTTGCAAAGAAATATAAAACTGTAAAGTATGAAGAATGAAAATGCGAGCAGAATTGAAGAGAAGGTACATTTTAATGGCTGAGCGGTGGGAGGAGCGCTGGGCGCGCTGGGAGCGCTGGGAAGCTGCGGCAGCAGCGGCAGGAACGCTGGGAAGCTGCGGCAGCAGCGGCGAGAGCGCTGGGAAGCTGCGGCAGCAGCGGCAGGAATGCTGGGAAGCTGCGGCAGCAGCGGCGAGAGCGCTGGGAAGCTGCGGCGAGAGCGCTGGAAAGCTACGGGAGCAGGCGGCAGGAACGCTGGGAAGCTGCGGGAGCATCGGAGAGAGCGCTGGGAAGCTGTGGCGGCAGCACTGGGTGCGCTGGGAAGCTGCGGCGGCAGTGCTGGGTGCACTGGGAAGCTGCGGCGGCAGTGCTGGGTGCGCTGGGAAGCTGATGCGGCAGCGCTGGGTGCGCTGAGAAGCTGCGGCGGCAGCGGCGAGAGCGCTGGGAAGCTGCGGCGGCAGCTCTGGATGCGCTGGGAAGCTGCGGCGGCAGCGCTGGGAAGCTGCGGCAGCGACAGATTTGTGGGAAAGGCAGGTTTTCGATTGAAACATGTGTGTAAAGTCTGTAAGATGAAGCAGTTAAGATCATTTTGGGTGACGAAACTGATATGTATGGTATTTCTAGCGGAGCATGTGTGAAGTCTGAACATACAATTTATGGAAACTTAAAGTTTTTGTCTAAAATGCATGTGAAATTGTACCTCTTTTGGAAAATTTTGATGTCGGAACTGAAGCATATGAGAGTTCTAACTGATAAAGTATGAAACATAGGGTTACAATTTGTGGGAATAGAGTGTTTTCCTTTGGAATGCATGTCACATTTTAGAGAATTCGAGTGATGGCAAATACTGTTTGGGTATAGCGGACTTCATTTGATCTAGCACTGGTTAATTAGCTGGTCTCCCTGACATGGGTTTTGTGTTCCTTTTATATTACATAACGTTATAAGAAGTCGACGTCTGTGGGAGTTCTAAGTTCCATATTTTAGAAAAGATCCTGTGTCATAGCTTGCCTCTTTCAAAATAATTATCAATGGCTAGTGGCAACATAAATCTGATATATATCACATCAGTCAAGTCATGTAATCCACAAGGAATGGTTGTCAAATTCCGGAATTTCTCTAGTCTCATTATTGTATTGTATTGTATTTAAACATTTATAAAGCGCCTCTAGTAGGGTGAACCGTTCAGAGGCGCTCCCAGTGCGCAAGGCCGAGAGAAAAGAAATAAGTCTTGAGGAAAGTAAAAGAAGATGAGGGGTTACTTATTAAAATTAAAGAGCGAGTAGAAGGAGACAGTGTATTCCAGAGAGAGGGACCAATTGAGGCAAAAGATCGGGACTGAGCCATAGCTGTTCTAGTACGAGGAACTGAGAGATCAAATCTGTTTGAGGAGCGAAGTGGACGATGCGAAGAGACAGAAAGAGGCCGGTGAATTACATCAATTAAATATTTGGGGGCGAGACCCCGCTGTGTCTTTGACACCAGAATAAGGATTTTAAACTTAATACGTGCAGAGAGAGGAAGCCAGTGCAGTTTCTCAAACATGAAGGATGAAATGCGTGAGTAGCGTGGCAGACGGGCAATTAATCTCGCAGCTGCATTTAGGACTGACTGCAGAGGCATGAGACGGACCTTAGGAAGACCGATTAGAAGCGAATTGCAGTAGTCAATTCTGGAGCAAATGAAAGCATGGACCAGCGTTGTGAAAACAGAGGAAGAGACAGATCGTCGAACAGCCCTGAGACGCCTTAAGTGGAAGTAGGAAACACGTGTGAGGTTAGAGATGTGATCTTTGAAGGAGAGAGAGCTATCAAGCGTAACACCTAGGTCACGTACACTTGATGAAAAGGAGTAGTGAGGGAAGATTTCCAAGAGGAGGGCGAAATCAATCTTAAGCAACTGTTGAGGGGAGCCAAACCAAATGAACTGGGTTTTGGAGGCATTAAGACAGAGACGATTTGAGGACATCCAGGAATGGAGAGACTTAGATAGAGACTCGATACGCTCAACTAAGTGCAATTGAGATAAAGGAGACCCATGGACAAAAGCTTGCACATCATCAGCAAAGATATGACCAGTAGCTCCCGAGAGTGGGAAAAGAGAAGAAATGTCAGCCGTGTAGAGAATAAAGAGTAAAGGACCAAGTACAGAGCCTTGAGGAACGCCCAGCTTAATGTGAATCCATTTTGTTCTAGAGTCGCCCGATATAATCATTTGGGTTCGTTCAGACAGATATGATCGAAACCAGCAAAGAGGAAGGCCCTGTAACCCATATGAAGTCTCAAGACGCTGAAGGAGAATACTATGATCTACAATATCAAAGGCTGCAGAAACATCGAAAAGAGCCAAGAGGCTAAGTTCAGCCCTGTCAACAGCAGAGTAGATTTAAGAGAGGAGAGAGAGGAGAGCAGTCTCAGTAGAATGATGAGCCCTAAAGCCTGATTGATTAGCAGGAAGGAGTCCAGATTGCTCAAGATAAGGGAGGAGCTGAAGAGAGACAAGACGTTCAAGAGTCTTGGATAGGAAAGATAAATTGGAGATGGGACGGTAATTATTGCAGAGATTAGTATCAAGATTAGGCTTTTTTAGCGAAGGAAAGACCAGAGCACGCTTCTGCGATGGAGGAATACACCCTTCGGAAAGCGATCTATTAAATAGATAAACAAGAAAGGGAGCAAGGTCATCTAAAATGTCACTAATAACAAAAGGGGGTAGCGGATCGAGTTCACATGATTTAAGATTAACAGACGTTAATACTAAACGAAGGTCGAACTCTGAGATAGGACGAAAACTATCGAAGACAGTGGATGTAGATGTGAAGGTCGGAGGAGGAGCATCAGCTGTCGAAGCACGAAGTCGGTCGATCTTTGTGGAAAGCATTTCCTGAAACTCATCTGCAGTGAAAGATGGAGCTTCGGTAGAACGAGATGATCGCCCAAGGAGACCCGAGACAGACGACCACAAGCGTCTTGGATTTTTTTCGTTGCGCAAGACTAGCTTTTCCCAATATTCAGCTTCCTTCTGATGGTAGAGGCGATGTAATGAGCGAAGCTGAGTAATCCAGGCAAGTCGATCGACAGGATCTTTAGTCCGACGACTACGGCGCTCGAGGCATCGGGTACGACGGCGGAGTCGACGGCAGTCAGCGTCAAACCAGACTGCCAGTGGGCGCTGACGTGTCCAAACTTTACGCCGAGGTAACATGGCGTCGAGGAGACTTGTAACCGTGGAAGTGTATAGGTCGAATAGTTCAGCAACTGAGAGGTTATCCAGAGTAGAATCCGGCGAAGAAAGGAGAGTATCACGTAGAGCTGCACTGAAGGCAGACGAGTCGAACGATTTCCATCCACGTATCATGCGAATGGAGTGAATCGGTTGAAGATGAATGGAAGGAAGAGTAAAACTGATGACAGAATGGTCCGAGAGCGTCGGTGGTAGAACTTTAAGGTCGTCTACTTGATCATCCTCACTAGTGATGACAAGATCAAGCTGACCACCTAATCGATGAGTAGGTTGATTTATATGCTGTCGAAGTCCAAATTGCGTGAGAATGTCTAAGAACCGAGCAGAAGCAGGTAAGGTAGGATTCTCCAGATGGATATTAAAATCACCGAGGATGACAAGTTGAGAGTTACGTGTAACAACTGTTTCCAAGAGGGTAGAAAGTTCTTCAAAAAATTGTGCTGTTGGAGGAGAAGAGCCAGGCCGGTAAACGGTAAGCAGAGTGACGGGACCATGAGGAGTGGCAATGCTCAGGCAGAGGGCTTCTAACGTTGATAATGAATCGTCGAGATTGATCTGAGAAACGCGTAGCGAGGAGCGGAAGAATACGATGATGCCTCCACCACGGGCCGGTCGACCATCTGGGTGGGGTGGACGAGGACGGTCACGCGAAGAGAAACCAGACGGTGTCGCACGTAGAACTGGAACATCGTCAGAGGCAAGATGCCAACTTTCAGTAATGGCAAAGACGTCGAGCTTATCCTCAAGAAGTGATTGTGAGACATAAGCAAACTTTTCCGATATGGATTGAGCATTCCAAGAGGCAAGTCGAAGACCAGAGGACGGTGTAGACAGAGGCGGAGAAGGAAGTGGATTTTCTTTAGTCAGTGGAGATGACTGCTGTCGAGATTGTGAAGAGTCAATCTGGCGTGAAGAATCAGCAGCAGTAGGCTTCAATACTGGCTCCAGCGGTTGAAATGCGGAGGAAGATCGATCCAGCCCAACTGCTCGATCCAGTCTCTTCTGCCGATAGTTGGCAGGACACCAGATTTGGAACTGGAACAGGACCTTTCGAAGAGCACGAGTCGGTCGGTAGCTATTCAACCAATTTGATCTCAATTGTTCTGAGGTGTACATGATGCGTGGTCTCAGCACTGGCCTATTTAAGGCAGTAGCAGCATTGAAATCAGGTGGAGTCGTAGTTAGAGTAACAGGCGACGACGTGGATTCCAGTGTAGACGTATACACTGTCACCGGCATCTTCGGCACTGTCAGCGCAGGCGACATAGGAAGAGACATCGCTTCTTAACAATGTAAACACTGCGCTAATAATAAATCAAGAGAACGTACTGTACGGCGTGTATAAAGGTTGTACATCCGATGACGTGTGAAGGATGTACGAACGATGACGTATAATCTATAATGGCTGAATCAAATCATCCAAACGGCAAAGAAAAACGACAAGTTTCTCCAAAAACAGACGAAAATATCAAAAATAAAACGAATTACGAAGATCCAGAAGAGGTAATCCATTAAAATGACTGTTTCCAGAAAGAAAAGGTCCAAAGATGAGCTAAGTAGCAACCAAAATACACGAGCCTGCGCACCAGCGTGTAACACGACGAACGCAAAACACCACTCATTAGTACTTCTTTGAGGAAAATTGTCGATAAAGGCATGTAATAAGCATGTGGTTTCCTTTTATTACCTTCAGAGTGTGTTGAAAATTTGAATTTATTACTAATTTGTAGCTAATTAATTCTTAATAATTCTAGAAACTATAAATATTAAACTGCTTGCACACCTGTGTACGTTGGTTCTCCTTCAAATCTGCCAGGAATTTTTCGCTGATCATCTCTTCGTATTGGTTTCACATGCTCCATAGGTTTCTCTGTTGACAAATCAAAAATATTTCTTAATTATCACTTAAATAAAACTGTAATAACCTATTAAATATTTGGTAATCTATCGTTTTAACGGAATTAATTATTTCATACTTTTCTGTGCCATACTTACTTAAAAGTTTTAGTTATTTAAATCGCTGATCCCGCTTCTAGTTTTAGTTATATTTTAATCGTTCATCCAGCTTCTAGTTTTAGTTATATTTTAATCGTTCATCCAGCTTCTAGTTTTAGTTATATTTTAATCTTTCATCCAGCTTCTAGTTTTAGTTATATTTTAATCGTTCATCCAGCTTCCAGAACTTTTACTTTTATTATCATCGCTGATTCAGCTTCTAAAGTGATAGTGCAAGATATATACAATAATTAATTCCACTATTCCGATATGCGAATTGATAAAAATAATTAATTCCGTTAAAACGATAGATTACCAAATATTTTATCTTCTGTGAACCCTGAACAGTACCTTTAGTTCTAGTGCACTAGTAGCCTGAATCTAGTATTTTCATGCATATATTCCAGGTTGTTATATCAGATTTTAAAAATCTTGACCTCCTGTGGTTTGTCTTGGTCTCTGGGTTATACTTTGCATAGACAGTTGCCATGAGCTTACCAAATTTTCTCAACCCTATAACAACAGTACTGTAAGCTGCAAAACACTGATAAACAAATCTGACAGGTGGCAATATTATACATGACTGCTAAGAATTAAATTTCTTGTGACATGTATTTCCAAAAAGATTTGTTAACTGTGGTGAGTTGTATTGGTATCTGATTTGATTTCATTATGCTACTTCACAATAACATCCGGCTTAAGGAATCTAAATATAGCCAGCAAGGACATTATGCACCAGTAGAATCCACTTCTTAAGTATTAAATCAATTAAGTCTATATTGCTGCAAGAATCTAATGACAAATTTGTGTACTTTTAGCCTAAACATATAGTTAATTACTGATACACAAACGCATAAGCACCTAATGTGGTATTTGTCTATGGCATGCACTGTAACAAAAACATCATGTGATTGCACTTGACCCAATCTTACTTCCTGACATATTTTGTTTTTCATTCATTTGAAGCAGTGAAGCATAAAGAAACAACACTTCAGCAGCATTTACAACATTGCTAATTAGTCACAGGATACATTGAAAATCCACATTATAATTCAATATAATAAGAACATAATACAAAAATAAATTGCATGAACCACTTCAGAAGTCTTAAAATATAGGTTAGCACTTGTAGACTATCATAGGCGCTGACTTCTTGGGAGCCTTGGGTGCCAATGCACCCAGAGAGAAAGTTCAGTGGGTGCCTGGCACCCAGAAGAATTCGGACCTTAAATTCAAATTTTTTACAACTAAGTAATCTGACAACTTGAGAAGTAAAACTGCAACACAAATACCCAACAATGCATGGTCTTACAGTCACAGCTCGTACGTACATAAATAAATAATTTATTTATTTATATATTTTAAAAAATAAACAATAACACTGGAACGTCGTCACCGATTTCCAATACTTTTTCTAACTTCGTAACCTTTAACAAGAAAGCAATTTTCTTTCTCCTAAAATCCGCAAAACTCACCTACCTAAGGTGAGTGGGAAAGGGAAGGGAGTGGTAGGACCCAGGCACCCAGAGACAAAAGCAAAAGTTGGCGCCTATGTAGACTATTCTTTGTTTTATGGTCTGTTAGGATCTCCAGAGTGAATTTTTGTGTTTGACTAGTACCAAACTTTAATATGCTTACCTAATTGTGATGGAATGTTCTGAGCATGAAATTTGACAGGTAATGCATTCCAGACTGTTGGGATTGATGAATCAAATGTTCAGAATGTTTATGGTAGTGACACACGTCATCTACATTTCCCACAAAAGGTGGCATTGTACTTGCTGACTTCATGTACCAGATAATCCACCATAACTTACCCTTATGGATGTAACTTGTCAGTCAACAATTTCATAAAGCCCTTCACTGAAAATACAGCCAGCTGTGCTGACTTTCCCTTCAGCAGGTTAGACATGGAATGCTACAGTTTTGCTCAAGAGGAATCTGCTTACTCCACTACTGATTCTCTTTCAACCTGTGGACACACATTTCTTGTGAACCGCCTTTGGCCTGCTTAGCCTGACATGAGGCCTGCATTAAGGGGGTGCTAAGGGTACTTATCATTGGGCCCCGCTCATGGCTATCACAGCACCCGGGCCCACACTAGCCTTAATGATGCCCTGCCTGGCATCAACTGTTGTTGATTTCTTGTACTGTTTTATCAGCATCCAGCAATTCCACCAAATTTCTCTGCATTCATTGTCAAACTGAGAAGGTCATGGCCGCCTGTGAACCCAAACAGTATTTGCTGGAGCAAAATGGTCTGCAAGGTCTCTAGAAACATTAGTATATGGTGATGGATTGTAAAGTCAATCAATGGTTTCAAATAAACTAAGATATTAGTCTGAGAAGAACAATATCAATGGCATTTCTTAAGGCCTGACTACAGATTTACTATGAGGTTACACAATTCCAGCAGTGATGTAGTCGAGTCCACCTAAGCCGAGTCCGAGTCAAGTCCGAGTCCATCTAAGCCGAGTCCGAGTCAAGTCCGAGTCCTGAGGTGTTCGAGTCCGAGTCCGAGTCCGAGTCACTAAAGATCGAGTCCAAGTCCGAGTCCGAGTCCATCCACATCAAAATACACTGAACCACGCAATTCAATGCCATGAAAAAATAACAGGACTATTTTGGCCTTATGCAGAAAGAATTTTTGATGTAGGCTAATCACCCAAATTTCACATTAAAAACACTAAATTAAATAAAGTTTTGTTCGATAATCTGGCACGATCATAGGACACATAAAAATTCTTCCACTGCTAAACACAAGTTCAGTAGGTAGGAACTGTAAATGCCACAATTGTCAAGTGCAGTCCTGTCATGTTACGTCCTCGCTCCTTCTCTACACTGGGAAGGGCGATACGAAAGTTTCTTCTAATGAAGCGATAAATTAATAACTCCACGCAAAGTTTAGCATTATGATTGAAGATATATTTACAAATCGACAATCCCTAGTATTCGGTTCAATATCATGCCCTTCATGGTGTGCGCCTCTATAAATGTGCCCTTCCACGCCGATAACAGATAGAGGGTCTGTTATCGGCGTGGAAGGGCACATTTATACCCCTTGTCTATTCATGATACTCGTCTTCACTTCATTAGTTTCTATTGTCTGCTGGTAGGAACTGGTTGGCGTATGCATATAGACTTATAATGATATGCCTATACCAGGCCAAATAGAGACCCTCTGTCTTATACCCCAGCCTATTCATGATACTCGTCTTCAAACGGAATAGTTTCACCTGTGCTGGCTGATCCCTGTAGCGACGGTCGGCCGGATATTCACGTCAGTTCTCGCATGAGGGGTGGTCTTAGCCGTGGCATTGCAATACAGTTGCTTGTTCTGCCCAGAAATTGTGACTCGGAAAACGAGTCAGCGAGTCAAATTCGAGTCCAGGGTTCGAGTCCGAGTCCAAGTCCGAGTCGTGACAGTCCAAGTCCGAGTCCGAGTCCGCAGAAAATCGGTCTCGAGTCGGACTCGAGTCCTTGGCCGGACTCGAGTACTACATCACTGAATTCCAGGAAGCAAAAATTTGCTTAGCCATTGTCTTTCTCCAACATGGTAACTGTACACAAGTCAACATAATACAAAAATTTAAAGCCATCGGATACAGAAAGAAGACATCATATCGAACTATCACTGTAAAATACTGTTTTACAGTGGTAGTTGTTTTTCTCCTGTTTGATAATACTGTGAAAGCCTACTTGTATACTCTTTGTGGTAGTTGGTCATCATGTCCATATCACCCTCTGGAGGCTTGTACTCGTCACCATGGTGAACATAAGGCTTTTCCAATGGATGAGGTATATAGTCAACACTTTAAAACAACAATATCACACAGAAAAGTTGCAAGTAAGTTAAATAATAATAATAATAACAATAATAATAATAATAATATTAACCAATCATCTAAGGATAATAACAAGACACAAGACATTTGATGATTACAGCCTACGCTACAGTACATTTGTAAGAAAGTTAATGCTGGCACTTTCTGCCTTTTTGGCCTCTGCTGCGAGCACAAGCAAACTCCGAGCACATGTGCTGCCACCAGAATCAGCTGATACCTCAGATAATTTAGTAATACAGTGATGAAAGCATGGATGGTACTCACGGGTGCCAAAGCACCAACAGGATCAGCAGCTCATCATGAAAGAGAAGCTGGATAAGTAAGGCATGGACAACTCTGCATAAGTCTGCAAACAATGCACTAGACTGGGCTCGTCTCTTAGCCTCTCGGGCACCACATGCGGTCGCTGATGAGGCGCACTATCTGGGAAGAACTGAGCCAAATAACCATCTGGGCTGAACACAGCAAAATCCAAAAGAAATTATTGTTGCACGATGGGTTTCAACAGCTCTCCCACCAGTGCTGGATAGAATCGAGTGCGTCAATTCAATGAAAATACTTGGTGTCACCCTGCGAAGTGATCTCTGTGTCATATCCCACAATGACGAGGTCTTGCTTTCATGTGCCTCATCGCTCTATGCGATACACGTCCTGCGGGCTCAGGGACTCAGCCCCGAAGGAACACAGATGGTTGCGGAGGCCACAACTATGGCGCACCTACTGTACGCTTCCCAGGCTTGTTGGGACTTTGCCATAAAAGCAGAGCGACAGAGGCTTGAACGCTTCACTGCCAAACTCAAGCGAGAGGGCTACCTTTCGGACAGTGTGCCGACGGTCGCTGAACGAGTTGGCCAAACTGAGCACCGACTCCTCCAAGCAGTAATATGGAATTCCGACCATGTGCTCAACAGTCTCTTTCCATCTAGAGCAGCGGTTCTCAACCTTTTTAGTGCTGCGACCCCTTTACAATATTTCCAAACTTATGGCGACCCCCGCAATAAAATTGATTGCGTTACTCCACCTCACCGCAGTTTTGCTACTATTATGATGCGTTTCACTTCTCACTTCTTGATAATCCATACGTATCATGCATAATAGGATAATAAATCATTAATTAACAAAACAGTTTGTAATTTTTTTGTTGGTAATAATTTTGCAAAATTTAAAAGTAAAGTTTAGTGAATGAAATGTTTATTTGAAGTCTAATATTTATTGTGTATTGTAGGCAGACTTCCTGACTGTACAAATTATGAGTTAGACCTACAAATTTCAATCGCAGTTGCTAAATTTAAAGTTTAAAAATTAGCCTACTTAGGATTTAAGAAAACAAAGCTACAGAAAGCCAACAATATTATTTCAATAATAACTAGAAAAAGATGGAGTTATGGAATCCAAAGAGGAACGTCAATGAGAAGGCTGTGTTTAATTGTTTCTTTCTCAACAGATCAGAAATTCTCTGGGCAGTCTTTGCAATCATAATTATGTAAAATATTAAATATTAATAAACTAGGCCTACGTTGACAACTTTTTTTACAAATATCTGACGGTTTCAGCCGACCCCTGGCATATCGCAAGGCGACCCCCGTGGGGGTCGCGACCCACAGGTTGAGAACCACTGATCTAGAGTTAGTCAGCGCCCAGGGCTTAGACCTCATGCCCACCCTTTTCAACTCCCACCGAAGGATGACAAAAACTACATATCTCGTATTCTATATAAAGGCATATACTGAATGATCCAAAATTAAACAGCAATATTCTATAGGTTATTTCTCAAATCTTTTATTATTCTTTCCTCTATGCTAGTGTTCAATCAGTTTAACTTGTCCACGGTTGCGGTGTGTATAACATGATCACTTCGATGCCTATTGCTAGATATAACACAACACTTGATGGTATTTGAATCGACGTATATATTCTACTAACAGTATAAGTGTATAACAGTTATAAGCGTGCCTAACGGTTACTGTCCGTGAGTCTATCAGGCAAGTAGGCGTGTCTATAACAGTCAGTCTACGAGTGTCCAAGCCAATCGCGTCACAGTGTGTCAACCAGTATATGATCAATAATAAAAACCAATATGCTGATGATGAGATTGGTTGTTGGCTCCTCTGGTTACTGCATTGGGACTCCACTTGTCTGATGAAGTGATACGAATCGCGGTTGGAAAGTGACTCTGAATGACACTATGCGAACCACATTTTTGTCACTGTGGCGAAAGAGTCAACGCCAGAGGACTCCACAGTCTCGTCTGCAGAAAAACGCTGGCAGACAACAACGGCACAACTTGCTCAATGACATAGTATGGAGATCGTTGAAAAAAGTAAACATCAATTCTCAGAAAGAACTATTGGGCCTCATCAGAGAAGACGGCAACGACCCTACGGCATAACAATTATCCTGTGGTCATGTGGAAGGTGCTTCACTTGCACATTTGCAACGTCACATCTGGCAGCAACATCTACAGCAGACCAGGCAGCCGCTGCCAAAAGATCGAAATATACCACAATCACCCGAACGCATGCTTTTGTGGCGGTAGCAGTGCTTGGAGTTTGGAAGGATTGGATTTTGTGTTGGAACTAGGACGAAGGTTGATGGATGCAACTCAGAACACACTTAAGACAAGCTATCTGTTCCAAAGACTCTCGGTGGCTATCCAATGCAGGAACACCATCTGCTTTTCCTCGACCTTACCATCCTAAATTGTTCACCTTGTTACAATAATAATAATAATAATAACATTAATAATAATAATAATAATAATAAAAAAAACACACGTGTAAATGCGGTGCCATAGTAGAATCCAATGGTCATCACGGATTCTCTTGCATCAAAGGAACTGGAAGGCAACAACGACACGCCATGATCAATGACGTGATTTGGCGGGCTTTCATCAGAGCCAAAATACCGGCCATCAAAGAGCCCAATGGCCTCTCCAGATCTGACGGCAAAAGGCCTGACGGAGTCACAATAATACCTTGGTCCAGAGGTCGTTGCTTGGCGTGGGATACGTGGGTACTGGATATGTTCGCTACATCATAGGAGCATTTAACATCGCAAAACGCAGGCGCCGCGGCCGAAAAAGCAGCCCATAACAAGGAAAGCAAATATGCTGCCATCTCACAGTCCCACCATTTCATCCCTGTTGCAGTCGAAACCGCAGGAAGCTGGCACACCGAGTCACTAGACTTTGTTCAAGAACTTGGAGGCAAAATAAAAGCAGCGACAGGTGACCAGCGTGAGACCAGCCATCTGCTCCAGCGTTTGTCAGTCGCCCTTCAGATTGGAAACTCTCTACCTGTTCTAGGCACCTCGGATTGGAACAATAAGGAGACCGTGCAGCCAGGACTGAATGACGGCCTATGAATATAGTGACCGTAAACAGTTAACATAATTCGTCTGCATATGAGTTTATTGGTTGTACGAAGAATAAAGTTTATAATAATAATAAAAAATAAAAAATAAAATAATAATAATAATAATAATAATGGGATGGCCTCGTCCACGTGACAGTGTTTTCGTTTTCGTCCGAGGCGATTCAATTGATTTTAAAGCATTTCTGCGTACTTAGTGCACTTTCGGAGTTGAGCCTGCGTTTAATTCTGTCGTTAGCAGTCAGGTACACTTTGGTTGTCTGTGGCTCGGTTTTGTATTTCGTTTTCTTCTCATTTTGATAGTTTTACGTACGGCCTGCTGGGCTATTTCTGGAGCTATAAGCACACCTGTCGTTTCACCTCTATGACCCTCATTACCTATGCATTTCGACGGTCGCGTCAAGGGGCACGCTGTGGGCTTCTAGTAGCATCATTCTATCCTTCCCGTATGACACGTTGTTAGTAGGCCGTTATAAGCCTAACATTTCTTGTTGGTGGCTAGGTGTTTATTTTTCGCACATTTATGCTTTTTCATGCATGTCCTGTTTGGCTATTTTTGGAGATACTGCCACATCTGTTCGACCTGTTTGATCCTCGCTAATTATGCGGCCCGGAAGGCTTAGCGCTTGAGGCTTTTGGCGCTATTAGAAAAGCAGAGGTATTTAATACTCGTTGGCCCCGTATGACCTGCTCTTTTTCATGCCATCGGAGCGTGCTGGAAAAGCCAGTGGGGTCTGCAGTCATTGTTTGGCCACAAGGCAGTTGCATCTGGGTGATGGAACCGTTCATGTCCACGGACCTCGCAACAACCCGTGTCCTGGATCGAAGGTTCTACCCTTGATTGGCGCGGGCAATGTCGGCGATCGCCGCCCCCGCAACTCGAGGTCAGACGGGCCCTCGGCTCTCCCTGAGGCGGTGGTGGACCCGCAGAGCGAGGGTGACCCCGTGGATGCCAGCGCTCTGACGCAGCAGCCGCTGGCTGGGGACGGCTGTCCCACCAGGTTCGCGCATCCGTAGCTCGATGGCCCCCTTCTCAAACACATAGCTAGAGGGGCACGCCTGACTTGTTCACAGGCTCTCTGCGTGGTTCTGCGCAATATATGTGACAGTCCAGGCATGACGGATAGATGGAAGGAGCTTTTGCAGTTTGCGCCCTGCATCCTGGCCCAACCAATCCGCGCGGGCAGAAGACGAAACGTGGCCAACGTCATCAAGGGCCGAGTTCAGGCATGGTCACAGGATCAGGGACAACGCCATGCTCTGGACCCCCCGAGGACTGGTCGCCGTTTTTCATCGCACAACTCTGACGCCCTCATCACAGCCATTAACTCCAAGCTCGAAGATGGTAATATCCGCGCAGCTGTGCGCATCCTGTGTGACCAGAGCCGTCCCGTGCCTCCAAGCAAGGAGAGCCTCCGGATGCTTCTAGAGAAACACCCTGTCGATCCCCATCCAGACGGTCTGCTTAACCTTCCAGACCCAGCTGCCACCTCCCCTCTTCAGATCACGGAGGCGGAGGTGATGGACGCAATTCGATCGTTTCCCACGGGCTCTGCTGGGGGGCCGGATGGGTTCCGACCCGGAGCACTGCTGGGGGCGCTGACTGACTTTATCAATCTACTACTGCGTGGGGGTTGCCCTTCGGAGGTGAGACCCGTTCTCTTTGGTGGCAATCTCATCGCTCTGTCAAAAAAAACAGGGGACCTTAGACCTATAGCCATCGGCTACATATGGAGGCACATTGCAGCGAAATGTGCGAACAAGTACGCAATTGGTAAGCTCTCAGCATTCTTCGCCCCACTCCAAGTAGGCATTTTCACTCCCGCAGGCTGCGGTACACGCCGCGCGTAGGTTCATTACCACCATTCCTGCGGACAATGTCTTTGTAAAGCTTGATTTTGCAAATGCATTCAATAGCCTACGCCGCGATGTTATGTTGAAGGCTGCGTATGAGTCCATACCTGAGCTTTATCGCTTCATCCATCAGTCGTACGGGGCGGCCTCTGCTCTTAGGTTTGGTCAGTTCTCGATATCATCGCAAATGGGCCCGCAGCAAGGAGACCCTCTCGGCCCGCTATTGTTTTGCCTGCCGCTGCAGCCCGTTCTCCGTTCCCTGCAGTCTACACTCTGTCTAGGTTATTTGGATGACCTATCGTTGGGAGGTCACCATGCTACGGTGGCTCACGACGTCGATTTACTCTGCGATCTGGGCCCGGCCATGGGCCTCCACTTGAACCATGGAAAATGTGAGATCTTCTCCGCTGGTGGCGGTCACGCAGACCTCCCCATCTGGTCGGATTTTCAGACTCTCGATGGTGATTCAATCTCTCTGCTCGGGGCACCGCTGTTCAAAGGGCAGGCACTGGATGCCGTCCTCAATCTACAGTGCGGGCAGCTGTGCGACGCTATCAAGAACCTCGGCCGTCTGTCCTCACAGAGCGCCCTCATCTTACTAAGGTCGTCCTTTGGAGCCCCCCCGGGTCAGCCACTTGCTCCGATGCTCCCCTTGTTCTGGTCACCCCGCCTTGGAGCGGCTCGACGACATCATGCGCAGTGGCCTAGAAACAATTGTAAACATCAAACTGAACAATATCCAGTGGTTACAGGCTACACTGCCCATCAGATTCGGCGGTCTTGGTTTGAGGAGGGTTGAATCGCTGGCTTCCTCCGCCTTTTTGGCTTCAGCTGCGTCAACCCTCGTACTCCAGTCCGCCATTCTAGATCGATGCCTAGTAGCAGCTGATCACCACATGGAGGAGCTGCTGATGGTCCGCAGGGAGACACTTCCATCTTGTGTCGACCCAATGCCAACAAAACAGGCAATCTGGGACAGACCGGTGGTTGAAGTGGACAGATCGGCGGTTTGGGCGGGTGCAGACACACCGTTGGACCAGGCACGATTGCTGGCGGTCGGATATCCACATTCCGGGGACTGGCTCTCCGTTCTGCCGATTCCATCCTGCGGCCTGTGCTTGAGCAACGAGGCTGTGCGGGTCGCAGTCGGCCTCCGGCTAGGTCTCGATCTCTGTGGCCCACACCGATGTGGCTGCGGCGACTTGGTGGGCCAGGACGGCCAACACGGCCTTGCCTGTCGATTGGCGTTCGGGCGAGCTCTTCGCCATCACAACATCAATGACATAGTCTGGCGAGCTCTTCGAAAGGCTGATGTCCCGAGTACGAAGGAGCCGTCAGGCTTGTTCCGTACAGATGGCAAGAGACCCGATGGGGCCACAATGATCCCGTGGGCGTCAGGTAAATACCTGGCCTGGGACGCCACGGTGATTCACACCTGCGCCGCATCGTATATCGCTCACACAGCCAATGCTGGAGGAGCCGCGGCGGAGCAGGCTGCCATTCGCAAATCGGAGAAATATTCGGGGCTGCCCCCGTCCAACCTGTTCTTGCCCATTGCCTTCGAGACACTGGGGCCAATTAACGCTGCCGGGACCAGTTTCCTTAGAGAGGTTGGTCGGCGACTCTCGGTCATCTCTGGGGAGCCGCGAGAGGTTACGTTCCTCTTCCAGCGCCTTTCCATCTGTATTCAGCGCTATAATGCCATCGCTTTTCGCGGCACTTTCAACAACTTAGCGGAGGACGAGGCCTGATTTTCTGGAAACAACAGTAAATAGTCTAATATCTAAGTCCCCGAGGGATTATATGTACCTTGGGGCAAAAAAAAAAAAAAAAAAAAAAATAATAATAATAATAACAAAACAACAACAACCAACAAACTCATATGCAGACAAATTATGTTTACAGTCCATGTATATACACGGTGGTTCAATAAAAAGTAAGCCAAACTTTTTATTTCATATAAGTACTTCCAACATGAAAACAGTATTTAATATTTTTGTGAAAAAACTCTCAGTAGTATGGTTTGATTATTTCATTAAAGAAGATGTTCAAAATGTCCTCCTTCTGCTTGCACCCAAGCCTGAAGGCGCTGGTGCCACTGGGCAACAGCATCGTCGATTATCCTCTGATCCAGACCATCCCACACTTCCAGCAAGCGTTGCTTCAGATCGCTGACATCATGGATTGCCTTCTGGGGCTAGATTTGTGATAACAGGTAGAAGATGTTGTGACAGCAGAACGTCGCGATAATAGGCTCCGTTAATTTTTACTCCAGGGTCAATGAAGACCAAATGGGAACGACCAAGCGTCGAAACCGCAACGGACACCATAACAGACTTGCTGAAATGGGTACGCGTAGGCAACAGTCTGTTTGCAGTAACCTGCCTTTTTTAGTAGGAAGTAAAAACCGGAAGTCATTAAAATAAAAGAGTAAGTATGTGCATATTTTTTATTTTGAAAATATTATTAATAAAATATAGTTCAAGTAATAATAAATTTGTCTATAAAGTTTGGCTTACTTTTCATTGAACCACCGTGTATAAGCCCTCATTCAATCCTGATTATTTATAGGGAGTTTCCAGTTTGAAGGGCATGGTGGCTCAGTGGTAAGTTCGGCGCCTTGTGACCGGAGGGTTGCAGGTTCGAATCCCACTCTAGCCGCTGCGTACGGACCTTGGGCAAGTCCTTTACTCGCAATTGCTCGTGGCGCTTCGGCGTGAAAATTCCGGCACAGTATCAAATGCTGTAGTCGGGAGCGCCTCTGAGTAGTAGTTGACTTCGAGAGGCGCTATAGAAATAGCCGGAATAAAAATAAAAAAAAACGCTGGAGCAGATGTCTGGTCTCATGCTGGTCACCTGTCACTCCTTTTATCTTGCCTCCCAGCTCTTAAACAAAATCCAGTGACTCGGTGTGCCAACTTCCTGCGGTTTCGACTGCAACAGGGATGAAATGGTGCGACTGTGAGATGGCAGCCTATTTGCATTCCTTATTATGGGCTGCTTTTGCTGCAGCGGCAACTACATTTTGAGATGTTAAATGCTCATATGATGCTGTGAATGTATCCGGCACAGTGACATCCCACACCAAGCTTCATAATACCTTGGTCCCTTTGAACCAAAGTATTATGGTGACTCCACCTGGCCTTTTGCCGTCAGACCTGGAGAGGGCATTGGGCTCTTTGATGGCCAGTACTTTGACTCTGGTGAAACCCTGCCAAATCACATCATTAATCATTAATCCCTATAAATAAACGTTATGTTATCATGCCATGTTGTTGTTGCCTTCCCGCTCCTTTGATGCAAAAGAATCCACGATGACCATTGGGTTCTACTATGGCACCACATTTACATATACGTGTTTTTCATAAAATGCGGTGCCCAGCCAGAAGCCGCATGCTATTCTTAGTACCTGTCATGGCATCCGTAATCCTGCTGTTGTTATGGGAAGTGCATGAAGCCAGTCTCCTGAGTGTGGTGAATGCACAGCTAACAGTCTGGCTTTAACAGCAGAATCACTAGCTCTTTCTGATAGGCCTTGAAATGCACAAGAGATCAGTGCACTGTCCCATTCTCTTTGTGTTTCTGTTTGATGGGAGGAGGTGGTTTCAATCTCAAAGACCATGAACTAGAAGCCTCCTCTACCAATGGATCTGTAAACGTTACAGTGACATCGTGTAGCAGTTGGTCTTGAAGTTGCCAGCATATCGGCACTATCAATGCCCAGACCATCGATTTTCGCTCATGTGAATTGTAACAGCCTATAATACTGTCACTAACTAACATAATTACATACCATTGGAACTGAAAGTAATAACCCATATAAATCCATAAGATATCCACATATGTGCAGCCAAAGTATAATCCAGCAAGTCCAGCCAGATGCCGGATGCGTCAGACAGCGAATGAAGATAGTCCAAAGCTGTTGCAGTTGAGTAAAGCAGACAGAGCAAGCACTACATCACAGGCATCAGGACACTAACAAACATGCAGTTTGGTTAGTGGTTAGATGCACAGAAGACTGCACCCGAGGACAGCCACCGGAAGACTGCACCCGAGGACAGCCACCTGAAGACTGCACCCGAGGACAAAAACCAGGAACTGCACCCAGAGAACGCCAACCCCGAAGACTGCACCCAGAGAACGCCATCCCGAAGAACAATGGAAGAAACAACCTGAAACCCGAACGGAAATTGCCAAGCCAAAGCCTGAAGAACTCACTGCCCTACAAGCGACGCTCCACCCCTTCACCTCCCTTCCCAATGCCACATTCAAACACCCGCAGTCCAAAGAGAAACATGCAACAAATAAGATAGGCTGTGTTTTACGTAGGAACGAAGAAAGTTGCATAGACTTGTATATTGATCGTAGGCTTCAGCCATTGAAAATAGGCTGATATCGAATCTATCACGTACGCTGGAAACTTCGTTTACGCCGGATTACCAGAAGAAGAACGTCTACAAACCTCTATGACCCGACCCCGTTTATCGATTCAAAGAGAGCAAAGGAGCTCGAATTTCTCTGTGTGTGTGAAAGTCTTGTTCAACTAGCGCATGGATGTTCAGAAGTATCGGTTCAGAAGTATCGGTTTTGCCCTGTTTTGACGAGAGGAGAAGGATTATTCTCATTCACCGCAGCTATGCCAGAGAACGCTTCTGCACTAGATGAAAGAGGAGACCTCTGATGACGCCGCACTGAGTATGTATTCCACAGATTAACCCTTTCGCTGCAACAACCTTGATATTCCTCTGACCACACAGATACATTTATCTGATGCTTAGTGACAATGTAGGATAGGTGTCATTAGCCATTAGTTAGATAAAGTCATTAATTTTAATTAATTGGCCAGCACAATGACCAGCAGTAGGGCATAAAATTTAACTAAGATTCAGGGATATTGTCGAGAGGCGAGACTATTTACCTTTCGTTGTCAAACGATCATAGGCCAGAATCAAACGGTAACGGTTTCTGCCATCAGTCGTCTGCTGGATATGTAAATGAGGACTAATGGAGCGAGGAGGGCTTTAGTTGCAATGTCGCGTTCGAAGTCACTGGATGTGCTGTCGAATATTTGCGTCTGCAACTACTGATCAGAAGGAGAAGTTGAATAGACTATCGAGGGACTATCGAGGGAGTTGTGTGAACTCATTCAAAGAGGAACTAGTTGTATAACTTGTCGAGCAAAAGCCGAGTACGAACGGTGCGTAGTGAAAGACCTTGCCAAAGAGGTCATAACGGCGAATGTTCTCAGTAGAATATAGCTAGAGTTCGTAAATAGTGACCAGGCGACACGAACTTTGAGGAGTGAATCCTTTATGGTTAAATAAAGGAACGTTGTTCGAACATTCATCGAATGAACATCGGTGGATCGAAATATCTACAAAACGAGCCGACACAGCGATGTCAATGACCATTATCCGCTCTACGAAGATGGCCATCTGCGACCGTCGATAAACATTGCGAAAGGAAGGAACGATTGACTTTCTATGGTCTACATTCAACGGAAAACATTCTACATGGGGAGGTTAACTTAGGTATAGTATACTAGCTGGTTTACCTGGCGTTGCCCGGGTTTCAGAGGTTTTGGGCCGGGACACCATGGTAGCGGTCAAAACGGGGGACGCGAAACTGCTTAACCGTTTTTAATTGAAGGGATTGAAAACCCGTTTTGGGTGTTTCAATCCCTCTAGCGAATAAGCAACAAAACACTGCTTAACCCGGCGTTGCCCGTGTTTAGTTCAGTGAAAGTTTCAATCCCTCTAGCGAATCCGTACTGTAGCTGCTTAACCCGGCGGCGCCATCTGGCGAATGAAAATAGGTTGAGTGTAATTTTTTTTAGCAGCTAAAAATGCATTGCCCGGGTAGGTTTTGGCCCGGGAGACCATGGTAGCGGTGAAAACAGGGGACGCGAAGCCTCACACTGGGTGTGTCATGCCCACCCCGACACAGAAGTGAAGGTTTCGAGTGAAAAGCTCGAAAACTGTAGAAATGCATCGCGGTCAAACAACACACAGAATCTTCTCGGGCGGCGCCATCTGGTGAATGAAAATAGGTCAACTCGAATTTGTAAAAAGTGGGGGCCCGGAAGACCATGGAAGCGGTGAAAACGGGGGACGCGAAGCCTCACACTGGGTGTGTAATGCCGACCCCGAGACAGTAGTAAAGGTTTGGAGTGAAAAGGTCCAAAGCTGTAGAAATGCATCGCGGTCAAAGATCGCTGTTACAGACAGACAGATTCTTCTCTTTATTTATTTATATATATATATATATATATATATATATATATATATATAAGTTGGGTGGATTCGAGTTGAGGACTATGTATGTATCAAGACACTTAATATAGATGTACTTGAGGACAGTTTTTAAGTACTTGCACTCATACTTGATTTGAGATCAAAGTTCTTGTACTTGAGACCTAGGTACTTGTACTCGTACTTTAGACTTTACATGTGCTGACAAGTTCTTAAAAATGAGAACATAAAGCATATGAACAACAGGTAGGCTTCTACACGCACTCGAATAGGTTACCAGGTAGCTTTCATAATTGTAATTGTGAATACCAAATTCTAAAGTGCTACTCAAAAGCTAAGCATAGGGTACCACCTTATTCACGAGCTCTGCATCATTGCATAGGGGATGTCCAGAGATATCGAGTGGAGATCCGAGTCCAGTAACCAGAGAGACCAGAGATAAAAGGCAGAGAAGCTGCCAAGGTGGTTTTGTTGAGGATGAGAAAGCTTGGAAGGCGGAGCATTGGATAGGATAAGAATTCTTGAAAACGTGAGACTTTAATTTGGAGTGGAAAGGCTGTGAAGTGATAAGTAGAGAAGCTTAAGGCAGGGAATGGTGGTTGAGTGCAGTGATATTTTACTTCTAAAAATAATTCCTAATTCAGTTTTAATTCAGTTCTGAGCTCTTGAATTTTACTTCTAATTCTAATTTTACTTCACAAATAATTTTACTTCTCATTCCTATTTTAGTTCTCAAATAATTTTACTTCTTATTTTAGTTTTCCAAATAATTATTAATTTCCGCGCTGTAAAAGTATGCAATACTTGCATGCAGAAACGCGCCAAGCTTGTCTCGAGAAAGAAAAAACTGAAGTAAAACATAGGGTGGAACGTTAGTCTAACAATGCAGCATCTATTTGCCTCCCAAGACTTGTAATGCTTTTATTTTTTTCTAGCAAGTGCTGTTCCACAAAGTCCGGAATTTTCTCAATAGGTTCTTGGCATGTAGATCTGCCTGTCGTATTCGTCAAAATGAAATATCCCAAACCGGCCAATCTCGCTTCCTTCCAGCCAACATTCTCGCTTAACTCACAATTTTACAATTTAATGATCGAACCCTAAATAAAAAAAATGGCGAACGAAACTGAGGTCGTTAGTACGCAAGCAAGGATTCTATATAAGTGCTAATTTCCTTCATGTATAAAAGGTCATTGGTACACAAGTGAGACAATTAGGCCTATTAGACAACGAAGACAAAAGCCAGTATATTACATCGAGAAAAATGAATGGTATGCGCCTCTGATCAACCAAAGTTTTCCAATGGATTATGTGTTTGGATCGCGTGCAATTTTACTCCCCTTCATCTCAACTTAAGTTAGGTACCACAAGAAGTAAAATGATTTTACTTCTTAAAATAATTGTTAATTTCGTTCTTAATTTTAGTTCGGCAAATAATTTCTAATTCAATTCCTAATTTCGTTTTTTCTGCTGAAATAATTCCTACTTTTACTTCTAGTTTTCGTTAACGAAATCATTTATTTTTACTTCTAATTTTAGTTTTCGTTAACGAAAATATCACTGGTTGAGTGGGAATGTTGTTGGTGGAACTGAAAATTTGTGGAATTCAGAGGAAGATTGTTCAATAGTTGGTTGCAGTGTAGAATATGGATCGGTTGGACAACTTAAGGCAATTAGTGACTGGGGGATGAGAGAGTCAGTGAGGTTGATCGGGTAGAGCGGAGAGGTTGGATGGTGAAAGCTCTTGAAGGAATAGGACTTTCAAATGGATGTGCTCATAGATTTTCAGCCACAGTTATTTAAGAACAGAGTGATATGGTGATGCTTGATTGTACTGGTGACAGCTCGGGCAAGTCAGTTTTGAATGAGTTGCGTATGCTTAAGTGCAGCCTTTGACACTGTAGACCACTCTATTCTCCTAAACCGGCTAGCTATATCTTTTGGTATCACTGACAGTGCTCTCTTATGGTTCCGCTCGTTCCTCTCTGACAGATCCATTTCTGTGGTATTTGGAACGCATCGCACTCCTTGGGTCACTATCCCCTATGGTCACCCTCAAGGCTCTGTTCTCGCTCCTTTGCTCTTCATACTCTATACTTCGGACCTTGAGGGGATTTTACAGCCGTTTGGGGTTTCATCCCACCAGTATGCGGATGACATACAATCTCTGCTGCATGGTCCGGCCTCCTCTGCTGTCCAAATGGTTGAACGCACCTTAGCAGCCTCTTCTGCTCTGGATGCTTGGCTTTCTCCTAATCGCTTGCGGCTGAACCCTGATAAAACTCAGTTTATCTGGCTCGGTGGTCGCCTCCAACTCAGCAAGATTGATTTTGAATCTCTTCATCTCAGATTTCCCCTCATTCAGTTCTCCTCCTCTGTTCAAGACTTGGGGATTGTCCTTGACTCTACCCTCTCCTTCACTGATCAAGTTAACCTTTTATCGCGATCTTGCTTTTATCATCTACGCCAGCTTCGATCCATCCGCAAGTGTCTTTCGGTCCATGCTGTCTCTACACTGGTCCACGCCTTGATCTGCACACGGGTTGACTTTGGTAATGCTGTGTACACTGGCCTTTCCTCCTCCAATATGCACAAACTTCAGTCTATCCTCAATGCTTCTGCTTGGCTTATAGGTGATATTCCTAAGTTTACCCACATCTCTGCCTTTATTCATGACTCCCTCCACTGGCTTCCTGTCCAACAGAGAATTCACTTCAAAACCATCACCCTCGTGTGCAACTGCCTCACTGGGTCTGCTCCGTCTTACCTAATGAATTTCTGCACCCCGGTGTCTTCCTTGCCTGAGAGGGCCTCCTTGCGATCCTCAGTCCGTGGCCTATGGTTGTTCCGCGTATGCACTCTTCTACGGCCCAATCCAGGAGCTTTGCCTGTGTGGGTCCTTCAGTCTGGAACAGTCTTCCCCAGACCCTCTGCCAAGAGCTTCTTATCCTTTCTCCTCTTCAGTTCCGTAGACGCTTGAAAACCTTTCTTTTTGCCGGTTTTGGCAGTGATGCGGGTCGAGAGCGCCACTGATTTGAGTGGCGCTATATAAATGTTCAATTACAATTACAATTACAACTTTGGTAGGTTCGAGTTGTGGAAATAGGAATGACAGTAATGAACCTTGAAGATACTGATAGTGAAAGCAGGTTTAAAGTAAGGCATGGGTCAAATGTGGTGGAAGTCAGAGACATGCATGAAGCAGGTGCCCAAGAGGTTGGAGATGTGATTAAAACGGAAATGTGATTAGAAAAGAAGAGAAAGGTAATACCAAAATTATGCTAGTCCCCCAAACCGCTGTCATCCGTTGCTAAGCTACTGACTGCTAGTCACTTCATTCGCTTAACACTTTCCTATTGTTTTAATATTGGTTTCCGAGTTTCAAGTTAATGAAGACATCAGCATCAGGACAGAAACAACACTTGATTACAGTAAAACTTCAATATTTTGAACTACAGTATTTTGAACTTCCACTTATATCAAATAATAGTCAAAGACCTGACCACAACAATGCAAAAACATACAAATAATAATAAATAATAAAATAATCTTTATTAATTCAAACTGAGAAGTACGCAGTAAGATTACAATGAAACATGACAGTACAATCAAGATTTTAATTAAACACATGGTTTGGCAGCCATGCAAGGCGCCACCCTAGAGGGGGGTTACAGGTATCGAACCGCGATCTAATGCTCTCCTGGCCATGAGTATTACCATTACTGTATCCTCCTCCCAAATATAAATCTGTTTTATCGAACCTGCTTTATATTGAAGTCTTGCTTATTGCAACATAATAAAATTAGCATAGTTGTAGCTGACTGATGCTTTGTTGCCGTATGGTATGAGACACTGATGCACATGTATGTCTGGTCACTGTCAGTCAACTGAGGCTAGGCATTGTCTAATTTTGCCTTCATACCTTAGCCTTGTTTTATTGTTCTAAATCTTAGAGCTTCTGAAAAGTTGCGTTACGAAGACGAGGGGTTTGGGTGACAGTGACACCACTGACACTGGTGCCAATTGCATCAGAAGCATTGAAAAAGGTAGTAGTTATCAGACGGTATATACAATGTCAGGAAAACGAAAATGGGCCTATGGCCTGGTTGGCTACACTGTCTAGAGTGTGTGCCTCTGTTGTGTGTCATGGGTGTAACGCTGATAGCATCTGCAGAGATCTGAATATTGGGTCCGTACATGGGGGGTTTTAGAAGGCGTGGCTTCCATCCAAATGGTAGTGGTGGTTGAGGAGGGTCGAGGCCATATTGAATAATAGTCACTATCAGTGATGGGCAATAGTTAACTAAAAAGTTGCTAACTTTTAGTTTAACTAAATTTTTTTAGTTAAGGATGAAGTTTAACTAAAAAAAAATTAGTTTATTTAAAACCATAGTTTAACTAAATTTTTTTAGTTGCTAACTAAAAAGTTTAACTAAAAAATCAGCAATATGCAACTATTTTTCCACAATGAACATTGAACACTCTCAACAAAAAAACATTTTAACACTGCATGGTTTTAGCATTAACAGCCTGTGTTTTCAAATTCATACACTACTTACAGTACGCCTGTAACTGTATGCCAAAATAGTACACATTGCATAGTTTGAAGGTGAAATTGTCATTGACGCTCTGCATTATTACAGTTCACTTAACCTCTGTTATTGTGAAAATGTTTGTCGCAAAGAGTTGGAAAAAAGTTGGAAAAAGTTTAACTACTTTTTTTTAGTTTAGTTAACTAATTTCCAAAATCAGTTGCCAACTTTAGTTTAACTATTTTATTTTAGTTGGAAAACAGTTTTAGTTTAACTAAAAAAAATTAGTTTAGTGCCCATCACTGGTCACTATACAAAAAGTGTACACTTCCACCTGTGTAAAGTTGGACGTGAATATCTATCTCGTTTATTTCGAACCTTGGATATACTCAACCGTTAACAATGGTCCTGTGAATTTCGATATAACAAAGTTTTGCTGTACAAGGTGTCAGTCACAGTGCAATAGACTAACAATCAGTCGATATCAGATTACCAGTTCTTTACTTACTTCCTGCCTGAGTGGTGTCTATTATGTTGCATGATGTCATGAAATCGTGTTTTCATAAAAAATGGCGTCTGTTTGTACAAACAAATGTCGTGTTGAAAATATGCTGGATTCAACGTCTACAGCTAGTTGACTAAGTCATTAAGTCGAAGCCCAAGTTGATAAAAACATATTTGATAAATATAATAAGTTATAATAATAATAATAATAATAATAATAATAATAATAATAATAATAATAATAATAATAATAATAAGTAAATTCATCAAGATAAACATCAGACATGTAGGTGTAGTTTTGTCAGTTATATAAAAGAAAAGAAGCAGAACTAACTCATTAAGGGTGCCAAATACTCTGGCACCGGCCTGTCAAAGAGGGATGTCCACATTACATCAAGTAAATTCATCGAGATAAACATCAGACATGTGGTATAGTTTTGTCAGTTATATTAAAGAAAAGAAGCAGTTCACATTTTAATTCAATTCCTATCTACCTATAATCAGCATTGATTAATTAATAACATTATCTCCAGTCTTGTTGTCCTCGAGACCAAGGTCTTGGTCTCGAGTGCACTCAAGTTTATTTTAATAAATGCAAAAAATATCTTGTACTGTCTTGGACGTCATGTCTTGGTCTTGGTACCTCACTGTTTTGGTCTCGTCTCGGTCTTGGAACCAGTCTTGTTGTCCTCAAGGCCAAGGTCTTGGTCTCGAGTGCACTCAAGTTTATTTAAAAAAGTCTTGGTCTTGGTCTTGAGACCAAAAGTCTTGGTCTTGAGGTTCAAAGTCTTGGTCTTGGTTTTGAGGTTCAAAGTCTTGGTCTTGGTCTTGCAAGACCAAGACTAAGACTCAGCTGTCAATATGAGCAGTCATTTAACAAAACCCATTAATTTAAGAATTTATCAAGCCTGTTTGCGTCACACGACAAATATCTGCGGACAGATACAAGTCACAAATGACACATTAATCCGATTTCAACTGAACAATCCTTGTTTCTAACATCAAATCATGAAATCGACATCAGTTTACTCCCATTTCCAAAGATGGAGTTCCAAGCAATTCGATTGGCTGGCATTGGCAATCACTATGGCAACCAGTCCATACATGTCCGATAACATGGTAATCCAGTTAGTTGTTGTTTGACCTCATATTTAAATTCTTTTGAATATTATATTATAGCACCGCTTTATCATTAACTAAACACCACTAGTAATTATCTTGCTTACACTAATTCCTACATTAAAATAAGTAAGGAATAACAAGTAATTTGATTGCTTAGAATTTTCTGACCAAGATGTGCCCTGAGGGGCCTTGTAAAAATTGCACCATGTGAAAAATACGTTCTACTGGTGCTCTAGTCACTGGCACATCCAAAGCTTTTAAGCAGTGGATATAAATGTACAAACGGTCAGTTTTGTTTGAAAACCTCCCATGGTTTACCAAGACCAAGACCAAGACTGGCTTCTGAAACAAGTCTCGGCAGGGCTTCTAGATACTGCATATTGTCCAAAATATGTAAAGCCTCATTCACACCGTGAAAATACCAAGGCAATAGTATTAGTATTTATTTGATACCGCGGTATTTAAAATTCTTGTGTTTTGTTGTAAGACCAAGACCAAGACTTTGAACCCCAAGACCAAGACCAAGACAAAGACTTTGAACTTCAAGACCAAGACTTTTGGTCTCAAGACCAAGACCAAGACTTCTAAAAACGAACTCGAGTGCACTCGAGTCCAAGACCTTGGCCTCGAGGACAACAAGACTGGTTCCAAGACCGAGACGAGACCAAAACAGTGAGGTACCAAGACAGAGACCAAGACCAAGACACGACGTCCAAGACAGTACAAGATATTTTTTGCATTTATTACAGTGTATCACAGAATAAGCGATAAAAAATGTATGCATCAGTTTCCAAGCTATTCTTAAATACCATTACATTTTATGATCCTCAAGCATAAACTTGATGTTGTTCCCATCGTTTCCTTTATGGTGATTTTATGCCAGCGACAAACGGCATGCCATTTTTTTTCTTTGTCCATGACTTCAAATTGCATGAATGCAAACTTGACTATTTCAGGTTCTGTATGAGACATTTTCTTTCACTTTTAGAAACTCGAAGTGAATTACAAAATGCTCTTTCCAATAGCCAATTTCACGTGGTGTCACATGTTCACCAGAATTTCCAGAAAGACCACTTCTCAGAACTTCCGGTTTGATTGGCTCTTCAGACTTCCAAGTTATCTGTTCATATCGGCCCAGGACATTTTATAGCGCAAGAAATAAAGACATTTGTTGCGAGACTTATAGAGACTTCTTGTTTTGAGACAGAACAAGACTTTTGCTTCAAGACAGTTTCTAAAACTTTGAAGAAAAATTGCTGCTAGACCGAGACAGAGACAAGACAATAGGTTCCCAAGACCGATAACGAGACTGAGACATTAAGAAACCTATCTCGAGATGTCTCGAGACCGAGACCGAGTCTCAAGACCATACAACTCTGGCTAACACACACTTGTCATCCCTTTAACTATGCTGAGCTTACGAATTTCTGGTCTCTTCTCCATTTCAATTTATTACAAAGTGTGACTTCAATATTCACATGGACACTGAAACTTGCTTTGCAAAAAGTGTTTGGATCTCGCATCTGCCTTATACAGCAGTAACAGCACATTTCCCCAACTCATGATTTGTGCCAAACTACTCATGGTTGATCTACCCAGGTTAACTCTTCTGCTGTCAAAAGTATATCTGCCATTGCTGCTGAAGTTTCCTTTCAACTGCCTTGCACATACTTTGTCATTAGTAACAGGCCCTGGATGCCGGAAATTGCTTGATGTTCCAACCTGTAGTGAAATATGGCCAGTATAATGACATTACTTTATTTATGTGCAGATTTTATTGTTCAGCTTACTTGAACAATTGTTTTAACTTATAAGCACATATTAATATGCAAAACTGAAATGGACTGCAAAGAATAATGATATAGCTGATTTGTTCATGCCCATCATAAAATGAGATGAGAAAGGAGAAGTGTGGGAAAGGCAAAGAGTTCACTGATTGAAGCAGAGTTGACTGATTACCACCTGGAGGTGACAGACGACACGCACAATGACAGAGATAAAAAAGGGGGAGAAAGTTGGAGTGATAGGATTTCACTAAACTGACGGTCAACACCCAGAGAGATGAAAATTTAATTGAAACATGAATCTCATAAAACGCATTGACGAGACAAATCACGGGCTCTGTAAGTTGTGTTTTGTTAAGGTTTCTACCTGTCTTTGTAAATATGCTTTACATATTTGTATTAATATGCAAACTAAAAAATACACCTTGTTCACAACTCTGCCACTGCCCATACTCTGGAAGTGCCAATCCCATGCCTGGACAAAGGAGGAGGGAGAAGCTAATCATATATGTTGTAACAGTGTCATTAAACAGCAACTAACCAACCACCTTGTTCAATTTCTATGATCACTTCATGACTAAGCTATTGTGTAAGAACGGTTCTCTTAATTCGGTATTTCACAAGCAACAGTGTATTTTAATCAACTGGATTCTTGGTTTGAAGACTTCAACAATAACAGATGTAAATATAATTTTTAAACTTAAATTGACAACAACTGACCACAGTTGAATACCACTTCAAATTGTTTGCCCTAAAGGTGCCATTTGTAACCTTCAGTTGTTTGGGTCAAAGGCTATGTAAAATAAAAATAGAGAGAAAGGAATGTATTTACAACACCAAAGAATCATCAATATTTGAGAAGAAAAAAACAGCATTAAAGTCCTGCAAGATATTGCAAGATATAGCTTGTTCTCCAAGTTACCAGAAATGAAGAAGATATAGTCCAAGGTCCATTAGAAAGCTTAGGCCTTTGCTGTTGACTGGGACAAGTGTCTTGAAGGCCAGTGGAATAGAATGATGTTAATGATCTAATTAATATTAATTAAATTAAATTAACTAATACTAATCATAACCATAAACTCCAAATTTCTAAAGTGCTACTATAAAACTAAGAGCAGGGCACCAGCTTATTCACAAAAGCTGATGAGTAATGAAAGAAACTTCATGTGGAGTCGGTGCCTTTAACTGCCTTCAAAAGATATTAAGACCCAGCTCAAAATACAACTTATTGTTGAGTTTTGTACGTGCTTTAAAGTGCTAGATAAATTATGTGAATTCCTCTGTGGATTCTGCTACTATCAGCTGCACCAGATCAAGGTCAAATAGCAGTGACCTTCATCCATTCATTCATCCTGATGTTTTGGCACCTTCAATTCCATACTTCCAGGTTTAGCAAAGTTCAGGTTGAACTAGCTCTATGAAGAATGCAACAAAGAAAGAAAATGCACAGAAGAAAAATGCAAAAAAAGAATAAGAATGTGAAGAAAAACAGAATGTAAAGAAGACTGTGAATCAGAACACAAAGAAGAATGCAAAGAAGAGTACGTAGAAAAAGAAGAATGCAAGAAAGAATGCATAGAAGAAGAGGGAGGAGAAGAATGAGAGGCAGAATGCATGGAAGAAAGCAAAGGAAAAATTCAACGACAAAGAAAAAATTAAATAAAGAAGAAGAAGCAGAAGAATGTGATGAAGAATGCAAAGGAGAATGTAAAGAATGTGAAGAGTAAAAGTCAGAGTCAGATGAAGAAAAAGATGAAGAAGAAGAGGAAGTGGAAGAATAATGCAGATAAAGAAATGCAAAGAAGTTTAGAAACAAGAAGAATCAAAGAAGTACTTACTTAGTATTTAATCTTTTCTGTGCAGATGTGCACATTGGGCAACACATCTCCTCCACTCGTCTGCCTATCGCTTCCACCTCCCTGTCATTGATCACAATCTTGTCATCTTCGTTCCATTTTCCGACCTTCACAATCTTTGTTTCTTCTGGATTGATAGCGACTCCCACCTTTGCTGCCTTCGCCTGTGTTTGAGATGTTAGATCTGTCATGCCTCTCCAAGTATTGTCAAACAGGGCACATCAACTGCAAAATCCAGGCCCCTCAACCTGTCACCATTCACGCATCTGAGTCTGGTATTGGCACCCCTTACCACTCTCACCATTACCAGTCCACGACCAGGGCAGAAATCATTGGTGACAACACACATCCCTGTTGCACTCCTGCCATAATCTGAAACCATTCTCCCACCTCTCATCCATATCTCACCACACTTCGGCTGTCCTCATAAAATTGTAAAATCTTCAGATGATGTCAGTTATCTCTGATACCATCAGATGATGTCAATTATCACTGATACCATCTTTCCATGCCTCTGGCACTCCTTGCTGTCCATATAGCTCTTCATTATCTTCCATAGCAATTCTTTGTGCATGCTATAAAAGGCCTTTTTAAATGCAATAAGTTGATCTGTACAGGTTTCTCATACATTAAAGACGTTTCTGTTACTCACCTAATTGTAAAGATTTGCTCAATACAGGATCTCCCAGGTCTAAATCGCTTTATCCACAGCAGGCCGCATACGATTCAGCATCACCATGGCCATGGCCTTTCCCAATTTTTTCAATCCTCTAGACCTCTTTTTGGAACTGGAATGATGATACCATCTTTCCATGCCGCTGGTACTCTGCCTGCTGTTGCACAATTTTGTCAGATGTCTTACTCCATATTTTATCAGTTCAGTTCTTATTCCATCGTTTCTTGCAGTCTTTCCATTTTTTAGATTTTTTATTGCCTTTCTGATCTCTTCCTCACTATGGCCTCTACAACAACTTCCAACTCCTCAACGTCATGTTCCTTGTCATACACTTCAAACTGTATTCTTGGCTCTGTGCAGATCAAAATATTGTCAAAGTGCTTGTCATGAGCGGAGAAGAAGAGAAGAATAAGAAAAAGAAGAAGAAGAAGAAGAAGAAGAGAAGAACATCAATGCAAAGAAGGTGAAGAAGAATGCCAAAAAAATGAATAATGTAAAGAATGTGAAAAAGAATGTAAATAAGAAAGTGAAGAAAAAGAAGAATGTGGAGTAGAATGTGAAGAATAAGGAGGAGGAGAAGGAGATAAAGAAAAGTAAGAAGAATGCAAAGAAGAAGAAAGCAAACGATGCAAAGAATGTGAAGAATGTGAAGAATGCAGAGAAAAGCGATTAAGAAAGAATGCAAAGAAGAATGCAAAGAATAATGCAAGAAGGAGAGGAAGACAATAAAGAGCAATGCAAAGAAGAAGAAACCAAAGAATGCGAAGAACGTCAAGAATGTGAAGAATGCAGAGAAAAAGCAATAAAGAAACAGAAGAAAGCAATGAAGAATGTGAAGAAGAATGCAACAAACAAAAACAAGAACAAAAATGTGAGAAAAAAAACAAAATAGAACAATAATGCAAAGAAGAAAGCAAAAAGAAGAATAAGAAGGGAAGACATGACATCATATCATACCTGCCATTTGTGAAGTTAACCAAGTCTACTACCAACAATGTACATGCAGATTTCTTGGTAGAAATGAAATTACATAAAGAACAAAACATTTCCCTCAGTTTCATAACTTTAATACAAACCGATGCGTTGTTTTATCTTCCATTGGTCCATTATTTCCAGTAGGCTTTTCACCTGGCTTGAAACTTTTTCTCAATTCAAGTGGATGTGGGATATATTTGTTAGTGTACTCCGAGAATGTACATGGCTCTGCTCCATGTTGCAACCCATGCGGATTGTGCGGACACCGATGGCGGCTGACATACAAAAAATTCAGACCACAATTATTCATTTCTTTCATTCTTACAACATTTCTTTAGAACACTGACTTAAAATTAACACAGTTAAAATATAACAGTCAAAGTCTGTGTCATATTACTTCAAGAATGTAGCCTGTTAATTATTCTATCATAATGTATATTTGTATGCTTATATTTAAGCTACTTTACCAGGCAATATTTGTGCAACTAAGATTAAACATGTACTTTAGTTGTTCCTGACATAAATTATTGAAATTTCAGGATAGTAAGATAGTTAAAATAAATATGTTCCATCAGGCTTAATTTTTAATGTAAACTAATCTCAAGACTTCTGTAGCACCATTACTATAATTCATTTTGAGGATTTATATAGCATATTTGCATCTTATAATGATTGCATAAAGCATCAATCAGTGCAGTCTTGTTGTCAAGACCTTAAACCTCACGACCAAGACCAAGACTTTGAACCTCAAGACCAAGACTTTGAACCTCAAGACCAAGACTTTGAACCTCAAGACCAAGACTTTGAACCTCAAGACCAAGACCAAGACTTTGAACCTCAAGACCAAGACCAAGACTTTGAACCTCAAGAGCAAGACCGAGACCAAGACCCCAAAAATCACAATCAGGTCAAGACTTCTATTCCTTACTAAAAAAGTCAAGTCGGAATACTTGCTATTTTAATGAAAACATGACTCTTTTATTTTATTCGAGCAAATTAACTCTAAATGCAGTCTGCAGAGAAATCCTAATTCGTATTTACAAAAGTCCTTCAATGCAAAATGTTATTCCAAATGCCTTTTGTATTTTATAAACATCAATTCGCTCAGAATTTCTGATCAAGACATGCATTGAGGGACCTCATAAAAATTCTGCCATGTGAAAAATACATCTTACAGACTACAGGTCCTGAAGTCGCTGGCACACACAGTAGCTTTTCAAGCACTAGATGTAAATGTACAAATCATGAGTCTTTTTGAAATCCTCTCATGGTTTCTGGCTTCAGAAACAAGTCTCAGCAGGGCTTCCAGATACAGCATAACTACTGCTGCTGTCGATGGGTTTTCCTGACCAACAAGGCTTGTATCCATCCGTAAATATTTGTCGTATGATGCAAACAGGCTTGATAAATTTTTTAATTCTTGAGTTTTGTTAAATAACTGCTCATTTTGACAGCCAAGTCTTGGTCTTGGTCTTGCTAGACCAAGACCAAGAGTTTGAACCTCAAGACCAAGACTTTGACCCTTGAGACCAAGACCAAGACTTTGAACCTCAAGACCAAGACCAAAACTTTTAAAAATGAACTCGAGTGCACTTGAGACCAAGACCTTGGTCTCGAGGACAACAAGACTGAATACTTGCGAGTTTGCTGTATCAGGATGTGTATTTTATTAGTGTATATTGGTTCAGTCTATATCAGGATTACAAATGCGCAAATCTGTAGTAGTCATGGTTGTACCTAGGATAGTTAAAATTAACAAAATAATGTCTGAGCATCAGGCATCTATTTTATTTTTTTAAGATTTTAAATCTAAAATCATCATATATTTGTTAAATGCTGTATTCAAGAACCTCAGGTAAGCTTAAAGATAGGACCCATTAACAATACTGCATCTTCAAATTTTAGTAAATTGCCATGTTCTCATGTTCTCTTTAAGAACGTATATTAATGAAAATGTAAACAAGCTGCATCTGTGCATTTATCAAATAAACGAATACTGACTTCAAACTGAATTGAATGTTTGAAACCAGCAATGTTCAGTAAATTGCAAAATAGCCTACCTAATCTCCGTCAACCTGTGTTTAAGTCTTCAAGATAGACATTTAACATAATTAAAACAAAAACTGATACATACTTCGTGATGTTCAATTTCTGATTTTCGAAACCCCATACAACACTCCCTCCATAATTTTTGGGGTCTTTGTCCCTGGGGCCTCCCAAGGGGCATATACCCAAATTCCAACATGTAGAGCAATTCATAAATACTTAGGGCTTGGGATTAGGTCAGTGTAGCCCATGCAGTTTGTGCGATTAAAAAGCTATACCTACATGTGGACGCTGGATATTTGTGCAACTAAAAGGCTATACCTGGGAGAGGAAGCTGGATATTTTCTTTGCAGAAATTTAATTTGGGTGAGAGATGACTAAAAAGCTATAGCTGCATGTGAAAGCTGGGTATTTGTGCAACTAAACAACTATACGTGCGAGTGGAAGCTAGATATATTCGTTGCTGAAATTTCATAATTTATTCTCAACCAATAGCGGCAAGAATAAGTTTATGAATATTTATGAACTGCCATACATGTTGAGATTTGGGTGTATGCTCTCAGGTGGCATTAACCTAGCACTGGCAGCATTCCAGCACGTTCTAGTTAAAATAACTGCTAAAACTGGTCAGCACAGTAACTATTGATAGTTGTCTTGTCTCCCATGTGGCAACAATCCCAGGTGGCCTACTGGATGAAGTCTACTTGTTCAGACCAACGACCTCACATATTGGTTCAGAAAAGTCATGACAGTACACATCATTTCCCTCCTCTTGGAAATCTTCCCTCACTACTCCTTTTCATCAAGTGTACGTGACCTAGGTGTTATGCTTGATAGCTCTCTCTCCTTCAAAGATCACATCTCTAACCTCACACGTGTTTCCTACTTCCACTTAAGGCGTCTCAGGGCTGTTCGACGATCTGTCTCTTCCTCTGTTTTCACAACGCTGGTTCATGCTTTCATTTGCTCCAGAATTGACTACTGCAATTCGCTTCTAATCGGTCTTCCTAAGGTCCGTCTCATGCCTCTGCAGTCAGTCCTAAATGCAGCTGCGAGATTAATTGCCCGTCTGCCACGCTACTCACGCATTTCATCCTTCATGTTTGAGAAACTTCACTGGCTTCCTCTCTCTGCACGCATTAAGTTCAAAATCCTTATTCTGGTGTCAAAGACACAGCGGGGTCTCGCCCCCAAATATTTAATTGATGTAATTCATCGGCCTCTTTCTGTCTCTTCGCATCGTCCACTTCGCTCCTCAAACAGATTTGATCTATCAGTTCCTCGTACTAGAACAGCTATGGCGAAGTCCCGATCTTTTGCCTCAATTGGTCCCTCTCTCTGGAATACACTGTCTCCTTCTACTCGCTCTCAAATTTTAATAAGTAACCCCTCATCTTCTTTTGCTTTCCTCAAGACTTATTTCTTTTCTCTCGGCCTTGCGCACTGGGAGCGCCTCTGAACGGTTCACCCTACTAGAGGCGCTTTATAAATGTTTAAATACAATACAATACAATGGTATGGGTCGGGGCTTTGGAGCAGCTTCCGAATCTCACCAAATTTTACTGGGTGATAGCTGGCACCGAAAGTCGTCTAACACGCCTATTCCCGACTTCTGGAAATGATCCAAAAAAAATTGATGAATTTTTAAAATTCTATAAAATCCAATGGAAAACCATCGATTATGTTTACGTTTATACCGGAAACACATGAGGTAAGCAAGTAAGTAAGTAAGCTTTTATTAGTACTAGACAATCGCTCATACTTTACAACCACAATACATGAAAAAACACAATATCAGTAAGAAAAAAACAAGCAGTATTATAAACAATTTGATAATGTCTTATTTACATATATGTCTATAACTAAAGTTATGATCTAAGGAACGTAAGCATTACTCGGGTCTACAAATACAGCCAGGTTAGATATCAGGTTAGATGTGTTATGTGTTATCGGACACCAAAAGTCGTCTAACGCGCCTATTCTTGACTTCTGGAAATGATCATTATATTATAATATATAAAAAAACTTGTACATATGCAGATAATCATTGTAAAAGATTTCATTCGTTGTTCTGAATCAGTGGCTTGCGTGTTTGCTTATACTCTTCGTATGATCTATTACCTCAAATTAAATTGACAGGATGTTTTTGTGCCCTATAGGCCAAATCTAACTATACCCTGTACTGATAATCTCTTATATAATTTCCCAGCTCTGTGTGTCCATCGTAAGATGGACACACAGAACTGGGAAATTATATAAGAGCTTTGGAATGTTCTGGGCCTGACACGCCCTTTTGTGACCTGTAGTAAGTGTAGTATTTTTTAAAAACTCTTTTAACATTTATACACTTCTTTCAGATTTTATTATCTTATTATACCTTCTATGCTTTATACTATCTCATACTTGTTCACCAATATGCAGTTCACTTTTGGTTTTTCAATTAAAAGCCAAATTTAACTGTTTGCTTGTGACCTGAAACATTCTTAGTGTTTACTTGTTTCATTTAGCTGTCTGTGTATGTGTTTGCTTCGTGGTTTCTTCTTTGTTTTCATGTTTAACATTTTTCCAACACAAGAGAGACTTATATCAACTGCTTGTCAAACTCAGCCACTGACATGTTAACTCATAATAGAGTAAGTTGTCATAGACATCTCTTCAAAGACATTTTAAAATATATTAGAACCTGCAGTATCGAATCAGCATAAGTGCTTTGCACAAACAATTAAGTAACAATTATAAACTTAACAATTATGGCTTCAGTAATACATGTATTTTATTCTCATGTTCAGGGTAGACATAACAGTTTGCCTTATCTATTCAAAGAATACTTCAGTGAAGTATTTTTTAAAGCAACAAGGCAAACTTTTATGTCTGAATTTGAACAGGAGAATTACAGTATATGTATTACTGTAGCCATGCTCAAATTCATTTATGTATTTGAGTACTGTCCTCCTTCTAACCACCTGGTTTATTCAAGTTAAGCAGCTGATTTGTTTGGACTCAACATTTTCTTCATTGTCTCATTTCCTTCAATGTACCCTTCATTCATGTTAAAACTTGTTGCTAATAATTTTTCCACAACTAGTATTGTTGTGTGATTATTAAGTATGCTTTTAATAGTCTTGCAACAATCATTAACTTTTATCAATTATTCGTGCTGTTATTAGTATTACTATGTAAGCTTATATTTTGACAGGGCTACTGTTGCACTGTTCTAGAAGCTGAGAATGGTGCAGTACTATCTTAAGTGCAATGCAGAATAATTTTATTTATAGGTGTTTAATCTTTCTTTTTCTTGTTACTTCCTTGTTGCTGGTGTACACATCCAAAGTATTGCTTGTGACATACCGATTTGAATATTACTTGTAGACCCTACTAAATTTTAGTTGTCACTTGTGGCATATGGGTTTAAGTATAGCATGTTAGTTATCACTGTACTAAATCAAATACCTTATTAAATTAAATACTTGTACTGCTTCAGTTATCACTTGTGACATACAGATTTAACTGTTACTTGTACTGCATTTGTTAAGAAACAGATGTGCATTAAGGGGCCATCCATATATTACGTACGCATGGAGGGGATGGGGTAATCGAAATGCATGTGCTTGCGTATGCTTGCGAATGGGGCGGGGGTCTACTGATAATGTACGTACGCATAGGAAACAGAGGGCCTTCAAATTTATTGGCCTTCAAGTGAGCTAGAGTTCAGTCTTTCCAGCTATCTGGTACTACCAGAGGAAGTAGGACTGTGGGAGAGGTGTCACTTGTATGCCACCTTATAATAATAATAATAATCTGTTCTTTAATTAAGCGCCTGCAAATGCACTGCGCTGTACAGTGAACATACATATAGTAGAAACGGCAGCCACACAGGGCACCTTACATACATGTATATAGTAGAAGCATATGATAACAGTTTTACAGGAGTCGAATATAACTGTATTTAAGCGGCAGCCACATGGCGCCAACATGGTCTGCTATTCATTTAACCACCGCCACCTAGCGAGTGGAAGGCTGAAAACCTTACAGGGGTCTGCAGGGTTCGATCTTGGATCCTTCAGCTCTTCACGCCAGTGTGTTATCCATTACTCTCCGGACCCCCCCAAGCACCTTACCTCTGAACGCAATTATTAAACTATCACACAACACAGCAGTGAGTCCATGGATTACTCATCCTTCAATCTGGCCTAAAGTGCAGACAGTCGCTGCCTGGACAGGTGGTACTGACACATTCTGCAGCTGGACTTGGGGGGTTTGCGTCAACCATACGTACGCAGGTGGGGGGGAGGAAAGTAAGTGTGCGTACAGGGAGGGGTCCAATTTGTCCGGATTTTTGCATACGTAATGTATGGATGGCCCATAAAGAATGACTCTTTTAGATGTTCACATTCTGGTAATGGATTTGAGCGTTTCCGTAGCATGCTGTCACATTTACCATTTCTCTTTGACACCTGTTGGATCTTCTGACAGAAGTGTAGATGCACCCGACCTGCACCTTTGCTGGAAGGCAACCTTCCATAGACTATGCTCGATGAGGTTGTATTCGTGTAAGTTGATAATGTCCTGAGTTGTAAGGTTTGGCAAAACTTGTTTGCAACATAGGAATTTAGGCATTGTTATCCATTGGCCTATTCACAGTCTCATGGTAGTTTACCCAGTGATATTTCACCTTATTTAATTCAAAAGTCCCTTTACAATAGAGCCTTAATTATTACTGAAAAAAGTTATTACTACTTCAGTTTATCATAGTTATTTACACACAGTATGAATAAAGCATTATGTTAAATATAAACAATACAGTTATTATCTACACCCAAAGTCCCTTCACAATACTAAATTCCAAATTTATAAAGTGCCACTGCGAAGCTAGGCATAGAGCCACAGCTTGAGTTGTCCTGTGGAGATCCAGTCTGGTTGACACAGGCCAGAGGAGGCAAAAGAGCTGCTAAGAGGCGCACTAAAGACATTTAGCATATACATTTCTTAATACAATCATTTATAACACAAATGATAACCATAATCGCACACTTAACATTACAATGATTATCTGCGTATATAAAAGTTTACACAAATTTGTGCATATGTATTGCGCTATACAATTTTCAAATAATGTGGCACCATGCACAAATCACGTTCTTCTGGTATAAGCGTAAACATAATCGATGGTTTCCATTGGATTTTATAGAATTTGAAAAATTCGTAAAAAAATTTCGGATCATTTCCAGAAGTCGGGAATAGGCGCATTAGACGACTTTCGGTGCCAGCTATCACCCAGTAAAATTTGGTGAGATTCGGAAGCTGCTCCAAAGGCCCGACCCGTACCCAGATCATTAGTGTGCTGTTAAGTACACTAATGCAGTGTAAATGTACAAAATGTTGATTTCTCAAAAGTATTTTCAAAAACTATTTTCAAAAGTATTTTCAAAAACTATTTTCAAAATAATTTTCAAAAACTATTTTATTTTCTATTTTCAAAATTTCTCCATGGAGAAAAAGGTCAACGCATGTGAAATGTGGATATGGAGAAAGATGTTGAGAATATCATGGACAGAGAAAAGGACGAACGAATCAATACGAGTGGAGATTGGTGTCGAGAATGAAGAGTCATTAAAACAAAAGGCGACAAGATTGAAGCTAGGATTCTTTGGTCATGTTATGCGATCTGATGGGCTAGAAAAGGAAATGATGTTGGCTTGTGGTGAGGGGAAAAAAAGACGGGGTCAACCAAGGAAGAAATGGATGGATGAGATTCACGATGTAACTGGCATGAAAAGGGACCTGACTTCGAATAGGAAGCAATGGAAAATGTGTATCATGACGATCGCTAGAGCTCCAGGAGTTGACAGCTCAAGGTGACAAGGTGATTTTCAAAATATTTTTGAAAAGTATTTTGACCATCACTGATTAAACGGTCAAAACAAAAAGTAATGAGTTAATAGTACTTACAGTAGCACCACACACAAAGTGTGTGTTTTGTCGACTATGAGAAGGCTTCAATAGGGTGGATTGGAGGAAATTAATGCATGCATTGCGACGAATAGGGGTGGACTGGAAGGAACGGAGACTTATTGGAAACCTGTACATGTGACAGAAAGTAAAAATAAGAATAGATGGTGAATACTCAGAGCCGGGAAGGATAGGCAGAGGAGTGAGGCAAGGATGCCTGCTCTCTCCAATACTCTTCAACATCTACATCGAAGAGCTTGTACGGGAGGCGATGGAAGAAGTGAACGAGGGAATAAAGGTGGGGGTAGGTTGGTGAAAGCGCTGAGATTTGCGGATGATCAGGCAATGTTAGCAAGAAGCCAAGAAGGACTGCAGAGAATGATGGATCGCCTGAATATGATCTCAACAGAATACGAAATGAAAATAAATACCAAGAAGAGAAAGATCATGAGGATAAGCAAAAGAGAAGAAAAAGAAGTTAGAATAACCGTAAACGGAGTGGTCATCGAACAAGTTGAGAGATTCTGTTACCTAAGAAGTATGGTCACGAGGGATGCGAAGCGCCATGCGGAGATAAAAAGAAGAACAGCCATGAGAAAAAATGCATTCTATAAAAGAAAGGAGCTCCTGAGAGGAAAATTAAATAGGAACCTGAAGAAGCGAATGGTTAAGACGCTGGTATGGAGTGTGGTCCTGTACGGGTCTGAAACGTGGACTATTAGAGGGAGGACATCAAAAGGATAGAAGCCTTCAAATGTGGATATGGCATAGAATGGAGAGAATCAGCTGGACAGAGCACAAGACAAATGACGAAGTACTGCAAATGGTGGGAGAGGAAAGATCCATGATGAGGACAATCAGAGAGCGCCAAAGATATAATGAGAGGGGATTCTCTGCTGAGAGGAGATTCTCTGCTGAGAAATATCATCGAAGGTAGAATGGAGGGGAAAAAGACGCGAGGAAGGCCAAGAACGATGTTCCTGGACTAGATAATAAAGAGGGACGGCTACAGACAGATGAAAGCGGAAGGTCAACATCGAGTGCAGTATGTTGGTTCGTATGTCGTTGGACATACGAACCTGCCTAAGGGCAGAGAACCAAAGAAGAAGAAGAAGACAGTAGCACCAAAAGCTAAGGTCATGAGTATACATACCCGCATGTACAAATCTGACATATGCAGCGTCGAGTCATTCGAAAATCTTATTCGAAAATCTTATTCGAAATTCAACTCTTACTCGAATAGCAAAATATCACCACGAAATATAACGTCGATTACTACCCATAACTCATACCTTCTGGGTAGCCAAGGACGCCCCTGTATCGCCACCTAACGTTGCCTATAGCAACGACCTCTTATATAAACCAGCTATAGCGAGATTCCAAGGAATCTATATTTAGAGGAAGGTTACTCGTGAAAATAACATGTACTTCCGGCGTAAGACCGTGATCATGGCGACATCTGTCGTCGCGGGTGTAAAGCCTCGTGTCTAGATGCCAACAAGCTTCTCAGATGTCATGTCGTGTTCCGCAACAAATAATCCCTTTCGATATGTCGTGTGCGCATGCGCAGTGATTTGACCCACTTAATTGTATTACTCTACGAGTCTACGGGCTCCCATCTATGCTGTCTGCATTTGAATATGTGTTGCTTTTAGTACTGAGGAGTGCGACTTAACCATCAGCAGTCCAGTCACAAGATGTGGCAGAAGTGGTTTCAGCAGGATCTATGTCTGCAAAACTAATTGGATACTTAACCTCGAGCAGTGGTGGCGCGTGGGGGTGCAAGGGGGTGCGGTCGCACCGTGCGGACACTTGAGAAGGGTCGGCACTTTGACTACCTGGATTTTTTTTCGGTGCTTCCTTTGGTCGCCGTAGTATTTCATTTGGAGTTATTACGTAATTCGTTGCTAGACATTTCAACGAAACTTTAATATCATAATTCAGTGAACTGTAAATCTTCACTGTTCATGTGAGCTTCAATGTATTTCTTAGTTTTCAATTGATTTAGATCATTTTAGGCCTAGCTTCTAGCAGCTATTTTTATGTCTGTCAAGTTAGAAGTCATATTCATATTCACATTCATCCTCATATTCACATTCAAATATGTATTACATCGGCATAAATAAAATACGCCTCCAGCACCATACGCCTCGGCCATATGCCCTAAACCGTACAATACACCCATAGGACTACTCAGTGGACCCACCGAATTTCCGTTCCAGAAACCCACATCTCGGATGGCCACCTCTGAAAAATTTCCTTGTACCGGTATTGCATTGACTAACCTGATAAGAAACTGAAATTTCATGAGTATAAATCACATACTCATCCCCTCACAAACCAACAAAACTTACACAGCTTACACTACACCCATAGGACTACTCAGGACACCCACTGAATATCCGTTCCAGAAACCCCTAAACCGTACAATACAGGGCCGTCATGGCAACCTCTGAAAGTTCCCCTTACATTGCATTAACTAACCTGGTAAGAAACTGACACTTTGTGAGAATAAATCACATATTCATCCCCATCACAAACCAATGAAACTTACACAGCTTACACTAAACACATAGGACTACTCAGGACACCCACCCATTATCTGTTCTAGAATCCCCTATCTTGATGGCAACCTCTGAAAGTTTCCCTTATATGGCATTGATGACATTGACTTTCCTTGTGAGAAACTGAAACTTAGTGAGTATAAATGACATACTCATCCCCATCACAAACCAACAAAACTTACACAGCATACACTACACCCATAGGAAAACTCAGGACACCCACCCAATATTCGTTCCAGAATCCCCTATCTTGACGGCAACCTCTGACATTGACTTTCCTTGTGAGAAACTGAAACTTCGTGAGTATAAATGACATACTCAGGAGTTTTCAGATAGGGGTTTCTGGAACGGATATTGGGTGGGTGTCCTGAGTTGTCCTATGGGTGTAGTGTATGCTGTGTAAGTTTCGTTGGTTTGTGATGGGGATGAATATGTGAATTATACTCACGAAATTTCAGTTTCTTAACAGGTTAGTTGATGCAATGTAAGGGGAACTTTCAGAGGTTGCCGTCAGTATAGGGGTTTCTGGAATGGATATCGGTGGGTATCCTGAGTAGTGCTATGGGTGTAGTGTAAGTTTCGTTGGTTTGTGATGGGGATGAGTATGTCATTTTTACTCACGAGGTTTCAGTTTCTCACAAGGAAAGTCAATGTCATCAATGCCATATAAGGGGAACTTTCAGAGGTTGCCGTCAAGATAGGGGATTCTGGAACGGATATTCGGTGGGTGTCCCGAGTAGTCCTACGGGTGTAGTGTAAGCTTTGTAAGTTTCATTGGTTTGTGATGGGGGTGAGTATGTCATTTATACTGACGAAGTTTCAGTTTCTCACAAAGAAAGTCAATGTCATCAATGCAATATAAGGGGAACTTTCAGAGGTTGCCGTCAAGATAGGGGATTCTGAAACGGATATTGGGTGGGTGTCCTGGGTAGTCCTATGGGTGTAGTGTAACCTATGTAAGTTTCGTTGGTTTGTGATGGGGATGAGTATGTCATTTATACTCACTAAGTTTCAGTTTCTCACAAGGAAAGTCAATGTCATCAATGCCATATAAGGGGAACTTTTAGAGGTTGCCGTCAAGATATGGGATTCTGGAACGGATATTGAGTGGGTGTCCTGAGTTGTCCTATGGGTGTAGTGTATGCTGTGTAAGTTTCGTTGGTTTGTGATGGGGATGAATATGTGATTTATTCTCACAAAGTGTCAGTTTCTTACCAGGTTAGTTAATGCAATGTAAGGGGAACTTTCAGAGGTTGCCGTCATGATAGGGATAAATTAGTTAAAACTGCATCAAAATTAATAGTAAAATTATTTATCTTAGGCCTAACCCTCATTTTGGCGCTCCCTTTCCTTGGCGCCCGGGGACACATGTACCCCTCTGTACCCCTAGCTACGCCCAGTGGTTAAATTGCTCATCCAGAGGTGGTGGGTCTCTAAATATTTGCAAATCCAAAAAACCTACGGCTAATCCTAAATTACAACAGGGACGTTATTTCAGCTTTTCCCGGGGGATTTCTTTTTGGTGTTTCTTTTAAAATGCTTTGAATTTAGTCATGATGGCAAAACTGTAAGCCAATGCTGCAAATGAGTCTTTTTTTCTTTTTAACCCCTTTCTTCTTCCTCCTTTTCTTTCTTACATCTTTTTTTATTTTTTTCAAAAAAATCAGTGGGGGGAATGCCCCTGCCCCTCAAAGGACGTCCCTGAATTACAACATGCATGAAACACGACACATCACCGATAATTGAAAGCAAAAACATTAATAATTAAGATTGAAAAATAATATTACTTTACATAACATGTTACAGAAGACTATAGGCTTTGATCAACATGTCAATGCAATAACTTACAAAGCACATAATGAACAAATACCAAAAATAACAGGCACACTACTTTCAAATAGAAGATCCCAGTAAGTAAAGCAGCCTGACTATAGCCTTAGATCATAACAGATGTAAACCCAGTGAAAAGCTGAAAATTAAGCAGGAGTTTCAATATCTGTCATTCTGTCAATGCCACAATATGCTGACTTAGAAACATTTCCATACTGCCTGCATGCTTCTGTGGCTGTGGACGTTTTCGGTGCTTTGCACTTGCATAATCTGTTGCACGCTAACCACTACACTATCTAGTATCTATCCGCCAGGGCAGAAATTTGGTTCGAGGTTTCTGCTCCACTTGTGCACCCTAGCCAACTCAGCTATAATCGAGTACACCGACAGTCTACTGTCGGTGGGAAGACGAGACGGCGAGGGAGAGGACTGGCCACCCACCCTCATATGCCAAGGCTAAGAAAATGAAGTCGCTAACACTTCATACCCGTGGCTGTCTGATCAGGGCTAGTTTAATAGCTTAATTTAAGGGACTGCAAGAAAATCTGTTGCAGCATGACGACCCTTAGCTATCCATCCACGTACGATAGCTTTCTTTGCACGCTGGCCAACTTTCTTTTCGACATTATCTGCAGACTGCATGCGCGATAACTATAACTAATCAAATGACGTGCTATTCCAGATTTTCAAACGATTCCAGCTCAGCCTTCCGAAATTCCGCGATCGAGTTATTAATGAAGCAAACTACTGTATTATCGCTCGGATGTATACGCCCAAATCTACTTCTGCTGCCACACCTTAGGTTAGGGCCTACTACCCTACTTCGGCAGCGATTATAAAACAGCAGGCGATTTTTGTAAACACATAGGCCCAAGTGGTTTTCTATGATCCTAGCGAATATTGAACCGCACTGTGAGGCTGACGAAATTTAATGCTAATCTGATCTTCGGTGGTGGACCTCCCAATTGAGGTGATGAGTCTATCTTCTTAGGTGGCGGATCTCATAATTTGGGTGGTGGGTCTGACAATGCAGGTGGGGGATCTCAAATCAGAGGTGCAGGATCTCAGATCCGGCGGGATCCGGCTGAATTTAACCACTGGCTACGCCTCTGGTTTCTAGAAATAATGATTGTGCTTAATAATATTGATAATGTGGAATAACGTTTGATGCACATCTCTACTTCTCTAACCACATCTCCAACCTCCGGTACTCCTGTTTCATGCACATTCGTGACCTCCGACGCATCCGGCCCATCCTTGACCTTAAAACTGCCTTCACCATTGCTATCTCCATTGTTATTTCAAAGCTTGATTACTGCAATTCCCTCTTCCTCAACCTTGAATCCACCCAAATCAAGCGTCTGCAACTTATCCAAATCTCACTTGCCAGAGCAGAGCTGTCACTAGAACACCCAAACCAACACATCACTCCATCCTCAAATCACTCCATTGGTAAAAAAAAATCCAAGAGCAAATCCACTTCAGTCCTATCACTAACCTACAACTCCCTACAATATTCCCAGCCCATGTACCTCCATGATCTCTTCACCATTCAGGCAACTCGCTGCACCCGATCATCCTCCTACCACTTTGCGACCTGGTGGTACCCTAGTGGTCCGCGTACCAACGTTTGAGAACCTCTGACCTAGAGAACGCTTGGAAGACGGAGGATTGGATGAATTAGGGAATGTGAAGAGGTGTCTGTCTGGCTGTGCGTCTGTACGTCTGTTGTTTGTGGGCCTGTCTAATTTGCGGCCCAGGCCCCTGTCGAATTTGCGGCCCAGGCCCAGTAACACTCCCGTCTAAGGCGTGACACACGCAAGTCTCGAACTATTATGATAGATATTTTATCTTTAGATTAGTCGAATTCTTGCCGACAAGCTACAGTCCACTTGGTTTATTGTTAACGTCTGATCCAACTTTCACTAAACACGAACTCTTTTTCGTTTTCTCATCATAAACAAATACTGCCAAACCGCTTTCGCACTTGCGTCCAGCCGATAGTCGCGATAAACTCATTCTCAATGGAAAACTTAGCAACCTAACTCTAACAGACAACATAGATTTCGATGCATGGATATCGAATAATAACCAGAATAAATGGTCCGCCCAAACCCCTAGAGTTACGTAGTCAGCGATTTAGCCCAACTAAAACCCAATACAAACGCAGAAAATTTTTACTTAGTTTCAACAATTTCCGTTCGGAATTAATTATCGTTTCTATTTCTATTTCGTTTTGACATTTTCATTTCCGTTTCTATTCAGTTTCCGTTTTGTAAATAATTTCCGTTTCAGTTTCAGTTTTCGTTAAACGGAAATTCATAATTTTCGTTTCAGTTTCTATTTCAGTTAACTGAAATATCACTGGTTGCAACTGAACTTTCTGCTCAACATATGAATAATTACAGGGTTGCCCTTGGACCGCCCACGTGGAAGCAGTAATGAAACAGAGTAAAACAGAGACAAAAGATAATTCCAGAGTCGGAGTGAAACAGATAGACAGATGAAGTCTGGTAGCTGTGTAATTGCAGCCTGGTGCTACTGAAGTAAGATTGAAGTCAGAATGCTGAAGTATGCTCAAGTCAGTTACTGCCAAAGCCTAATCACTCTTAGAACTAGCCATTAATAGCCAATTCATGAATTCCTTGCCGTACTTCGGGCCATAGGCACGTTTACACGTAGGCGCACTAGGCGCGCGCCTAGGGCCCCAAAATCTCGGAGGGTCCCCAAACAATGGAAAATATTTTTTCCAATTATGGAATTATGATATCCAATACAATTTGTAATGAATTTATCACAATAATGGAGACAATTTAAGAGCTCAATTTATTCAAGAGGTAAAAATGGTCACGTATTTCGCGTTGATTGTTGGTTCAACACCCGATGTCAGTTTTTTACTAAAATAATGCATTAAATCAAATAACTTCACATTCCTTGAAAATAGTTCTATAAGTAATCATAATTACAGTGGCAGTGTCACAAAAACGGTTTCAAGTTCAACTTCAGACTCTCAGTCTACAAGCTCAGAAGGGCCCCCAAAATGTTTGCGCCTAGGGCCCCGTTTTCTGTAAATCTGCCTCTGCTTCAGGTTCTTTGAAGTACAGTTTTATTCATTTATCCGTGAACTCTTTCCAAGTCATAAGTGAATCCGTTGGCAGTTTGGAAAATCTATAGCCATATTTTTGTTGCCAATGTTTAAATTAAAGAGCACAGAAGGAAATGCTGTGGCCGTAACAATGAACCATAAACGCACTCGATTCAACGACAAGCATTTTGAGAATTTAGTCTTCTTGAAAGTAAACAAGTGGATCAAATTATAGAAACAAAGACTCTACTTTTACTTTTTACTTTAAAAGTATTGTTTGGAAAAATACTTTTGCTTTACAAAAGTAAAATTGATGATCAGTACTTTCACTTTTACTTCAGTACGTTAAGTCTATTTACTTTTACTCAAGTACATTCCCCGATACTTTTAAAAACACTGTAGATGAGTAGCCAAATGCTGATGATGGAGCTGAACACTTAGGATGACACCCATGGAAAAGAATATAAAACAATAATGGCAGAGAAATAACTATTAGTTAGAGCATAAACCCTGTAAGAATGAACATTATAGTATTATGGGTGGCTTAAAATTAGTTAAGGTACTAGATGATGGTGAGCTAAAACAGATTCCATTTCCAATGCCAATACAGTAGCAACATGGACAATAAGGTGATTTATTACAAGAGCAGATGGCAAATGGCCAGTCTAGAGGTTGCGGTGAGATGAGAAGTTGCTAAATAAGCACTATACTGTAGCCATTCATGTTGAGTATTGCCGAATCTTAATTCATTGTAGCCATGTCACAATCATCTGTGTAGCATAACTCACTCTTGTACGATTTGAATTGCTTACACGTTGAAGAAGAATGCACATTCTTAAGCAGTTGAAGGTACAAGGGTCGGACAGCTGCCTACACAACGGGTGGAATGATCCTATATTATGATTACTGGTGTCAAAAGCAGCAGATAGGTCCAGAGAGAAATTACATTTTCTTTATCCATGGAGCTGATAATGTGATTGTGAAACTGTATAAGTAAGTAAGTATATCCTTTATTTAATCAATTGCTAACTGCAATTTGGCATACAAACAGCATAATACAACATTATATCATCCTTATAACAAATGTCTTACAAGCCAAACTGTCCGCTTCAGGTATAATTCTATTGTGGGCTCGGGGATGCATTGAATAGGTAGCAGGTTTTCTTATGGATAGTAGCCCATGCAGAACATGCACTGGATCATATATGGTAGCCGAAAAGAGGCTATCATATATGTCAGTTGCTGTTTGTATGCCTTTGGTAGAAGCCAGAGAGATACCACAGTAGGAATAGTTATGGCGTGGAGTCAGTCTCGTCCCTGTCCTACGAAAAATACAGGGGCCGAGTAAAGCATCCATGCCACTGTGGTTGCATCAATATCACAAGACACCTGTTAGCCCATGGCAACCATAACACAGAGAGCATAGACTGTCTGGCCTTGATGCTCTCCAAATGTGTCAAAACCAAACTGTTCTGTAAGCATTAGTCCTAAATGTTCATACTTTCAACCCTAGTAATCCCAGTTTTGCACCAGGTGTGTTCACTCTCAACCATTTTCTGGGTCACCGGACAATCATTTCTCTGATTTAGGGTATGATAGAAAATAATTGAAGAGACCTTAGGGAAGAGACCTAGGGGCGTGGTGGCTCAGTGGTAAGTTCGGCGCCTTGTGACCTGAGGGTTGCAGGTTCGAATCCCACTCTAGCCGCTGCGTACGGACCTTGGGCAAGTCCTTCACTCGCGATTGCTCGTGGCGCTTCGGTGTGAAAACTCCGACACAGTATACCAATGCTGTAGTCGGGAGCGCCTCTGAGCATTAGTAGACTTGAGGAGGCGCTATAGAAATATCCTAAATAAAAAATAAATAAAGAGTGTGGTGGGGAGCTAGGTAGTAGATTACATTTGCCATGGTTTAGTATCTTAAACTCACTGCTTGCCATAAGGCAAGGTCTGTGAGGTCTGTGAAGGGAGCGCCTCGAACGGCTGCCAATCGTTTACTGCTGTGTAAATAATCTTTTATTGTTAGTTTTCTCGTCGATTAAACTAAGTTCCATCTCAGGATTTTGGATACATATGTCATCTTACGGGTAGCAAGAGGTACTGTCAACAATTTTATTGAACATCCTGTGGAAATACCTACAATTAGATCTGAAAATGTTGGATTCGGTAATAGCTCGTCACGATCCAGCGGTTGTTGACTCGAAGTGGACATACAATCGACCTTTGTACAGATACAACAGTAAACAGCTGTACACTGCATCGAAGTTGGCTGGGCCTGTCTGGCCTTCTGGATCCGATCCCAGCCAGGGGGCTATGGCTAGCCTATCGGCTCTCGACATTTTGAGATACAGAGGCAGACGAGATGAGATGCGCCCGCGAACCAGGACGATTCGGGTGATGGTGTCTGATGAGAGACGACCCTGTCATCGGGTAATGCACCATAGAAGTCTCATCCTGGTAAAAAGGGTCTCGGATCGACCGATCAGCAGGCCTGGTGTTTCTTCTTGCCCCTCACACTCCTGTCCTATACATCATCAACGCCCACTCGGTGGCTAAGCCGAACGCTCTTGACCATCTGCAGGCAGAGATGATCGGAAAGCACCTCGACGTGGCGATAGTCACCGAAACGCACCTCAAGAAACACCATCCTGAATCAACTACTCAGGTGCTTGGCTATCGACTAATCCGGCGAGACCGACTAGGAAGGCAGGGTGGAGGGGTGGCTGTGATGGTCTCCGATTCCCTTCGTGCTGAGGAGTACATAAGGTGATGCGAGAGAGCTGGAGCTGCTATGGGTCAGGATCACTGCATCGCATCGTACTATCTATGTTGGTGCCTTATACCATCCATCCAGGCCCATTTACGAGACTGCGATACTACTGGCCCGGCTGGAACAGACAGTCGACAACATCACGGCTGTAGAGCCGCGGGCCTTGATTGTTTTGGGGTGACTTGAACCAGCTGAGTGTTGAAGAAGTTGCTGAGCATACAGGACTTACACCATTGATTGAGAAACCTACCAGAGGCCAAAACATTCTTGATCGCCTTTTTGTGTCTGAACCGTGCTATCCTATCATTAGGATTGTAACATCTGTTCTTAAAACCGACCATAAAGCAATCATTGCTTCTTCCGTTGAGAACCCATCTGTCGGAACAAAACCTCCAAAAAGGTAGTTTTTCGGCGTAGGACGCCTCAGCTGCACACGGCCTTCTGTGGCACGAGCGGTGATGAGTTTCGGAATGTTTATGATGCTGGTGATCCTCAGGACGCCTGGGACAGATTTTACGAGGAATCCGTGGCCATGTTGGACCAGTTTTATCCGCAGCAGGAGGTCACGATTACCGTACATCTTCTGACCCTGAATTCCTGACACCAGAGATCAAGCATCTTCTCCGAAAGAAGAATAGAATGATGAGGGCCAGTAGGTCTGAGATCGCCTCTTCTATGGCCCTGCGTATCGGTAAGCTTATTGAGCGAGTCAACAGGGGGCAATTGAGGGACTTAGATCTGAAGAGCGGTATTGGGGAACTGTGGGGAGAGTGACTGGCCAGAATAAGCGATCTTCCTTGGACCAGGTCACGACCGCGGAAGATCTTAACAATCACTACGCTGCGGTCTCGAATGACCAGGACTACACTCCACCGGTTTGAAAGCAGACAGCGGATGTCAACCAGCTCTTCATCTCCGTTATCCGAACATTTGAGATATTAGACCGACTCAGATATACAGCACCGGGTGCAAACAAACTGCCGGTTTTTGAGGCTGGCAGCACCGATTTGCTGTGAAGTTGTTGCATATCTCATCAACGCCTCACTCAAAGCCTCCCACGTCCCGACGCAATGGAAAGTAGCCATCATACACCCTGTGCCTAAGGTTCATAAACCAGTGGCCCCCACGGATTTTAGGCCCATCTCGGTCACTCCTGTCCTGTTGAGATTGGTTGAGAGAGAGATAGTGCATTGGTATATATATCCAACATTCTTGGATGCCCCTATGCACAGTCAGCTAGCAGATCAGCTAGCAGATCAATTTGCCACCACGGCAGCGCTGATCGCTATCCAACATCATATCGCCTCTCTCCTTCGCACTAATGAATATGTGTCATTGGTGTCAATAGACTTCTCAAAGGCCTTTGACATGGTTCGGCACTCAACACTGGCATTAAAGCTGTCTACCCTTAACTTACCTGATAACATCTACAACTGGATGATTTTCTTAAAGAGCGCCACCACGCTACACGGTTCCTTGGAGTCCTTTCTACCATAGCAGCAATAAATGCCAGCATTGTGCATGGATCCGGTCTGGGCCCGCCAACGTTCAATGTTAATGGATCAGATCTCCATCCTCAGTACCATGACAACATCATGGTCAAATACGCCGATGACACGTACCTGCTTGTTGGATCATCTAGGAGAGCTACTATAGGAGAGTATGGGAGTGACTGAGCTTGAACAGGAGTAAGACTCACCAGATGGTGATTACTCTGCGGCCCAGGGTCTCCCCACCCCCTTTGATTGACGGAATAGAAAGAGTTAAATCAATGAAAATCTTGGGGGTCGTCATGCGTGATGATCTTAGAGCAGACGATCATGTGGATACGGTTTTGGCCTCGTGTAGGGGATCTATACATGCACTGCGGATTTTTAAATCAAGGGGCCTTCCGAGTGAGGCCCTGCAGCAGGTTGCAGCCGCCGCCACCATCTCTAGAATGTTATATGCAGCCCCCTCATGGTGGGGAAGAACAACAGCAGCCGCTCGCGACAGGATGGATAGATTTATTCTCAGAGGGAAAAGGGCTGGCTATCTTTCTGACTCAGTGCCTAATGTGGAGCAGCTGATGAGAAGGGCCGATTTTGGTCCTGCTACTCTATGTCTCGTAACTCGTTTCATGTTCTTAGGGGTTTATTCCCGCCTGTAATTGACCGACAGTATAAACGCCGCCTGCGCCCACATGACTTTGCCCTTCCTCCTAAGGATGACTCGAATTTCATACCTAGAGTCTTGTATGTATTCTGCCCTTAGATAGTCGAGATCACTCGTTATTTCTTATATTTTTCTTTATTTGCTTGCTGTAACATGTTGCAGTGTGTCAACATGCGATGAAAATAAACGAATAATCAATCGCAATAAATAATAACTTTGGAGAGGAGCCCTCAGAGACCAGACAACACAATTAGGTGGATTGGGCTGTTGAGACAGGTTTACGGTAAACATGACACTGGCACATGAATTTGAGTACACCTCTTCAAGTACTTTAAAAACAACTCAGGCTAGAGCACATTGTAGCAGGTGATTCGGGCTAGAGCATTTTTGAGCTGGTACCACCAATTGGTGCTCAACATGCAATGAATTGCCTTAGTCTGCAGTCTGTCAAATATATAAGTCTGATACATGAAATTGTGAAACACCATCACAATAACCCATCCAAAAATACCAACAAAATCAAAGCATATTCAAAGCAATAAAACTTTGCATACCAAGGTAATAAACTTTTTCTCATACACAGTAAAATGCCACCTAAAGCTTATCAATTAAAGAAATTGTTCCCAAACATGGGTTAAACACATAAAATTTTCGTTAACTGTATATTAAGCACTGTTTAAGTGTACATTTCCTATACACTTTTCTGTGAAGTACTGATGTGATCCAGATCTTGGCAAATTTTGTCTAGGTTTACACCAACCTCTAAGCTTCCATCAAGGTAAACTGAAAAATACAAAAGATATCAGATCAATACCAACAAAAGATGTAAGTTATGTGTCTTTATCTAAATCTTAAGAAACATCAGAGTTCGTATTAATGCAGTTAGATGTTGGTGCACGGCCGCATGTGCACGTGGATTTGTTTCTGTTGTTGAGGAATAAATGCGTTATTGGCCGTATACATACAAACAAACATTCAACATAAATAGGCCTATATCGGTTTTGGTCAAATGTTCACTAATTACTCATTGATGGGCTTTTAGTTAAAGTTAAATTTTTTACTTAAGGATGAAGTTTAAATGGAGAAAAATAGTTTAGTTAAAACCAAAGTTTAACTACTATTTTTTAGTTATTAACTGAAAAGTTTAACAAAATCAGCAACTACGCAACTCTCTTCCGCAACGAACACTGTCAACAGCTCAACGCAACGTTTACTTATTTCTTAACACTGGTGTTACCTCTGCATAGAATACGTAGTAAGGCACAGTGCAAATAACAACATTGGTTTCATTATTCTTTATGAGTTGACTAGTACACATTACATAGTTTGAAATGAAATTGTCATTGACGCTCTGCCGTTCACTTAACTGTTACTGTGAAAATGGTTGTCAACAAAATTTGTTAAAAAGTTAGAAAAAGTTTGACTAACTATTTTTAGTCTAGTTAACTTATTTACAAAATTAGTTGCCAACTTTAGTTAAACTGTTTTATTTTAGCTGAAAAATTGTTGAAGTTTAACTTTTTTTAAAATTAGTTTAGTGCCCATCACTGCAATTACTTTGTGACATCTGCAATAAGAATGTTGTCTGCTGTGCCAAACAGATACCTATTGTATTAAATAATAATAATAATAATAATAATAATAATAATAATAATAATAATAATAATAATAATAATAATAATAATAATATTGCCTTAGCCGAGTTTGAAACTGTGGCCGTTGAAGATTTGACATTGCTTGGAGCACCGCTACTTCCAGGCAGAGCTGTCGATACATCCATTCAGAAAAAGATTGAAGATCTGGAGAAAGTCATCACAAGACTTGAGATGTTACACCCACACGACTCATTCACCCTGTTAAGGTGCAGCTTAAGCATACCGAAGCTGCTATACATATTAAGAACCTCAGCCTGCTTCCTAAACAAAGGACTTCTATGCGACTTCGACGAAGTCTTGAGAACGGGACTCTGTAGCCTTCTTAACATTCACATGAGCGACGATCAATGGATCCAGGCGTCTTTGCCTGTGAGAAACGGTGGTCTTGGGATTCGTAGTGCCGATATGCTGGCAACTTCCGCCTTTTTGGCATCAGCCGCTGGCACGCGAAGCCTTCAAGACCAACTGCTGCACGATGTCGCCGTAACGGTCACAGATCCATTGGTAGAGGAGGCTTCTAGATCGTGGTCTTTGAGATCGAACGCGCCTACTCCCATCGAACAGAAGGCTCATGTACAAAGAGAATGGGACAGCGCACTGATATCGCGTGCACTTGAAGGCCTTTCAGAAAGAGCCACTGATTCTACTGCTAAAGCCAGACTGTTAGCTGCGCAATCACCACACTCAGGAGACTGGCTTCAAGCACTACCCATAACAATCGCAGGATTACGGATGCCAGGAGAAGTTCTGAGAATAGCAGCCGGCATCCGGCTGGGCACTGCGTTATGTGAAAAACACACATGTAAATGTGGGGCGATAGTAGAATCCAATGGCCATCACGGATTCTCTTGCATCAAGGGAACTGGAAGGCAACAACGACATGCCATGATCAACGACGTGATTTGGCGGGCCTTCATCAGAGCCAAAATACCGGCCATCAAAGAGCCCAATGGCCTCTCCAGAGCTGACGGCAAAAGGCCTGATGGAGTCACCATAATTCCTTGGGCCAGAGGTCGATGCTTAGCGTGGGATGTCACGGTGCCAGACACATTCACAGCATCGTATCAGCATGTAACATCGCAAAACGCAGGTGCCGCAGCGGAAAAAGCAGCCCACAATAAGGAAAACAAATATACTGTCATCTCGCAATCGCACCATTTCATACCTGTTGCAGTCGAAACCTCAGGAAGCTGGCACGCCGAGTCACTGGAATTTATCCAAGAACTTGGTTCCAAGATAAAAGCAGCTACAGGAGATCAGCGTGAGACCAGCCATCTGCTGCAGCGTCTATCAATTGCCCTGCAAACTGGAAACTCTCTATCTGTTCTAGGCACGTCGGACTCGAACAACAAGGAGACCGTGCAGCCAGGACTGAATGTCGGTCTATAGCCTAGAATCCCTAGATAGGCTACATTTAACAATTCGTCTGCATATGAGTTTGTTGGTTATAATAATAATAATAATAATAATAATAATAATAATAATAATAATAATAATTATATTCTTTATTATTTCAAACCGACAGACACAGTAAGATTACATTGAAACATGAAAGTACAATCAAGATCTTAATTAAGCACACGGTTTGGCAGCCATGCAAGGCGCTGCCCTAGAGGGGGGGTTACGGGAATCAATCCGTGTACCTTACACTCTCCTGGCCATTAGTGTTACGACTACTCTATCCCACCTTGTACGGTATTGTATTTATGCATTTATGCCTCTTGCAGTACAACCTAATCAGAGGCACTCCCAGTGCGAATAGCTCCGTGAGAAAAGAAAAGTCTTAAGACAGCGAGAAGTAGCAGAAATGCCCCCAGTTAGAATCTGAGAACGAGTTACAGGAGGAAGATCATTCCAAAGGGACGGGCCAGCAGATGCGTAGGCACGGTGTTGAGCCATAGAAGTCCGGGTCCGAGGGACCAAGAGGTCATGTCGGTCTAAAGAATGGAGAGGACGGTCAAAGGCAACCGACAGTGGTCGACAGATAAGATCACAAAGATAACGAGGAGCTTTGCCCTGGAACGCTCAAGAGATAAGGAAAAGAATTTTGAACTGGATACGTGCGGCGAGAGGAAGCCGGTGCAACTCCTCAGACATAAAAGTCGAGATATGAGAGTAGCGTGGAAGACGGGCAATCAAGCAAGCAACTGCGTTAACACCGATTGGAGTGGAGACAGACGAGATTTCGGGAGACCAATGAGTAATGAATTACAGTAATCAATGCGTGAGCAGATAAAGGCATGACGGTGAAAGTGGAGGAAGGAACAGAATGCCGGACAGCTTGAAGACGTCTTATCCGGTACCTGCATCAAGCAGAAAACATGATACCGCTTTTATTTTTCTTCTGATTATTCTCGCTTTAACTGAATATTTAAAGGATTAACTTCTGTTTCGTAAGTTACTTTCTTCTACCAAAGAATGACTTAACAGTAACAAACTTACATACAAATCTGACTATTGGACTCTGCTCATCAGTTACAATTTATTACTTATTGAACTACCTCAAGATGACGCTTGAAAATCCCCGAATATCGTCCATATTATCACAAAGACAAATATTAACAAACTCAACTCAGATGCCACTAAACTATCGAAAAGAATTTCCATCTTACCCCCGACATCAAATTCTTGCTCTACGCAGCCGCCTTCAAAAGCCCCTGGAAAAACAACTCGCTCAAACCCTTCCTTCGTTCCATCTCCTACGTACCCGCGGATCGCGTGCCGGAAAATCTCGTCACCTCTCCGAAAATAAACTCTCATCAAAGAAACAAAATAGATGCAACTGGCATTACGAAAGCAACGATGAATCTACTAATGAAAATCAATCAATACAAGTTATCACAGGATTGGGACGTTACGAGCGACGATGCCTTATGCTAAATAACTCTACTCGTCGTCACCCTAAATATCAAATCCATCACGAAACTCAAAGACCTTGCAACCTCATCCGAATTCACTCAAATCATTTCCCCCACAAACCGCAACATACTTTACCTTCTCAGAAAACTCCCCCGACTCCTCATCCTCAATGTCAACTCACTTGCCAAACCAAAAGCCATTGAACAACTTGAAATTGAACTGTTTGGATATAATATTGAAATAGCCATCATATCCGAAACACACCTTAAATCTAAACACCTTGACTCTCTCATCCAAATCCCAGGCTATACCATCTTCCGCAAAGATAGAAACGACAGAAAGGGAGGCGGAGTTGCCATCATCACCAGGAACCACCTTAAAGCTCAGCCTTATCAGCCTAAAGAAAACACCAAAGACTTTGAACTCCTGTGGATAACTACTGAAAAATCTGGCCAAACCTACTATGTTGGAGCTTTATACCACCCACCAGCTCCGAAATATCAAACGACCTCTCTCCTCCTACAACTCGGTAACAACATTGATGAACTAATGATGAACTAACTATCAAAAACAACAATGCTTGTATAATTCTTGCTGGAGACCTCAATACACTGGATATTAATAAACTATCTGAATTAACTGGACTAACTTCAATAGTCAAGCAGCCAACAAGAGGAGAAAATTTTCTCGACCGCATTCTCACCTCCCTGCCTATCTACAGTAACATCAAAGTCGTCAGCTCTGTGATTAAAACTGATCACAAAGCCATCATAGCCTCTACATCATCTAACATCATAAACCTGAACAAGACTAAAATCAAGAAAACTTTCAGAAAACGCACCTCTGATCAACATGCCAATCTGCTCATCTACCTTGAAGACTACGACCCCCAGCATCTCCTCCGCCTTAACAACCCTAAAGAAGCCTGAAAACAGTTTTACTACGAATCCCTCAGTTGTCTGGACAAATTTTATCCTGAAAGAACAATTACTATTAGTTCCAGTGACCCACCGTACACAACGCCAGAGATTAAACAGATGTTACGTCACAAAAACCGCTTAATGCGACAAAACAACATTGAAAAAGCCTCTTCTCTCTCCCTCAAAATTAACCGTGCTATTTCAAAAGAAATATCTTGTGACTTTAAAAACGTTGTCCCTCGTAAAGGTCTTAAACCTCTTTGGGATAAAGTAAAATCCCTTACTAACAAAGATCCTGAAAGCAACTAATCTACACACATCACTGCAGACAACCTTAATCTCCATTACTCCTCTATCTCCACCGACCAAAATTACTCCCCTCCCAATTTCCGACTCACAGCCCCTCCCAAATACCCCTTCATTGAAGAATACCAACTATTCTATCTTCTTGACCATTTGCATCCTACTGCCACTGGATATGACAACCTACCTGCTTGGTTTCTTAGACTCACCGCCCCATTCTTTTCATTACCTCTCTCTCACCTTATCAATCTCTCATTCCTATCCCATTATATCCCTCCCCAATGGAAAATAGCCATCATCCGGCCAAAAGCTAAAACCAACTCCCCCTCTCAAAATGCTGACTTCTGCCCAATATCCATCCTCCCTGTTCTCTCCAGAATAGTCGAAAAGCAAATAGTTCAGAGATTTATATACCCTACCCTTACTCAAGCCCCCTTTGAATCCCTAGTTTCAGATCAATTCGCTTTCAGACCCACTGGTTCCACCTCTGCAGCAATAATAACTATCATACATCATACACAACTCCTCCTAAAAACAAACGAATATGTCTCAATAATTTCCCTTGACTTCTCCAAAGCATTTGACTCCGTTAAGCACTCTGCCCTATTTGACAAAATCTCCACTCTTGATATCCCAGACCAAATCTATAACTGGCTAGTTGAGTATCATCCTGAACGCTCACACCTCACTATATTCAAAGGTCAGTCTTCATCTCTCCTCCCAATCAATGCTAGTATAGTTCAAGGCTCTGTCTTAGGACCTACCAACTTCTCTATTACTGGTTCAGACCTGCACCCTTCTCAGCCTCTTAATCTTATGTTCAAATTTGCAGATGACACTTACCTCCTTACTGGATCCTCTCAAGCTCATACTATTCCATCTGAACTGCATTTAATCTCTACTTGGGCTTTTGCCAATAACCTTACCTTAAATAGCTCTAAATCTAAAGAAATGATCATTTTCTGCCCTCGACACCAGTTTGACCTTCCTCCTCCATTACCTAGTATTACCCGAGTTAAAACTTTGAAGATACTGGGTGTCATTCTTCAGGATGATCTCAAACTCACAGCCCATATAGACCACCTCACAGCAACCTGCTCTTCCTCTTTTTATGCGATCAGAAAACTCAAAACCCATGGCCTTTCTTCCTCATCCATCCATAATGTAACAAAAGCCACTACCGTTGCTAAAATTCTATATGCCTCCCCATCCTGGTGGGGTCTTACCCTGGCTTCTGATAAAGAACGCCTGGAAAAACTTTAAAAGAGCCAAACGCCTAGGTTACCTAGAACAATCCTTTCCAACAGTCTCTGAACTTGCCAATATAGCCGATGTGAAACTCCTTTTCTCCATATTACACAACCCTAAGCATGTACTTCAACTCCTACCTCCACTCCGACCCCCCTCCTCTCACCAACTAAGACCAAGAGCACACAACCATACTCTCCCACCCAAGGACAACTCTCAATTTATTCCCAGATCATTATATAAAAATATTTACTAGTTTATTCTAAAATTTTCTAATGAACTTTAATTTTATGTTATTACTCACTAGCTGGATTACCCGGCGTTGCCCGGGGTTATAAGTTTCACACCACCACCACCACCACCACCACCACCACCACCACCACCACCACCACCACCACCACCACCACCACCACCACCACCACCACCACCACCACCCTCACCACCACCACCACCACCACCACCAACAACAACAACAACAACGACTGCTTGGCAATCTTGGCAGTCGCCCTCTGGCGGCGACTGCTTGGCAGTCTTGGAGGCCCTTGTGGCGTCTGGCGACCTGTGGCGGAGACTGCTTCGAAAGTCTTGTAGACGCCTTCTGGCATCTAGCGACCTCTGCCGTGGAGTGACTGCTTCGCAGTCGCCCTCTGGCGGCGACTGCTTCGCAGTCTTGGATGCCCTTGTGGCGTCTGGCGACGTCTGGCGGAGACTGCTTCGCAGTCTTGTAGACGCCTTCTGGCGTCTAGCGACCTCTGCCGTGGAGTGACTGCTTCGCAGTCGACCTCTGGCGGCGACTGCTTCACAGTCTTGGATGCCCTTGTGGCGTCTGGCGACGTCTGGCGGAGACTGCTTCGCAGTCTTGTAGACGCCTTCTGGCGTCTAGCGACCTCTGCCGTGGAGTGACTGCTTCGCAGTCGACCTCTGGCGGCGACTGCTTCACAGTCTTGGAGGCCCTTGTGGCGTCTGGCGACCTCTGGCTAAGACTGCTTCGCAGTCTTGTAAACGCCTTCTGGCGTCTAGCGACCTCTGCCGTGGAGTGACTGCTTCGCAGTCTTGGAGGCCCTTGTGGCGTGTGGCGACTGCTTCGCAGTCTTGTAGACGCCTTCTGGCGTACAGCGGAGACTGCTTCGCAGTCTTGTATACGCCTTCTGGCGTCTAGCGACCTCTGCCGTGAAGTGACTGCTTCGCAGTCGCCCTCTGGCGGCGACTGCTTCGCAGTCTTGGAGGCCCTTGTGGCGTCTGGCGACCTGTGGGGGAGACTGCTTCGCAGTCTCCCGTGGACTGACTGCTTCGCAGTCGAAGAGGGTGAACCGGGCGTTGGCGTGTTAAAGAAAACGCCAGAAATCTAGCCCTCACTGCCGGTCTGTAGTCGGCCTCGCCCTTAGTAGAGCAGACTGGTTGTTTGATATACTGTAAATAATTTAGATCTTTGTCTTCGAACATACATGTGTTAAAATTTTGCTGTAAAACGATGAATATACTTCGAATCGATCGTCATTACATTTTGTGCGAAAGTAAACAACTTACGCGCATTATTAGTGACGTTGGGGAATACCGGCGCCATAAATAGAACCGCTTGGCAGTGGAATAGGCGAGCTTGCGCGTTATGGACGGTCGGGTGGGTAGCGTTTTGGGGCATTTTCACCATGGTAGGGTTGAAAACGGAGGACGCGAACCCCTCCACTGGGTGTCCGAAGCCGAGGCCGACACATTAGTGAAGGTTTCGAGTGAAAAGGTGCAAAATTGTAGAAGTTAAGCCCGGTCAAACAGACAGACAGACAGACAGACAGACACACAGACACACAGAAAGCTGGCTTTATTTATATAGATGTAAGCATTTCTGCGTTTTTGTCAGACTGTTTCTTTCTTCTCAATAAATGAATATATATATAATAGAAGTTGCTTCATGAATTGTCAAATGTCACTTTTCCGTCCTATTTATTTCATCTTAATCACAGTCTGAGGCAGTGCTGCATTCTGGTAAAATGTGCACGTGCACAAGAAACACATTGTGTCCAGACTCTTTAATTGTCTCTCAACCGCAAATGGATCTTCATGCACAGAAGTGCCCATCACTGAATAGGTGGTGCTTCGGCATGAAAACACCGACTTGGTTCGGCTCTGGACTTAATCTAGTTTTTCGTTCTACTAAGCATTTTTTTATGCATTCTACTCGCTCGGATATTTTGGAATTTGTCTCTTCTGTCGGATGTATAGTTTGTTTTGCCATATGTACTGTTTTCTACATTCTTGGGCGACATTTACATGTTGGCTATCAACACGCAATGGATACGCCTCTTCTGTCGGATGTATAGTTTGTTTTGCCATATGTACTGTTTTCTACATTCTTGGGTGACATTTATATTTTGGCTATCAACACGCAGTGGATACGCCTCTTCTGTCGGATGTATAGTTTGTTTTGCCATATGTACTGTTTTCTACATTCTTGGGCGACATTTATATTTTGGCTATCAACACGCAGTGGATACGCCCCTCCTTACCTATTCAAGTGACCTACTTTGGTCGTTATTATTATTATTAAGGAGCTTTTATATAGCGCCCCTTCAAGGTCATCTACTCAGGAGCGCTCCAAGTCCAACCACGGCTAAAGAGAGTAGTTTTCAAGTTTGTAAGAAACAAGGTAGAGTGAGTCATAGGGACCAGGCGGAGTGCTACAGGAAGGCCATTCCAGGTTGCGGGGCTAGCGACCGAAAAAGAACGGTGCTGCATAATGGCTGTCCGCGCGCAGGGGACCAAGAGCTCGGCCTGGTCAGCCGAGCAAAGAGCTGATCGCTGCAAGACCCTCGAGGTAGGTGTAGCGCAGTGCGGTTAGCAGGCGCTTAAATAAAGAAAATATTATTATTATTATTATTATTATAAAGAGAAACCTGGCCAAAACTGGGTATGCGACCAATAAGACGTGCGGCTGCACGCAAAACCCAGTCCAAGCACCCAAGGCGGGCAGCTGGGAGGTCAGGGTAAAGGGCGCTACATTAGTCCAGACGGGAAACCACAAACGCATGGACAAGGGTGGAAGCAGCCACCTGCATCAGACTGTGGGAGACTACCCTTAACTGACGAAGTTGATAATAACAGTCTCGAAAAAGCAAATTTTAATATGTCGCATGAATGTGAGCTCTTGATCCAGAATTACACCAAGATCCTGTACTTATGCTCGGATAAACATCGTATTCCTCGGCCGTTGCACAAGGCCTTATTCACTGTCGGACTGTGGAGACCTTCCACCTGCCCTATGCAGTTTAGGCCGTCCGCGTCTTCTCTACAGTCTACACCTGCCTCCTCTTCACTTCTTCAGGGTCTTCATGTTGCTACCTGGACGATCCATGTGCGAGAAGTACATCGCCATCGCTGATACAATTCAACTCTACGATCTTGATCTTCTCACACTTACTGAGTCGTGGCATAACTCATCCTTGGATGTATCAGTTCTTTGTTCGATCTCACCTGGCTATTCCTTCCTAGATCGTCCGCGCTAATCCTCCCCAGGCGACGTATGCTGCGGAGGGGGCATCGTTATTTATTACAGAGACAGTCTTCGTCTAAAGAAGATCGCTCTCACCTCTTCTCCTACAACATTTGAGGTACTTGCTGCCTCCGTCTCGTCAGCTCATGATCCGCATACAGTCCTTGCCATCTATCGACCGGGTTCTTCTCCCGTCACTGAAGCATTCTTCGTGGAGCTCGCAGCAGTTCTTGAACAGTTTGCCTTGTACAACACGCAACTGGTTGTGCTCGGTGATCTCAGTATTCACCTTGAGGACCCCATTCTACACTCGATGGTTGCCCTTACATCAACTCTTGAGCAGTATGGACTGACACAGCATGTGTCATCTCCTATGCACCAAGCTGGAGGGTGGCTGGACATGGTTATTACTAGAGACAACAGCACTCCACATCAGTCGCCGTATGCCCTCCGGCCCTCTCCGACCATGGACACGTCATTGCCAGTATTCCATACCTTAATGTGACACCACTCTATGTGGTCAGGCAGATACAGGGATGGTGTCACTTGGACAGGAGGGCTTTTGAGTTGGCTCTGCTGAATGTTGCTGCTTTCTCCGACACAAGCACCCTGGGTGATCAGTCAGCTGCCGAACTCTTCAACATTTACAAATGATCAATGGTGGACATACTTGATCGCTTGCTTCTGGCTCACCCTGCCAAGCTTTGCTCGAACCCTCTCTCCCCTTGGTTTGACGACGAATGCCACTCTCATCGTCGCCAGGCTCGTTGGCTAGAGCGCATCTACAGGGCACGCACTTGTCAACAGACTGTACTGCCTGGATATGCTTCGTTCGAGAAGTGCATCAACGCCACAGGAAGAAGGAGGGTGAGTACTGGGAGCGCAGGATCTCCTCCAACTCCGGGAACACCAGATGCCTTAGGTCTACATTCAAGGATCTTCTAGCCTCTAGGCCGTCCTCAACCTGTTGCTGCGATGCATGTCTTTCCATTTACAGCCACCGACTACGCCAACTACTGTGCCTCCAAGATCCTCTCTGTCCGCTCAGACACCGATGGTTCCTCTCCACCGGACTTCACTCTGATGAGCTGTTGCCTGTCCTCTCTCGAGCTTGTTACTGAGCAAGACCTGTGTCGTCTGGTCCTTGCCTCTCTGCATAAGTCTTCCGAACTCGATCCTCTACCCTCGCTCCTCATCCAGGAATCGATCGACATTCTCCTTCCGTTCCTAACTCTTCTCTGCAATACATGCATTTGCTAGGGAGTTCTTCTGGCCTCGTAGAAATGATCGATCATCACACCTGTTCTCAAGCAGTCTGGTCTTGACCCGTCTACAGCGCCTAGCTATATTTTGTTGTCCTATATGCTTGTACTGCTATAGCGCAGCGTAGGGCATTCTCCGTGGTGGGTCCTACCATCTGGAATGACCTCCCTGTCTCGCTTTGTTCCCTCCCTAGGGACCTCTTAGGTACTTTCTATGGCCTTCTTAAGACCTTTCTTTTTGACCAGGCCTGGGTCAGGAGTGCCACCGAGTAGATTTCTTTAAGGGGCGCTATATAAGTTAATTATAGATAGATATATAGATAGAGAAGAAAACCTGCATCCGAAAATGAGCGTTTGACCTCCACAGATGTCAGCAGAATCGATAGGAGAGACAAGTAATCAAGCTGTAGGCAGCAGCCCCATACTCTACACCGTGAGGCATAAAAAAGGAAGCCCCTGGAAAATCGTTATAACTCATTCAATAATTGATCAAAACAAATGCAATTTACGCAAAAACATCTATCGTTAAAATCAATAATTTAATTTTTAAAAAGGCCCTGTAACAAATTTCCGCTAAATCGTTGACGTAATAATAATGACGTCATTAATTTTTCCACCATTTACGAAAATGGCGTTCAGTGAGGAAGATAAACACTAGGGTGTGTCTATAATTTGAAGTTTCAAAATTAATATCGGCCAGGTTGTTTTTGTGTTCCACCTTGAGAAACATTAACATTTGCCAAATTAGATGAAAATCAAAAGAGATTTAGAAGTGGCGCAAAGCCCGGGAAAAATTACCACTTAGAAAACAATGTCATACATTGTAATTCTCGAAGATCCAAACAATTTCAACACTTAAACATAAAAAATAAGGCAAAAGCAAACCAAGAACCTTCAGTTATTTGTCATTAGGGCCTACTTAGTCCCTTTAGTGCTTTTGGGAATCTATTTCGATGGTATTCAACCATTTGAAGAACAGATCGTTTATCTTCCTCATTTCGAACCAGCGCTTCATTGAAGGACTGCATTAGAGCCTCTCCTCTCTCCGCTAAATCGTTCGTCACTCTTAGGGCGGATATGATGTCTTTCGCCTCATTGAACGAATGCTCTGACTCCCATTCTTGCGGATCTCGATCAAGAAAAGCGTAATCGAATTTGAGGAGCTGGAAAAGTTTGATGGTAGAAGTGGTAAAAGAAATCGGATAGCGCTTTTGTAGATGGATCATGTATGGGAGGAAGCCTCTTTGGAGGTTCGTCGGATCCCTGATTGTTGCGCATGTTATAGACCATGCGCTGTTTTTCGTCGAAGGTGACTGAATCGTCAGAAAGGCTGAGGCCAACCAAGGTCTCCGACAAATACCAAAGGTGTCGGGAAAATGCTGTTAGGGCGACCTGTGAGACTTCCTTGCCTGGGTAAGTATGGATTGCCTTCAAGAATTGAAGATCGTTCCTTGGGGCTTCATTGGGTGATGTACAGGTGAACCAGTACTCCACGTAGGCTGTGGTCACAAAAAGTGAAACTCGAAGTAGATGATTCCACATCTTTTGAGAGTAAGATTGTCGAGATGCCCTCTGGTGTTGTTGAATGGGAAACTGCTCTCTGAAAAGCCACATCTTGATTGCATAAACCGCACGTGCCATCCAACGCGCGTGGTGAAATGCCCCTGGGTACTTACCGTACCTGAACTTTATTCCTTTCGGTGGAATTCCTCATAGGATAATGACTGTTAGTTCTAGTAGCTCTTCGTAGTCGTCTCTGTGGTATTCAGGATTCAGTTGCTGCAGTGCGAAGGTGATGACATTATCTCGAATTTCTTTGACTCTTTGTGCTGCGTCTTTATCCTTCATTGCTGTGCGATACTTGGTCTGATCGATTTGCGGCCAGAAGTCACCGAAATGACTGAAGAGTTCCAATTTTGGAGACCTTACAGAATCAGGCAGTGAAAATACCTTTTCCAGAACAATTTCAGAAACATGATGTCGACAGGCAAGGTTCAAGAGGTCTTTTCCTAATTCCGTTTCCAGCTTGATGCATACGCCGCCCTTGCAACCCGTGTTACTTGCCGTTGTGTCGAAACACATGGCCACGATTCTGTCTTCCAATCCCCAACTTCTGATCTCGGCCAAACACGCATCTGCCATGAAGGCAGCAGTCCCGGATTGGAGTTTGGGGATGGCCAATAGTTTGGTCACATCCTTACCAGATACCATTATTGGAAGACGATCAACGCACACTCGTCCAGTTTCTGTAAAATCTGGCATGATCTTGCCGTCCCAGTGGATAGTAAGGGGGAACCTTCGGATCGAAAGATTCACGAATCTCAGCTGCTAGGGGTGCACGGTTATCCTTCCTTGCTCGATGGATAGCAGAAGGACTGATGATCAGCTCACCAGCTGGTGCTGTATATAGATTGGATGCAGCGAGAGCAGAGAAAATGTGAGAGGCATTCCTGCTGCTGGTTTTGGTACGATCTAGAGCTGCTGCAACATCACGGGTAACTACAGAGATTTTTCCCTTTCGCCGCTTTGGTGGTCCAGCTGACGTTGAAGGTTCTGGTTCTCTTTCTGAGCTAGGCCTATTTGATGACGCCTCTTCCTCAGATGATGTTGCCAACAGAGAAACCTCCGTCGCTACCCCCATGCTTGCACGATATCGTCATGGGCGAGGGAATTATTGTTGTGGACAGATTGCTCCGATCGGAAACCACGACATTATCTGATTGGCACAAACTCATTCGGGGATCAAACACATACTCTTACCAAGGGAGACAGCCACTCGCGTTAAATACCATGCTATTGATGTAGCACCAGGTGTCTCCTCTAGAAAACCTCAGTAGCTTAATTAATTACTATAATTATGTTGAAGATCGAAAACACGAAGAACAGACATCGTAACGTCTAAAATTTAGGCCAAACCGAGACAGGTAACCGGGTTCCTAATTTCAGTCGCCTTGCGCCAGTCCTAAATGTTCATCTATCGCGATATAATTTCGGATATGGCGTTTACACGCTAATCGGCATGATAATTCGACCTGGCCGTTAAAAGATCTTTGAGTTAAAAACATCACGTGCATCATAAAAACACCCTAATAAACACGTTATAAAATTTTTAAGACAAAACAAACATTATGGAGCAAAAAGATTTTTAAAAGAGTTTCCTCATGAAAGCTGGTCTCGTAGTGGATTGGACAAGATTATTCGCAAGATTGATAGTATACTGGAACTTCGCAACGTCTTCCCGGCAGTGGCCGTCCCTGATGGTGTCAGTCGGTGTTTCTTCTCTGGGGCGCACGTCAATTCACTTTGTTGAACCGGGGGTAAAAATCAACGGCCAATACTACAGAGATGTTTTACTCATGGAAGACCTTCTACCTGAAATTCGAGGATTCTCTGAATTTTACATTTTCCAGCAAGATGGTGCTCCAGCGCACAGAGCTCGAGAAACGGTTGCACTTCTGACGAATGAAACTCCTGACTTCATAATTCCTACACTATGGCCCCTATAACAGCCCAGATCTGAATCCCGTAGATTATAAAATATGGGGATGCATGCAGGAAATGGTGTAGGCCTACAAAACAAAGGTCCGTGATGTTGAAGATCTTCGTAAGCGAATCATGCAAGCTTGGAACGATCTTGACCAACGAATTATTGACTCGGCGGTGCGTGAATGGCGCAAGCGACTTCGCGCATGCGTAGAAGCTGAAGGCGGACAGTTTGAGTACAAACTGTAAATTTGTTTACATTGCCTGCTATTTAGCTATAAATTTCATGAATTTCATTGACATTGTTTGAATATTGTTAAAATAATAACGATTTTTCAAGGGGCTTCCTTTTTTATGCCTCACGGTGTAGTGCCCTCATATACTGCAATTTTGGTCTTGATAGCAGCAACCAACAAAAGAGCTGCTAGTGACGGTGTTTGACATGGGCCGACTTTTCATGTAAGCATTCATTACAATCCACATTTGTTTCTGGAGAGTATGGCTGATCTAATCACCGTGATTGTCTTCTCTTGCTTCTAGTAAAGCTTGCGGCTTCAACAGCTGTTTCACAGTAGAACACTCAACAACAGCAGCCTCCTTTTCAGCATCTTTATTCTTTAGCATTGTACAAACACAAATTTGTACAAAACACTCATTACAGCTAAATGCACCTAACAAAGCTGCTTTTCAGCCTTCCCATCTTACACATGACAGCCTTCCAACCTTACACATGACACTTGCACCATCGGCACATATGGTGACAATATCCTCTGACAAACTTAGGCCAAATGCTTCCATTTTGCACTGCAGCAGTGGATGCATTTCTCTGCTGACAAGGCAAAGAGCCATGTACCCAACAAGGCCCAGGCTCCAAAACCTTGTAACCTGATCAAGCAGGTTAATGATCTCGCACCTGCGGTTATGGGTTGATGTTCAGCCATCAAACATTAACCTAAACTTCTGACCCTCCTTTTTATGGCTTGCAAATAGTTTCTTAAATGAATTTTGTCGATTTGGGAAGATTATAAAACCTACTGGTAATCAATATTCTGAGCATGTCTTGTAATGTTGCAAACACTTTAAAAGACAGCCCATCTTACTTGCACGCATTCAAGACAATCTTAATTAAGATTTTTAAAGACAATCTTAATTGATGTATTGAAAAGAGACATAATACAATATAAGCATCGAATGTAACAAGTCATAATTAGTTGAATTAATTAGCTGAGAAGAGATATTAAACCTATTTCTACTGCTAAATTGTGCCAAGTTTTTAGTTATGTTAAAATTAGTTGAATTAATTAGTTGAATTAGACATATTACACCTGTTTCTGATGATAAATTCGGCTAGGTTATAATCGAAATCGTCGATGTAACAAAATGACCTTGAAAATGACCTTTGAAGGTGAAGATGACCCCAAATGGCGAAAACAATATCAGAAATGAATTCCACATACCGAAATTAGTTAGATTAGAGGTATTACACGTGCATATACTCTAAAAAACAAAAAGATGATTTTTCCAAGATGGCCAACGGCGGCCATTTTGGATTTGGCCATAGCGTCATTCGCGCCATTGTGGCAGAAAAGCACCTCGATTATTTTTCATGTTTAGGGACCCACTGACTAAGTGGCAGTGAGAAATCCCCCAAACACCATTTTGCAAACGGGACCTCAGGCCAGGTCCTGTATTACATCACATGCAGTCAAGCTAGCAAGGGTTGCCCTGAGCAAGTTATTGTTTGGTGTCAGATGGTAGTCATTGTTAAGCTGTTACCCACTTAACTGTCGTGGTTGATGCAGAGCTTGCTTGTCCTGTGCCTGCTTGTTATGACTAGGTCAGTGGGGGACCTGGCGTCAGCCATTAGAACCTCCAAAACAACTTGAAATTCAGTAAAGAAATCTGTTAAAGAAAGTAAAGATTCATTCACACAGTTTCATTTTGATAATTTATATAGCACCTCTTCATAAAGCCTACTCAGAGGCACTCCTCTGTTTCGTGGCTAGACTGGAAGACTTCAGGAGGTGGTAGAAAGAAGGTGAACTGCCTTGCAGAAATAAGCGCAAAGAAGGTGGGAGCCCATTCCACATAGACAGTGTTGGGTATGAGTTAACTCAGATGAGTTGAAACTCACGAATTAACTCACTTGCTGTGATTTATGAGTTTCAGTTAACTCACCTTAAAGAGTGTGATTTAATTCATAGTTTCTGTGAGTTTGACTTGTAACTGTCAATTATTTTTATCCACTATACAGTAGGCACTGTGCCTAAGGCCAACGGAACTTTCAGGGGCCTATGAAAGTCTTAAAACCTGAAAATGGGATATTGATTGATTGACCGGGAGAACAGAAAAATTAAAATTGCAAATAACAGCAACTTAAAATTAATAACTTTTGTAGTGAACAGCACAGGCATAGACTCTGGGGGGGAGCCGGGGCACGTGCCCCAATAATTGAGAGGGACTGTACACTTAATGCAGTAAGTGTAGAAAAAATAACAAACACCCAATATTTTGGACAAGTTTAAGTTGGTGAACAGTTTAAGTTAAGCTGTGCTAGCCTACAGTATGTGAACTTTGTGAGCTCTTTGCATTAGCAAAATCACACATCTTCAAATGTTATTTCCCGCATTAAGTCATTGCAGGTGTCTGCGAATACAAGAGTACCTATAGGGCCTACAGCAACCTTAAAACGGCCCTGGCACTAGCATGTATATTTATTAATTTAAAAAAATGCAACATTTTGATTCATATCAGATCAGTACAAAGTATTCAGTTGATATTTAGTACTGAATTATATACCTGTGCTACTGTTAAAAATAATTAAACTTTTTGACCAAATTTATAGATAAAAATAATTAATAAATTGGGCACCGATGCTACTGAAATGGGAAATTCCTGCCGGTCCATCACACTGAACAGTTTGGGAAGCGCTGTTCTAAACATCGTCGTCGGTCACGATACCGGTATTAGTGCTACCACTTTCATTAAACTGCCGCATATTAAGGATGCCCACATGTTAATCTCATGGCGCTGGGAAACATGGTGGCACCGCGTGTAAACCGGACTCACATGTTAATGGTTAACGGTGTTTCACCGTAATTTGTTCATCAGAATAATTAATGAATTACAAAATCGAACTTTATGCCAAGACTCTTGTGCATTTCTTTACAATATTAAATTGTCATAGAAAACTGTAAAATGAAAGGTTTAACCTTACTTACTGATGTCAGTCAGTTCAGCTAGACTTTCCTTGTGCCGGATGTAATAAGGCCAAACAAAGTTTTCAAAATAACTAGCTGGATCTGGAGGGTCATATGATCTTTGCCTTTAAAAGATATGAAAGAACACTCAGAAAACTTTGTAAAATAATAATTATAAGTAAAAGCTGCTTAAAATAATTTAAATCAATTAAGTGCTGTGTGTTTGTATCTGGCTAGTTGAAAGTGCCTTTAAGAACCTAACAAGGATGCTTAACATGGCCATCTAACAGATCTAAAAATGCAGGCCAATCCACGGAGAAAGCAATTCAGCATCCAATAACACTAAATCTAATCTGATGCTGGTTTAGGTAGATTTATAGAGAAAAACATTGATTGATCTAAAACATCAGTGTATTGGCTGGGCTCAGTGAGGCCCGACTTACATTTCTACGACGACATCCATGATGTCTTCGAGTTGCTGGTGCTGGTTCGTTGCTCTTTGGTCATCAGAGGATTTTTCAATATTCAGTGTGAGAATGCAGATCCTGATAATGTATGCTTTAATTGCCTACTTTCATCATTTAGCATGGTAGCAATCTCTGATGAAACAGTTGGCAATGTCTGCCTTGATCCTCCTGATGTGATCTCAGACCACGGACTAGTGTTGTGCTGCATTCCATTGAGTTCATGCACAGTGCGGTGACTCAAATGCTCTGTAGCTGGTGTGGGGTTGACATGCTTTCATGGATGCCATCAGGAATAGTCCATTTGCGGGGTGGCCACAAACATCAAGTACTGCTGCTACAGAGCTTTTCAGGGTCTACAATGCCACCCTTCATGACCTCACGAGTCACTTTGCTCCCCTGCATACATAACATGTTCGCAGCTGGCCACTGTCTCCTTGGTTTGACAATGAGTGCAGAGCAATCTGCCGAAATTTTTAATTACTGGAGAGGCAATATCGAAAGTAAAAAACTGATGAAGACAGACTGAAATTGGAGTTTAGAAGGTGTGGGCCTCAGCATGTGGCTGCCGACTCGTGTTATGCTGGATTTCATCAGCTTTCTCAAATTTTTCGGGCATTTTGTGTGCATAACTGGATTGTAAATTTCCTGACAAACCGAAACCATAGGACAAAATACACCAGAATGGTCTCGGATATTACTAACATCAACGCCAGCATTGTTCAGAGGTCCGGTCTGGGCCCTTTGTACTTCATCGTGGCCATATCAAGGCTCAAAACTGTTTATGCTCACAATCGTATAAATAAATATGCCGATGACACTTACCTGTTAGTACCAGCTAAAAATAGTAATACAATCAGGGAAGAGTTGGACCATGTAGCAGAGTGGTCCAAGAGCTGCAATCTGAGCCTTAATCAAAGCAAGACACAGGAGATGATAGTTCGTCGTACAGTGAGGGGGCAGGAGGACGCACCTGCAGAGATGCCGGAATTCGGCGGGTCCAGAGTATGAAGATTCTGGGAGTCATAATGACTGAAAAACTAGGTTTCGAAGCGCATATAAGGAGCGCTTGCGTCCAAGCAAGACAGTCGATGTACGCTCTGCGTATCATGACAGCGCACGGCCTGCGCTTCCCAAGTTTGCATGACGTAGTAAAAATGACTACATTAGCCAGTATGTTATACGCGTCCCCGGCTTGGTGGGGATTCGCGGATCAACAGGAGCGGGATAGGCTGCAGTCCATGTTAGACCGTCTGGTGCGTCTGCATTATCTCCCTGTGGATAGCCCCACCTTCGAGCAATTATGTAGCTAGCCTTGCAGACGGGGGTCTCTTCGCAGCGGTACTGCATGACGAGGGCCATGTGCTGAACCATCATTTCCCACCGCTGAGGCTACAGCACTATTCCATGAGGCCAAGATTGCACGACCGATTAATACCTAGAGCGGACAATTTAATGAGGAAAACATTTCTGACAAGAATGCTTTATTTTGTATAAACTATTATGTAAACCAAAGTATATATATATATATATATATATATATATATAATTGCGGTATAAGCAGTTGGTATTAATAAAGAATATATTTACTTTACTTATTTTGGTTATTTATGACCAAGATTTATCTGTCACCTGACTCTGGGATCTACCTGTATCATCAGGCCCTTCTTTTTACACATGGATTTAACTGATTTTCGACCACTTTTCGTGAAGAATGCTGCAGTCTTCGGCCGCTCCTTCCTCCACCTCCTACACCACACTCTTTGACCAGTCGCTCTGTACACAAAACACTTTTTAGCCTGCACCTTTGGTGCCCGGCGTGGCACCAAAGGTGCCACGCCGGGCACTACCTCCTCCATCTCCTTGATCAGAGTCTATCTCTCCATACTCCTCCTCTCTGTCTACTACCCGGATGCCCTTGGACTCTTCAACTGATTCGTCATTATCTAGCTCGACCTTGTCACCTCCTTCCTAGCCAAAGCATGCCCAGAATAACACTGAGTGTTTGAGGTTCAGATCACTAAAAGCTCACTCTCTAGGAAATAAGTTCATGGAGATCTTCAACTTAATCTCCGATCACTCCAAAGACATCCCATCATGACAGAGTCTAGGCACTCCATGGCCTCTGACATCTCAGTCCGCCAATCTGCTCCACCGGGCTATTCATCTCTAGATATTCCTCGCCCAGTTGACTCCTCACATGACCCGCTGTCACAAAACTATGGTGGCGTCATTGTTCTCTTCCATGATCACCTCTGTATCAAGAATATCCTTCCTCTCTGTGCATTCTCAATCTTTCAACTCCTGTCGTCTCCTGCACTACATTCACAGGACCTCTAACTGTTCTCTCTTTTTACTGGCCTGGCCCCTCTCCGCTTGTGCCAGCCTTCTTCTCTGAGTTTCCCTCCCATCTTGAAACTTCTCAACCTTCAACACTCACAAACTCCATTTTATTTCAACACCTTCAGAACAGCTCCTTGCAAGACACCACTTTTGTTTAGCTGCACCACTCAAATGCCTGCATACTTTTCTCACTTGCCAAACAATCAATATGATTTACCTATTTATTTATTTAATTATATATTATTTTCTGCTGAGGATTTTCTCCAGATGATGACATATAAGATTGCTGATGACACGGAAGATTGCTGATGACACGGAAGATTGCTGATGACACGGAAGATTGCTGACGACACGGAAGATTGCTGATCTTCTAGCGAAGACTCTTGATGCCCCTTCTCCGCAATTCTCTCACACGGATCACACCTTCGAAGGATTCCGTCCAATCCTTGAAACGGAACTTTGTCAAATAATTGGATCATCAAACAAAAAAATCATGCGAACTGGACCCTCCCCCAATTTATTTTGGGGAACATTTTAGATGATTTAGCTCCATTTCTAGTATATATATTTAACAGGTTGCTTTCTGCTTCCCAAAAATGGGCTGTTGTTTTCCTGTCCTTGAAAAAGCAAAACCTTGACCAAAATGCCTGTCAAAATTACCGGCCAATCTCTCATCTTTCTTTCCTCTCAAAGACCATTGAAAGACTAGTTTCACTTCAGCTACTCCCCTACTTTGAGCAAGCTGGGCTTCTGTCAGCAGCGCAATCTGGCTTCAGGGGCCACCATTCCACCGACACTGCTCTTTTATCCTTCCTGTCTGATATTTATATAGCTATTGATCACTCTCATCTCTCTCCAGGCGTTTTTGGATGTCTTGTCTGCATTTGACATGGTTGACCATGAGATCCTGCTTCAGCGACTGGAACTGTCCTCTGGCCTCTCTCGTGTTCCTCTTCTGGTGTCCTGTGGCCTCTCTTGTGTTCCTCTTCTTTGGATTAAATCATACCTCTGACCGCTCACAGTTGGTTGTCCTTGGTGAGTCCTTAGGACTCAGTGAACAGAGGTCGAATTTGGTGTTCCCCAGGGCTCAGTGCTCGGTCCCATCCTATACATCCTCTTCACTGCTGATATCCCATCTCTATTTACTAAACATGGGGCAAATGCAAATGATGCTCAGGCTTTTGTACATGTTCCGTCAACTGATCACCTTGTTCGCTCCATTGACCAACATGTCTCTGACCTTCGCTGCTGGATGTCAACTACCCGTTTTTGTCTAAACACTGCTAAGACTCAGTTAATCTGGTTTGGGACTAGGCAGCAGCTTGCTAAACTTGACTTTCCATTGCTGACTGAGAAATTTCCTGCTTATGCCTACTCTTCCACCGTTCATGACTTGGGCATCACAATTGACTCCTCCCTCACATTCGTCTCCAATATGATTCGCTCCTGCTTCTTTCAACTGAGGCGTCTCAGGGCCATCATTGTATTGTATTGTACATGGGCATATATAAAGCGCCTCTTGCAGTATAAACCATTCAGAGGTGCTTCCAGTGCGCAAGACCCCGAGAGAAAAAGCAGGATTTCAGATGAGAAAAAGAAGAAGCAACGCTATCAGAGAGAATGGTGTTGCGGACAGGAGGAGGAAGTCGGTTCCAAAGCGAGGGACCTATGCAGGCAAAGGACCAGGATTGAGCCATAGTAGTTCTGACATGAGGAACTAAGAAGTCAAGGCGATCAGATGATCAGAGATGATGCAGCAAAGCAGCAGAAGGTGACCCGTCAAAAGCGCCGTGGACAAAAGCGCCCCGACAAATGCGCCCCGACAAATGCGCCCCGACAAATGCGCCTCGTCAAATGTGCCACAGAAAAACCCGACAATAGCACCAAAAAATCACCGACAAATGTGCCCCGTCATTTGCGCCACATGATAGCATCATTTGCTGTTTGAGTTCATTTGACGTGAAAGCAGTTGAATAGATTACACAGCAGTAAGCATCTCAAGAAAGTCGTTGGCGGAGGAGGCAAGAGTCTCGGAGGAGCAAGATGATTGGCCAAGGAGACCCGAGATGGAGGACCAGAGACGCTTCAGCTTTGGCATGCCAAGAGACCAGATTTTCCCAGTAGGCAGACTCCTTGTGATGGTATAGGCGATGGAGGGCACGTAGTTGAGAAACCCAGGCCAACTGGTCGCAGGGATCCTTGGACTGACGAAAACGTCTCTTGAAACAGCGAGCACGGCGTTGCATCTGATGGCATTCAGCGTCAAACCAGGAAGCCAGAGGATGAATGCGGCTCTTGACGCTACGACGCGGAAGTACTGCATCCAGTAGCGACGTCGTGGTTGAGGTGTAGAGATCAAACAGTTGGGTAACTGTAAGAGTGGCAAGAGTGGCACATGGTGAAGAGAGTTGTGAGTTGCCGATGGCGACGCTGAAGGCCCGAGAATCGAAGAATTTCCACCCCACAGCATTTGAATGGAGTAGATTGGTTGCAGGTGAACGGAAGGGTGAATTGGATGAATGCGTGGACAGAGAGAGTCAGAGGGAGGATCCGGGGATCCTCAACCTGGTCATCGTCAGAGGTGATGATGAGATCAAGGAAGCCACCCAAGAGATGTGTGGACTCACCCACATGCTGACGGAGGATAAACTGAGAAGGCAGTTCGAGAAATCGGGAGGAGGTGGGAAGGTAGGGTCTTCCAGGTGGAGATTGAAGTCACCAAGAATGATGAGCTGGCTATTGTGGGTAATAAGATTCTTGAGAACGGAGAATTCTTTAAAAAAATTGGCCTGTAGTAGGAGTAGAACCAGGTCTGTATACAGTGAGGACGGTCACTGGGCTGCGAGGATATGCTCAGACAAAGAGCTTCGAATGTAGATATCGAACTATCAAGAGAAATCTGCATGACCCGAAGAGAGGATTGGAAGAAAACGATGATACCGCCACCACGAGCTGGAGGACCATCAGGATAAGGCAGTCGAGGGCAATCGTGGGAAGAGTAGCCTGGAGGAGTCGCTATCAGACCTTCTGTCTCACCTTCTCTCTTTACCACCATAGTTCACGCATTTGTCTGCTCATGCTTGGACTACTGCAACTCGCTCCTCTTCGGTCTCCTAAGCAGTGCCTCTCTCCCCTTCAATCTGTTCTAAATGCTTCTGCTAGGCTCATCGCTCGACTTTGCCCATATCTCTACTTACATGCTTGATGTCCTGCACTGGCTCCCTATTGCCGTGCACATCCATCATAAGAGCTTCTTCCTTGTCTCTAAATCTCAGCAGGGTACTGCCCCGAAATATCTCTCGAACTATCTGCAAAAGCATCTGCATCTTCTTCTCACTCATTGCGCTCTGTGAATCGACTTGATCTTTTTGTTCCCAGGGCTAAAACTGCCTTGGCCTAGTACTGCATTGGGCGTTTGCTGTAGTGGTATCTGGATCTGGAGTGACATTCCTCTGCTCAGGACCAAACTAATGACTGGCTTTTCCTCATCAGTCTCACATTCTCTAAAGGCATTTCTGTTTCCCGGGGCTTCTGTGCTGAGAGCGCCTCTAAATAATTATTCTGCAAGAGGCACTTTATAGATTTCTAGATACAATACAATAGAATATGTATTTATTTTTCTTCTAGAAAAATCAAAGGCAATCCACAGCATATTCACCACATAACACAAAAAACACATAAACAAAGTTCTGCATCAATAATATGTTACTAAAACTACTTTTGTTAGCATCCCAATTGTAATTGTAATTGTAATTGAACATTTATATAGCGCCACTCAAATCAGCGGCGCTCTTGACCCATATCACTGCCAAAACCGGAAAAAAAGGTTTTCAAGCATCTACGGAACTGACAAGGAGACAGAATCTCTTGGCGGAGGGTCTGGGGAAGACTGTTCCAGGCTGAAGGACCCACATAGGCAAAGCTCCTGGATTGGGCCGTGGAAGAGTGCATACGCGGAACAACCATAAGGCCACGGGCCGAGGATCGCAAGGAGGCCCTCTCAGGCAAGGAAGAAACCGGGGTGCAGAAATTCATTAGGTAAGACGGAGCAAACCCAGTGAGGCAGTTGCACACGAGGGTGATGGTTTTGAACTGAATTCTCTGTGGGGCAGGAAGCCAGTGGAGGGAGTCACGAATAAAAGCAGAGATGTGGGTAAACTTAGGAATATCACCTATAAGCCGAGCAGAAGCATTGAGGATAGACTGAAGTTTGTGCATATTGGAGGAGGAAAGGCCAGTGTACACATCATTACCAAAGTCAACCCGAGTGCAGATCAAGGAGTGGACCAGTGTAGGGACAGCATGGACCAAAAGACACCTTATCAAGGAAATGTCACAGACCAGAGCCAGCTCTCGTCTCCTCTCGTCTTGATTCTGTCAACTCTGTTTTTGCAGGCATATCAGATGTTGAAGCTGCATTGGCTTCCTGTAGCAGTGCCAGCCTTAGGATAGTTCAGGCCCCGTGCAGAGTATACTGTATGGGCCCCATGACACAAGTCAAATTTGTTTTTCATTACTAATCATTTTATTTTAGTAGATTGTTCACAAGTAAAACAAGTCAAATTTAACTATACATGAGAATTCTGGGGCTATAGAGGAAGTTGACTTTTATTTACTGATAAAAGAGAAGATTTAATCAAACTGTAATATTATTATTAGGGTGTCTTGTTAATATTCTGACATTTTCAGGCCCCCTAACTTGCGGGCCCCCGGGGATTTTTTAGTTAAACTTTTTAGTTAGCAACGAAAATTTGTTAGTTAAACTATGGTTTTAACTAAACTATTTTTTTTAGTTAAACTTCTTCCTTAACTAAAATTTTGTAGTTAAACTAAAAGTTAGCAACTTTTTAGTTAACTATTGCCCATCACTGCCCATCATCACCTGAAGAACAACAAGGCAAGAAACTCAACCCTGTCCAAGCTGGACAGGGTTGAGTTTCGATGTCGTTTGCATGCTAGTCGACTCTGTGCCTCGATCTCAGATCGTGATGGTGTTTCTGTCGTGGATCTGATGGAGGTCTGTGATGACACCATTGCTACCATATCATTGATGATCTGTTGCCGTCAGAGAATATGTACTCGGTATAGCCCACTGACTCCATGGTTTGACGGGAATGCAGGGCGCTGCGTCGTCAAGTTAGAAAGGAAGAATGGCTGTATCGAAGAACCATGGCAGATGAGGACCAGCGGGCATGGATTTGGGCTTTGAGAAGAAAACATGATTTCTTTCAAGAAAAGGAGCGCCAGTACTAGGAATGCCGTATCACCTCAAGCTCAGGAAACAGTCGTAGGCTCTGGAGGGACCTCTCAACGATACTTGGTCGGAAGTCGGAGCCTATGGTGCGGAGAGCTACTTGAGCTATCTTAGAGAGAAAGTCCAGGAGGTTAGAAGAAGTACAGATAGGTCAGTTCCTGCCACGTACACTGAGGCTCAGTCTCGGCTAGACTTCTTCACAAGGGTGACTGAGGCTGAGGTCCAAGAAATCTTCAGTGCTTCGCTATCGAAGAGCTGTGCACTTGATATTATTCCAGCGTTTCTGCTTTGTGAGGTGGCTGATGATCTGTTTCCGCACATGGTATCCATCTGCAATGTCTCATTCGAGGAGGCAACACTACCAACTAGCCAGAAATGAGCCATTATTAGGCCGGCTCTTAAGCAATTGGGTCTTGACTTGAATCTACTGACCAGCTATCGACCCATTTCGAACCTGACCTTCATGTCCAAAATGATTGAAAGAGTGGAAGTGGTTCGGCTGCTGAGGTATCTGGAAGACAATCATTTGGTGCCTATACAACAATCGGGTTTTCGAAAGGGCCATTCCACCGAGACACTTCTGGTCAGATTACTGTCGGATATCCACGAGGCAATGGACTCTGGTTGTGCTACGTTATTGGCTCTACTGGATGTGAGCGCAGCCTTCGACATGGTGGATCATCGCATACTGCTTACAAGACTCTCCATGTCGTATGGAGTAGCCGGTCGAGCACTGGCCTGGATTTGCTCATACTTAGATGGGCGAACTGCAAGAGTTGAGATAAGTGATGATGTGTCAGCCTGGGAGCCAGTGGTCTATGGTGTTCCCCAGGGCTCTGTCCTGGGACCGCTATTCTACATCCTTTACACTGCTGACCTCTCCGACATCATAACATCATTTGGGCCTAGATCGCATCAGTTTGCGGATGATCTGCAGCTGTGTCTGTCTTGCCAACCAAGTGACTTGTCAGAGTGCGTGTTGACAATGAATGCCATGCTTGTGAGGGTGCAAGACTGGATGTCATCAAATCGACTCAGACTAAACCCGGCTAAGATGCAGTTCATATTGTTGCATGTGACTCATGAACAGACCACGTGACTAATAGAGGATGGGTTCTAAGGTCAAACAGTATAAATAGAAATGCTAGGAGTGTTAGAGTTCAAACTGGAAATAGGTGTTCACGTTAGCGTCCAGTCTCGGTGTGTGTAACTTTCTTGATCTCCCCTGTAGGAGTAATGATTTCTAAGCCAGGCATAGAAGTCTAGGTTAGACTTGCTAGTGATTTGGGCAGACGTGCCCAAAGTTTTCTTGTGACATGGTTTTGTTTTTATTTTTATTTATTTATTTTATTTATTCCGGAGATTTCTATAGCGCCTCTCGAAGTCAACTACTACTCAGAGGCGCTCCCGACTACAGCATTTGAAACTGTGCCAGAATTTCACGCCGAAGCGCCACGAGCAATTGCGAGTGAAGGACTTGCCCAAGGTCCGTACGCAGTGGCTAGAGTGGGATTCAAACCTGCAACCCTCCGGTCACAAGGCGCCGAACTTACCACTGAGCCACCACGCCCCCAAATAAAAAATATTATATATTATATATTATTATGTATATAAAAAAATGTTCTGGTCTGTGAATCTTCTTCGTATTTCTCTTTCGGACAGAAAGGTATATTTTTGTTTTGTTTGTAAATAGTTTTGTTAGTGTACATAAATACAATAAATGTTTTTTCCTTTTGTGAATCTGGACCTCTTAATGCAGAGGTGGGCAAACTACGGCCCGCGGGCCGGATCCGGCCCGCCAACACTTTTTATCCGGCCCCCCAAATTCTTCAGAAAATTTTCAAAAAATTCAGACCATGAGAAGTCTTATTTGTTTTTGCACATGATCTGTGTATACGCAGAAGTGAAATCCGTTAAAATAAAGCTAGTGTTGCATTCAAAGTAGATGAAAGAACAAACCTACGGGAACTTTCATACCCTGCACTGCAGTTGCAAACTGCAGGGTAGGAAAATATAGCCTTCAGCTGTCAAGTTTAACAGATGAGTTCTAAAGACGATTTGTGGATTTTAAATCGAGGCTGAATTTGCTGTGCTTACTGTACCGTTCCCATTTGACAATGACAATAATAGCTCCTACGGAACTTGAGAGAGCAGCTCAAAGGATCACACCTGATAACATTCTTTTCTTTGCTCAGAAAAGGAAAAGTTCTCAAATCTATAAACTTTTGCTTAAAAAATGTTTGTGTTATTTGCATCCACTTTCATCTGTCAACAAAGATTTTCAACTATGAAGATAAACAAATCCAAGTACAGGTCTCAGTTAAGTGATCTAAACTTAAACTTAAACTGTGAGTTCTAACCAGCGCAATCACTCCGGATTATGGGAAGCTTGTTAATGAAATGCATGCATGTTCACAGTTGCATACATCTGATTAGTAACAGCCAAAGAGTATTTAATATAGGCCTATTATAAATACGTAAACTTATTTTCATGTTAGTCGTTATTAAAAGTTAAAAATTTGTTATCCGGCCCTCCGAATTTTTTGGACGTTTAATGTGGCCCCATGTGCAAAAAGTTTGCCCACCTCTGTCTTAGTGAGTCATCCCTAGACAAAACAGAAATAATATGGTTTGGTTTGCCACAAGTGAGACGGGTGATAGGTCAGAATTCTCCTACAACATCATTCCTGAATGGACAGGCCCTTGACTTGGTTCGGGACCTAGGAGTGCTCCTTGATGGTGAGCTTATGATGGCTGAGCATGTTAATCACATCTGTAGGACTGCCTACTATGAGCTTAGACAGATCAGAGTTGTGCTGAGGACTTTGTGGGGGAGTGCTGCGACTATGCTGTTGCACTCATTTGTTCTCTCATGGCTCTCACGAATTACATCAGTTAAATATCTATGGGCAAGACCCCGCTGTGTCTTAGACACCAGAATGAGGATTTTGAACTTAATACGTGCAGAGAGAGGAAGTCAGTGCAGTTGCTCAAACACGAAGGACGAAATGTATGAGTAGCGTGGCAAAAGTGCTATTAATCTAGCAGCTGCATTTAGGACTGACTGCAGAGGTATGAGACGGACCTTAGGAAGACCGATAAGAAGCGAATTGCAGTAGTCAATTCGGGAGCAAATGAAATCATGGACCACCGTGGTGAAAACAGAGGATGAGACAGATCGTCGAACTGCCCTGAGACGCCTTAAATGAAAGTAGGAAACACGTGTGAGGTTAGAGATGTGATCTGTGAAGGAGAGAGAGCTATCAAGCATAACACCCAGGTCACATACACTTGACGAAAAGGAGTAGTGTGGAAAGATTTCCGAGAGGAGGGTAAAGTCAATCTTCAGCAACTGTTGAGGAGAGCCAAACCAAATGAACTGGGTTTTGGAGGCATTAAGAGAGAGACGATTTGAAGAGATCCAAGAATGGAGAGACTTAGATAGAGAGTCAATACATTCCACTAAGTGCAGCTGGGATGAAGGAGACCCATGGACAAATGCTTGCACGTCATCCGCAAAGAGATGACCAGCAGCTCCCAAGAGTGGGAAAAGAGAAGGACTGTCAGCCGTGTACACAATAAAGAGTAGAGGACCAAGTTCAGAGCCTCACATACTCACATATATCTGAATATATCTCATATATCTGAATACACGCGATGGGAACTGCACTGGCTCCCTGTGGCTGATCGCATACAACACAAGATCACTATGTTAGAGTGGAAAGCTGTGACTGGTGCTGTGCCGCATTACATTACTGAGTTGTACCGTTTGGTTGATACTCAGCCTGGGCATCGAGTGCTCAGATCAGCATCGACAAATGAACTAATCGTGCCGTGTTTCTGAACTATCACGCGTGCCCATCGGGGTTTTCAGCTGCAGCACTGACGATCTGGAATGGTCTCACACTCTTACTACTTGACCCTAATAACATTAGAGAATTTGCTGCTTTCTCTAGACTACTAAAAACACACTTGTTCAACTGACTGTTAGCCTTGTGTTTAGCGCTTCTGTAAGGTACTAAAGAGGCACTGTGTAAATACTCTATTACATTACATTACACAACATGGGGCAGAGAGTTAAATAAGTTTGTGTACTACTAAGAAAATGGCTATGAATAGTTAGAATTCTGGTAAAATTTAAAATAATTAAAGTCTTCGTCACAGCCAATCTATGTAAACATGATGCAACATACCACTAGCTTCTGAATGATTCGTTGACATGTGACTCCTTTATGTGAGTTATGTCTAACTTTCAAACAATCATGGACTGTCCTGCATAAGTCCATCACTCCCTTTGGAACAGTCTTCCTGTGAACATCTGCACTATTCTCGTTAACTCGGCCCAAGTAACGTTCTCATCATAGAATTCGGCTGCTGGACCTAGTTTTTGGAACTCTCTCCTTGTGTATGTGCACTCTGCTCAGCTGCTTGTGTCATTTCGTTCTCACCTTAAAGCTTCTCTTTGTCTCTCTTTGTGCCGTCGGCTCTAGGAGCCCTAGCGATCGTCATGCCACACAGTCTCCGTTGCCGTCTTGCTACATCTCCCAGTAGCCCTTGAGTCGCGCTTTGGCCTGGGAGTCCCACCTCAGCGCTCCGGCCTGGGAGTCCCTCCATCCGCGACCATCGGCGTGGTTTGGTGTGTGGCATGACGATTTTCTTGGCATGATTAACAGGGGTGGTTTGCCATTGCCTTCCCCTGGTTTTGCCTGCCGTGCCCGTTCGTTCCCCCTCCTAGGAAGAGTACTTCCTAGGAAGGGTACTAACGGTCCGCACCACGAGAAGGTGGGCACGGAGGACTTTGGTTCACCAGCCCAGGTCGGATCCGAGTCTACGCTCATCAGAGTCGTCGGTCAGGTCGCCTCCCTGCTTTACTCTGTACCAGAGTGACTGGTGAACCTTTGCGGACCTCTTTCAAATTGCTGCCTTACGGACTGATCTTCTGGATATTGGCCTGATTACGGCTTGGTTTTGGTGCACCATCGGTTGAAGCCTTGTGCATTAGACACCGGTGCAACAGAAGTTACTAATTACATTACATTACATTTGCTAAGATGTACCTGTTTAAATCTCATAGACAGTCACATGCACAGAGCCTTTGAGAGGTTCATACAAATGTGCTGCATAAAAGCCCAAATACATGCATACATAAATAGACATGCTCCATCAAAGAATCACAGACAATGCAGGGCTAACTGGTATCTTTCATCTATCCATCAGTTTATCTACCTCACTTAGTTTATAGAGCAATAAAAAATTTCTGCCTAAATCACTTCAAACACAGCTTTTCACAGTTCTTGAAGCATAAAAGTTTGGTTGGAACTCACCGACGTCTTTCTTCTGCCAAGTCTTTTGGCAAAGTAAGAAAGTATCTCTTCATAAAATATTTCTGAAGTTGCCTACAAACGAGTATAAAAAGACAAACACATAAGAGAATCAGTTGATTTAGTTGCTTCCTTTAGCTAAGATCATGAGCACCCACATAAATTTTTGCAAGAGGAGAAAACTATGTAGAGCAAACAGCATGCGCATCTGACATGGCACGAGCATTTTTTGGAAAGTCTGGATTTTAGATAGTCGTCATAATAATAATAATCTAATAATCTTGTTCTTTAATTAAGCGCCTGCAAACGCACTGCGCTGTACAGTGCACATACAAATAGTAGAAACGGCAGCCACTCAGGGCGCCTTACATACATGTATTTAGTAGAAGCACATGATAACAGTTTTACAGGAGTCGAATATAACTGTATTTAAGCGGCAGCTACACAGCACCAACATTCATTTAACTACCGCCACCTAGCGAGTGGAAGGCTGAAAAACCTTAGGGGGTCTACGGGATTCGATCTTGGTACCTTCAGCTCTTCACGCCAGTGTGTTATCCATTACTCTACGGACCACCCCATGTTAACAACAACAATAATAGTCATAATAATAACAATAATAATATCCCTCTTTGGTCGATCAACCTCCTGACGGTGGACAAGTGCGTGGCAGCGGCATTGCTGTTCTTTGCTGTTCTCACTTCGTACCAATTTAATTCAACTCGTCGTGGAACTCTACATTTGAGGCACTATGTCTCAGTACAGCATCCTGTCATGGCTCTCTACAACAATCATCACTATCTACCATCCTGGTTTTGCACCACTATCAGAGAAACTTATTGAGGAGTTCTCTTCAGTGTTAGAAGACCTCGCTACACGCAATACACAGTTAGTCATTGTGGGAGACTTTAATATCCATGTTGAAGTCTTCATGGATCGAATAGTTACGCACTTCCTTGATCTTCTATTATACTTTGGCCTTCAACAGCATGTCAAGGAACCCACTGATAATTGGGGTGGCTCTATCGATCTACTAATAACATTCAGTGACACCATGATCCAGGTTCACCAGCATCACCTGATCATTCTCTTTTGGAATTTACCATCCCTCACCTTCATTCCCAGCCAATTCATGCTATTCGCATGATGTGCGGCTGGAGGGAACTAGACAGCCAAGCATTCAGCAATGCTCTTTGACGATCGATGCTCTCTGCTGACCCTGATGTGCTGGACTTGCTGTCCTTCTCTGAGCTATTTGACCTCTATGCCTCCACTATGAGCGAACTATTGGACAAGATGCTACCACAGATAAAGATCCGAACTCGAGTCCGTCCTCTTGCACCGTGGATCGACGTGGAGTGTCACCAATCTCATCACCGTCCACGCTGTCATGAGTGCCGTTTCTGTTGTATGAAAGTCAATAGGCGTCCTTGGGTTGCTCAACTTCGTGTTCTTCATCACCTTTACCACTCAAAAGAGACCCACTATTGGGAGAACTTACAGAGGTCTTAGCGGTCCTGTATTTCCTGTAATATCCTGTATTTTTTTGCTTGTCCTGTGAAATCCTGTATTTTTTGCAAAAGTGTTCTGTATTTCCTGTTTTTTTTTAAATTCAGATTTCATGCTCTTTTTTTGTCGCTAATACATTATGTTTATAATTTTTTTATTATGTCTTGGGCTTTTAACTTATAATACAGAATAGTATAAGTTACTACAGAGTAGTATAAAGGGGGATATCAGACTATGCTCGAATCACAGAACAGAGGCTCTGGTGGCACACGCCAGTAAAATTATACTAAGGATCATTTTGGAAAGAATAAGAAACCAGACAGAATCAGAGGTGGCAGAGGAACAGGCTGGTTTCAGGAGAGCCAGAGGAACTAGAGACCAGATAACAAATCTGCGAATTATTATGCAAAAAGCAAATGAACACCAACAACCCCTTTTTATGTGTTTCGTTGATTTCAAAAAAGCTTTTGACTCAATAGCTCATGAAACACTTTGGACAACAATGATCGAAATGGGGTTCCCAGGCCATATCATAAATTTGCTTACACAACTGTATAAGAAACAAAAAGCAAGAGTCAAAGTGGCAGAAATGTTATCGAAAGAATTCAGAGTCAGACGGGGAGTGAGACAGGGTTGCGTCTTGTCCCCAAGTTTGTTCAACATCTTGGCGGAGAGAGTGATGAGGGAAACTTTTGAGGGATTTGAGGGAGGAATACAGATAGGGGGGAGGCGGTTGACAAACTTACAGTACGCCGATGACATTGTATTACTGACAAACTCGGAGAGTGAATTACAGTTGCTGATAAAGAAACTAGACAGGACAGGAAAGAAATATGGTATGCAGATTAATATAGGAAAGACGAAAGTTATGACAACAACAGAAACCAAATGTACAATTAGGATTAATCAGGAGGAACTAGAACAGGTGGACAGATTTACGTATTTGGGTTCAACGATTGATGAAAACAGCGGTTGCGGTACAGAGATCAGAACACGTTTAGCAAAGGGTTATGCAGTAGCTACGGACCTCAAAAGGATATGGAGGAGTCATGATCTAACAAATAAAACGAAGCTAAAGTTGTGGAAAACACTGGTTTGGCCTGTGGCCATATATGGATGCGAGAGCTGGATATTGAGGAAGGAGGAGGCAAGAAGAATAGAGGCATTCGAGATGAAGTGTCTCAGATTGATTATGAATATATCTTGGACGGAAATGCGGTCAAATGAATGGGTATTGGAAGCAGCAGGAGTAGAGAGGAATTTACTGAGGACGGTGAAGGAAAGAAAAATGATATATTTTGGACACGTCATGAGAAGAGAAGGAGCATGCATGGAGAAAGACATCATACATGGCACACTGCCGGGAGCCCGGAAAAGAGGAAGACCGAGAACAAACTGGCTGGACAACATAACAGAATGGACGGGATTGGCAATGGGAGAATTGTTAAGACTGACGGAGGACAGGAGGCGTTGGAGGAACATTGTGCATGATGCGGCCGAACCTCGAACCGAGGATGGCTGAGAGCAGAGTATAAGTTAAGAATAATATCAGATACCACTGAAGAAGCTGATCAAGCTCCCACACTTACATTCTCTACCATATTTTCATCCCATATTACCACTAAGTCCAAAGTACAAACTACTGGAACTGGCTAATAATGAACCATCCTTGATTATGGGAGACTTCAACTACCATATTAATTCGGAAAAATTGGAAGGGAAGAGATAAAAGGATAGGATATTCTTGCGTTTTATTGATGCCAGCTTTATGCAACAGTGTGTTGTGGAGCCAACCAGAGGAGAAAACATTTTGGACTTAGTGGTAATATGGGATGAAAATATGGTAGAGAATGTAAGTGTGGGAGAGCATTTTAGCACTAGTGATAATCAGGTTATTGGAATTAGTTGTGGAGCAGACCCAGGAAGTCAAAGCCTATGTGAAAAGACCCAACTTCTTTAAGCAGATTATGAGTTAGTGAGGAAAAGATTGCGGGAAAAGGATATGGTACGTGAAATAAAGGGCATGGGAGTGAATGATGCTTGGAAGAAGTTTATGGAACTTTTGAGAGAAATTATTGAAGAAAACATACAAAGCACAAAAGAATCAATAAGAGGAGGCCTTGGGTAACACGAGAGGTTAAAAGAAAAAGAAGCATGGAAGAATTTTCAGAAGTTGAAGAAAGAAAGAAAGAATCGACTGGATTTGATCATGAGAGTGTTGCCAGACTTGAGATTTTGAAAAACTCTGGGGAATAAAAGAAATACCTGCAATAATTTGAGCAGAAGTAATCAAGGAATGTAAAGGAGGATAGTAAGAGTTTTTACAACTACAGTATGTCAGTTTCAGCTAACTTTTCAGGTTCAGTTATAGTTTTAGTTTTGTTTTAACTTTCGAGTTTAGTTTTAGTTATAGTTTTCAGATCTTTTCAGTTTTAGTTTTAGTTTTCAAAACTTTCTAGTTTTAATTTAGTTTTGTACACATTTCACAGAAGAGAAGCAAATACATTTCATTTTTTATTAATGACATTCATTTTGATTAGCTTTCATGCTCAACTCAAATCAAATATTTGTTTTTTGTGGAAATTCCATATCGTCGCGATAGGATTACACGGCTTATAAAAACAGTCAGCAATTGCAGTTAACTTTGGCAAAAGGCTACTAAGCTGCAGCTTGAAGCACTCAGCTGTTTAGTTTAAACAATATTCGTCGCTCTAAATTAGCACCAGCCTTGTGGCATGTTTTCCTGAAAAAGCTAGTTACAATGCTCTCTTACATCATTCTTGCAAACGCAACGACTTTTGTTTAAAACCACATTATACTCGAAATAATTCCAGCCATAACCGATCTTGATGGTTGACTGCATTTTCAAAATAAGCTGACCACTAAGGAGAAAGCTGAAAGAGAAAGGACTCAAATGGATGTTTGCTTGACCGATATTGCTTTCAGACATGTGCGTCAATGAGTACGTGCACCGCTAACCGTTGTAGACATGTTCGCCACTTGGTTTTTGTGCCACACAGAAAAAATTAATTCACTTTTAAACTTTCAAGTTTAGTTTTAGTTGTAGTTTTGTACTTTTCAGTTTAGTTTTAGTTTCAGTTTTCAGAACTTTTCAGTTTTAGTTTTAGTTTTAGTTTCAGTTAACTAAATTAGAACTTTTCAGTTAATGATAAAGTTACTTTCAGTTTTAGTTAACTTAAATAACGCTGCCGCATTGTGGACGAGCCCAGCCGTGCTTAACTGCCCCATCCTCCTATCAAACGCCCACTGTTTCTACCAAACTTGTCAACAGGCATTATCTGATACATAAAATTGTGGGAGTCCAACAGTTTAGCAGTTCCAGGGTATTGATGTTTGCGCTTAGGCGTGTGGTTGCTCGACCCGCTCGTCGTGGTTTTTTCCTAGATTGAGTTAGTTTTAGGGCGTCTACGGTTATTTCTTCCTATTTTTTGGCTGGCGTATCATCTGTGGATATTTCTGCAACTTTTGTTTCGTCTTTTTGGATATTACTTTAGTCATTTTGATCAATTTTCGAACTGGATTTGCGCAGATAACATTCAATTTTCGTACCGTCAGCTTACGTCATCCATGCTACGCATTTGTATTTTGGCGCCATCTGGCCATTGACTACAACATATTCTAGCGATATTCGTTTTCCTAGTTCGAGTTAGCTTCAGTGTGAATACGATTATTTTCTACTTCAGTGGATATTACTTTGGTAATTTTTTGACCGATTTTCGAACTGGATATGTCGCAGTGCCTGACCACTCCTTCAACTGCTTCGACAATTTTTATGTACGATTCTCCAACTCTTCGTTCGTACAACGACCCGTCATTAACAGTCTCTCGTTCCACTCGAAAAGTCTTATTCGCTCTACATCTGTGGCGTCCGAGGTGGCTTAGACCAGTTCTACCTCCTCCGTCCGCGCGATCGGAGCCCTCGTCGCCTCCTCGCTCAACCTTAGCCTCCAGTGGGCCTTCTACTCCTCAGTCAGATCAGCCGCCTTTCGCTGCTTCTCCGACTCCCTCTCAACCGCCTACGGCTGGATGTGAAGACGGTGGCCTGAGGTTCGGAACATTAAATGCTCACTCTCTTCGTTACAAGTTTATGGAAGTTTCCAACGTGATCACTCATCATTCTCTAGACTTCCTCGCCGTGACTGAATCCTGGCATTCTACGTCCTCTGATGTCTCGATTCGTCGTTCGGCTCCTCCGGGCTACCTTTCACTCGATGTTCCTCATCCAGTACAGCCTTCTCAAGACCCTCTCGCGCAAAACTATGGTTGCATCGTGGTTTTTTACCGTGAGAATTTCAAAATCAAAGTTATTCCTGCGTCTTGTGTCTTCTCCACCTTTGAGGCCCTAGCCTTCTCCTGTGCCACGGCCAGAGGTCCTCTCACCGTCCTAACCCTCTACCGACCGGGATCCTTGCCACCGACATCAGAGTTCTTCTCAGAATTAACTGCACTACTTGAAGTTTTCGCTACATTCAACTCACAACTCATCATATCAGGCGACCTGAACATTCATCTCAAGACTCCATCCTTACCAGCAACCGCTCGGTTTTTAGACATTCTCTCGCAGTTCGGCTTATTGCAACATGTCGCTGAGCCGACTCATATTCTTGGCGGCTGGCTCGACGTCGTTATCATACGCGATGACTGTGGGATTACTAACCTTCGCGTGGAACCGCCCTCTATTTCCGATCATGGACTTCTTCTCTTCACTGTGCCGTTCCTCTGCTCTCCGCCTACCTACGCTCTGCGCCTCTCCCGTGGCTGGAGGAACCTCGATCGACAGGCCTTTCGCCAGGGCCTCCTCAGCAGTCCTCTCTGCGGGGACCTCTCGTCATTATCTGACTACTCGACCGAGGATCTCTTCGCTCTCTACGACGCCACGTTGCTCCCTCTCGTTGACTCCCTTCTGCCGCTTCGTCATCACCGTGTTCGCTCCAGGCCATTGCAACCATGGCTCGACCACCAATGCCGCGCGTTGCGTCGGAACGTTAGACGTCTGGAGCGCAAATTTCGACACACGCACAATCCGTCTGACCGTCTAATCTGGATTGACCACCTACGGAACATGCAGCAGGAGTTTCGCGACAGAGAGACTGCTTACTGGGAGTCTCTGATCGAGCGTGAGAAGGGGAATTCGCGCCGTCTCTGGGCCGCGCTCTCTGACGTCCTTGGTCGTTCATCTACTCCTCGTCTTCCGACTCAGTCATCGTTTACGGCTACCGATTTCCTGAAATTCCTTCAGACTAAGATTGACTCAACACGCCAAGCAACAGCTAATGCTTCACCTCCATCGTTTCTACCTACGACTTCTTCGCTATCAGCCTGGGACCCTCTTCAGTTAACTACCATCCGTCAACTAGTTTTAGACTCCCCCTCTAAGTCTTGTGAATTGGACCTGTTGCCTCCGTTTTTACTTAAGGATTTCATTGATGACTTTGGTCCGTTTTTGCAATTACTTTGTAATTCCTCTCTGACCCAGGGTTCTGTTCCTGTCTCCCACAAGCGGGCTGTCGTCTTTCCCTCCATTAAGCGTCAAGGTCTGGATCATAATTCTCCAGCTAATTTTAGGCCCATCTCCAACCTTTCCTTCCTTTCTAAGCTCCTGGAACGGTGTGTTGCTTTTCAATTGGTCCACTACCTCGAATCTAATTCCCTCATGCCTCCATTTCAATCTGGGTTTAGGAAATCCTACTCAACTGAAACCCTACTAGTCCGGCTCCTAGCCGATGTCTTCCAAGCTCTTGACCGTGGTCATGTCACCCTGTTAGCTCTCTATGATATCAGCGCAGCCTTTGACACGGTAGACCACTCTATTCTCTTAAATCGGCTATCTATATCCTTCGGTATCTCTGATAGTGCCCTTTTATGGTTCCGCTCTTTCCTCTCTGACAGGTCCATATCTGTGGTCTTTGGATCACAACGTACTCCTTGGGTCACTACCTCCTATGGTCTCCCCCAAGGCTCTGTTCTTGCTCCTCTGCTCTTCATCCTATACACTTCGGACCTTGGGGGGATTTTCCAGCAGTATGGGGTTTCGTCTCATCAGTATGCTGATGACACCCAGTCTCTAATTCATGGTCCAGCCTCTTCTGCTGTCCAAATGGTCGAACGCATCTTAGCAGCAGCCTCTGCTCTGGATTCTTGGCTTTCCTCTAATCGCTTGCGGCTGAACCCCGACAAGACTCAGTTTATCTGGCTCGGTGGTCGCCTCCAACTCAGTAAGATTGATTTTGAATCTCTACATCATAGGTTTGCCCTCATTCAATTCTCCTGCTCTGTTCGTGACTTGGGGATTGTCCTTGACCCTACCCTCTCCTTTACTGATCAAGTTAACCTTGTATCCAGATCTTGCTTTTATCATCTACGCCAGCTCCGATCCATCCGCAAGTCTCTTTCATTTCATGCTGTTACTACACTGGTCCATGCTCTGATCTGCACTAGGGTAGACTTTGGCAATGCTGTGTACATTGGCCTTTCCTCCTCCAATATGCACAAACTCCAGACTATCCTTAATGCTGCTGCTCGGCTTATAGGTGACATTCCTAAGTTTGCCCACATTTCTGCCTTTATCCGTGATTCCCTCCACTGGCTCCCTGCTCAACAGCGAATTCAGTTTAAAACCCTCACTCTCATGCGCAACTGCCTTACTGCCTCTGCTCCGTCTTACCTAATGAATTTTTGCAACCCAGTTTCTTCCTTGCCTGCGAGGGCTTCCTTGCGATCTTCGGCTCGCGGCCTTATGGTTGTCCCTCGCATGCGATCTTCCACGGCACAATCCAGAAGTTTCGCCTATGTTGGCCCCTCTGCTTGGAACTGTCTCCCCTTGTTTCTCCGCCAAGAGCTTCTTGCCCTCTCTCCTCTCCAGTTCCGTAGACGCCTGAAAACTTTCCTTTTTGCCGGTGCCGGCATTGATGCGGGTTGAAAGCGCCGCTGATTTGAGTGGCGCTATATAAGTTTTCGGTTACAATTACAAAATTAAAAAAATGTCGTAAAAATTTCTCCCAGCAACAAGAACTCTGAGCAAAAGCAGGCAGAGATGGCCACATACCACGACATCAGGTCCCTGAAGCTGGAACGTTTGTGTCCTTATGAGGCAGATTAATTATCGGGCAAGTTCTCGAGGTAGATCTAAAGTACATGGCCGTAGGCCCATTTATCCAGTAGGCGACCAGTGGGTGCCACCGCCAGAGACAGAATCGAGACTGACCACTCCATACCACTTCTTATTATGTGTGATGGGTAGGCAGGCCATCACTCATGAAGACTTACGGAAATGTGGCAGTGCCCCAGCGACTTACTCTTTGTCAAATTTGGTCAGATGTGTTATTTTTTGTGTAAGATAGAGGCCGGATCCTTTGCACATTGGACAGCAACCACCACAAGTCTCATGCCCGAGATACAACCCTGACCCGCGCAGCTGAGCCTTGACTTCACATCTGAGACGCTTTGCCTCAGCCAGAGCTGTGACGTTGGCCCATTTGCTCTGCACAGCCTTTGTCAACCCCGTGGGCCCACCAGCCAAGACAACCACCGCAGATAACCCACCAGAGATCACCGGGAGTTGAGCCAGTAGCGGAAGGATGCTGCCCATTTTTTTCATCCTTTTCAGTTGTGTTTTGGTAAACCTCGGCTCCACGCCGCCACCCTCAGCAATCTTCTTCATGATATGGGCATCTTGGTGCTTTATCAGCCCGAGGTTGTCAACTCCACAAAGCTCACCATGAGTGGGCTGGATCATGGCACCGATGCCACTGCGTGCAGCCTTAGCCAATGTTACCTTCTGCCCTTCGCTCAGTGAAAGGCCGAACACGATATACTCAGTTTTCATGTTGGAAAATATATGAAAGAGCCAATTTTTGGTAAATCTGAAACCAACTGATGGAATCTAGTAGATGATGTTGAATTGCTACCACTAGCTTCAAGGTTTACTGATCAGGACAGCAAATGCTATTGTATTATTTGGTACTGCGGCATTGAAGTCTACCTAGATCTTTATGTCCTGCATTGAGGTTTTCAGGTGTTGGAGACTCACGTCCAGGACGAAGATCGGACACAAGTCTATGAAGGCGATTGTTGTCACTTGGCAAGACGATTCACATGCGTCTATCCCACAGTACTCCTCATTGAAGTCGTGCATGGCCTTTGTATGCGTGAGAGGTTCTCATCATGGTCAATTGGAGACTCAAGTCATCAACGGGGTCACAATCACTGTTGAGCAAAGCATATATGTTGCAAACTTGCACATGGTTAAACAGTGCCATATTTTGGTCTTTGTTTGCCGCCCTTCCAGTCTGAAAGGTAACCAGAATCAAGCGCGGCTATTCTTTGTCTGTCTTAACACTCACGTGTCATGAGAAGGTCGTTGCTCACAGTACCGCAATGTTGTCGCATTACATGGCGCGGAATGCCACAGGCACCTTAACCTTGACCTCAGTCTGATTCATACACTGTACAGCGCCTTTAAGAACCTCTCAAAAACTATTCAACTTTAAAACTACATTAACAAATGTCAACACTTGCATATGAATTGTTAAGCTTTCTTAGTTCAATGATTAATTCTGAAATGTTGCCTAGAAGGCGCTTGAATGCTTTAGCATCGTCGAGAAAACTTTAAATTTGAGACAACTTAAATGCCCATATTGTACAAGTTTTAACAGTGGCCACCGATACAAACATCCAACTGGACATGCTCAACTCATCAATTGGTGCAATTTAAACTAGCTTATGAGGTCTGATATCTCTATGCTTTTTATCTCTGTACTACCAGGTCTTCACAATTGAAGGGCTTGCCGCAATAACCAGGTATGTCTGATTTTTTGACTTTTGCGAAAATGGCTTCAAAGATTTGACACTTCAAACATCTAAGCCAATTTACGACATATCTAAGCCAATTTACGACATATTTACAAGCTATTTGAAGCACCATGTGAGTTAATATTGTCTTTCACAAAATTGTTACATAATGCAATGCAAAAGATAACATTAATGTTTTTTCATAACATTTTGCTTCATACCGGGTTATTGAGTGTCAATAGCCCGGTATGAAGCAAAAATCATCTGCTGTTAGTCGATATACCTTATTCTTGCACCAAATGGTGATTAGTACATAGTACAAATTATTCGTGCAATAAGAAGATAAGTCATCATAGCAACATTACAGTAAGAAAAAAATAATGCAAAATCAGCCAGTGTGTCAAATAACCTGATTGTTGCACCGGTTTTAATAGAAAAAAATTAGAAGAAAAACGGGATATTGGACTGGAGTATGCTGCTGGCTGCACAATACCATATGTTGACAAACTGTTTTATCCAAAAGCCAAACCAAAAATAATCAGATTTGCACCAAATTTGCAGGGTATATAGAATACAATATTCCAAGCATGCTGGTATACTTTTTCACATAAACCAGGTATGTCGACATACCTGGTTATTGAGGCAAGCCCTTCAATTACCATAGGTTTTTACACACAGTAATTGTAGGACAATATTTGGCACTTTCTGCACATTGCTTGAACAAATACAATCTCAAAATTGTACGGAATAACGAATGTACAGAATAAGAATAAAACCAATCTGATCATAGCAACTACCTGTTTAGCCTTTTAAATAAATAAATATAGCATATATAAAGCCAGAATTGACTGAAGCTACACAGCTAACTAATCTCTGTTATCCTTGTCAATTTATTTTTTTAGCAAGAGCTCTGCTAGTTCAAAATCTCAGATGCATCTGTGACAATTTACCGATTAAAACAAACTTAAGTATTACCTGAAACCAAGTACTAAAATACCTTCTACCAATACTATAGGATGGCTCTGCAATGTAGAAGTTGATTTTGTAATCTGTTTTAGTTTGTCATCCAAATCCTGTTGAAGTTGATCAAAATTGACTGCAGAGACCACTAAAAATATAGAGCATTAACCAAATGATATTTGAAGTAAAAACTAGGGCTGTAAACTAGGGCTGCAGGTTTAAACAATTAATTAATCGATTAATCATTCAACATTTTAATCAATTAATTTCAGCTTGCAGCCAATTTCCGGAGTAAACAGTATGGTGAATAATGATAATGTGAGAAACTTGAGTGTAAAATTAAGTGTCATTTTGTATTTAGGGTAAATGCTGATGGAAAAGTCGAAGATGGCAACACAATGTCTTCATTGCAATAAACAATTCGCATACCGTGGTTCAAACACATCACTGATGCAGTAACTGACTTAGTGACTATATTTTAAAGTTTTTCACGCTGTACATAACAGATACCAAATTAATCAAATTTAATCAATCATAGGTGCTGACTTTTGCTTTTGTCTCTGGGTGCATGGGTCCTCTCCAGGGACGTCATTTCAGCTTTTTCCAGGGGGGGGCAAAAAGAGGTAAAAAAATTTGTTCATGTTCATGCACAAAAAAATTGTTTCAACTTTTTAAAGTGTTTCTTACAAATGTGGGGGACAACTGTATGCTGTGTCACTCCACTGTTAAAGGTGGGGTCTTATCACTCGACCCCCCGGGATCGCTGCCCATGTTTGTATATAGCCTTTCCCTTCCCCTTAGGTAGATGAGTTTTAACGGATTTTCGCAGAAAGAAAATTGTTTTCTTGTCAAGGGTTACGAGGTTAGAAAAAGTATTGGAAATCAGTGATGTTCGCACATTCCAGTGTTATCATTTATTTATTATTTTAAATATTAAATAAATAAGTTATTTATGTACGGGCTGTGACAGTGATATCATGCAATGTTGTCTCCCACATTTGTAGTTGTACTTCTGAAGTTGTGAGATTACTGCTTAGGTGTAACAAATTTGAATTTTTGGCCAAATTCTTTTGGGTGCAATGCACCCACTGAACTTGCTCTCTGGGTGCACTGCACTCAAGGCTACCAAGGAGTCGGTGCCTAGGTAATCAATTAATCAAAGTTAAATTTTCATTTCTGCTAAATTTTCACGGCATTTTGTTTGCCTAGTCACACGAAACAGCCAGCTGGTCATTTTAGGTGACTTCAACATCTACTCGGCAGTTCCTTGATCTCCTTGCTCAATTTGGTCTCCATCAACATGTAAGTCAGATCACTCATATGCTCAGGGGAACTCTTGATCTCTTTGTGATCTAAATGTCCACCCGCCATCCTTATCCAATCACTCGCTCCTCGAACTCACTCTTCCCTCCTTGCATTTGCAACCCATACATGTTATGCGTATGATACGTGGCTGGAAAACCCACGACTATCAAGTATTCCATGATGCTTTTTGCGGCTCAAAACTTGCCTCTGCATCTTCTTCGCTGTCGGTGTCTGACCTGTTCGACCTTTACTCTACCACCATGAGTGAACTACTGGATAAACTTATTAGTTTCTCTCTTGCCCTCAGCAGAGGATCAAGACGCACATGCGACCCCTTACCCTGTAGTTTGATAACAAGTGCCACCAGCATCGCCGACATATGTGCCGTCTTGAAAGATGCTACCATTGCTCTAGAGACCCAGCCTACTGCCTGCCAGGGGTGACTCATTTCCAATTGCTCCATCATCTCTACCACCGCAAGGAGGCTAAGTTTTGGAAAAGAACCCAAAACGTCTCTGGTCTTCCATCTCTCGATTACTGAGCCAAGCCTCCCATTCGTCTTTATCTCCAGCTTTCTCGGCCAATGATTTCCTCAAAACGACATAGCACATTGCGCCTCCACCTCAATTCACATGTACGGAATTCAAGTTTGATGGCTTTCATCCCATCTTTGAAGCTGATCTCAGCTCTTCTAACCAGAAATCTTGTGAACAGGACCCACTTACTCCGTTTATTATTACTAACATTTTTGATGACATTGTCCCATTTTTATTTATTTATTCAATAGTTCTCTAGCAGATCACCATCTCCCTCCATCCCAGAAGCGGGCTATTGTCTTCCCTACCCTTAAAAAACCTAATCTTGACTCACAAGTGTGTTCTAACTACCGTTCTATTTCTAACCTTTCCTTTTAGACGAGGAGCACTACATTTTCACATATGAACTACCTCAAAAAAACCTGTGACAAGCTAGATTTGATTTAAAATAATTTGAAATAAAAATTTGTATATGCAAAACAAGATAGAGGGAGAAAGGTATATTTCTATCTTTGTATGAATGTAATTAACGTCGCACTATTTTCTCGGCGCAATGGGACGGTTTCGCGTCAATTCGCTAAGTGAATTGGCCTGTTGATGTTTTGGTTGTTCATCGGATGTGCTTATTTTTCATAGTTATCTATGAAATTAAGAACATTTCTTGCTGTACTTTTGAAAATCTTGTGTTATTAGTTTGAAGTTAATAATTACCGTGAGTTTTGCATTGATTTTCTGTGGTTTTTGTGTTTGAGTATCTAATTATATAGCGCCGGTCCTGACGTGGCTTTTGTGTGGCGCTGAGAAATTTCGGAGATTTAAATTTACATTAACATTACGCAAATGGAGGCGCAGGAGACGGCATCTTGCAAGTTAAAGCTGTTTAGTGATTCAGTTTGTATTATCTGTAAACGACAGGAGGCTGGAAAATTGATTAAAATGAGATCCGATGGAATACTAACGCTAACGAGATTTAGCTCATTGCGTGGTGATACTGCCCTTTCTCAGCATCTGTATAGTGACCCTTTAATGATTTTTATTCACAAATCATGTCAATTGAAGTATACAAAAGAAGGTAGTATTCCAAAAATTCCTTCAGAAACAAGTTCCAGCAAAAGACTTAGATCAATAAGTGACAAGATAGATTACAAGGCCTGCTGTTTTCTGTGTTGTAAACCAGCTGATGAACGCTATCGTGAAGTTCAAACACTGTTGAAAATTTGTGAACAGCGTAACGATGAGTGGGGCTTTGAGACTTTAGGTAATTTGAAAACTTGCGGTGATTTGCATGCTGCTGATGCACGTTATCATGTCAAGTGTCACTTATATTTTACTACATTTAGAGAAAAGCCTTCACCATCTGTGTCTACTGCTGGTGTCGAGGAGGTTTGACTCATGGCAGTGGTATGACAGAAAGTGTTCGTCTTTTGTGGGTGCGCAGTACCCACAAATGTGCAAGTGTTCATAATGCTTTGTCATCCCTTACAAATACCGAGCACTCCTCTGATGATTCCCAACATGTGGACTTAGCAAGTTTGAGGATTGCTACAGATTTCCATGACACTGTCAGAGTTCTGGAATGGTTTAACACCCACTTGTAATCCTTTCCTCGAAGGTAATCCACGGCTCTGAAGTCTTGCATCTGGTTTGTCTGTGTGTGACGGTAAAGGTATTAACTGTGATACTGCTGAGGAAATTGGAAAGGGTACTATGAGTGAAATGGATGGAGTGAGTTTTACGAAAGTGTTGTTTAAAAAGGTTAAACAGGCGAAAACCCTTGCTCTCTTAACCAAGAAGAGTAAGGTAAACAGAAATAGTCATCATTGATGACAGTGTCTTATTTAATCGCCTCTTGCTCATAATGGGACGGATGACCCCCAATGACTTAGAGCAGTATTTTGAATATGAACTAACCACTGTACCAACTGCTTTATTCAATGAACATGGTTTAAGAAAAACCAATAAGAGTACTCTGACAAAAGAGCTGAGGAAGACTCTAGGTAGCTCAGAGGAATTTGTCTTACCACAAACATATGTTGTTGATGGTGGCTCCTTGCCCCATCGCATTGTCTGGCAGCAGACAGACTCATATGGGGATGTTTTAAAACATTATGTTAATTATGTCAAACGCCATTATGGTGATAATTGCACTGTGGTTTTTGATGGGTATGTGAATGGGCCATCAGTCAAAGACCATGAGCAATTGAGCATGCTAGGAGAACCAAACAGTCATGTCCGGATATTGATGTGATCGAGAGTAACCCTGTATACAGAAACAGTGCAGGGTTTCTTATGAATGCCAATTACAGGCAACAGTTTGTTAATCTGTTATCTATTCATTTTAAGAAGAGTCAGTATACTGTTTATCATGCCAACAATGATGCTGACACTCATTGTATGTACTGCACTCTGGACACAGCAATCAGAAATGAGCCAGTCACAGTAGTTGCTGATGATACAGATGTTTTGGTCCTTTTACTCTATCATTTTAGGCCAGAAATGGCAGATATTTATATGTTATCTGAAATCACCCGTTGTCGTTCAGCACGTAGGGCTATTACCTCTGTTCGTACCATCCGCACTGCAATAGGTGATAAGGCTGCCAGCCAGTTATTGGTCATCCATGCAATAAGTGGTTGTGCATCACGTCTTGATATTATTCAAGCTGGCTTAAAGCTTCTGGCAATAGTATATGGTGGTAAGTCATGCGATTTGTTAAACCATTTACGGTACATGACTTACATGAGCCAGCTTGCCACAAGCAAAACACTACCAAATCCTGAAAAGCTGCCACCAACTGAAAATGCAGCACAATACCATGTTCTCCGAGTGCACTCTTGCAAGTTATGCAGTGGCGATCCTTTATGGAATTGGACATAGGTGCTGAAGAGTGGCGTTGGAAGGCCGAAAATGGTGTGCTTGTGCCAACTGCAAAGATCTCACACCTGCACCAGATGATGTTTTAAATGTCATAAGTTGCAAATGCAAAATGGTGAGGAAAAGCCCATGCAGTTCCCAGGTTTGTTTCTGTAAGAAACACGGTCTGCGGTGTGTTGCTGCTTGTAAGCACTGCTGTGGAGCAGTATGCGATAATGCTATGACTGACATAAGCACTACAGGCCCATACACAGATGATGATGTTGAGGCTGATGAAGAGGACTTCCAAATTGCGTTTGACGACAATGAGCTTGCAGAATGGGTAGATTTGTATGAAGAAATCATGCCATTAAGTCTGGATTAGATAAAAATTATTGGGGCAGTATTATTGGTGCTCCAAGTAGTCATTGCTGCTGCTGTGCTTTAGTTACAATCTTAATTTCTTTTTAAATGGGCTTATAGACTGATCAACCTGTACATTTGAGATGTATGTCTCCAGTAAAAGAATGTAAATAGTTATTTTGTTACTGAAATCCATAAAAAATTCAATTAACTGATTTTTTCTTTTTATTTGAAGGTAATTTACTGGTCTGTACGATTATTAGTATATATATTGAACACTGTAAATATGATATAAAAATGGTTTTATGTTAATGTATATAGATGTGAAGCTCTGTAACAGAATTGTAAATAAGATTCAGAAAGTTTGAAAAAGAGCCTAAATGGCCTTCCAAAAAAGAAGCATGAGTGGAGAGCCTTTGGGCTATAAAGTGAAGCTCGGAAAGAAAAAGAGCCTTTTAAGCCATCAAAAGAACCTTTACGGTCAATTAAAAAACAAAAAAAAATAAAACAAAATAAACAGAGAAAAATATATATAAAGAGAATGAAAACAGAAAAGAACAGTTATGGTAAAAGAAGAGTCTTTGGGCCAACGAGCAAAGGAAAAGAAGCCAAGTGGCCATAGGAATTAATTATGTATATGTATATACGTGTGTATATATAGATATATATATATAAATATATTAAAATAATAATCTATTAAAAAAGGTGGACGACAATCACCTGTCAAATGTTGCAATCTCAGCAGTAATGGTGCAGCCTAATACTCTTGAGATGTTTTGTATTACGATGGATAATCGGTTCCTGTGTTACCATTAATAAACTTTTGAATCAGTTTGTTCAGTCTTCTGCATAGCACTAGAGCCTTATCCCGCAGACTAGACGGAGCATCCCTAGGTTCTGGGTTGTAGTTGATCATCCTAGTATTTATGAGCACAGTAACTGTTACAATAATAAAAAAAATTATCAACCTTCAAAGGTGCATTTAAGCTGATATATGTGACTGTTTTTGAGGCGGCCATCTTGGATTTTGGGGGCCATCTTGAATTAAAGTAGTTGGCCTGTTTGGGCACTTCTCTCATGTGTACAGTACAATGTTACAGTGAGTTTTTTAATTTTCAGTTTGAGGTTCTAGGCCCTCAATGACTCCTTTATAATGAAGAAAGTGATATTTTTCAAGGAAAAGGGGGTCAAATTGGGTTTTGGCCCTAGAACAGGGCCCGGTGGCCCAATTTCTTTCTATCTTCACTACAGTGTATTACAGTATGTTGCAGTCACATTTCACTTATTTTCAGCTTGTCACAAGTTTTTTTGAAGTTTTGCCATCCATCGATCCTACTATTTCTCTCTAAAACTCTTGAGAGATTCATCTCACTTCAGCTTCTGCCCTATGTTGAATGGTCTGTGCTACTACCTTCTAGTCAATCAGGCTTTAGAGGTCACCATTCTACGGAAACTGCCCTTCTGTCCCTTCTCTCAGACATTTACACTGCCATTGACAGGTCTCTTTTCAAGCTTCTGGCACTCTTTGATGTTTCCACGTACTTTTACATGGTTGACCCTACTTCAGCATCTTGAACTGTCTAGTGGTCTCCCTCTTCTTTGGTTTAAACCTTACTTCTGTGACCATACTCAGAGGGTTGTTCTTGGTGACTCGAGAACTGCTTGCGTAAGGGTTGAGTATGGTGTCTCAGAGGGTTCTGTCCTTGGCCCCGTTCTGTACATACTATACACAGCTGACATTCTCTCTATATTTAATAAGCACCTTACCTTTGGCCACCTTTATGCAGAAGCCGTTCAGATCTATGTCCAAGGCTCCTCCTCTGAGCAGATCTCCCTCTCTGGATCCATTGATTCCCTGTTACATGATCTCCACTGTTGGATGTCATTAAATCGACTTAACCTTAACTCTTCTAAGACCCAAGTGATTTGGTCTGGCACTAAGCAGCAGCTATCTAAACTTGACCTCCCACTTCTGTCATCACTGAACCTTGATTTTTCATTCTCACTCGGTGTCTGGGACTTGAGTGTCACCCTCAACAGCAGTCTTTCGTTTTCTGACGCGCTCCTGTTTCTATCACCTGTGGCATTTGAGGGCCATCAGGAGATCAGTTCCCCTTCTGTGTTTACTACTATGGTCCATGCCTTCATTTGCTGCCGCATTGACTATTTCAATTCATTGTTTCCTGGGCTCCCTAAGGCGTGCCTTTCGTCCCTACAGTGTGTTCTGAATGCGGCTGTCAGGCTCATTGCCCATTTCCCTCACTTCTCCTGCATAAAGTGTAGGGGGATAGAGTAGTGGTAAAACTCATGGCCAGGAGAGCATAAGGTACGCGGATCGACTCCCGTAACCCCCCCTCTAGGGCGGCGCCTTGCATGGCTGCCAAACCGTGTGTTTAATTAAGAAATTGATTGTGCTTTCATGTTTCAATGCAATCTTACTGTGTCTGTCCATTTGAGATAATCTATATAATAAAGCGAGAATTCTGTGTGCGTGTGTGTTTGTCCCTCTGTCTGTCTGTTTGACCGGGCTTAACTTCTACAATTTTGCAACTTTTCACTCCAAACCTTCACTGCTGTGTCGGCCTCGGCTTCGGACACGCAGTGGAGGGGTTCGCGCCCCCCGTTTTCACCGCTAGTGGGTGGTAGTGGGGGGGTGGATGGTGGGGGGTGGTGGTGGGGGGTGGTGGAGGGGGTGGTGGGTAGAGGTGGGGTGGGGGGTGGTGGGAGGTCGTGGGTGGGGGAGGTGGGTGGGGGGTGGTGGGTGGGTGGAGGGGGTGGGTGTGGTGGGTGGGTGGGGGGAGGGAGTGGGGGTGGTGGGTGGTATGGTGGTGGGGGTGGTGGATGGTGGGGGGGGTGGTGGTGGGGGTGGTGGTGGTGGTGGGTGGTGGGTGTGCAGGGATTGAAACTTATAACCCCGGGCAACGCCGGGTAATCCAGCTAGTAAAGAATATAATTATTATAAGTACTTTCATAACTTATGTACTTCACTGGCTTCCTGCTGTTGCTTCCACATCCAAAATATGTTCCTGGTCTCTGGGACTCAGAAGGGAAAAGCTCCTAATTACCTCTGTGACCTAATGTGTAACCGTCTCTCTGCTCTCTTCCCACCCTCTTTGGTCCACAAACTGCCTTGATCTCCTTGTCCCTCAAGCTAGGCCTTTGATGGCTCAGCATCGTGCTTTTGCCATCTGTGGCCCTTCCTTATGGAATTACTTGCTCCCTCGCTCCACAGCAAGATATTGTTTGGGATCTCGCCCTCTTCTGCCTGAAGACCTTCCTTTTCCCTCGGGGCTGTCACTCTGGAAGCGCCTCTGAATAGTCTATACTGTCAGCGGCACTTTATAGATAACCAAATATGATATGATATGATACATCACATCATCTTGCCCTACATGACTTTGTGGGGAAGGATGGGCTTCCTGATGTGCGGTTGAGTCTGGGCTTTAAGGACCGTGTACGGCATCTACAGTCAGGTAATTTTAATCTTGGCAGAAGAGGATTGACGTGGGTCTTTGGAATGACCTCGACCTAAGTCACTGGTGGTGCTTTGATCTGCTGACAGGCAGACAGAATACCTATTCCATGTGGACCCACCAGCTCGAGGGATGGCCAGACATGCATCATCTTCCACCAGTCAGAGACATCCACACTATCAAGAGACAAGAAAACGATATTATCTGTCAGCTATGGAATGGAAACCGTTGACTGGGCTCCTGATGTGTGCATGGGCTAGCCCTCTGGTGACTTCCAGTCTTCTGTGCATTGTTTTGCTTACTGCTGAAATTTCTGTTCGTAATGACATTTAGCATCACATAGGCTAGCACAGAGAGCACCTCCGATTAGCTTTCTCTTGAAGGGGCGCTATATAAATTTTCCGTGCTTTTTTGAAGTTTTTTCCAGCCGGAACGCACCGGAATGGCGCTCTGGCACCTTTTTTCAGCAACTAAAAAATAATTTATTTTAATAATAAAAACAATAATTTAGTTAGTTTAATTTAAGTGTTGTGAACTTTTCAGTGATTATTGAGACCCCTCCCAAACCCACCCCCAACCCCGTTTTTATCTGGATTTTAGCCCTTCCATGATTGTTCAGTTCTGGAACCTATTGTTCAGCTCCAGAACCTTTTTTCTAGAAAAACAGCACTGTAAATTTCCAATTATAATTACAAATTCAATATATTTCATTTACTACTCTAATGTGCTGAGCAAAGGACTGGACTAAAAGATCCCTCTGAAATAATTCATTTTGTCTTCACCATTTAATAAAGTTCAGATGTCTACTGTGATACAGAAGGCTCAGCTCCACCAACTGTTCCCACAACCAAAGGTGTTTTGATCAATTTGAAAAGGTGACAGACAGTTAGTTAAGCTCACTTCTTCTGTCTTCATCAGCAAAAGATGCATGCTTTTCCATTCCACCCATTCTGGCATCTCAAGGTGATTTCCCATGCTGTCCCCCATTGCAGCTTCCACGCTTCTCTATGCATTTGTTGTTTCTTGGTTTGACTACTGCAGCACCATATATGACGGACTCCCAGCCTGCCAGACTGAGCCCCTAAATAGAATCCTGTGGTCTGCTGCCTGCGAGCCTTGTAGGCCGCAACCTCAGGTTTGGCAGAGTGTCTGCGTATATATGGATGTCCTCCACTGGCTCCTCTACCCAAAGCGCATTACCTACCGAATCTGTGCCGTAGTCCAGCGGTGCTTTGAGGGCTTGTCCCTCCATACCTGGGGAGCTCTGCAGTCACACATATTTGCAGCATCGTTGCTCTCCCACTCAGCTGTTCTCCACGAGCGGGCAGCGCTGTGCCTTCTCTGTGGCTGCCCCCAAGACCTGGAATGGGTCCCTACCATGCTTAACCTCATTTCACCTCACTTCTTACTCTCCTCAACACTGCATTGTTTGACTGTGGTTGGGCTGGGAGTGCTCCTCAGGAGGCAATCTTGATAGGACACCATCTAAAACTGCTTTAATAATAATAATAATAATAACATTAATAATAATAATAATATTAATTCCAACTTTCCTCTTGAAGGAATTTATTGATGAGCTGCTGCTATTTCTGGTGCAGTTCTACATTAAAGTAAGTAAGTAAAATATTATTTAATAAAGCAATTGCTAACCAAATTCTGGTGCACAATCAAAGTAGTCTATTATAAATCTAGACACAACAGCCTGCCTTAGTAAGTTCTTATATTGATATATTAGAACTAACTAAGGCAGGCTGATGAAAGTTTTGTGCATCAAGTTATCTGCAGGTGGGATGGTATGGTTATGAGCCCAAGGGAGGAGGGAATAGGTGGTAGTTTTGGTAGGTCATGTAATACATGACCCCTATAGGCTAAGATTGAAGAGGCATGAATCCGCCCGCCTGCACAACTGTTCAAATTCAAATAACTCAGGGAGAAAATAATAATGGATCAAGCAACGTATCAAGGCTGGAACATCTTTCTATTGCTCGGTCCAATAAAAACCCCACCATGCACGGGAAGCATAAAGCAATCTTTGCAGTGTTGTATAATGCACAACATCATGGAGATGCCGACCCCATAAACTGTCAGCGACGAAAGTTCGCAGGGCATAGAATGACTGGCAGGTCCGACAGCATATTCGGTGAATGTGGGTCAGGTTTTCAAATCCCAGTTATGAAAAAGCGCGATTATGGCAAAGTGCAATTTCTTCCCTATCTTGAACAGTCTTGCCTTCTCCCATCTTGTCAATCTGGATTTAGAGTAGCCCATTCCACTGAAACTATCCTCCTATCCCTCCTAACTGACATCTACCTGGCTATGGATAAGTCCTGCCTTACTCTTTTAGCTCTCTTTGATGCATAGTCAACCTTTGACATGGTTGATCATGAAATTCTTCTTCGCCATCTTCAAATCTCATGTGGCTTATCTGGTCCCCCTCTCTGCTGGTTCCAATCCTATCTTACTGACCGGACTCAAAGGGTGATCCTGAATACCTCAAGAACGCCCTGGGTTGGGATTAACTTTGGTGTCCCCCAGGGTTCTGTTCTTGGTCCTATCCTTTACATTCTTTTTACCTCTGGCATTCACTCTCTCCTCTAAGCATCTTGCATCTGGCCATCTCTATGCTGATGATGTGCAAACTCATGTCCATGGTCCCCCAGCTGACCAACTTCTTCTTGTTCGATCGATTGACTCCCTTTCTCAAGGTCTTGCTCTTGGATGTTCTCTAATCGGTTAAACCTAAAATCCTCTGAAACCCAACTCATTTGGTTTGGTACAAAGCAGTAATTATCTAAACTCAATTTCTCACTTCTCTCAGCTCACTTTCCGAACTTCTCATTCTCTACGAATGTCCACGACCTGGGAGTCATCTTAGACAGTTCACTAACCTTTGCTTCTCTCATCTCTCCTTACTTACTCGCACTTGCTACTACCACTTGAGAAGACTGCGAGCTATCTGTCGATCCGTCTCTACTAGTGTTGTGAGGCGGAAAAATTGTCCGGAAAATTTCATATTTTTCCGGAAAATTTCGGAAAATTTCCGGTGTATTTTTCCGGAAAATTTTCCATATTTTTCCATCAGTATAATATTACTGAATAAGAATTTAAATTCATCATAATGTTTTAACATCACTCACTCTAAGCTATCTTATGTAGATATAACTTGTATGTTTATTCAATAGATAGCATTGTTAGTGCTTACTATTTAGTGTTCACAAGCTCAACATTCAACAACGACAATACATTTAAGAATTAATTGCAATTAAACTTGACTGTTAATTTAGAGAAAATATTTTTTATGATTTAATCTCCTTAATACTTTTTAGTTATGAAAATATGAGAAAAAAACAGCAATTGGTAGATTGTGTCATGTTTATTTTAATTCTTTTAAACATTTCCTGCAACAGAGCAGACTGCAGACATACAGGCCACAACTAGTTTGAACTAGGCTACTCTAGTCTGAAACGCTAATGTAAGGTTTAATGTTTATTTTAATTCTTTCAAGGTGAATGTTGCCTGCATTGACAGATCTACTGTAAATAAAATAACTTAAAAAAACAGAAATTTTCTAGTGTTGTCTTATAATAAACATGCGGAAATAATAATAATAATGCGGAAATTTCTGATGCGGAAAATTGGACATTATGAGTTAAATGTATTTTTCCGGATCTACGGAAAATTTCCGGAAAATTTCTGGAAAATTTCCGGAAAATTTCCCGCAGAATATTTTTCCGGAAAAGCTAGTCTCTACTGCAGTTTTCACTACCATTATCCATGCATTCCGTCTGTTGCCGCATTGATTATTGTAATTCTTTACTGGTAGGCCTTCCAAAAGTCCGTCTTTCTGCCCTTCAATCGGTACTTAACGCAGCTGCTCGCCTCATTGCTCATCGTTCTCGATTCTCATCCATCTCTGCTTACATGACTGATGTCTTGCATTGGCTTCCTGTCTCCGCTCGTATCCACTTCAAGATCATAACACTTGTATCTAAGGCACAACAGGACTTAGCTCCAGCCTACATTTGTGACCTGATGCGCAAACCTCTCTCTGCTTCTTCTCATTGACCCCTATGTTCTCTGAATCGGCTTGATCTGTTTGTTCCCCGGGTAAGGTCTGCCCTGGCTCAGTCTCGCTCTTTCGCTGTCGTGGGCCCATCCCTATGGAACTCCCTTCCCTTGGTACTGCGTGGGACCCTACTTACTAGGTTTTCTCTCTCTGTTGTTCATCGTTTAAAGTCTTTTCTGTTTCTGCGAGGCTCACACTCAGCGTGTGAGCCTCGCAGAAACAGAATAGTTCGCAATGTGAGAGGCGCTTTATAAATTCCCAGATACCATACCATACGAAAGTGGATCGAGTGGGTCGAAAGGCATATTGATCAGAGTACATGTGATTCTGCAAGAGGTGGGTGAAAATTGGTAAAAAAGCCGCATATAATTTAAATTTAAAGTATCCAGCACAGGGTTGGAGTAATGGATATTGGTCGAGTCAACTTCGGAGGAGCGTTTAGCGACTTTAGGTAATGGTACTCTTCTTCCACTGCAGGGGAATTAAGCACTACCGACAGACTGGTTGAGGAGATGTGTAATTGGCTTTGTTGATCCGATGGCTGCTTCCTTCAAAACCATGAAACAACCCCATCAGGCCCCACAATATGTCCAATGGTATCCAACACCCAAAATATTGTGTCTTCCTCAAAGGTCGGTTTAGTTGTATAAATAACTGTTAGTTTGTATGGTGGAGGAAAATAATCCAGATCTTTTGAAATATTTCTGCAATGTTGATCTAAGGAGTCGGCAACAATGCTGTTAACTGGGGGTAGTCTCCCAGTTCCACCCTGGAGTCTATTCACACAGCTCTATAACTCCCGAGAGGCGTGCTTGGTTTTTCAAACATAGTAGTATTCCTGCGCATAATTAGCTTATTAATCCTGTCCGAGAGAGCAGAGGCGGCCTCCGTGCGCCCACATTGAAACAATTTGTTTCTTCTCAGTAAATGCTAGGTGATTGACTGGCGTCATAAAGAAAGGATCTTTGCCTTTTAGTGTGATACTTTTGATAGGGATGCATGCTTCAGAGTCATAAACAAGTCATTATAGGGCCAGAAATCAAGAATCCTAAATGGATTTGGATATTACTAACAACTACAGGCCAATTCGAAACCATAAGACACAGAAAATAGGAGAAGCTCATGCAATCTGGTTCCAGAATGAGAGCTGACCACGGCATAGTTTCCATGTTGCACTGTGACAGTATGAGATGGAGTTGTAATCAGATTACCCTGTGTTGCAGAACAATGAGAACTATGGCCAGGTTAGAAATGATACTGAGATACATAGCTGCATAGGGTAGGATGGAGCACAATGGCCAGGCAGCTACTCCTCAGCATATGGGTCTTAAACTTTATGCACTTTTGCAAGGGCAAAGAGTGCAGTTTGCCATGCATGTATCTAAATATATTATTACATTTTGGAATACAACCAATTAGCCAAACTGCAGAATTTAAAATGAATTGAAGTTGATTAATCTGATAAAGAGGGAGGCCTGCATAAATGCCATTACCATAATTCACCCTAATACGCATGCATAAGAAAAAAGCAGCTTTTGGCAGACAGCACGTGGCATATAGTTTAATTAATTAAATTTGTAATGCGCGCATGGTCGCACCGAAAAGTGAATCTGAATCAACCACGGCAGGGGACAACCAGTGATACCAAAGACTTTTCAAGGCACTCTACAAGAATGCCATGATTAACAGTGTCAAAGGCTGCACTCACATCAAAGGGAGCAAGTAAAGTTACCTAATCCCAATCAAAAGCACCAAACAAATTATAAATAATCCAAGTTAACACAGACTCAGTGGAATTAAACCTTTTGAAACCAGATTGTTGTTGTTTGGGTAATAAGGAATTTTCCCTCCAGATAATGTCACTACAATCTTCTCAAACATCTTCAATAAATAGATATGTTACAGAATGGACAGTAACTAAGATCACAATCGCCATTCTGTAGCACACTGTTCAATAATTTCTCCCAGTACAGTGTGCAGTGGATCCAGGCAGCATGGTCCTCAGTGCCACGTGTATACCTGTACCATCGTTCGAGTCATCTGACATTCTGACAAATTTCACGACAGGCTCTGATAAACCAAGGATGCCCGAGAACCAGCTAGCGATACTCGGCAGCTCCTTGCAAAGCAACTGTTCAGCAGCCTGGCCAAAAAGGCCTCTCTGTCTAGGTCAGTGCTTCCCAACCTGTGTGCTGCGGCACACTGTAGAAGTGTGACATGGCCGAATGTCGGAAATCAGATGTTTTAAATTACAATAATATTACTCAATCATAATATGCACTATCCCATGTTGATAAATTGGTGCAGTCAATATAATTTCTTACCAGACTGATTTAGCTTTATGTAATCTATGGAATCGACTGCCAATCTCTCTCCGTAGCTCAAATTCACTTTCTACCTTCAAAAAGAGACCTCCTTGGCCGCACTCGCTCTGGTGGACGCTCAACTTCTCCTCTTAACACCGGATACCTACCTCGGGGCATTCAATGCAAAAGTCAACACCATCTGAGAGGCTACCGCCGGCTCTGCCCCTCCGGTCTTCTTATCGACTGACTATGAGCTCAGTCAGCTGGATCCAGTCTCAAGTCAAGACCTGCGCAAACTCATTTTGGACTCTCCGTCAAAAACATGTGACCTGGATCCATTTTCTACGTTTCTACTTCAGGAGTTTGTGGACATCTTACTGCCTTTGTTATAGGGCTGTACCGAATATTCGCTTCGTATTCGTTTGGGCCAAATAACTACCGGTATTCGGTATTCGGTCGAATAGTTGCGGTTGGACTGAATACGAATAGTGGTCATGGAACGATTGGTGTTCTTGAAAGCTAACGCTGCATTCATGCGTTAACTGAGCTGTAAGTGACAATTTCTAAGTTTAGTTAAATCAGTTCCATTCCTAGTTTACACAGACTGGCAGAAGGATGCAAAAATTACATGTAGTTAACTGTTTACTTTTAGTTTATGTATTAAATTGACTGAATTGAAACTTTTGCCTACATTTGAAATTTTGACTGTTGTTGGTAGACCTATTTTGTACACTATTCGTATTTGGCCGAATAGTTTGTTCAATTATTCGTATTCGGCCGAATAGTGATAATCACATATTCGGTACAGCCCTACTTTCTTAACAGTTCTCTGCAATAGTTCCCTCCGTGAGGGCATCCTCCCAGCTAGGGAATGCAAACCCGGGTTTATGCCTACCCGGGTTACCCGGGATTTCGGAACCCAGTAACCCGGGCTTTCCTGCGACTGAAACCCAGATTTGAATAATGACATTCAATTTTCATTACGATTTCATTATATCATAATATAGGGTATAGTGTAATTCTAATCAATGTTTTACTATACAATATAAATGTAGCCTAACTCGGATGCCTATCATTAATATACTACAAACGCAGCCACACTCGAAAGATTAACGACAACGGAGGCCGACACGTAAAACAACAATGTTTGAGCGTAATACAAACTTTGAGCACCACATAAGCCAAAACAGCTTTCCCCTAGACGAAGACAGGTTCCGCTCTTGAGACTAGACAGGGGCAATTTCCCCTTCGTGACAGGTTGGCACCGCACGTGCAGTCTTATCCTCTGCATCGAACGCAAGTATGAGGACCCCCACAGCCAAAGCAAGGGACGGACACCTGCCAAAGCCCATTTATGTCATTGTAAACCGCGATTGAAAGTCGGGTTTGGCGTGTTTGAAAAGTGTAACTTTCACTGTCGTTCACGCTGTGAAACTGAAAAATGCAGAGTAATGGAAATATAACGATTATGCTGCGCTTGGTAATGGGTTACGTAATACTACTTCTACTTTATCGGCTCGTTTCATGTCTTTATTGGTGACGCTATATAGTGAGTTGACTCGTGGCATAGAGTTCGTATATTATCAGCAAACTGTTTTTATTTGAATTTAGTGACTTAAAAAGCAATGTTTAACTCAGGAAATTTAAAGAGCAGTGTTTGGGAACACTTCATTCGCGATTCTGTGGGACAGAATCGCAAATCAGTACCAGTTATATACATCGAAGCTGACAAAATTGTCAGCTGTTCAACACGAAGTATGCATATTCATCTCCGGTCCAAGCATCAGATAAACTTGTTCAAATACAAGGAAGATGATATATTTATTTATTTATTCTTTAATTAAGCGCCTGCAAACGCACTGCGCTGTACATGTACATGTTATGCGATAAATCTTAACTACTAACAGAACAGACAGCCTGCAATACACGGCGCAAATTGCAGCCTACAAAGCATGTCCGCCTATGGGACTCGATCTCTGTACCTCTCGCACTCTACGCCAGATGTTATCCAATGCGCTATCGGGCCCCCTTGTCATCTGAGGAACTTTGGACTTTGTAGCTGCATAAGACACCATTGTTCTGATCGCAAGACATAGTGCAGTAATACTTATTATGTAAAGTTTGTAAACCCGTCAAAACCCGGGTACCTGAGTTTTTACTGGTGCCAACACCGGAAACCGGGTTCGTAAAAAGCCCTTAATTACAATTACAATTACTCATTCTAAAACTTTGAAAATTTTCCAGTGTCATCACTAGGGGCTGCGGGGGTGTCAGCCGCAACAGATGACACCTTCAGAGGGGGTTACACCAAAATGACAAAAGGACTACAGGTTGAAAAAATTTGTGTGCCGAGTTTCAGCAGAAATTTAACATTTTTTAATTAACAATAACAGATAACAACAAAAACATTTTTCGTAAGCCCACTTTACATGTACTGCATCAGTATCAATTTACCTAATGCTGAAACTGTATGCTAATTAACTTTTTTGAACCTTCTAATGCACTCCAGTCAGTGCCGTCATTATTACCCAATTACAATAATGCTTCAAATCAGCCACATTTCCAATTACTTTTCCTCAATATTAGTGTGATTCTTGTTAAAGATAACGGTAACAAAAATGTTTGTCGACGAAAACAAAATGATTTCGTTAACAATAACTACAACTAAAAAATATTATTAACTATAACTATAAAAAAAACACTAACGAAAATTTATCATAATTTTTTTTAAAGAATAAAAAGTGCAATAACGACAAACATAAGAACATGAAAATGTGCTACCCCTCATCATAAAAATTGTGAATTGAGTTCAGTGCATGTTGGGAGCTATGTAATTGAAAATGAAATCAGATGTCGGTGAATTTGGAGCGTTGTGTATTCATGAAGCTGAATGCAACCAATCTTCAAAGCCTTTCGAAGCTATAAGCAAATTGTGTAACGTGTCTTAATATGCAAAATCTTAATATGCACAGTCTGTCTGTAGGCAATCTCGTTTTGCCTATTGTAACAAAGTATTAACTAAATTAAAAATCCAATAACTATAACTAAACAATACTACAAACTATAACTGTAACCATAACTAAAATGAACAAATCATTAACTATAACTGTATAACTAAAATAAAATCTGCAAGGAGAATCAGACTGCTCATTATAAAAAATTGGCAAATTGACATTAGTTATATAACTTTCTGTATTCTTTAAACATTATTTTAAAATGAGACCTGTATAGGCTGCAGGCACCTTCACTGCCCTCCAAAGTTTAAACATTATATTAATATTTGCTAATTTGATTTTAATGATGTAGCTGCTTTTAAATGATTAAAATAAAAAAATGAAATAAAAATATGCATTTGTAATTTTAATTCTGCTAGTTGTTTATGTTACTACTATTACTATTACTATTATATTCGGTGACATATAGGAATTATGATTTACGAGTGATATTAGTACAAAAAACACTGATAAAGATACTGTATGGTCTGGCAAGGGACTAAGGGAGGACCATGGGGGCGTGGCCGGACAAAATGTCCCCGGATAAAATGTCCCGGACAAAATGTCCCGGACAAAATGTCCCTGGACAAAATGTCTACAGACAAAATGTCCCCAGACAAAATGTCCCCGGACAAAATGTCCCTAGACAAAATGTCCCCGGACAAAATGTCCCCAGACAAAATGTCCCCAGACAAAATGTCCCCAGACAAAATGTCCCCAGACAAAATGTCCCCCGGACAAAATGTCCCCAGACAAAATGTCCCCCGAACAAAGAATATTATATGCAGTAGTTATAAAGTCTAACAATAAGGACTCACAAACTAATAGCCGTAACTTTAGTTACTGGCTATAGCTAAGTAGATATTCCCACAGCTCCTATCCCTGGTTTCTGTACAGTTCTGCCGACTTAGCCTGTAGTGCTTCTTTGTCACAATAGTCGCCTAAATAACTTCAGACTTCAAGATGTCCCAGTTTGGAAAGTCCCTAGATGATTTGTCTCAGCAGAGAATGATTCTTCCCTAGATGCGCAGGACCGACTGCTCCAAATATATGGGAGCGGGTTATTGTTCGAAGATGAATATCGATGAATATATATCTTTAATACGTCATTCTTTGACAGATCAATATTTAACAGGAGTTCTTTTTTCATATTGTTTAACATGCTTAGCCAAAATCTCTGGTAACAAAACAGTGAAATGATAGCATGTCTTCAGACTAGAGTGCTATCCACACAACGTTTATATTTCGCACACTTGCTCGTTAAACAAAACATAAAAGTCATGAGGCCTACGTTGTATAAACTGAAATAAGTTATCTAATTAATTAGTCAGAAATGTTCTAAAAAATTGCAACTGTTAAAACAAAACTTCACCAAAGCGACAAGCAGTAAAATTTAATTTATATATTTAATTAATATAGACTAAAGTGGAATTCACACAACGTTTATATTTTGCACACATGCTATGTTGTTAAGGTATTGCATGGGATCCCGATTCCCATGGTCACTGACCTTGGTGAAGATATGTGTGGATATGTTGTCTGGGGACATTTTGTCCGGGGACATTTTTTCGGGGGACATTTTGTCTGGGGACATTTTATCCTGGGACTTTTTGTCTGGGGACATTTTATCCTGGGACTTTTTGTCTGGGACTTTTTATCCTGGGACTTTCTGTCTGGGGACTTTTTATCCTGGGACTTTTTGTCTGGGGACTTTTTGTCCAGGACATTATGTCCGGGACATTTTGTCCGGGGACATTTAGTCCTAGTACCCCATGGGGGTGACACCATGACCTTACCGCACTGGGTGACATCAACCCTTGTGACGCCACTAATTTTCTGCATAAATATATGATGAGAAAGTAAAACAAGTATTAAAATTACAGAAACTTCGTAGCCTTCAGCTCAAGAATGAACAGAAAATCTACTTACCCTCAAAGTTTGCATAGTTACAGTTATATTCCACTGGATACTGAAGTCGCAAATCAACATCTGGCTACAATTCACAAATACATGGAAATACATATTGTACCTGTAATTACGACTGTATTTGAAAATTTATAAGCCACCACTCAGAAAAGTCAGTGATGCTCCCAACCCAAACCAGAAACTTTTTATACACTTCCGGAACTGAGGGAGAGGGAAACTAAGGAAGTCTAGTTGCAGGTTCTGAAGAAGACAATTCCAGCTGAACGGGCCAACATAAGCTAACCTTCTGAACTGGGCCGTAGTGGTGCACATACTGGGACCACCAGAAAGCAGCCGACCGAAGGGAAACCCAGCCAGTCAGAGTGCAAAAAACAAAAAGTCGTCAAACAGGGTAAAGCAAAGCCAACAAAACAGTTGAGGTAAGAATCTTCAACTGGATTTGCTGATGGACAGGTAGCCATATAAGTTACACTTATAACATGTTAGCTCATGAATTAAAAATTTCTCAAATCCTACATTCGTCCCATGGGCTTTTCTGCCGATTATCAAAGAATTCTCAATGTTTCTGACATGGAGCCAGCACATCTGTCAAAAACAGAGTGCATATCTTAGAAAACCTATTATTTGACTTATTTATTTGCACTAAGTTTGGCAACGGAGATGTGCTGGCATTCTTGATCTCAATGGCAAGATGAAAAAGTTTATGCTGACCGCTGACAGTGTTGGGTATGAGTTAACTCAGATGAGTTGAAACTCACGAATTAACTCACTTGCTGTGATTTATGAGTTTCAGTTAACTCACCTTAAAGAGTGTGAGTTATGAGTTTGATTTAATTCATAGTTTCTTTGAGTTTGAGTTGTAACTGTCAATTATTTTAAAATCAACTCACTATTCGGCACTCGGCACATATTATGTTGAAACAAGCTGTTTTTATATCGTCAGCTTTCCATACTGGTGAGTGGTGACGGCAGGGAGGGTCGTAAACACGGCCAGCAATCCTTTCGTAACCACTAACCGCGAACATGTGAACAATAAAACGTTATGCTATATTATTCGAATTCGCGCAATAATAATAATAGTAATAATAAACTGATGATACCATTTCCTGGTAACTGTGTATTTGTACAACGTTCGATTAGAATGTGCTAGTATGAGACGTGTGAGTTGATGATTTAACTCATTTAACAACCGAGTTTGAGTTAACTCATTTCACATAGGATGAGTTGAGTTTGAGTTTTAACTCATTTTGAGGTGCATGATTTGAGTTTTGATTTAATTCATTTCTTGTCTGAGTTTACCCAACACTGACCGCTGAGTAGGTGTATGATGAGGATATAGTCCATTCATGAAATAATTGAGGTTCAACAAAATTTGAAGAAAAGGTTTCTCGAAGGATTTCACCTCTTTGATACGTCTACATTGCAAGAAAAAAGTTTACCAAAATTTGACATGGGGAACTACGTGAAAAAATGGGTCAAATCCAAGATGGCAGCCATCAAAATTAACCAAAGTGGACAAAATTTCATATTTGGAACCAGTCAAGCGAAAACATCTATGATGAGTCTATTCATATCAGCTAAAACTTATACATGTTATGGAATGTAATTTTCAAGTTAAATGTTAAAAAAAATTAAAAATGGCGACCAAGATTTGACGGAAAAAGCAAAATTATCATATCTACATAACTAACAGCATTAGACGGTAGCTAGAAATCTCTATCAAATAGCAGATATAATATTCAAATAACTGACATCTAAATGTTCACTTTTGATGACCAAATTATAATGTCAATGGAACTGTAACTATAAGCTCTTAATACATATTTACTTTAATTGTTGGATATGTAGTGACAGGCATTGAAATATTGAACATATATAGCTGTCACAAAGAGTGCCGAGGAGGTGGTAGGTAGAAGAGGAGGAGGAAGGAAAGAACGGTGGATCAATGACACGACCTGGGAGATGATAGACAAGAGAAGAGAAATCAAGGTTGAAAGGGACAAGGAGCTGGACCCTGTAGCATGGAGGGCAAAGAACGAGGATGATATACACATGGATCGAATAGTGAAGAAGAACTGCAAAAGAGACAAGAAACGATGAAGGAAAAGGAAAAGAGGCGCAGGAGGCAGCAGAAAAGAATGATACCAGGACCCTGCACAGGATCGTACGTGAACTCAGCAACATCCAAAGCAGAACTACCGTGTCCATTAAGAGCAAAACAGGGGAAAATTTGATGACGGAGGAAGAACAAGCCGAGAGATGGATCGAGCACTTCAATGAGGTCCTGAACCAGCCGGCACCTAGAACTGCACACAACTTTGAAAAGAAGCCGCTGTGTCATGACTATATCTCAATGGAGAAGACAAGCATAGTTCAGTTTTTTCATCTGTCAATTTAAAATCATGTGAATTAGACCCACTTCCCCTTTCATTGTTACCGATATCCTGGATGACCTTGCTCCGTTCTTTCTGTACCTCTTCAATAGGTCTCTCTCTCTGAGGGCTATATCCCGGCCTCACAAAAACGGGCTCTCGTCTTTCCCTCACTTAAAAAGCCAAATCTTGACACTAACCTCTGTCAGAACTATCGACCTATCTCCAACCTTTCTTTTCTTTCTAAAACCCTCGAACGGCTAGTTTCTATCCAGCTTCTTCCCTACTTGGAGCAATCTGGACTTCTCCCAAATTACCAATCTGGTTTTAGAGCTTATCACTCTACAGAAACTGCCCTCCTCTCCCTGTTATCTGAGATCTATTCTGCTGTTGATAAGTCTCAACTTACTCTTCTGGCTCTTTATGACGTTACTTCAGCCTTTGACATGGTCGACCATGAAATCCTGCTCCAGCGCCTTGACTCCCTTGAGATTTCTTTTGGTCTTAAGGGCACTCCTCTCCTTTGGTTTCGGTCTTACCTGTCTGAACGCTCTCAAACGATCATCTCCGGTGAGACTAGAACTCGGTGGGTCTCGGTAAAACTTGGTGTTCCTCAAGGTTCGGTCCTTGGCCCGCTTCTCTTCATTCTCTATACGGCTGACATCCCTTCCCTACTCTCTAAACACGGGGCCGCTGGTCACCTTTTCGCTGATGATGTTCAGGCCTTTGTCCATGGGCCTCCATCTGCTCAACTGCTTCTAACTGGTTTAATTGAAGCTCTCTCTCAAGATCTTCATTGCTGGATGTTTTCAAACCGCCTTTCTCTTAACTCTTCCAAAACTCAATTCATCTGGTTTGGCACCCCCCCCCCCCCCAGCAACTCCAAAAGCTTGATTTCGTGCTCCTGTCTGATAAGTTTCCTCACTTCACTTTTTCGTCCACTGTTCGTGACTTAGGTGTCACTCTGGATAGCTCGCTTACTTTTGCTGAGCACATTTCCAACCTCACCCGCTCCTCTTACTTCCACTTAAGGCGTCTCCGGGCTATTCGGCGGTCTGTCTCATCCTCAACCTTCACCTCAATTGTTCATGCATTCGTGTGCTCTCGGATTGACTACTGTAATTCTCTCCTTATTGGCCTTCCCAAGATCCGTCATCTCCTCTCCAATCCGTACTCAATGCTGCTGCTAGACTCATTGCCCACCTCCCTCGGTTCTCTCATATCTCCACCTTCATGGTTGAACAACTCCATTGGCTCCCTCTCTCTGCCTGTATACAATTCAAAGTGCTTATTCTTGTGCTTAAGTCTCAACTGGGTCTTGCTCCACAGTACTTATGTGATCTAATTCAACTGCCTCATTCTGCTGCTTCGCTGCGTCCTCTCCGATCTTCTGATCGTCTTGACCTCTTAGTTCCTCGTGTCAGGACTACTATGGCTCAGTCCAGATCCTTTGCCTGCATAGGTCCCTCACTTTGGAACCAACTTCCTCCTTCTGTCCGCACCACCATTCTCTCTGGTAGCGTTGCTTCTTCTTTTTCTCACCTTAAATCTTGCTTTTTCTCTCGGGGTCTCGCGCACTGGGAGCGCCTCTGAATGGTCTATACCGCGAGAAGCAGCTCATATACAATACAATACAATACAAAAAAAAGCATAGAGGAGGTAAAAAAGGCAACGAAGGTGTTGAAAAACAGCAAAGCAGCGGGCATGGACGAAATATCCGCTTAGATGCTCAAACTAGGAGGGGACGCGATGGTTGAAGAGCTCACCAGTCTTCTAAATATAATGTGGCAGCAGGAAGATGTTCCGAAAGACTGGAGGCAGGGAGTTATCATCAAACTGCCAAAAAAGGGCCCGCCGAGTGACTGCAATGATTTACTGTTTAAATAGAATTATGTAAACAATAAAAAGTCTTAGAGTTTTCTTTAAATGGGTTTCCATCTAGGGATTTATGTCGAATACAAATTTTTAAACTTTTTTCTGGTAAAGGTTGGTTTTTAAGGCTGTTTTAAAATGAACTTTTCACCAAGCGCCATTGTTTGGCAGCCGGTCAAAAAGATCCTCATGTAGATTAACCGTTTATAGGTTTACGTATACAATAAAACATTGAGCTATCATTAAATGGGATTCCATCCAAGGATTTATGCCGAATACAATATTTTGAACTTTTGTCCTGGCAAAAGTTGGTTTTTAGGGCGGTTTTAATTACTGTTTTCAATGAACTTTTCATCAAGTGATGTCACAGGAGCGGCAAAATTTACACACTCTGGGCCATATGACGTAAGTGAGAAACCTTCGCCCACAATTAGTGAGGTAAGGGTATTCACGCAAAGACTTGTACGCTCTTAGGGCAACCCCTGTCGTACGTCATGCCACTGGATTGGCATTGTTGGAAAGGATCGCATCATTTGACCTGCTGCGCTACAGAGGGTCTCTGGCGGGGAGACACTTTGTGCACGCAGAACCAGTGTACGTATGTGGGAGTTGATGGTTCCAAGCGGATGCCAATCATGGTTAGAGTCAGCCAATCCAGAACTGCTGGCCCGTCTAGGAAGGTGCATATGTATCGATAGGTCATCTATCCTGAGCGAAAAAATCTTGCAGTAGAACACAAGTATACAGAAACGACTTCTAGAGAAATAAAACACCCGTCTATAACACCCATCTGTAACACCCATCCTTCGATCCTACTTATTAACCCTATGAGTCTAGCAAAACCGCATGCTTTGACATCTTATGGCAGATGTCACAGCCTATAGTCCAGACATTGTCTTGGTGATCGAAAGCTGGCTGAAGGAGCATCACACTGATCAAATGATGGCTATTGATGGGCATGTTATGTTTCGTCGGGACCTACTGGACTGCAGGGACGGTGGAGTGGCTATCTATTGCAAAACGCAATTGGACGCATGTGTTTTCATACCTCAAGTGTTCTACTCGCCAGATCTCGAAGTGTTGTGGATTAAAGTTGAGAGGGATCACATCAAATACCATGTGGGGGCAGTCTACCATCCACCATGGCCAACCTACAAAGCGGACCACTTAATTTCAGACATCGAAGCAACTTTAGAAGAAATAGAAACAATCGATTTGTACTCCCATAATTATCATCCTTCTCGGAGACTTTAACCAGATGCCATCGACCGCGATCATTGCGATGGGGCTTAATGCAGAATTGAGGGTCCTTCGCATGAGGGACATTCACTTGACAGGATTTATACATCTGGCCAGCTCTACCCCACATGCGACGCAGTTAAGTCGACAAACAAGACCAAGCACTCAGCTATTATTGCCACATCTACTCCTGCTGAACCAAGTACGGCGCATAGGGACCGAAGGACAATTCCATTCCGTCTTCAAACTCCGGGACAATTTGCAACCTTGCAGGCATATATTGCTGGCCTCTCTTGGGACTTTATCACTGGACATGATTCCCCTGTGACTGCCTTCAAAGCCTTCAATTCATTTATGCCAGCAGCCTTCGATACTTTCTTCCCGATCAAATCAACTACCATCAGAGACAAAGAACCATCCTTTATGACGCCTGTCATCAAACAAGACCAAGCACTCCTACACCTACTGAGGAAACGTAGCAGGCTGGAGCGGTGGGGACAGGTCGAGGCAGCCGCTGTCCTCTCGATCAGGATCAATAACCTTATAACACGCAAGAACACACGAATGTTCTAAAAGACCAAGCGGGGCTCAGGAGAACTGTGGAGGACTGTCAACCGATTGCAAGGTGAAAAACAACGTCGTGCTCCTCAAAACCTTAACATCAATGCCGAATCCCTTAATCAGAAACACAGAACCAAGTTTTAGGATGAGATATTTACCCTTATTGACATAAATGCAAGCATCGTCCAAGGCTCAAGCCTAGGACCACTAAACTTCATTACTGCCATCTCTGGCCTAGGCCATGCCAATCCTCTCAACTGTCTTCTCAAATGTGCCGATGACTGTTACCTCCTAATACCGTCATCTAATAGCACAACCATATCTTCAGAACTACAGCACGTTGCGCACTGGGCTAAGATGTGCGACTTGAAATTAAATTCTAGCAAAACCTACGAAATGGTGATTCAGAGGCCCAGGGGCAGGCAAAATGATGATGTTCCGCAGGTCACACCCGGTCTCCATAGGGTCACCAGCATGGTTATCCTAGGCATAACACACTCAGATAACCTTGGCATTATTACCCATGTTAACGGCATTTGCAGTCAGGCACGTCGATCGCTTTATGCGTTGCGTACCCTGGTAGCGCACGGTCTACGAGGACTGTGCCTTTATGACATGGTGAGAGCCACAACCCTATCCAGGATACTCTATGCCTCACCTGCATGGTGGGGATTCACAACCCAAGGGGACCGTGATAGACTGGGAGGGTCCTACGGCATTTCATCAGGGGACGCTACCTCCCAGAAGACACCCCCTCCATAGAACAGCTCTGCCGCCTGGCCGACTCTCAACTCTTCGCCGCAGTACAAAATATTCAGGGACATGTCCTGCATGACCTGCTGCCACCTATCAAACGCACAGGCCACTTCCTGTGCCCACGAGCTCACGATCTGGAAATCCCGACCGCGGATAGCTTGTCCAGAAAAACGTTCATCATCAGGATGCTTTATGAAGCTGCTTAGTATACGCTATAAATTAATTAATAAATTATAAAACAATATAAATTTGGGATAACTGAGACAATTATTAGTAGCTAACTCTTCTTCTTTATGTTCTCTGCCCTTGGGCAGGTTCGTATGACCAATGACGCCATCTTTCTCGATTCTGTGCCTCCCTTTTCAGTCCACTGTATCCCTCTTCTGTCATCATCCAGTCCAGTAGCATTGTTCTCTGTCTTCCTCGCGCCTTCTTCCCCTCTATTCTTCCCTCAATGTAGCTAACATTAACATATTATTAGTATATTATCTATATAAACACGTTTACGTTGCTGTACACCAAAATGCGGTTTTCAATTGGTTCCAATAAAGAATATTCTATTCTTTTCTATACTGTACTTTGAAAAGCACAGCTAACCTTACAATCAAGAGAGCTCAGTTTGGAATCAAGTCGTGCGAATCATGTGAAGAAGAAAGTGACTACATGTGGAATTTTTTCGTGTATACTGTAAGAGACACTGATTTTAGTCCTTCAGTTTCCGATTTACCACATGCTGTCTGAGTTGTTACATCACTGCTGCAAGCACTGTTGGGTACAGGTTACTGTGTTCACAAGGATAATTTTTATTCAAGTCCAACATTGTTTGACTGGCAGATTGCTGTCCAGAATTATACAGTTGGAACTGTTCTACTAAACAAAAAATTCATGCCAGCTGCACTGAAAACAGCAAAGCTAAAATAGGGATAGAAACAAGTCTACAATCATGGAAAACTGATGGCGATGAAATGGAAAGACAAGAAAGACATCACTACTTCTGGGTACAGAACACGGTGGTGAATTCATGGAATTGATACAGTGGGAAACACACCGAAGTAAGAAACACACCTTACATCATTGCAGAGTAAAAACCAGAATAATGGAGGTCTTGATCTTAATGACCAGTATCTTGCAAGCTACCAAACTGCTACATAAAGCAACTACAGAAATATAATATCAAGCACTTTAGCTTTCACTGAATATGTACTGTACATGAAGTCTGGAGGTAAGAAGAGTAGACTCATCAACCAGGTCACAGAGAAATACTTAGGGCAGTCGGTAGTTTGTCGTCCATGGCAGCCAGCAGAAACATTGCTGTAATGGCTCATAGAATATCATTTCCATGAACTGGTAGCTCTAAACAGAAAGCTTGTCACTGTAAACTGTGCTGTACTAAAGTTACTGCGACAGGAAAGCAATTTAGAAAGGAAACACTATATTATTCTCCCATGTGTGATGTTGCGTTATGATGTTTGTTCCATGTTTCAAGGATTATCACTCTTGAATTACTAGATCAAACTGGGGAAATAATTGTCAGAATGAACAACATTGAGTTGCTAAGATGTTAAATAGCATCTCACAGCTATGGTAAATTAATTCCCAAAAAGCTGGAGAGCATAGGTCATTCACAAGTTAAGCAATTTGAGGGTTTTAGTGAGAGCATGAGCAAAAGCATTCTGGATAGCTTGAAGGTGATTTATTCGGGTGGCATCTATATCCATGAATAGTGAAATTCAGTACACTAGTTTAGCATGGACTATGGATGGAAATAGGGTGAAGATTCTGCAAAGATCATGGACATGCATAAAGCACGGGCAGAAAAGAGTGATTTATTCGGGTGGCATCTATATCCATGAATAGTGAAATTCAGTACACTAGTTTAGCATGGACTATGGATGGAAATAGGGTGAAGATTCTGCAAAGATCATGGACATGCATAAAGCACGGGCAGAAAAGAGTGATTTATTCGGGTGGCATCTATATCCATGAATAGTGAAATTCAGTACACTAGTTTAGCATGGACTATGGATGGAAATAGGGTGAAGATTCTGCAAAGATCATGGACATGCATAAAGCACGGGCAGAAAAGATTGATATGACCAGAGATCTAATGTTTTGGTTGAAAATCACACTTCAGCTGAGGAAATGAGAATTAGCAATGAACGTTAGGTTGGATGCAGAGTCCAGGCATAGAGAATACCTGCAGCCAGTGCGTCTGATTTGAAAATAGTAGGCGGGTTGAAAATCGATCGCACTGGATCGGGTAGGCGAGCGATGCGCAGTCGACCTCGGGAGCTCTTGTGTACAGCGTATTTTGTGTATCGTATTCTTAATTTTTCGTATTGCTGCATATTTATAGTGCTCATCTAGTAGCACAATCTCGCCTCAGCTCCGTTATCTGAGCAGGTCTCTTTAAGAGGCGCTATATTAATTCTCAGAATGAATGAACATTCACTAGAAACCTACTATTGACGTAAGATGACGTGTAATGGACAAAATTGAAGTGATCAGTCAGCAGTAATTAGGAAAGGCACGCATTCACCGCTGCCGAACATAAGTAAATTAAAGTAATCTCAATTAGGTAAATAAAATAATGGTCTGTCTCCAGGTTCGTCTATCGTCTTGATGTCTAACTCAGCGAGCGACGACCGACTGTCACCGAAGGTGAGAAGCCCTCGGCTAGGCGAGCGGTAAACCGCTCGCCGGTACATTTGCTAGGCGAGCGACCAAGAAGAGCAATCGATCGCTCGCCTTAAATCAGACGCTCTGCCTGCAGCCAACCTAAATTTGTTCTAATTCATAAGTTCTGGAGGCCAGACAATGATGAAACAGCAGGTCTTAAAGAAATTAAACTTTCCCTCAATTAGAAAAATTCACAGTATAGCAAGTTTCGATTTGAAGCTTCACTATGAAACATCTAGCATGGGAAGAAATCAAGAATAATATCCACAAAAGAGATATGATAAACAGAGCTTACCCAAAAGTAATAACTGTCCATGTGAAGCACAGTAACAGATGGATACCTTTCAGTAATTCTCCGACACATTAAAGTCTTTCCTCCACAGCTCACACTATTCCATGTTTAAAAAACAATGTACATATTAATTTACATACAATGAGATCAGACATACACTGTGTCCCGATGAAAAGTAGACCCAAAGAAAGAGTGTCATAACTCGGTCAAAACTTTTAGCAGTTGCCTGAAATTTTAAGAACAACAACAGTAGCCATATTACCACCAAATTGTAACGCCGTTTGGAAATGTTGGTGAGTTTGTCAAGTTTATCAACGTTTGAGATGCAGTACTGAAAAGGGGAAATTTCCAACATGAAAATTTTTGACAAATGTTTATGGGTCTACTTTTCATCGGGCGGCTACTTCACATTCAACAAGACAGTGCCCCTGCGCACCGAGCACATGAGATCATTGCTCTGCTGTCCCGGGAGTCACCCGACTTCATATCCCCGCAGCTGTGGCCGCCCAACAGTCCAGACATCCATTCAGTTGACTATCAAATCTGGAGTGTACCGAAGGAGCGCGTTTATCATTCCCGCATTCGTGACGTTGATCACCTGATTGAAGAGTGGCAGCTGTTTGATTGATCGGGCCATCAAACAGTGGCGTCCCCGTCTACGGTCATGTGTCCGTGAACAAGGAGGACATTTTGAACACCAGCTGTAGCTGAACTTCACTTCCTTATGGCTATTTATGTTGGGAATTTCCCCTTTTCAGTACTGCATCTCAAATGTTCATAAACTTGACAAACTCAATAACATTTCCAAACGGCGTTACGATTTGGTGGTAATATGGCTACTGTTGTTGTTTTAAAATTTCAGGCAACTGCTAAAAGCTTTGAACGAGTTATGACACTTATTCTTGGGGTCCACTTTTATCGGGACACAGTGTATATATCATAGTTTCATACCTCAGATTATAGTTTTTGTTCCTCATGATTTAAGGGTGGAAGCATAGAATATAGTTAAATATGTCTTACACGATGACAAATACAATATACTACCCAGCTCCCTCACACTTTTCTCTTGCTGACAGGTTCTTTCAACTCTCTTCTGACAAGCTCTTGACTATAAGACTCCAGTTTTCCAATGTTCCTGCCTCTGATGGCCTGTCATGTCCTGAATCTCCTCTACCAGGCATCAACCTATTCCATCCAACAACACTGACCTGAATCTGTACTAGAATATACACTGGTACTACATGTACATTTGGGTTGGATGGGTAAAATATGTTGGATAAATAACTTACAAAAATTGGCGGAGTTATATGCATGCAAAGTTGGTTCATTTATGCTGGCCCACCCTGTATATAGTTTTTATGGTGCTAAATGGAGTCCATCCTTTTATTTGTCAGAGTGGGTCTCTTGGTATGTTTGAGTATATTGTTTGGTCTTGTCCATGCGAGTTGTATTGTTGATAGTCTGTCTTGTTGTATCCTTGACTAACTCTGACTTTGGGTATATAAGATTGTAAAAGGGGTGTTTTCAGAGGAACCGAGGATCTAGAGAGATAGTTCTACCGATAGTCTGATGTTAAAAGCGTTTTATGAATGTTCAGTTGAAATCGTTTATAATAAAATGACATTTCTTACCGAATTTTGTTACATTTTCTGAAATCATACCGAGACAGCAAAGTAGGGACAAGAGCATGTAATAAATACTTGTCCAAAAGTATAACTGAAATTTTTTTTGCAGTCTGATTCTGATTCTACGTGGTGCAATGGAGGAAGATCGAGGGAGAGTCTACAGTCAACGGCGCTGGTCGAATGCAGTCAGTCAGCAAGAGAGATGGTCGAAATGCGTTGTGACTGGTTGAATGACATGGTCAACAGCGTCTGTTCTGAGAGGGCACCGGTCAGTTGAGGATGGTTGTATGGAGCGGTTCCGGAAGGTCGAGGATGGTCGTATGGAGCATTTTCGGACAGTCGAGGATGGTCGTATGGAGCGGTTCCAGACAGTCGTGGATGGGCGTATGGAGCATTTTCGGACAGTCGAGGATGGTCGTATGGAGCGGTTCCAGACAGTCGTGGATGGTCGCGTGGAGCGAGGTCAGTCGGAAGCATCTGTCTCCAGGTGGTCGGATGTTCGTCGATGACGTCCTTTTCCGAGTGTGGAGGACCTATTCCTGGTGCTCAGAGTTGTTTTAGAGGAGGCAGTGGAAGAGCGAATGCGTTGGTAGAATACTTTCGCTCTCCGGAAGGGCCGCCTAATCTGATGGAGGAGAGTTGGAAAACTGGTCGAGAGCACGAGCAGTTGAGGAGTTCTGAACAAGTTTCCGGATGGTCAGGTATCATTGCCGCTAGTGTTAATGACGTGAATGTGGGTTTACCTGTACCTGATTTCTCTGAGTGTGGTCATCGCATTGTTTTCACGCATTGGGAGTAGGAGTGATGTTAGTAGCTCCGTTGGTACTTGTTGTGTGGTGTGGTGACATGTATGTGATTGTTCTTCTTCTTGGTAAGATGATGCGAGTCTGTTAAGGAAAAAGTTGCTGTCTTAGTTTTCGTTGTTTAGTACTTTGGTTGGACGCGTTTTATCATAGCTCATATCTGTTTTCTCATGTAGGTTGCACTTATAGGATAGTTAGACTTTGCTTGTGTGTAGTTGATGGGCAGGACATTATGGCTCTAAAAAGGTAGAAAGGGACTGAACTGTTTGGATAGTTGTAGCTGTAAATAGTAATGGTGCTAGTATTGTAATGTTAATGTAGTTAATATTGTGATTGTGGAATATATGGTCAACTGGAAATTGGTAATCAGGCACATGGTGTTGAGTGGGAATGTCTTGTTGGTTTTTCTGGAAAGTTAATTTTTCGGCGTAAGTTGTTGAAACTGTAATATATGGTATAATTGGATTTGATGTGGACATTTTGTTTTGACAATGGTTTTTGGTTTGGTGATATTGAATATATTGGAACTCTGAAATGATTTATTGGACTTTATGTGGATGTTTTCTGGATATGGTTTTTTGCTTCTTACTGGTTTAAGTATGTGTGAGTGGTTGATATTGTGGTCAATTTAGAGTTGGTAGTTTTTCGGTTGTTTTATGTGGAACGTTTGTCGGCATGGTTATTTTTGGTGGGCAGTTGTTAAATGACCAGTGAATTCATTGTGGGTAGTTGATTTGTTTTGGATATATGGAGTGTTCGTGGGATCGTGGTTGGTTGAGTATTCTGGTCGTATTTGGTGTTTCAGATATGGTTGGTCTGTTGTCATATGGAATTCTGTCGTTATGATTTATTTGAAGGTATTAGGAGTTATGGTTGGTTGTGGTTGTACATATAGTGTTGCATAGTTGAGATATTCAGTTTAAGCATTATGATTTAGGGATTGTTCATGTGGTACTTAGGTGCGGTTAGTCATTAAGATTGTGCAACGTTTTGGTGTATTTTTGTTAATGACACATGGTTGACGTAAATATGATAATTGTGATAGTGTCACAGTAGTCATAAGATATTGATTGGCGATGATGTATATTGATAGTTAGGGTTGCTGTTTCTGTTGTTATTGTCGTGTATGGCAGTTTAAGTCGACTGTGTTTTACTGTGATGATGTTCTGAGGTGGAGTTCCTACGAATCGGTGATTTGACTTTATGCCTTAGATGTTGTGATGGCAAGATTTGTGCTGTCAATTGGAAATGTCAGCCTCTGCAAACGAGGGGATATTATCGTTTGATGTTGCTGCCTTCTGGGTCCGTATGTATGAGCACATCGTACTCTTAGTCGTGACTAAAATCTGGGGGGCCCGTAGAGTAATGGATAACACACTGGCGTGAAGAGCTGAAGGTACCAAGATCGAACCCCGTAGACCAGTGATATTATCGTTAACGAAAACGAAATAGAAACGAAAAAGAAAAGTCAATCGTTAACGAAAACGAAAACTAAAACGAAAAAGATTTTAGAAATGGAAACGAAATAAAAACGAAAACGAAAAAGATTTTGGAAACGAAAACGAAATAAAAACGAAAAAGAATGGATGTAAAACTAATAAAAACTAAAACGAAAATGATTTTTGGAACGAAAACTATTGAAAATCCAACCATGTATATTATAAGAAACGAGATTCGAAAATCAAAATCCAACCAAGGATTACAATTTCGGCGCCGCAGTTGAACGGCGCCGCAGTTGAACGGCGCTCGTGTATAAATTTTTGTCAGAATACAATTTCCTGTTTCCGGTCAAGAATCTCTACGAAAGTGTGGTCACAGTGGGTGCATATTTTACAAAAAAAAACAATTTAATTATAAACAATGAGTCTAGTCAAGCTTTTATCCGGTAGGAGACGCGAAAGTATTGTATGGGAATACTTTGTATATGAAGACGATAACGATAAAAGCCGATGTACAGTTCTGAATGATAAAGGAGAGCCGTGTGATGTTCGCATAGCTGGTACGTAACAACGCAATTTACGCATCATACTCGCTACTTTTTCCGCATCCTTCTTTTAGCTACACATGCACTGTTATTTCTTTCATCTCGTCTACAGATTTATACTGATTTAATTATGCGTAGTATACCGTTGTCACCAATTGCACGATTATATGATTGTATGTATTAATTTAATAAATGTAATTAGGGTGACCCTGATAGCGAAGCCTTATGTTCCTTATGGGTTTACCTATTGGCGCCATTGCATGTGATTGTCTGTAAATCTATTTTGTTACATGGTGATCAATAAAATCTGAATGAATCTTAAATCTGATATTACACATACTTATTCTAGTATGTGAAAATACAGTAATCACAATAAGACAAATGTTTTGCAATTTTTTTGTTGCAGGTAAAAATCCAACAAATCTTAAAACACACATAAGTCATAACCATGCCGAGGTTCACATTCAATTAAATGCAAAGGAAGATAAAAACAAGAAAACACAGTCTCAAACACAGTCTAAGCGTAAAGTAGAGGACGTGGACAGCCCGTCAATACAGACCCTGGATGCCTGCATTTCAAGAAAAAGAACCTCATACTCAACCGATTCTACAGAATATATTAAGCGACTGGAGTCTATAACAAACTTTATCATAGAAACTGGGTATCCTGCAGCAATGGTGTATCACCAATCTTTCAAGACGATGCAGCGGACATTTGATCCAAAGTTTCAGCCTCCATGTTCTGCAACGGTTAAAAAGTCAATAATGTCCCGATTTACTGCAGGCAAAGAAGAATTAAACAAGAAAATTGAAAACTGTAGAAAGTTAACGATATGTTTGGATGGCTGGTCAAAGAAGGGTTTAGCCTGTTCTTTCCTCGGAATATCAGCCTGTTTCTTTGATATCTCCACCGAGAAGGCAATTCATGTCACGCTTGCCATCGACAAAATCCAACATCCTCACACAGGCAAGATGTTGTCAGATTCTTTGTTCACTACACTTAACACCTGGAATATTTCAAGCGATAAAATATTATTAATTGTCACAGACAATGGGGCAAACATGGTTAAAGCAGTGAAGTTGTTGCAAGAATTGGTTGAAGAGAATGCTAATGATCATGGAAAAGAAGAGACAGAAACGGACAAAGAAGCTGATGCTTTTCTTTATGTGGACTTCTAACAGCAGGCAGACGCAACAGGATGTCAAAATCTTTGGAAATGCGAGCCTTTCTGAAGTTAAATGGTAACATTTTATAAGACTGCTTAATAAACAACCTTCCTTAATCAGTACCACTGATGGACAACTATTCTAGCAACGACTACAGCAATTTCTTCTTCATTAAAGGTATGCTAACCTACTTTTTCATAACTTTCATTCAAAGTAAAATGATGTGAAAAACTAAAACTAAAACTAAAATGATTTGAAAAACTAAAACTAAAATGATTTGGTTTTGAGAAACTGAAACTAAACTAAAACTAAAATGATTTGAGGAATAGAAACGAAATAGAAACGAAAATGATTGAAAAATGAAAAACTAAAACTGAAACTAAATAGAAATGATTGATACCTGACAGAAATAGAAACTAAAACTAAAATGATTTTAGGAACGAAAATAACACTGCCGTAGACATCCATTAATTTAAGGTTAATTCTGCCTTCCACTCGCTAGGTGGTGGCGGTGGTTAAATGAATAGTAGGCCGTGATTTGGCGCCGTATGTGACTGCCGCATAAGCAGTTATATTCGACTCCTGTAAAACTGTTATCATGTGCTTCTACTTAATATATGTATGTAAGGCGCCCTGCGTGGTTGCCGTTTCTACTATATGTATGTTCACTGTACAGCACAGTGCGTTTGCAGGCGCTTAATTAAAGAAAAGATCATTATTATTATTATTATTAGTCGCGACTAGCGGTTAATTCGGTATGCACGGGGACATCGTAGCCCTCTACTTGGTGACTACCGCTAGTCGGCCTGTGAGGGTGGCATAAGTTGGCTAGTTGCTACTTAGTGGAGATATCAACATGTCGGCCATTGCCATTCGCCCAATTCGACGAAGTTTAAGACGTCAAAGAGTGTTTCGGAGGCACGATAGTTCACTCTGCTGGTTGTCGGATGATGAAGTTAATTATGCCTTTCATTGCCGCCATCACAAAACACTATTAATGTGTGACAAGACGCATGACGATTGCATATAACGGATCGCCTAAGGAATCCATGCTGCGGGCAATGCAGGGTGGCCTACCATTAATTGAAACCATTGGTATTAGTCTGTTCTCACAGTAACCGTTATAGTCAGTCCAGTGTACATGAAGCCATGCCATGTGAAACTGTATAATTTTCCAGAAACCAACAAAATAAGCCCTGCTGGTATTGTGAGGGAATGAGTTTTGCTCATAAGTTCACTTGTATGTGCATATTAACTCTTTGGAGGCTGTTGTCGACGAAAGTCGACACTAGGGGCTTAAGGCGGCTGTCGACAAAAGTCGACATCTAGGTGTAGGGTTCCCAAAGTCTATTTATAGATATGAATATAAATGCATATATTTATATAAGCATATATATGTGTATATATTTATATATGTATATGTATATATGTATATTATACATATATAAACATATATATATATATGTATATACATGCAAACATGCATGTATATATTTGCATGTATTATGCATAATACATAATTATGTATATAATATGCATATATTATATATCTATATATATATATATATACATATATAAAAAAAATATATATATTTGAATACATAAACATACATATATAGATGTATACATTATATATGTCGATACATACATATACATATATAAATTTACATATATAGAAATATATATATATATATATACAATTAAACATATATAAATATACATGTTTATATTCATATATGTATATATGTAAATATTCATTATATATCTATATGTATATATATGCTTATCATATATAAGTAATATATAAACAGACATACTTAAGTACACATATATATAAATATGCAGATTTATGTATATACATACAAATATTACATATATATACATTACATACATGTATGTATGTATATACATATATAAATTTACATATGCATGCGCTCCCGGCTAACTACTGAAATATTGGGAAAACCCAACGTCATGGTTCCCGACTAGCTAGACGGTCTCTCATGCATATCGACTGTCGACTATCGCAAGTCGAGCCGCTATACGGCAACTAAGCTCAGATGTGCTCATACATACAGGCCCTGGACTGTGACGAAGAAGTAATGTTGTAATAAGCATATTCGAGGTGATAATAGATGTGTGTGAGAGAAGTGATGGTGGATAGTGCCGAAGAGATAATAAATATATTTGTTATGGTGCTAAATGGAGTCCATCCTTTTATTTGTGAGGAACACAGGATCTAGAGAGATAGTTCTAATGACAGTCTGATGTTAAAAGCGTTTTATGAATGTTCAGCTGAAATTGTTTATAATAAGAAGACGTTTCTTACCAAATTTATTTACATTTTCTTAAACCATACCGAGACAGCAAAGTAGGGACAATAGAATGTAATAATATATATGTACTAGAGTATTTGCCCGTCATATTATGACGTCATATTATAGGCCTATATGTATCGTTGGTCATCGCCGTCGTCAAGACCGCCGTCGTCAAGACGGCAGTACTGACATTGCAAACGGTTTATGTTTCACAATAGAACAGAACCCGTTTGTGACGTAGCGTCCCCCAACAGACGGACACTATATGGATATTATATGTATAGATAACTATGAATCGGGTATTGTCTACTCATGATTATACTCTGCACCATAGCTACTCATTCTGTATCTCAGCCCCAATGCATGCTAGATTCATAGCACAAAGCTCAAAATGTCATATATGCCATACGGGATTACGTAGCCACCACAGACAGTATCCTGGCGCTAACCGATGCCATAAACTCCATTTTGCAGCTATTTCAACAGATTCCACCTACATCCCTCCCAATCTAAAACACTCTGCTTATTCAAATATTCCACTCTTGACTGACTGTGAAACTTTATACCTGCTTGACCAACAGGCCCTGCTCAAGACATTTGGCAGGCCCTGGGCAAATCGGCGAAATCGGCGGCCCTAGGCAAACCGGCGACGCTAAGCACATAAAAAGTTGATGACCCTTTTTTAGGAATTCGCCTCTAAAATATTTCATCTTACTAAATAAAAGTCATCGACCTCTTTTTTACGAATAGTAATTAAATCATTTTTGAAAAATGGAAAATTGGCGGCCCCTAAAAATCGGCAGCCCTGGGCGGCTGCCCAGTTGCCCAAATGGACGAACCGGGCCTGTTGACCACCTACAACCTACTGCTGAACAATATGACCAAACACCATCATGGTTCCTCCAACTCCTTGCACCAATCCTCTGCTCCCCAGTCACTCATCTTATAAACAGTTCAATAGGTCTTGCTTACGTACCAAATCAGTGGAAAATCGCCCTGATAAACCCAATCTCAAAGATCCCTCATCCCATCTCTCCTAATGATTTTAGACCTATCTCATGACTTCCAGTTCTTTCCAGATTAGTTGAACGTGTTATTGTCCGCAGATATCTATACCCTGCCTTTGACTCTCCCTCTATCCATGATCTACTCAAGGACCAATTCACATTCAGACCCACTGGATCAACAACTGCTGCCATAACTGTACTTCTTCAACAGATCACAGACCTATTAAAATCTAATGATTATGTTGTAGTAATTTCAACTGACTTGTCTAAAGCATTTGACACTGTCTGCCACTCCACACTTTTTCAGAAAATAGGCCCCCTTGACATCCCAGATGAAATCTACAACTGGCTTTACCAGTACTTTCTAAACAGGAGTCACAGGGAGTCAGAGGAGGGGGGATAGAGTAGTGGTAACACTCATGGCCAGGAGAGCATAAGGTACGCGGATCGACTCCCGTTGACCCCCCTCTAGGGCGGCGCCTTGCATGGCTGCCAAACCGTGTGTTTAATTAAGATATTGATTGTACTTTCATGTTTCAATGTAATCTTACTGCGTCTGTCGGTTTGAAATAATAAGGGGCCGTCCATATATTACGTACGCAAAAATTCGGGAAAATTGGACCCCCTCCCCCCTGTCCGCAAGCGTACTTTCTTCCCCACCCCCCCCCTGCGTACGTACGCTTGACGCATTCAGGTTAAAGAATCATATTGATTGGCGGATGTCGCGGATCTTGGCATCAAATGAGGAGAGGAAGTCGCTCGCTGTAAAAGTTGAAGTGCTAAAAGGACGATATGGCCTGCGGCGGCCGAGTAGCACTTTGAAAGCGGCTCACATTCGCTTCGGCTCCCCGACGTGAGAAGCGATCTTCGTTTTTCAATGCACCCTTTCCTTTTCACAGTATGGCCGATGCATGTTGCAGGTATACTGGACCCAGGCAGCCCGTTCCATAGGCACACTGGTGCATCTGTACCGGCCCTCTAGTCGGCGAGCCCGACGTCTCCAGCAGTGACACTCAGCATCAAACCATGTGTTGGGAGCGCCTCTGAGTAGTTCCCTTGAAAGTGCGCAATATAAATCCTTGAATGAATGAATGAATAATAATAGCATTAATCAAAACGTTGAAACTTGCTAATACTGCTACTAAGTATTAAACCAACCTCTGTCACTCAGTGCTATATGTTCCACTAGGTATAATATTTATACCAGAATATGATTATATTCTGAACCATAGCAGAATTATTACTTAGAATAATAGCATTAATGAAAATGTTGAAACTTCCTAATATTACAGTAACGTATTACAACTACCTTAGCCACTCAGTACTGTATGTACTGAGTGGCTAAGGTAGTATAATTTTTACACCAGAATATGATTATATTCTTAACCTTAGCTGGCTCAGACAGTAGCTTTTCAAGCTGAATGTAAATGTATACAAATCGTGAGTCTTTTTAAAATTCTCCAATGGTGTATCAGACTGTCTGATACACCATTGGAGTATCAGACAGTCAACGTTTTTTAATACCTCGGATGTCACTCTGCTTTACCGTGTTTCTTCAAACACTTTCTGCGCTTATTGACAATTGCATCCCGCCTAGAACCGTCACAATAAAAACCATGGAAGCAGACTTCATAACCCCTCTCATAAAAAAATCACTTCTAAACAAGCGCAATAAACTTCGAAGGAAGGATCGAATGGAAGACGCAGACTCACTTGCGGGAAGAATCAATCAGCTGACCTTGAAAAACACACATACACGCTTTTCTTCCTTGCAAGATGCCACACCTAAGGAGCTTTGGGATGCGGTCAAAAAGTGAAACGCATCTTCTGCTCTGACCAGCAGCACTCAAAATTCGCCAGGCCTCTTCGATGACATCAATCTGGCCAATAACTTCTATGCTGAGATGGTGACTGTGTATGGACCTTCAGCAAGTCCTTCAATCACAACTGCTCAGTGCCATCGACCGATGCTTGATCACTACATTATAAGGCACTTAATAAATGCATAGTAATAATAACAACAATAATTTCTTAATATGAGCTATGCTCTGTAACAGCCTTGTGTGTGTAGTTTAACCATGTTGTGTCTTAGCATCACCTTTATCCTTGGTCCAGGACTGGGATAAACAAAAACAACAGTGCCGCAGTTAACAAACATGGGCCCATATCGAATACCCAATATCCGAATGTGATTAACAAACCAACTCCTATCCTGTTTTACTTTACCTTTCATTTAATACTTAAGATTATCTCGCAGTTACCTTACCTTACCTTTATTTACCTTAACTTGCCTTACCTTACTAAGGCCAAGTCTTGCACCATAAGATTACTCACACAAGACGATTATATCAGATGCGATGTAACACATTTAAATTCAGTGATCCACGACTGATCCGTTTTGTGACAGGAAATCCTTAGTCTAAACAACAACACGGGAGCCAGCACCGCAATAACTAAATCATATGTGTATATACTGGAAATCGACAGTGATGGGCACTAAACTATTTTTTCTTAGTTAAACTAAAACTATTTTCCAACTAAAATAAAATAGTTTAACTAAAGTTGGCAACTGATTTAGGAAATTAGTTAACTAAACTAAAAAAAAGTAGTTAAACTTTTTCCAACTTTTTTCCAACTTTTTACGACAAACATTTGCACAATAACAGAGGTTAAGTGAACTGTAATAATGCAGAGCATCAACGACAATTTCACCTTCAAACTATGCAATGTGTACTGTTTTAGCATACAGTTACAGGCATACTGCAAGTAGTGTATGAATTTGAAAACACAGGCTGTTAATGCTAAAACCATGCAGTGTTAAATGTTTTTTGTTAACAGTGTTCAATATTCATTGTGGAAAAATAGTTGCATATTGCTGATTTTTTTTAGTTAAACTTTTTAGTTAGCACCTACAAAATTTTAGTTAAACTATGGTTTTAACTAAACTATTTTATTTTAGTTAAACTTCATCCTTAGCTAAAAAAATGTAGTTAAACTAAAAGTTAGCAACTTTTTAGTTAACTATTGCCCATCACTGGAAATCGACAGGGTTCTGCGCAAACAGTGAAACACAGCCGCTGGACTCGAAGGGTTGTCAGCCTGGCTCTTTCAGAAATGTTCTTAAGAGTTGGCGCAATTGGTCACTCATGTGCTTAATTGCTCTTCTGAAACGGAGACCACTCCGGATAACTGGAGCATCGTTGTGGTCACTCCAGTGAACAAAGTTACCGAAACATCTACCCTGACTTAAGGCCTATATCTGTGACTCCAATTCTCTCGAATCGCAGAAAAAATTGTTGTTTCTTAGTTGCTCGAAACCACTTAGCCCCTAGAAGGCTAAGCAGAATTAAGTTCATTTGATGATAAAGTGTAGATGAATACTTTCGAAAAATGCCGCTAGAAAACATAGAACAGAAATTACGAATACGGAAACGGAAAATGTGTACGGATACGGAAATGTATTTATGCGTTGCGTTTACCAGGGTTGGTATGCGGCCACGAGGAAAATTCAAAAGGCGATGACACCCAACTAGACTAGTTTTCTCTTATACGTATAACCTACATCTAGTATGTGTGTGTGGCGTCATGATTTTTCGGCAGTTTGCCCTATATTACGCAGCATTAAGATGTATACCTACCCACCAATTCCAATGACAATCGGCGTAACTGTGTCCATAACAAAAGATAACTTGTAACAATAGATAAAATTAAACTCTAGTGATCGTGTCAACTTTATAATTAAGTTGAAAATTTCTTATAAAGCAGTTTAAAATGCAACAAAATCCCTTCGAGTCTGTAATGTAAGTCAAATTATGTCTGTCTTTTGACGTCGCGAACGCACGTGAGCTACCTATACTAGCCTATAACACCACCCACCTGCATGAGACGGGTGTAACTCTTATCGCCAGCTTAAATCTGGCCTACGCCGGAGTAGTGGGTTAATCCAGCATGCATGAGACAGGCGTACCGCCTTACGCTGGACATAACGCTATTCCGATTTTACCCTAGGTGTAAGTCCGCTATTCCTAGCTTAGCGGCGATAAACAAAGATGGCGGCCGTTATAATTCGCCGCTTCGACCACTGATATGTATTAATAGTTACTGGATTGATAAAGCTTCAGTCATTTGCAAATGGCCGACGGCGAATTTAAGAGGTCAGGGTTGGAAGTTTTGTTGACGTATAATTAAGCAGCGAAATCATATAATACTTTATATTTCACGATATTTCTAAAATTTAATTACAATGGATTTATGGTTAAAGTGTTTTAAAAAATGAAAAAGTTTTTAAAAAAATTTCCACAATTCTTCTGTCGTCTGCTCTGTTTTGCCCATGGTTCTCCCTGACTGAGCGATTACCCGAACTTTCAGAGCCCATTAGCTATCCAGTAACTATTAATACATATCAATGGCTTCGACGAAATTTTAGACGTCAAAAAGTGTTTCAGAGGCGCCATAATTAGTTCGCCTCGTTCACCGACAACGAACTTTATATTGCTTTTTGTTTGCGTCACAAATGCTAAAATTTCACGAGATACCTGACGATGTTGCATTCGAAGTCCCGCGTCAGGTTCCGTACGGTGGGTAGCCTAGATGAAGAGATATGGCTACACCATCCCTCTTCAAGCACTACTTTACAAACACCACTATAAGATAGGCTGACCAGATATTGGAAATTAAAAACCGGGACACTTCAATCACAAAATCAATTTGTGTTTTGTCAATAATAATAATATAACTTGCACATTTGCTTTGTCGGGACTCTTATTATCAACTTCGTCAGTTAAGGGTAGTCTCCCGCACTCTGACGCAGGCAGCTGCTTCTACCCTTGTCCATGCGTTTGTGGTTTCCCGTCTGGACTACTGTAGCGCCCTTTATGCTGGCCTCCCAGCTGCCCGCCTTGGGTGTTTGGACCGGGTTTTGCGTGCAGCCGCACGTCTTATTGGTCGCATCCCCAGATTTGGCCAGGTTTCTCTTTATATGCGGGATGTTCTGCACTGGCTCCCTTTCCCGCTGCGGATCGCCTATAGGGTCTCTGCACTGGTTAGGCGTTGTCTAGAGGGACTTGCTCCCCCATACCTGCGGGAGTTGTGTCGCTCTACCTCGGGGGTCTTGCGGAGATCTGCTCTTCGCTCGGCTGACCAGGCCGAGCTATTGGTCCCCCGCACGCGGACAGCCATTATGCAGCGACGTTCTTTTTCGGTCGCTGGACCTGCAACCTGGAATGGCCTTCCTGTTGCACTTCGCCTGGTCCCTATGACTCACTCTACCTTGTTTCTTGCAAACTTAAAAACTACTCTCTTTAGCCGTGGTTGGACTAGGAGCGCTCCTGAGTAGATAACCTTGAAGGGGCGCTATATAAAAGCTCATTAATAATAATAATAATAAAATATAAATTTTATGCTTATACAATAATATACAATATACGTTATATTGGTATAACTGAAAGGTTTTATTGCAAATCATGCTCTTAAATATAAAATTTAATTATAAATTTATCAAATCAGTCACTCATAGGCCTATTTGGCACTTGAATGTATATGCTTCTTAAAAGCTTTTTGTCTGCTAATATTCTGTCATAAATTTCAACACATGTTTCTTCCATAGGCCTATTCACTTTCATTGTCATAACAGCTTCAAGAGTTTCTTCTGATAATCGACTTTTTTTTTATCTGACCAATAAGAGTTCATCAGTGAGAAAACTCGCTCAACTGGAGCATTAGTTCCAGGAATTGCTAACAAGAATTGTAGAATCATTTTGAAATTTGGAAGAATTATTTTTTTTTTTTTGCAGATCATTGAAAATCTGCACCCATCTGCTATCCACCGCAACATTGTTTTCATTCCATTGTTCCACTTTTTCTCGACTAACAAAATTACAAACGCATGTCATTTCATCAAACAGTGCATTGTCATCAATGTCATACCCAAATGGCTTACACATTTTGATAAGATCCTCAAGGCTTTTTCAAACATATCCCAAGTATTGTTCCTCTCAAGTTCAACCAACTGAACAGCTTGAATGGTGCGTAGCCTACCTAACTTCCCACATGTCAAAATATTCCAATGAAGTTGCATAAAAAGATTGAACTGTTTGCAAAAAGTCATCCTCAATTATGGCACCAGAATCCACAGCAATATTAAGGAGTTGCTTTACTTTGATGCTTAAAAACCTATTTGTTTTCCTACTCTCTAGTTTTTCTTTCAGTTCTGCAAGATCACAGCAGACTTCAACTGCAGTAGACACGCTCCTTTCCGTCTTCAAAATTGTAGCATTAAACAATGCAAGTTGATTAGGCCTATGTGTTGATTATGACGTTTAGAACCGGAAGAGGTATTACCGTATTATGCATGGTAATAAATAAATAAAAGTGAAGTTAAAATGAATTTACTCGCCAGATGCAAGTAGTAAAATCAAGGGAAGTTGATAAGTCAGGTCAGTTCTTAAAAACCGGGACATTTTTAGGGTTTGGCCTACCTTTCCCGGCAGCCGGGACAGCTAGCAGAAAATCGGGACTGTCAGCCTACTATAAGAGTAAGTTTCGAACCCCAGCCTTTGCCTTCCTAAGCCCTAACCAGACGTTCAAACCTAAAATTTGACCCTTAGGAACCCTGGATTGCCTGGACGGCGTCCAACAGAATGCCGAGTATGAACTGAAGAATGTAGAGGGTGAATTCATAATAAGCCCAAGGATAATCATATGAACCGCATAATGAGGAAATCGTTAATTTATAATGATGTACGTCACGATCGGTACATCACTAATGTGAAAAAGGGAAATTTGTAATGAGGATTCTACGGAATGAACGGGGTTTCCATAGGGCAAAGTAACCTTATTCTGGCCAGAACCAAATTCTGGCCACTTTTCAATCTTTCGTTTCTCCGTTATTGTGAAAATGGGATGCTTTATAACGGAGAAAATCTTTTTAGACACCCACTGAACACATAAACAAATTGCTAAAAATAGCACTGGGCCCACCCACTTTTTGTAAACAAAACTTGAAAAGTTGGTGTTGTACGCGTCGTTTTTTTTAACGAAGTTTGCGATTTAGAAAGTTTTCATCATTCATTTTCATCAAACGGTAAATTCATGACTTCTTGTTGATGCACCATAGAGATCAACACTGGTTGGATTCTGGCGGTCACTAGCAACAACTTTGTTTTATTGCAGGGCTGTGGGGCGTAATAAACAACGCTGGCATCATGGGTAAATTAGGTCCGCCAGAATGGCACAATCTCGCCTATTATCGCGAAGTTCTTGACATCAATGTCTACGGCGTCATCAACGTCACAATGACGTTTCTTCCGCTTGTCAAGAAGGCACGAGGTCGCATCGTCAACACGGCCAGCATCCTTGGTCGTTTCTCGATGCCGCTATTTACACCATACTGTATGACTATGTATGGCGTAGAAGCATTCACTGACGGACTCAGGTGTGATGCTATGTTCCAGAAATTTTACTTTTACATATTCAGATAAGGTTTATTTTTAACGAGGATTGGTTAAAGATGCGCCAGGGTGCACGCACAAACAATTCGCCTTGCTGTTCAGGCCTCTGTAGAGAGCGTCCAAGCTTGTAATTCCATGTGTATATATTATGTTTCTCTATATACAATACAACTTCAGTTTATAACGCGCCTTAATAAAACGGAGTATTACTCAAAGGACGTGTAACAATGCAATAGTGTACAAGTGGCCAGAAAATGGTTCTTTTGAGGTGACAACAATAAATGATGATTTATACACTTAATCCTCTGAATTGTGTTTTATAATGTTGTTTAGCAGTTCACTGAATAAAAGCTGTGTATAATACACTGCACTCTATATGCTTTTGTTGCATATAAACCATAATTGTAATCAAAGTTTGATGGAGGTGGCCAGAAATTGGTTCTTTTACCCTATAAAAGCCCCGGCGAGCGCCGCGAGCCAAGGAAAGTCAGTCGGAAATCGGGCACGCGAGAACGAAGAAGAGTCGGAAATCGGGCACGCGAGAAACGAATAGAGAGTCGGAAGAACGAAGAAGATTAAGACGGCACACGAGAAACGAGAAGTCAGTTGGGCGAAAGACAGCAAGAGGTTCCGTGATACAGAAGTTAGTAAGTTAGACGAGAGAAACTAAGACGCAGTCGTAAGAAACAAGACGAATCTCCGAAGGCGAACGACGGACGAGAGGAACGGACGATTGCCGGAGAAACGAAAGTAGGCAGCAGACGCAGAGAATACGCAGTCAACTCAAGTAAGACACATTTCCGCCGAAGAATTTGTAGTCATAGAGGACTGGCGTAAGCGGACGGACAATTGACCGAATTGTGACACGAAGACGAGATAGGTGGACCTTGCCCTGTCCAAGAGGAATCGAATCCGGAACGCTGTTGACGTTGATCAGCTGGGATGATCAAAGGAAATTCCCCAGCCGACGCAGAAGCCTGTTTATGTTATTGACGCTGAGGCAGAAACCGCTGCCTAAGCGTTAGCGTAGAGCTGCTACGAGCGAAGAGAGGAACGACGTCAGAACTCCCTGTACGAGGACAACGCAGGACGACTAACCGAGGTATCTTGTACGATTGATCCTCCTTTTCCCCTTCCTTTCTTGTCCGAGGTATTTAATGGTAGAGACGTGTGTTGCCAGCTTGTTCAACTATCAGCCTAATTAGCGTAAATTGTATTAATTGTACTAGCTATTAACATTGGAGCATTATAGATTAATTTGGAATTGTATTAAGAACAAAACTTCAACATCATGTCTGTCTCCAAATTTAGTAGAAGGAGAGGCAGCGATGATGATGATGATGATGATGCCAATGAAATGCTAGGAGTCGACGAAGATGCGCATGAAGTGAATGTCCGAACTACCTCCCCGGGTTTAAACCAGATCCTAGCCGCGCTCGTCTGCAAGGGAGTGAACCCGAGCGAACGGCCTTAGCTCACATGTTATCAGCGCCCCGCCAAGATCGGGCCGGACCCTTCCCAACTCCAACCGGAGGGGCCCCACACTCTCATCACAAACAAACTACTCAAACTACTCCACGGTCTCAATCACTTCCCCCTCACAGAGTAGCGCCTGTTGAGGATTGGAACCCGAGTAGCTCCTTCTATTCACAAACCAATGAGAAAGAGCCAGAGAATCGGTGCCACAGCAGCGACCAAACAACATCAGCAGGCACCTACCCCCCGTGCGTCCCTCACAACACGTCGGACGAACATTACCTACGCGGGGGCGGAGCGTTCATAATGATGAGGGTATTTTCGCGCGGGGAAAACCCAGAGACATGCATTGTCTCGCACAGTTTACACCCGGAATAACTAATCCGCTGGCTACACGGGGTCATGCATGCCAACAACGGCCAAGGCTTATTCAGGGAATAAGCCTTGGCCTCCGGGCGTAAGCGCTATTCAGGGAATAAGCTACTCTCGTCTTATGCATGCGGCCCCTGCAGTGTGCTGAACTTTCACTCTCTACTCCCTCCTCTCTACTCTCTCCATCATCTACCTTTCGGGATCTTGGAGTCATCCTTGACTCAACACACTCCCTAAAACCTCAAATAGCTGCCATTTATCGGGCGTGTCTGTTTCACCTTAGAAGAATCCGACAGCTTCGATCTACTCTGGATTCAGCATCGCTGAAAACACTGTTACACAGCCTTATTCTGACACGACTTGACTACTGCAATTGTATACTCTATGGTCTCCCTGTATGCACACTGCTTCCTCTAACCAGAGTGCTGCATCAGGCGGCAAGACTTTGTCTTGGACTTACAGTCTTGGACACTCGTACCGAGACCACATCACACCTGCTCTTCATTCTGTGAGCGTGTCCGTTTAAGCTGGCACTCCTTATGTACAGAGCACGTGCAGATCATCTCCCATCCTACTTATCTTCCATGGTCACATCTTGCAACTCTGTCAAAGGTCGCTCCTCCCTCGATCAGCATCCGCTGGAAAGTATGTTGTTCCTGGTAGTGGTACACGACTTTGGCCGGCGTTCATTCATAGTTGACGGTCCTTCCATCTGGAACTCCCTACCTCCTCGTTGTCGCAACTGTCTTAGCGAGACTGTCTTTCGCTCTAAACTTAAGTTTTAACTTACCTCTTCCAATCTGCCTATGGCTCTCAATGGTTGCCTGGCTTCAGTGTGCACTTCTGAACTTTGTAAGGAGGGCACTATCAAATTACAGTTGTATTGTAAAAATTACAGTTGTATTTTGGGCGCTGCAGAAATCTAGAGATTACGACGATTACGAGAGCGAGTTTAGGCATGTCTGTGAAGTTGAAGTGAAAATTCGTATTCACTTTTAAGTTGACGTTCATAATGCGTCGTATTGCAATATTTTTAATTGCAACTTATCCAACAAAAATAATTCTGGTTGACATCTACCGATTATTATTGGTGTTGTTGGACGCAAGTTTTTGAAACAATGAAACCTTTGATAATGCCGTTTATGCGAAAACGTGAATAAATCGTTGACTTTAACAAATTGAGCAGAAACTTTGGTGACTCGACATAGAGGTTGTGAAACTGTATTATTGAAATAAATCAACTTTTAACCTACAACTCGTGTCTTTGAGTATTTAGTTATTTTGCATGCAATTGAAAAACTCCAGAGACTGAAAATACGCAAAGTTGCAGGTCTATGGAAGATCTGTACGTTTCACTCCTCTAGCTAACTCTCCAAAAATGCAACAGATTACATGCTTTGCACGCGAAACCTCTCGTTTTCTAACCAATTGTATGTGCCTCTAGGAATAAACTTCATCTAGAAATAATATGGCAACATCAGAATTCTCTAAAATGTGACGTGCATTCCAAAGGAAAAGACTCTATTCCCACAAATTGTAACCCCATGTTTCATACTTTATCAGTTAGACCTCTCATATGCGTCAGTTCCGTCATCAAAATTTTCCAAAAGAGGTACAATTTCACATACATTTTAGACAAAAACTTTAAGTTTCCATAAATTGTATGTTCAGACTTCACACATGCCCCGCTAGAAATACCATACATAGCAGTTTCGTCACCCAAAATGACTTGAGATGTTTCATCTTACACATATGTTTTAATCGAAAACCTGCCATTTCCACAAATCTGGTGCTGCCGCAGCTTCCCAGCGCACCCAGCGCTGCCGCCGCAGCTTCCCGGCGCTCTCTCCGCTGCTGCTGCCGCAGCTTCCCAGCACTCTCGCCGCTGCCGCCGCATCTTCCCAGCACTCTCGCCGCTGCCGCCGCAGCTTCCCAGCGTTCCTGCCGCTGCTGCCGCAGCTTCCCAGCGCTCCCAGCGCGCTCAGCGCTCAGCCACTAAAATGTACAATATTTAAAGTTTTTGTATAAGTCGATCAGCTAAAACACCCAAATCAGCGCACACATATTTCGTTGAAACGAAGAAAGTTGTAATTTTAGTATAGAAATGGACATAGCAGGCATTCATGCAACTCAAAAGCACACATTTTACTGTGCAAACCTTCATGTCAGCTCTCCTCACATCCTAAAAGACCTAAGTTTCTCACCTCATATGTGTCGCTACAACCTCAAAAACTGTAAGTTTGTCACAAATGCTCTCTTTCCAGCTGACTTTACAGCATAAGAGAGGTCAGTTTGCGAATCTTTGCAACCTAAACCATGCTAATTAGCATGTAAGCTCTCAAGCCCTACGTCTTCGCAAGCTAAAAGTTTGGTATGTTGTTGTGGAAATTAGCATTCCATTTGTCTGCACAATGTGGAAAGACTTAATCTTAGCAGCACTTCATACAACTAAAATGTGTAATTTTTACAATATGAACCTCCACTCTAACCGTCTCACCAGACCTTGCAACAACTTTATATTGAAAAATTACGTCTCACACACCTATCGAAAGAAAATTTTTATCATGTTAATGAGCTTCTCAAACTAAAAAACCTTCGTTTCAACCACCTTACAGTCTTAAAGTTGTCAACTGGGGTAAAACCCACTGTAAAACCCAATGCAAAACCCACTCCCAGCGCGCCCAGCGCTCCCACCCCTCCTCCCAGCGCACCCAGCTCTCCTCCCACCGCTCAGCCTCTAAAATGTGCCTTCTCTTCAATTTTGATTGCATTTTCATTTTCCATACTTTACAGTTTTATATTTCTTAGTAAATAATTTAGAGTTCTTCCTAGAGATTCCTTCTCTTTTAGTTAAGAGTTTTTGTATTTCTTAGCAAATAATTTAGAGAATTCAAATATAGGCTGATAAATGACAGCCTGTGTGTATATTATAGGCTGACCAGACGTCCCGGTTTTCCCGGGACAGTCCCGATTTTCTGCTAGCTGTCCCGGCTGCCGGGAAAGGTAGGTCAAACCCTAAAAATGTCCCGGTTTTTAAGAACTGACCGGACTTATCAACGTCTCCTGTGAATAAGCTTATGTGGACACTGAATATAAAGAAATTTGAATAGTGGCAACACTCGTTGGCTTTCCTTGATGCCTGCTGTTGAAAGAATTTTACAAATGTTTGATGGTTTGAAAGAATTTTTTTCAGCTGAGGAAAAGTGTCCCATAGTTTTGAGACAATTTTTTGACAATCCATGTTCAGAATTGTGGTTGTGGTTCACACATAATCAACTTGCATTGTTTAATGCTACAATTTTGAAGATGGAAAGGAGCGTTTCTACTGCAGTTGAAGTCTGCTGTGATCTTGCAGAACTTCAAGAAAAACTAGGCCTAGAGAGTAGGAAAACAAATAATTTTTAAGCATCAAAGTAAAGCAACTCCTTAATATTGCTGTGGATTCTGGTGCCATAAGTGAGGATGACTTTTTGCAAACAGTTCAATCTTTTTATGCAACTTCGTTGTAATATTTTGACATGTGGGAAGTTAGTTACGCACCATTCAAGCCGTTCAGTTGGTTGAACTTGAGAGGAACAATTACTTGGGATATGTTTGAAAAAAGCCTTGAGGATCTTATAAAAATTTGTAAGCCTGTTGGGTATGACATTGATGACAATGCACTGTTTGATGAAATAACATGCGTTTGTAATTTTGTTAATCGAGAAAAAGTGGAACAATGGAATGAAACAATGTTGCGGTGGATAGCAGATGGGTGCAGATTTTCAGTGATCTGCAAGAAAGAGAGATAATTCTTCCAAATTTAAAAATGATTCTACAATTCTTGTTAGCAATTCCTGGAACTAATGCTCCAGTTGAGCGAGTTTTCTCACTGATGAACTCTTATTGTTCAGATCAAAAAAGTCGATTATCAGAAGAAACTCTTGAAGCTGTTATGATAGTGAAAGTAATATGGAAGAAACATGTGTTGAATTTTATGACAGAATATTATCAGACAAAAAAGCTTTTAAGAAGCATACATTCAAGCGCCAAATAGCCTATGAGTGACTGATTTGATAAATTTATAATTAAATTTTAAATTTAAAAGCATGATTTGCAATAAAACCTTTCAGTTAAACCAATATAATCTATATTGTATATTATTGTATAAGCATAAAATAGATATTTGTGCAAGTTATATTATAATTATTGACCAAACACAAATTGATTTCGTGATTGAAGTGTCCCGGTTTTTAGTTTCCAATTTCTGGTCAGCCTAGTATATTACCAACTGTAGAACATAACGGTTTTGCTTCTTCGCATTTAACTGTAGAAACTACCACCATGCACATCCAACATGTCTTTGCAATTTACAGAACAACAGTGTTTCATCGTCTTCGTATAACTGTATAGTTGGTCTTACAATATTTGTTAACTTGCTTACTTACTTACTTTCATACATATTGTGTATGTACTTACTTACTTACAGAATTTACATGTAAAATTTCTTATATTTCTGTCAGATGTGGAGGGTTGAAGTTGTGTGTGTGTGTGTGTGTGTGTGTGTGTGTGTGTGTGTGTGTGTGTGTGTGTGTGTGTGTGTGTGTGTGTGTGTGTGTGTGTGTGTGTGTGTGTGTGTGTGTGTGTGTGTGTGTGTGTGTGTGTGTGTGTGTGTGTGTGTGTGTAGGTGTGTAGGTGTGTGTGTGTGTGTGTGTGTGTGCGTGTGTGTGTGTGTGTGTGTGTGTGTGTGCATTTGGTTTGATGTTTGTGTGTGTGTATTTGCACTGATGTTTGTGTGTGTGTGTGTGTGTGTATTTGGTTTGGTGTGTGTGTGTGTGTGTGTGTGTGTAGGTGTGTGTGTGTGTGTGTGTGTGTGTGTGTGTGTGCGTGTGTGTGTGTGTGTGTGTGTGTGTGTGTGCATTTGGTTTGATGTTTGTGTGTGTGTATTTGCACTGATGTTTGTGTGTGTGTGTGTATTTGGTTTGGTGTGTGTGTGTGTGTGTGTGTGTGTGTGTGTGTGTGTGTGTGTGTGTGTGTGTGTGTGTGTGTGTGTGTGTGTGTGTGTGTGTGTGTGTGTGTGTGTGTGTGTGTGTGTGTGTGTGTGTGTGTGTGTGTGTGTGTGTGTGTGTGTGTGTGTGTGTGTGTGTGTGTGTGTGTGTGTGTGTGTGTGTGTGTGTGTGTGTGTGTGTGTGTGTGTGTGTGTTAAATGATATTAAAGTAGATTGTTGAAGTTTTCAACACATATTTTTCATAATTCATAATTGGTAATAATATTTCATAATCATACTTCATAATTATAATTAATAAGACTTTGCTGTCAGCTGGCTATGGGTTTGAGCGATTGATATGAAAGCCACCTATGGGTTTGAGCGACTGAGTTGAAAGCTGTCTATGGACGTCATCTACTGAGTTGAAAGCTGTCTATGGACGTCATCTACTGAGTTGAAAGCTGTCTATGGACGTCATCTACTGAGTTGAAAGCTGTCTATGGACGTCATCTACTGAGTTGAAAGCTGTCTATGGACGTCATCTACTGAGTTGAAAGCTGTCTATGGACGTCATGTAGTGAGTTGAAAGCTGTCTAATATCCACTACTTATGTCCACTCAATATACGTCGATAGTACCTCACTCTTAGACTGATGGGTAGGGCCTATATCATCGATAAGCCTGTTATAATCATTATCATGCTTGTAATACAAACGATGCCGTTATAATAATTTAACAGTGACGAAGCTGAAACAATGCGAAATTCGTACTCCTCACGAAAGTTATACCACTGGCTGCAACCCCTCATCAAACCTCCCACGACAAAGTGTTGTGTTGCAGTAAGTTGAAAATTCGCCACCAAAACTTGCACTCTTACCCCTTACACACAAAAGCTTTTCACGTCATATACACACCACCAACACCGCTAAACAAAACACCCAACACCTATCTATTACATTAACTAACAAGCAATGCGAACTTCATCCTATCCCACCTCTCTTATAAAAGACTGTGCCTCTGTCCTCGTTCCTGTAATCATCAAAATTATCAATCTCTCTCTCTCTACTGGCGATTCCCAATGGCCTTTAAGCACTCTAGTCACTCCCCTTCTCAAACAAGGAAAACCTTGATAAGGAAACAGTATCTAACTACCGTCCCATCTCCAATCTCTCCTTTCTTTATAAAATAAAAACTGAAAGAATAGTCCTTGTTCGGCTAAACCACTACCTCTCTTTTAATTCACTTCTTAACCCCACCAATCTGACACTTCACAGAAACGCTAGGCCTACTTGTGTCTGTATACAATAAACTGGTATCTGCCATCAGCCATCAATAAGTGTCATGCCTCTGTCTTCTCGATATTTCCGCCGCATTAAAAACACCTCCTTCTTCAACGACTATCTTCTTGGTTTGGCGTCTCTGGTTCCAGTCCTACTGATCAAGTATACAATTGGATAATAGCCTTCTTGGAGAATCGCCAGCACTCCACTAAATTTCACGGGGAAATATCAGCGTACGGTATGTTGATATTAATGCCAGCATCGTCCAAGGTTCGGTCTTGGGGCCCAACAATTTCATCTCAGTAATTTCTAGGCTGGCTCACTCTGCAAATAGGCTCCATAAATATGCTGATGATAACTATCTGCTGGTTCCGTCTTCTAACAGTGCCTCTATGCCACTTGAGCTGGCACATGTGTCGCGATGGGCTGCAGAATGCAATCTGAAGCTCAATCATGGGAAATCTCGTGAGATGTTAATTCGACGCCCTAGAGGGGGCACGACAGGACTGAGGCCCCGGATGCAATGCCGGGTTTGCAAAGGGTCACTTGTATAGAGATCTTAGGGGTCACACTCACGGATACACTGGGATTTGGAAACCACATTCATCGCATATGCTGCCGGGCGCGCCAGTCCATCTATGCTTTACGCACCCTGGTTGCCCATGGCCTGCGCGAATCACCGCTTCATGATGTTGTGCGTGCCACAACCTTGGCTAGGATGCTCTATGCCTCTCCTGCTTGGTGGGGCCTTACGAATCGGAGCGAACGAGACCGGTTTGAGGATATTGTGCGTCGCCTCATCCGCTACCATTACCTTCCGGATGATAATTCTACTTTTGAGCAACTATGTCTCAGAGCTGACTCTTCCCTCTTCTCAGCAATCTTGGTGGATGAGAGGCACATTTTGCATGACCTGCTCCAGCCGATTAAGCCCTCCGTCTACCATATGAGAACGAGGGCCACGATCGCGTTATCCCACCTGCCGATAACTTGATGAGGAAAACTGATATTATTATAATGTAACTGTTATATGGGAACATATATAGGCCCTAATGCATAAATGTCTGTCTGTGTTTATATAAATATATGTTAGTTAGCAGAAAAATATGATTAGCGGTTGTACACCAAAATGAGGGTAGCAATTGGTTTAATAAAGAATATTCTTATATTATCTTATCTTTTTTATCTTCCCGATCCTTCTCTGTTAAAGCCTCCAGCCACTGCTCGCAACCCTCCCTCTCTCCTGTGGTGTATTTCAAGGCTCCGTCCTGGGTCCGCTCCTCTTCATCCATTATACCACACCTTTGAGCCATCTCATAAAATCCTCCTCTGTTGACCACCATCTTTACGCTGATGACACCCAACTATTCTTCTCCCCAAGCTCTTTTTCCACCTCCATCACACTCAACATGGTTAACTTTATCTCACAGTGGATGTCATCCAATCTTCTCTGCCTTAACCCTTCCAAAACTGAATTCATCATCATAGGCCTTCCTGACCAAATCAAGAAAATCTCTGACCCTTCCATAAACTTATCTACTGACTCGTCTTCTCTTACCTTCACCTCCCCCGTCCGTTTTGATCCACATCTCTCCTTCTCTAACCACATCTCCAACCTCTCGCGCTCCTGCTTCATGCACATTCGTTACCTCCGACGCATCCGACCTATGCTTCACCTTAAAACTGCCTGCACCATTGTTACCTGGGTCCGTAGAGTAATGGATAACACACTGGCGTGAAGAGCTGAACGTACCAAGATCGAACCCCGTAGACCTCCACAAGGTTTTTTCAGCCTTCCACTCGCTAGGTGGCGGTGGTTAAATGAATAGTAGGCCATGATGGCGCCGTATGGCTGCCGCTTAAATACGGTTATATTCGACTCCTGTAAAACTGTTATCATGTGCTTCTACTTACATGTATGTAAGGCGCCATGCGTGGCTGCCGTTTCTGCTATGTGTCAAATATGCCCAATATGTTTACTGTACAGCGCAGTGCGTTTGCAGGCGCTTAATTAAAGAATATAAAAAAAACCTCAATTGTTCATTCAAAGCTTGATTACTGCAATTCCCTCTTTCTCAACCTTGAATCTACCCAAATCAAGCGTCTGCAACTTATTCAAAACTCACTAGCCAGAGCTGTCACTAGAACGCCCAAACATCATCATATCACTCCTATTCTCAAATCACTCAATTGGCTACAAATCCCAGAGCGAATTCACTTCAAAGTCCTATCACTAACCTACAACTCACTACAGTATTCCCAACCCGAATACCTCCGAGATCTCTTCACCATCCAGGAAACCCGCTCCACCTGATCATCCTCCTATCTCAGTCTTTCTGCGCGCCCGGCAGCATATGCGATGAATGTGGTTTCCAGAAACCTCCAGTCACTACTCATCTCAAGTTCTCCAACCTAGCCATGTCCAACACAGCACCACACCTCCCTCCTGAATTCTGCAGATTCTCCGTTCCGCCATCATCATTGCAACCTGTCCTCCATCCTTCTCCTCATGTTCCTCTATCTATCACCCCCGAGCCTTCCACTGAAAATTGAAGTCTCACCTTTTCAAGTACTCCTACCCTGACTCATCTGATCCTCCGCCTTCCAATTATTCTCGCCCAAACGACACCCGCCTTGACAGCTGCTCTGCCTCCTCTCTTGACCTGGACCCCTGGAAATCGGACTTGGAACTGTTTGGATCACTTTTTGGAAAATCCCTTCTGATTTGATTTGGCCTTCTGGAAACCGGACTTGGACCTCTTTTGGACTACTCTATGGAAAACCCCCGCTGATTTGATTTGGCCTTCTAGAATCTGCACTCGGACTTCTCTTGGTTTACTCTCTGGAAACACCCTCTGATTTGACGTCGTCGCAGCACCCCTTCAAACATCCCACTGCAATCCGTTGTATTGAAGTAACTTCCCCATCTAAAATGAAACACTCTTACGCCTTAGACACCAAAACACATCACATACACAGCAGCAACACCGCTATCCAAAGCACCCAACACCTATCTGTTACATTACGAAACGCAGCATCCCTTCAAACATCCCACGGCTATGCATTGTATTGCAATAAGTTGCAACTTCGCCACCAATAGTTACACGTTTGACACGGATGCTGCCTATGTTTTAAGAGTGCATTACAGTAATCTGATTTTGCGTGAACTATAGAAGTAGCGATTGTGGATGCAGTTTTGAAGTTTAGCATAGGACGAATATTGTGCGAAGGTAACGGATGTGCATGAAGCAAAAGCTCACACCGTTTTTGTGACGCTGCTGGTAGTTCGGGTTGCTCATAATTATGCTGGAGAATTAAGCGTCGCGGCCTTTTAATCCTTCGACTCCTGCCGCTGTATTACGCCATAATTATATTCCCCCTAGCCGACCCAGTGGCCGTGTCCTCCGACCGTGTCCTCGTGACTTTTCACTTCCTTGCAAGGACGACTGTAACTTCATACCTTCAGTTTTGTAATATATATATTAGGGTGGTTCTGACTTTTATGGACAAAAATTAAAACTGTTTTTTCTTGACTTTCCGCTTTTAGTTGTGTTCCAATGAATATAAAAGAAATATGTAAACAGTTATAGAACATTATCTTGTCATATAGGGGTAGCTCAATAACATTTAAATTTGACATAATGGTATTTAAAAATAAATTTTCCATTATCCATTATTTTTACTATTTTCCTACCTAATGAAACAACAATGTTTAATTGTTGTTATTATTCAGTGAACATACTGTTAAAGTGGTAGTTCTAAATAATTTAAATTAATTAGTATGACTTTAGGTTATTATGTAATAATAATATATGGCTCACAAATCATTTGCTGAAGTTTATTTGACATAAGCATTTGTTTCTTGCAGTCTGGAAAGTTGCGTCTATGATCAAGCACTGCTTGAAGGAGATACTGTTTCTGGTTTTCTTTCTTTGTAATTATGGAATTGTACTCTTCAATCAAAGCAACTCCTCTTTCAGCATCGTCATTTACACATTGTAGATGATGAACAATTTTGGATGCAACTTTATGATCATCTCTACGTTCCCATGTTTAAGGATCGCTTTTCAGGAATTCATTACAGATTCTCAGCCGGTCAAAAAATAGCATGGAGTTCATTGTAACAAAATCCTCTATGTTCATGACCATGGATTTCTGACCATTTACCTGTATTCTCTTAGGAGGATCGTATTGGCCTGATCGCTCGTGTAAAGCTTTCACCATTGCCCGTTTGGACGTGGCTGTCAATGCCGAATCAAAAAATGCCAAAGAGGACGAGCTCCTCACTAAGGTACCACAGATGACCTAAACTTTATTGCTGGCTACTTTGGAGAGAGCAGGATTTTCTTTCTGATAGCTAACTAGAGTTTTCAGTAAACATAAATCATTGTTAGGAGCAGAAGCAGCAATAGGAGCTGTAAATCATACTTTTAGGCATAACCGATCTATGCAACAAAAATACATGTTGAACATAATCCCAATTCCTCGCGTTTAGTCAATTTAACTTGTCCTCTGAACATCCAGATCTTGAAAGTGTACAATGCTTTATCCATCCACCTTCGCGAGGAGGAATGCCTCCGAGAAATATAATGGCAAGTTCTAGAAATTCACGATAATCATTGTAATTGTAATTGTAATCGAGAATTTATATAGCGCCACTCAAAATCAGAGGCGCTCCCGACCCGGGTCAGTGTCTTCACTGACAAAGAGAAATGTTTTCAGGCGCTTGCGAAACTGGGCAAGAGAGAGAGGAGGACAAGTCTGAAGCCTTGAGGGAGGCTGTTCCAGCTGGAAGGGCCCACAACCGTAAAACTACGGGACTGGGCAGTAGCAGTGCGCATCAAAGGAACTACAAAGTGGCCATCTCTAGGCTGACAGTTGTCTCGACGTGGCAAATGATATAATGTCATCTTTGAAATCCTTCATGGATTCAGCAACCTCTTCATGGTCATATCCAGTTTCGTAGTTCGTTTGATCTACAAATTTCCAGAATTGTTGAATGCGTTTAAAGATTGCTACATATGGACCAGAGGTGGTAAGTGACATGCTCTCATTAAAAACACTAGCCAAGACTAGTTCGAGTATGTGATGGCGGCATGCTAGGTGGAGTAGATCTTTTTCCAGTTTTGTTCTAACAACACACAGATTCCATTTCTGTGGCCGGTATTGCTGGCAGCGGTATCAGAACACATGGTAATCACGTGATCTACCACTCCCATTCCAGCAACAATTTAGCAACAGCGGCTGACTGTGTATCCTGTGCCAGAATGTAGCTTGGGAACTCGAAAAAGTTGGCTTTCCCCAACACTAGCTAAAACGACGGGTAGACGGTCAACCAAATCTTTGCCTGACAGATCTGGAAAGAGTTTACCATCCCAGTGCACAACCAGTGTAGATGATATAGTTGTTTTAAATATATCTTTTAGTAGTAAATAATAGACAGCTGACGGAGCAGTCCCGAAAAACCATAGGCAGCTGACGGAGCAGTCCCTAAAAACCATAGGCAGCTGACGGAGCAGTCCCTAAAAACCATAGGCAGCTGACGGAGCAGTCCCTACAAACCATAGGCAGCTGACGGAGCAGTCCCTAAAAACCATAGGCAGCTGACGGAGCAGTCCCTACAAACCATAGGCAGCTGACGGAGCAGTCCCAAAAAAACCATAGCCACGTGACAGTTATGAGTGCAGTCATACCAAAGAGAGTGTTATTATGAATTATGATCATATATGTACATGTATACATCAGAAGACTTCAACCTCTACTTTATTATCATTTAAGCATACATCAAACCAAACACACACACACACACACACACACACACACACACACACACACACACACACACACACACACACACACACACACACACACACACACACACACACACACACACACACACACACACACACACACACACCTACACACACACACACACACACACACACACAAAGAAACAACCAACCACCCTTTAATATCTAATTAAATCTAATTTAATTTTAAACTATATTTCTAATATGTATTACAAGCTAGATTCTTACATGCCTGCTATTTGGGCAACATAATTTGACATCTTAATAATAATAATATGGAATCGTTTTAAGCAAGAAGAGAGAGAGGACCCTTAAACTAACCCTGAGGCGGCCACGGGTAGTAAGTGTTAGCAACCTCAGTTTCTTAGACTCGGCATATGAGGGTAGGGGGCCAGACCACACCCTCACCGTCTCATCTTCCCACCGACAGTTTTCCGTCAGTGTGCTCATTATAGCTGAGCTGGCTAGGGGTGCAGCAGGAGCAGAAATCTGATTAAAATTTCTGATATGGCGGGGATTCGAACCCCCCGACCTCTCCATCGACAGTTTAGCGTGCTAACCACTACATATCGTGCACCCCTCTCGTTTTAACCAAATATATGTTTAAATACATTTAATTACAAAATGCGAAGAAGCAAAATCGTTATGTTCTACAGTTGGGAATATATGCACAGGCTGTCATTTATCAGCCTATAGTTGAATTCTCTAAATTATTTGCTAAGAAATACAAAAACTCTTAACTAAAAGAGAAGGAATCTCCAGGAAGAACTCTAAATTATTTGCTAAGAAATATAAAACTGTAAAGTATGGAGAATGAAAATGCGAGCAGAATTGAAGAGAAGGTACATTTTAGGGGCTGAGCGGTGGGAGGAGCGCTGGGTGCGCTGGGAGGAGGGGTGGGAGCGCTGGGCGCGCTGGGAGGCGCGCTGTAAGCGCTGAGAGGAGGGGTGGGAGCGCGCTGGGACGAGCGCTGGAAGCGCTGAGAGGAGGGGTGGGAGCGCTGGAAGCGCTGGAAGCGCTGAGAGGAGGGGTGGGAGCGCTTGGAGTGGCAGAGCAGCAGCAGCGGTGGCAGCAGCGGAGGCAGAGGCAGGAGCAGCGGAGACAGCAGCGGAGGCCGCGGCGGCGGCCGCGGCGGGTGCGAAGGCATCAGCGGCGGTAGCCGCGGCAGCGGCAGCAGCAGCGGAGGCAGCAGAGGCAGCGGTGAAGTTTTGTGACAGGTAGGTTTTCGATTGAAGCGCATATGCAAAGTCTGTAAAATGATACATTTTGCGTCGTTTGGGTGGCCAAACTGATACATATGGTAGTTCTAGCTGGTGTTGTGTAAAGCCGGAACATGCAATTTGTTGAAACTTAAAGGTTTTGACTAAAATGTTTTTGAAAAGAAAGAGAACATGTGCATCTTCTGTAGATTTTGGATGATGGAACAGATGTGTATGAAAGTTCTATTTGGAGTAATGAGAAACACGCGGTAGCTATTTGCGTGAAAAGAGTCTATTCAATTGGAAAGATGGTGCATTTTAGAGAAATCTGGAGCTGGAAATGCTAGGTATAGTATTTCTAGTTGAAGTTTATTTATGGAGGCGAATTGTACACATGCAATTTGTAGGAAAAGGCAGGTTTTCGATTGAAGCACATTTGCAAAGCGCTTTAAATGGTATATTTTGAAAAGTTCGAGTGATGGAATTGGTGTGTAACATTGTTCTAACTATAGTTTGCGCTATATGAAGTGAAGCACATCGATGAATTTTGTTGGAAAAGACATGCTTCAGATCGAAGCGTATGTGAAAAGCACCTAAACTGAACAGTTTTGGAGACTGTGGATGGCGAATTCTAGCTGGATTTGTTGGAAAATGAGAGGTTTCGCCTGAAGTACATGTGCAAAGCATGTAAGCTGTTACATTTTGGAGAGTTGAGGTGGTGAAATTGATGTGACAGCAGCAACTTCAATATGCGTGAGACTTTGTGTATTTTCAGTCTCAAGGGTTTTTTCCAAATACATGCAAAAATTGTCAAATACTTACAGACACGAGCTGCGTATTACAAATTGCGCTATTTCAGTAATACAGTTTCACAATTTCTATGCCGAGTCAGCAAAGTTTCTTTGACATGCTCATGAAACATGCGAAAATCTATTTTCGATGAGCGAACTTGTCAGATATGTAGATTGTAGAAAGTATAGGATGTCAAATTCGTCGCATCATGGCAGTTCCATGCACTTTAAATTTGATAAAGTACAAGACATGACATCAATTTATTCACGTTTTGCATAATCGCCATTGCCAAACACATCAACAGTTACAAGTCCATTTCTAAAACGACACCCTCCCTCAACTCCCCATGCCCTCCCCTCCCCCTCTACCCTCCCTTCCACCCTCCTTTCCCCACCCCTCCTCCCTCCTCTCCCTCTCCCTTCCCTCCCTTCATCAGCTACAAGACCATTTTTAGAACGACAACCACCTTGAAAGCACGCGAAATTTTGAAATTCAAGCGAAACCGTCTAACGCAGCTGCTAAAAGTTGCTCACATCTCCACTTCACATGCAAATACTAAAGTCAAAGATCTTCATTTTTCCCACAAAGTTGTGCATGTACAATTTTATCGTGTTTCTATCACTTATGGTGTATAGTGGAGTTTTGTAAATGCACAACTTTGTGCAAAAATGAAGAACTTTGTCATATGGATATATTTATGTATATATGTATATGTATATGTATATATATATATATATATATATATATATATATATATATATATATATATATATATATATGGGACGCGGTGGTGTAGTGGTATGTTCTGTGCCTTGTAACCGGAGGGTCGCAGGTTCGAATCAACGGCAACGGTGTCACAGTGCTCGAAATGGAAAATTTTACGAAACGGAACGCTAGTCAAAGATATGGGAGCATTCACGTTAATTTCATAGTATTTTCCACAATAATTCATTTGACGAACCGGAACGGAACGCTGACGAACCGGAACGGCGTTCCGGTGCGTTCCGGTCCATTTCGAGCACTATTATCTACCTCAAGCCACTGCGTAGCGAACTTGGGCAAGTTGCTCACCCACAATTGTCTGTGAGGAAGGCAACGGGAAACCACCTCACCGGGTGGCATAAAGCCAATGAACTTGCCTTCGGGCAGAGAACTCGTCATCACATATATATATATATATATATATATATAATATAGTAATATATAAATACTCCTCTGTATAAGATCGCGGTATGCTTCTCGAAGGTGGCTTGTTTCAGAGATTTCAATCTCGGGCTAGTACGGTCCGTATACACAGGAACCTTGCATGGCGTGTAGCCTATTCAAACGGGAACGCGATCAGTTCAATGAAAAATGAGCAGGCTCGAGGCCATACGGTCGTTATATATGAACGTTTACATTTACGTTTAAGTGGTTAGCCCTTGAATTTTTCTGCATTAACTTATTTTTGGGTCCGAATCTTGGATCCCATATGGTACGCCAATATGGGTTCCACGTGGGCAACTTAGATGGGAACGAATATATTTTCACAGCGGGCATCATTGTAGTAGGCTATTCTATAAGCCTACTACAAGAGCTAGTTGTACCTACCTGCCATTTTTAAATTAGCCAAACGAAGTATAATTATAAAAGAAATCGAAACGACGCCAGAAAAGAGATCACTCGCAATAATCCTCGAAATTCTCCAGATTGTAATCCACCATAAGAATCGCAAGAGATCGACATAAACTTCAACGAGTCTCAGTAGATCCATATATTCCATTGTGTGTAATCGACCATAAGAGAAAGACCTTGTTGAGTGTTCGAAGGTCCGCAGCCGAATGCGCGTCCTGTCTAGACCAGACAAAACAGGGACGCCGATCCAAAATTCAAGATGGAGTCTGCAGTTCAAAGTCCGCTTCCTATATCTGCCATGTTAAGAAAGTCCTTAGAAGCGGAAGAATCTTTGCAACACCGAGTCTGAGCCGAGCATCCGCAGCCGCCCGAGAAGAGGAGAAGATCTACCGACGCTAACCCTGAAGCAGACGCCACTTCAGCCGTACAGAAGCAGAGACCCAGACCGACGCAGCCAGACTCCGCAGATGTGTCATACTCCCAGGGCTGTAGTCGAGGGTATACGCGGGTATACAGCGTATACTCACCTCTAGAGAAATTTGAGAGCGTATACTCAGGGCTCTAGACGAGAGTATAGGCGGGTATACAGCGTATATAATTTTGAGAAAAAAAGAGGTTTTGAAAGGTTTTTAGGGTGAATGACTAAAAAAAGGTCATCAACTTTTTCAGAAATCGTCAAAAGTTATAAAATTTTCAGAGAATTGGTAAAAAGTCTTAAATTTTTCTTAGACGAATTCCTAAAAGAAGGTCTTCACATTTTGTTAGGGTTACACCAGCCCTAGTGACGCCGCTGCTCACCGGTAGCGTATACTCACTAGGGTGCATCGATCATAATGGGAGAAAATTTTTTTTCCTCATTTCTATTTCTAATAGTGCAAAGTAGGTGCCACTTGATGTCAGCAGTATTATGGTGCAATTTCACCAATTTTGCACATGATCTTGAGGTGCCCCAGTGACCTTGAAGTTTTGATATTAGACGCACACTATTTACCCATGTTATGCATGGAGTAATATCCAGAAAAACAAGCTTCCACAGTATGAATCTGATGAGAAGTAGAATACAATACTGTTAAAACATATTAGGTATATTATTTCTTAGTGTTAAAAGTCGGAATTATTCGCCTGAATTCCAATCTTGTTCTTATGAAACCGTCCCTAGCTTTGATGCCGCAGACTGCAGCCTCAGTCACTACTTTAAACAATACTCCTCTGCCTAGGTGTGGCATGGAAATCAAGGAAAGTCAAACGTTTCTGCCGCGTGCGTCGCTACAGATTGCATCATGTCTTCATCAAATGCTTCCAATATTAGTGGTGGTTCTGTAACGCTTGTTTGCCAGCCAACAAAGTTTAGCACAGGAACAACGAATTTCAAATTCCAGACCGTATACAGTTTTCGTGACCTTCACGATATGACGCATTCCCAACTTTCAAATTTTCTTACGGTAATCAGTTAATATGCAGCAACAAGCGGTCCCCATACTTTCTCTGGACCAATTGGTAACGGGTTATTTTGTGTAAACAGTTACAAGTAGTGTGCATTAATAAAATTGAATCGGATTTTCAATCTGCAACTTTAACTGACCTAAGCAGTGTCCGGTGATATTTGTGGGACATTAGTAACGCGGTCATTAGAGGTCAGTGCTCGTTGAATTTATCTAAAAAAAGACCCTGGGACATTCAGTCACTTGCGGTGGTTGACAACTGCGAATAGAATATTGCAATTGTACCGGTACATTGGCAGTTGCAAACCATCACTGGAGCTTGAAATGCTGGCGATGTATGTGGTGAAAGTATATGCTCCGATGTGGTTAACAATTTTGCAAGGCTGACCCAGTCGTGAGGATACATGTCCGACTTAAGTCAAACCTGGCTTCTTCATCGATAGCAACTCATCGATAGTACTTATTTCCTTCCTAAAGATAAGCAGGAGTTTCTAACTGACCAGAGAACAGTAAGGTTGATGTGTATCAGCAATGTATATCGACAAACTTACAAAAAATAAGCTTGAAAAGAAAAGTTAAGTAAGGTCGACGAGTCGAAATATATCCAAAAAAGTAAACCGTGTAAATCCAGCTCGTTACGCTTAACTTTATTTTGTTCAATAACATTTGACAAATCAACATCACATATAACACCGAAACCCTGCAGCACCTCAGGTAGTGACGATAGGTGCCTTTTATACCGGTAAACATGATATATACATGACCTTCTTTCAACTTAATGACGCGATATATTTCGACTCGTCGACCTTACTTAACTTTTCTTTTCAAGCTTATTTTTTGTAAGTTTGTCGATATACATTGCTGATACACATCAACCTTACTGTTCTCTGGTCAGTTAGAAACTCCTGCTTATCTTTAGGAACTTGAATGAATTGCCACCTACCTACTATAAGATCAACATAACTCCTTAAAGCTATACATAAATTAGTTTGCCGTACAACAAATTGCGTTAAATGCAGTGCTCCGAAGCCTTAAAATCATGAACATTTCAGGGTGCTTGGGGCACCTCAAGAACTTGTCCAAAAAATTCAAAAATTTGCATGCTAATTAAGCAGTATAAAAGGCACCTATCGGCAACTATTAGAATATTGTTTTAAAAGAAAAATTTTTTCGATGCACCCTAATACTCACCTCAAATTTGACCACTAGAGCCCTGCCTACTCCAGATGCCTGCGTACTTCTCTCCGACATATGCACATATCCAGCCAGTGTGACAACCGACGAGCGCACCTGGACCGAGTGTGAGAAACGCTCGACCGTCGGCAACGCTTATCTTCCCCGCAGACGAATCTGTCAACACCTCCTCAGTTAAGAGAGAAACCGACGATCGACCGAACGACGTGTGTTCGAGGCACACAGACCCGTGCCGATACTTCGCCCGCAGCCCGAAACGAGAGACGATCTACCGAGAGATTAACGACACCCCAGATGCGATTATATAGCGCCCATTTCGAAACGAAGTCCTGGCCAATTTTCCCCAGGATTATTCAAAGACTTTACGCTCCGAAGAATAGAACTGCGTTCACACGAAAGGATTAAAACGCATATCAAGAATTACCCGTCGAAGAGTCCTACTGTACAGAGCGTATAAAGAAAGCGACACTGAATATGCAGCTGTGATCCGCCCCTGGATTAGTCTAACGACGACGAACAAAGAAGAACGGTATGTGACCCAGTTTGCCTTCCTCTACCCTTAAGAAGCCCGTTGTTTGTTAAAGATTAGAAGAGAAGGTTGAGATTAAATCCCCTTTGATTATATTAAAATTTATAATAATAGATACAAATAATAAGGTGTGAAGAAGAGAGTTCCCCGTTAAATAAGATAATAATCATTGTGCATTTCTTCTTCTTCTTTATTGCTTTGGCGATGCCCCAGCACGCAATAGCCGCTCATTTATGGTGAGTCTCCACTTCTTCCTGTCTTGTGCTCTCTGTGTAGCCTTCTGCACGGATAGGCCCATATCCTTGCAGTCCTCTCGAATCCCATCAATCCATCGGAACCGTGGTCTTCCCCTCCTCCGCTCTCCGTGTACGTATCCGTGTAGTGCTATGTTCGGGTATCTTTCATTTCGCATTCTTGATATATGGCCGAAATAGAGCAGTCTCTTGATCCTTATTCTGTCCACGATGTCCTGCTGTATATTCAATCTGTTGTGTATCTCTGTATTTCTTATCCTGTCTCTTCTGGTGACTCCCACTATCCTTCGTAAACATACCATTTCGAACACCCTCAGTCGTCTTTTCTGCACCTCCTTCAATGTCCATGTCTCCGAGTTATACAATAATACGTTTAGCACAAGTGTCTCATACACCTGTACTTTGGTGGTCCTGCTGATTTCCCTCGCACTCCACACCTTGTGTAGTGCCTGTAGTATTCCTCTTGCCAACCCAATTCTTCGTTCCACTACCTTCTCAGATTCGCCCTTCGCGTTGATATATCCTCCCAAGTATACAAATCCCTCCTTTTGCTCCAGATTTTGTCCATCCACCTCAAGTTGAAACTGGGTGCCCCCCCCCCCTTCCAAGGAACTGACTTTCTGTCTTTTGCACATTGATGTTCATACCCATTTCTCTGCTCACCAGTGCTACTCTCGTCATGGATTCTTGTAACCCCTTTGCTTGCTCCGCCAGGAGTGCAATGTCATCTGCAACTCGTAGATCTCTTATCATTTCCCCCCCTCGTCGCGCCTTCCTCTGTCCCATCCAGCGTCATGGCCATTATCAGTTCCAGGAATAAGTTGAATAGCAGAGGAGATAATACACATCCCTGCAGTACTCCTACAATGGTCCTGAACCAGTCTGAAAGATCTCCGTCTACTCTCACCGCACTAAAGGTGTCTCTGTATGCGCTTTCTAGTATTCTTACTATCTTCTCTGGGTATCCATAATGTCTCATTACTCTCCACAAACCCTTTCTCCATACACTGTCGAAGGCCTTTCTGAAGTCTATGTAGCAGACGTATAACTCCTTTCCGAATTCATCGTATTTCTCTGCCAGTTGTCTCAAGGTGAATATCTGATCGATTGTGCTTCTGTTGGTCCTGAACCCAGCTTGCGCTTCTGACAGTATCTCCTCTGTTCTCTTCTTTATTCTCTGCAGTATGATCGTTGAGAAAACCTGACTGCTGTGGCAGAGGAGGCTTATCCCTCTGTAGTTTGAGCACTCCATCCTGTCCTTTTTCTTGTGTATAGGGACTATGATGGATCTCTTCCATTCCGCTGGTAGCTCCTCTCTCTCCCACACCGCCTGGCAAAGTCTATGTATGATCTTTATTCCCGTTCCCTCCATTCCCGCCTGGATTTCCTCCACTGTGATGTTGTCCAGTCCCGGAGCCTTCCTGTGCTTCAGTTTGTTGATAGCAGCCTCGACCTCGTCTATCTCCACGGTGGGTATACTTTCCATATTTTCCGCTACCACGACATTTTCCAGGTAGTTATCATCCGTCATATTTGGATCGTTGTATAGCCTGTAGAAGTAGTCTTTCCATCTTTCCTTGACCTCTTCAGGATCGGTCAGTACTTTGCCAGCGTCGTCTTTTATTGATTTCACCCTGGGGGCATGCGTTTGCGTGATTCTCCTTATACCCTCGTATACTGCTCTTGTCTGGTTGTTGCCTCTGCTGTTCTCAACGTCGCTGCATATTCCTCCTATGAACCTTTCTTTGTCATCTCTGGCACTCTTTTAAACCATGCGGCACAGCTAGTTGTGTTGCTTTGCCATCGTCGGGCCTTCTTTCCTCTTGCTTTTGTATGTTCTTCTCTCGTCCATAAGCTTGATCGTTTCCTCCGATAGCCACTCTGCACAACTCCGGCCTTCCCTGTTAGAATAGAAACCCTTCTTGTCATTGGAAAAGGTTGATATATATATAACATATATATTACACTGAAATGTCTTCGTCTTCTACGACACCGTATGTTGTGAGAACTCCTGATGATGATGACAACGACTCAATGAGTGAAGTAAGTGAGTTAGTAGCCGCCCCAAATCCCAATGCCCTGATGGAGAACATGAATCGCATGATGACTGAATTATGTGGAAATATAGGAATGGTCATGCAAGCACAGAGTGAATTGAAACAGGCCCAAGCGAATCTCACTAGCAATGTGACGAGTCTAAAGAGTAATGTAACCAGCTTGACAGGTGACATGGCAAGCATGTCAAGTAATGTTTGTCTAGTAATGTCCAAGGTTTAGCATCCCGAGTCCAAGTTATAGAGAGAGATGGAAGAATGAGCCCCAATTCGAACCCAGAGCATGGTAACATGTTTGACGCCATATCGACCTCCGATAGCCTCCCTGCTCCGCCATTTTCGTCAAGAATCAGATCAGCAGTACGGGTTACACCGGAAACTGGTGCTGAAGGAGCTACGTCAATTCTGAGACGAAGTGAACGAATTCGTGCTCGTTCAGATCCATCAAAGTCAGTAACATCTTCATCCGAAGTGACCGTAAGACCAAGGTCACCCTCACCCTATCAACATCAGGGTGAGTCTTCCCGTTCTTAAATAGGTCGATTATGTTGCGCCATTTTCAACTCGTAAATTAGCGACTTCCGGGGGCGCTTCTGTAATCCACCGTGGTGATGCCAATGGGAACGAGCGCAGTGAGCCACGTGTGGGGTTCGAGTCCCGGTCCTCCCACACTGAGCAGGAGCTGCACTGGCTTCCATCTTCCAAACGGCGCGCACTACATTATGATGGTCCTAACCCACGATGAGTCCATACAGATGGACTCATCAGCTCATTTTGTGGGCATACATGGTATTAAAATAAATTAATCATGTACAGAGAATGCCAGCTGACAGAATCCCACACAGTGCACTACATGCAAGGTTCGAACAGTATACAGTACAGGGAAAAGACACAAAGGCAGACCAAGACTTCATAGGATAGATAATATAACGGAGGACGTAACATCACTTGGACTAACGCTAAGGAGAGCAATAGACTAGACATATGACCAAGGACAATTGAGATTCGTACCCATCGCCGCGAAATAGCCGGCGTCAGGAACTGATGATGATGATGATGATGATCTAAACTATTTTTTTAGTTAAACTAAAACTATTTTCCAACTAAAAAAATAGTTTAACTGAAGTTGGCAACTGATTTTGGAAATTAGTTAACTAAATTTAAAAAAAGTAGTTAAACTTTTTCCAACTTTTTTCCAACTTTTTACGACAAACATTTTCACAATGAAAGACGTTAAGTGAACTGTAATAATGCAAAGCGTCAATGACAAGTTCACCTTCAAACTATGCAATGTGTACTGTTCTGGCATACAGTTACATGGGTACTGTAAGTAGTGTATGAATTTGAAAACACAGGCTGTTAAATGCTAAAACCATGCAGTATTAAAATGTCTTTTTTGCTGACAGTGTTCAATGTTCAATGTGGAAAAATAGTTGCATATAAGCTGATATAGCTGATTTTTTTTAGTTAAACTTTTTAGTTAGCAATGAAACATTTTAACTAAACTATTTTTTTAAGTTAAACTTGTTCATTAACTAGAAATTTTTAGTTAAACTAAAAGTTAGCAACTTTTTAGTTAACTATTGCCCATCACTGATGATGATGATGATGATGACGACGACGACGACGATGATGATGATGATGATTTTCACTAGTGTAGTTACTATTTTCCGGTAACATGTCAAATTCGTTAATTCTAGAAGCAAACCATTTCTTTTGCAAATTACATTGGGTTTTTTGTTTGGAGCAAATATCGTGAATATTTCTATTTCACAAATATATATATGGTTTTGCACTAATATGTAAATGTAACATGTTCTTAGTAGAAAAATAGCCTTATTTGTCCACTCCGTTATTCCACTGTTATTATACACTTATAGGCAGCCTTGTTGTCAAGACCTTAGACCTCAAGACCAAGACCAAGACTCTTGAACCTCGAGACCAGGACCGAGACTAAGACCCAAAAAATCACATTCAGCCCAAGACTTCTTATTTTCCTTACAAAAAATTGTCAAGTCGGACTAATCCTTATTTTGAAAACGTGAGTCTTGTTTTATTCAGGGAAATTAACTTTAAATGCAGACTGCAGAGAATTCCGAATTCGTATTTACAAAGTCCTGCATTAAAAATTTTATTCCAAAGCCCTTTTGTATTTTATAAAAATCAATTCACTCAGAATTTTCTGACCAAGACGTGACCTGTGGGCCTCATAAAAGTCTGCCATGTGAAAAAATACGTTCCACAGGTGCTGAAGTCGGTGGCACACACAGTAGTTTTTCAAGCACTGGATGTAAATGTACAAATCGTGAGCCTTTTTGAAATCCTTCGATGGTTTATCAGACCGTATCGCTTCAGAAAAAGTCTCGGCAGGGCTTCCTGACACAGTATAACCTAGTTGCTGCTGCCGATGGGTTTTTCTGACCAAAAAACTTGCATCCGTCCGTAAGTATTTGTCGTAGGGTAGGCTATGATGCAAACAGGCTTGAAATTTTTTTAATTCTTGAGTGTTGTTAAATGACTGTTCATATTGACAGCCGGTCTTGGTCTTGCGAGACCAAGACCAAGACTTTGAACCTCAAGACCAAGACTTTGAACCTCAAGACCAAGACCAAGACTTTTGGTCTCAAGATCAAGACTTTTAAAAACGAACTCGAGGGCACTCGAGACCAGGACCTTGGTCTCGAGGACAATAAGTCTGCTTATAAGCTATGTAGACAGCTTCCTGTTGCGCATCTTGACATGCCAATATGTTCTTAGTATTAATATTTATAAAATAAATGTAAAAGAAATGACAATACAAATGATTATTTCATTCCATCAAAGTTTTAATTTTATTAAGAAATTCCACTCCGTTGCGATTAGGCCCCATAGAAGTATGGGGCCTAATCAATGTTAACTTGAATGTATTTATTTTTGGCCAAATAACTAAATAAAAATCACTTGCGCCAATCGTTCCCAATGATCAAATAAACAGAAAACATTAAAATATTTGTGGTGTTGTCCTAAAAATCTACTCACAACATCAAAATTACATAAAAAATTACCACACAATAAGTAAGCTCCGTTACTATCTTTCGAGAATTGAGCATAGAATGTGAAAAGTTAACTTTATTAAAAACAGTTTGCCAAAGCAAAACTTATAAAGAATGTAATATATTGTAAAATAAATTGTATTATACATGATATTTTAAGTAGACGACTAATCCTAACAGTGGCAAAATGTTAAATACCTCAAGAGTAACTTACATAATAACGGAGTGAACAGATAACGGAGTAGACAAATTGTGTATCAGCACGGTAAATACCATATTATCTCTCATGCGTCCATATCAGTCGTCGGTAAAATATTATTGCTTATATGCGTTATGTTATAAATATTGCTGCAATTAAATTTGTTTATAATCATTGCAAAAATGCAGTAACTGTATTGTATTGTATCTAGAAATTTAGAAAGCGCTCCTCGCAGAATAACTAGTCAGCACAGAAGCCCCGGGGAAACAAAAATGTCTTTAGGGAACGCGAGACCGATGAGGAAAAGCCAGTCATTAGTTTGGCCCTGAGCAGAGGGGGGAAGGTCATTCCAGAATCCAGATCGTGGGACCCACTACAGCAAACGCCCGGTGCTGGGCCAAGGCAGTTTTAGCCCTGGGAACAAAAAGATCAAGCCGATTTACAGAGCGCAATGAGCGAGAAGAAGATGCAGATAGCGGTTTTCGCAGATAGTTCAAGAAATATTTCGGGGCAGTAGGCTGCTGAGATTTAGAGACAAGGAAGAGGATCTTATAACGGATGCACGCAGCAATAGAGACCCAGTGAAGGACATCAAGCATGTAAGCAGAAATATGGGCAAACCGGGGGAGTCGAGCTTCTGCTAGGCTCATTGAAGGGGGAGAGACGCTGCTTGGGGATGCCCATTTCTCAGTCAGCGAGTTGCAGTAGTCCAAGCGTGAGCAGACAAATGCATGAACTATGGTGGTGAGACCGAGCATCTGATGGCCCTGAGACGCCTCAGTTGAAAGAAGCAGGAGCGAGTGATGTTGGAGATATGCTCTGTGAATGTGAGGGAGGAGTCAAGTGTGACACCCAAGTCGCGAACGGTAAGCAGGAAATTTCTCAGTCAGCAATGGAAAGTTGAATTTAGCAAGCTGCTGTCCCAAACAAGATCAACTGAGTCTTAGCAGTGTTTAGGCAGAGACGATTAGTCGACATCCAGTAGTGAAGGTCCGAGACATGATGGTCAATGGAACAAACAAGGGAGAGTTGATCAGTTGACAGACCATGTACAAAAGTCTGAGTGTCATCTGCATAAAGATGGCCATTTGCCCCATGTTTAGTAAATAGAGGTGGGATATCAGCAGTAAAGAGGGTGTGTTATAGAATGGGATCGAGCACCGAGCCCTGGGGAACACCAAATTCAGTCTCTCTCCACTGAGTCCTAGTTTCACCGAGGAGAACCAACTGTGAGCGGTCAGAGAGGTATGATTTAAACCAAAGAAGAGGACACCAGAAAGGCCACAGGACAGTTCCAGTCGCTGAAGCAGGATCTCATGGTCAACCATGTCAAACGCAGATGAGACATAAAAAACACATTAAATACGTACATTAAATACGAGGTAAATGAAAATAATTATTAGTAAGAAAGTTGTCTTAGCATTCAAATCGTGTATTAAGACATACTTACTTACATGTTAGTTGAATGATGTAATATTAGTTATATAATATTAATTAACATTAGTCAACATGGAAACATCTTAACATTAGTTAGCTGTGGCTGTGGAAACTAGCGAATAAGGCTCTGAGAATGAAATTTCTATCATCCCTGTTAGGAAGTACTAACTGGTGAGGACGAGGACGAAGATTAAGGATCCTCTTAGCCACCGGAGGAAATGAACCTCGAAGAACGTGATGTTCATTGCGCACAACGGCGCGCAGTAGACCATCGTCGGCTCCCGCTGCCATCTCCGCAAAACGGGAATCACATCTCTTTAGTTACATTTTCTAACCATTTCTAACTTGTTGCTTATGTTAAGAACGTTAAGGGTGAGATGAATGAGGCAGTTTTGAATAACATTTTTTACAAATAGGCCTACAGTTACAGCCTGTACATTACAACAACACAGTCCATGACTATCTCTACTCGTCTGATTAATTTTCATAAAGCTGTACCGTTGACAGAGAAGTTGACGATTATTTATCGTATCGTATCTGAGAATTTATCAAGCGCCGATCAAAGTATAAGCTATTCAGAGACGATCTCAGCGTGACTGCTCAGGGATTTATCAGAAGGATTTAAAGCAACGGAAAGAAGAAAGTGAGGTTAGCAGCCTCAAGGCCTTTCCAAACGTCGCTTTGACTTTCCAAGAGGCCAATTCCACACTACCTGGTAGGCCTAGTGCAGCCATCGCGCGCCTTTAGCGTTGCAGGAGGTATTGGGTGTCGGATACCTTGTTCGACAATATGGTGCTTTTAATATGTAGGCCTAGATATAGATAGGAAATAGTGAGTATATGTTTGGCTAAGTTTTGCACAGTAACAACCCATCATTTGTTTTAGTCCAACGATGGCGAAACTATGGCACGCGTGCCCAACCTTACCTGGCGCGCCAACAGATTTTGCTTGGCACGCCACCTGAACTCTGAACTCTCGTGTTTTTCATACTTTTTCATATTTCTTTGTTTCTTACATTCAGCAATATTTCTTTCATGCTTCATTGTCACAGAAAATTATAGTAATTGTTAGACTTTAATTTTAAATTTCATTCAATAGATGACGCTTGCAACGGCGTTACCGACTGACTTGATGAGTTACCGACTGACTTGATAAGTTAGCGACTGATAGCGACTAAGTCGACTAAGTCACATGCTTATCGACTGACTTATCGACTTGCTATCGACTTCTCAGGTAATCAGGTATGTCTATTGGACATGAGAACAAGTGCGTGACGTCAGGTAACTTCACACACATCTGAGACTAAGTGGTGATAGCAAGTATAGCTAGTAAAGGAGTAAGTAGGTACCGGTAGGTAATATGTTAGTAAGTAAAGAACTGGTGACCTGACAACGAGTGACAGTATGTTGCACTGTGACTCGTAACTTACTAAGCAAGTGTAGCTCCTGTTCTGCTGCTGATGGCTTCGTTAAATCGTAAACAAGTCGCTAGCAAATTGGTTTCGACTTGAAGGCGGCGGATGACGGCGGCGCAGAGGACGAGTGGCAGGGACTTTCAAGATGTGTAGACTGATAAATAGGGCATGGTTAGGAAAAAAATGAGAAAATTTCAAGGAACTGCAAAATTTCTAAAACATATACCGATACCGTCTCTTCAGAAAATTGAGGTCTTCAAATCTTTGAGTGGATTCACAATTTTGAAATGCAACTTGTGGATTTTTAGTCAAGTTTCATTTGGAAGCAAAACTCGTTGACTTCAGACAGCAACTGAAAACTAGGCCTATCGAACGTGATCATTTTGGACGGAACAGTATTGAAAATGTTGGCAGAAAATAAAGTTCTTGGAACATGGATATTGCTTCCAGAAACATTCAACACACTCAAAACAGTCGTATTTGGAATTTTATAGATTTTCCATCAAGTTATTCGCGCGAATCTTTGTTCTCAACCATTACTTTCATTAGCCTACGTCTAGCATTAGAAACAGAAAATGCAAGTGCTGCATGCGTGGCATTGAAAACAAGAAAATACAAACCACACATAAAACAGCTGGCATCTATTGTCCAGCAATAAAAATAAATCACACTAACAATGTAATGTTCCATATGAAATGATATGGTGGCGTCTTGTGTGCACAGGCGGGAGGCCAGTACCCTGCGCCATTTCCACGACGTTGCTTGGCGGACAGTTGCTAAGGATGTCTTAGTCCCGCTTTGACCGCCCTTGAGACCTGACGGGTTTGCTTCGCCCGCCATGGGAATCGGTTCCGAACGGTCAAATCTTGAGTAAGCTCCAAAAGAGGACGCCTTGGATGGTGCAGGCGGTGAATAAATATCAGTACTAACCATATTAACCTTTTTACCTAAAGGACAAACCCAAAACAGAGCAGGAACCCAGAAGGGCCTAGAAGAGGAAGTCACGACACAGTTAGAGCGACCAGAAAGAAAAGAGCAGAGCCAGTCGGAGGAGCAGCGGATGTAGCAGAACGAATTGTATCAATCTTGGCAGTTAGACGCTCAAGGAAAGCCTCAGCAGTGAAAGGCGGAGGAGGCTGCGGCTGGCGATTTGTAGAGCTGCGTCCAAGTAGGCCATTGAACGTGGTCCAGAGCTTCTTAGGATCCTTGGACTGGCTAGTGATGATGGCCTCCCAATAGTCTCGTTCTCTGTATCGATAAGCAGAGTGCATTTTCCTGACGAATTTAACCCAAGTCGTCTGGTCTGAGGGCAAACGCGTTCTTCTTCGAGGCGCCAAGCCTGCACTCCGCATTGTAAGTAAGTAAGTAAGTATATCCTTTATTGAACCAACTGCTAACCGCACTTTGGTGTACATGAAAGTTTTATCAAGTATAGATCATCCTAATTATAAAAGTTTACGAGCTAGATTATCAGCAGGTGGGATGATTCGGTTATGTAAACGTTATGTAAACGGGGTCGCAAAGTGTTGAACGACGGTGAAAGCGGACGTTACCGAGTCTGAGCTGTACGCAGCGGAATAAAGGAATCCAGAAGCTCCAACATCACTACTTCATACGAGGAGAAGAGTTCTGTAGAGGTCAGAGATGAGGATGCTTCTAGATAACTGAATAGAGGTTGAGCTTGAAGGGCGGATCGAAAGGCATCGCGATTCAGCGTTTTCCATTGTCGAAACCGTCTAGTGATGAATAGAAATCTATAAGCTGTTTCTCGTTCATTTCAAAGCTAATTAATACAAGTCATATGCCATATAGTAATATATATATATATATATATATATATATATATATATATATATATATATATATATATAAGCTCTGGACCACGTTCAATGGCCTACTTGGACGCAGCTCTACAAATCGCCAGCCGCAGCCTCCTCCGCCTTTCACTAGAATATATTAGGGTGGTCCAAAACCATGAAGTGTCTCAGAGTTGCACTCCACAACCCGCTTTTTGTTCTATGGCTGCCCACTATTACTTCTACCAAATTTGAGGGAGATTCGTGAGCATTTAGAGGTGGCTCAAGGTCAGGTAGTTTTCACCATATAAGTATGAAATCGGTAAATTGCACTGAGGAACAGAAGACATAATTTGAGTTGAATTAAAACACATATTTTGGGGGCACGTGCCCCGGCTGCCCCCAGAGCCTCTCTTCAGAAGCAATTTTACTCAGGTCTAACTGTAAATTGGCTAGACTAGTAAATAACAGTCAATGATTTCCACTAGGCCGTACGTGGTATTAGGAAGAAAATGTTGGGGGCCTTGAGCCACCTCTAAAAGTGCTCCAATATGCTTCAGATTTGAAGCATATTGGAGCACTATGATAATATGTATATATTAGGGTGTTTTTATGATGCACATGATTTTTTAAGCTCAAAGATCTTTTAACGGCCAGGTCGAATTATCATGCCAATTAGCGTATAAACGCCATATCCGAAATTATATCGCGATAGCTGAACATTTAGGACTGGCGCAAGGCGACCGAAATTAGGAAGCCGGTGACCTGTCTCGGTTTGGCCAAAATTTTAGACGTTACGATGTCTGTTCTTCGTGTTTTCGATCTTCAACATAATTATAGTAATTAATTAAGCTATTGTGGTTTTCTAGAGGAGACACCTGGTGCTACATCAATAGCATGGTATTTAACGCGAGTTGCTGTCTCCCTTGGTAAGAGTATGTGTTTGATCCCCGAATGAGTTTGCGCCAATCAGATAATGTCGTGGTTTCCGATCGAAGCAATCTCTCTACAACAATAATTCCCTCGCCCATGACGATATCGTGCAAGCATGGCGGTAGCGACGGAGGTTTCTATGTTGGCAACATCATCTGAGGAAGAGGCGTCATCAAATAGCTCAGAAAGAGAACCAGAACCTTCAACGTCAGCTGGACCACCAAAGCGGCGAAAGGGAACAATCTCTGTAGTTACCCGTGATGTTGCAGCAGCTCTAGATCGTATATACCAAAACCAGCAGCAGGAATGCCTCTCACGTTTTCTCTGCTCTCGCTGCATCCAATCTATATGCAGCACCAGCTGGTGAGCTGATCATCAGTCCTTCTGCTATCCATCGAGCAAGGAAGGTTAACCGTGCAGCCCTAGCAGCTGAGATTCGTGAATCTTTCGATCCGAAGGTTTCCCTTACTATCCACTGAGACGGCAAGATCATGCCAGATTTTACAGAAACTGGACGAGTGTGCGTTGATCGTCTTCCAATAATGGTATCTGGTAAGGATGTGACCAAACTATTGGCCATCCCCAAACTCCAATCCGGGACTGCTGCCTTCATGTCAGATGCGTGTTTGGCCGAGATCAGAAGTTGGGGTTCGGAAGACAGAATTGTGGCCATGTATTTCGACACAACGGTCAGTAACACGGGTTGCAAGGGCGGCGTATGCATCAAGCTGGAAAAGGGAATTAGGAAACGACCTCTTGAACCTTGCCTGTCGACATCATGTTTCTGAAATTGTTCTGGAAAAGGTATTTTCACTGCATGATTCTGTGAGGTCTCCAAAATTGGAACTCTTCAGTCATTTCCGTGACTTCTGGCCGCAAATCGATCAGACCAAGTATCGCACAGCAATGGAGGATAAAGACGCATCACAAAGAGTCAAAGAAATTCGAGAGAATGTCATCACCTTCGCACTGCAGCAGCTGAATGCTGAATACCACAGAGACGACTACGAAGAGCTACTAGAACTAACAGTCAGTTTCCTAGGAGGAATTCCACCGAAAGGTATAAAGTTCAGGTACCCAGGGGCATTTCACCGGGCGCGTTGGATGGCGCGTACGGTTTATGCAATCAAGATGTGGCTTTTCAGAGAGCAGTTTCCCATTCAACAACACCAGAGGGCATCTCGACAATCTTGCTCTCAAAAGATGTGGAATAATCTACTTCGAGTTTCACTTTTTGTGACCACAACCTACGTGGAGTACTGGTTCACCTGTACATCACCCAATGAAGCCCCAATGAACGATCTTCAATTCTTGAAGGCAATCCATACTTACCCAGACAAGGAAGTCTCACAGGTCGCCCTAACAGCATTTTCCCGACACCTTTGGCATTTGTCGGAGACCTTGGTTGGCCTCAGCCTTTTTGACGATTCAGTCACCTTCGACGAAAAAGAGCGCATGGTCTATAACATGCGCAACAATCAGGGATCCGACGAACCTCCAAAGAGGCTTCCTCCCATACATGATCCATTTAAAAAACGCTATCCGATTTTTTTACCACTTTTACCATCAAACTTTTCCAGGCCATAATAGTCGTCAAAACGATTATTATAAAGAGCATAACCCATAATAGTTGGAGAAGTAACAAGTATTAAAGAATAAAGTTTTTGCGTAGTACAATCATGGTGTGTTATGTGGAGAAATTCCAAAGGGTATCTCTAGTTAATTTGGGTTCGTAATGGTCATTAGTAGGGCCTACGTTAATAAAATAGCGTCCGATAAACTGCTAATGTAGTGCTAGTTTGTTCGAAAGGTGGCACCACTAGTTGGTAAACCACTGGGTATCCCATTCCTAGTCACAGTGTAAATTCACGTGATGTTATGGCGAGTCTTTAATCTTCAGGTACCGCCCACCAATAAAAGGTATAACATGCGACTAAAATGTAATTTTAATTTTGCAGGCTACAACCAACCTATCTGAAGGGACCGAAAGACTCCGTAAACAAACGGGGCCGACTACAAAGTGGGCTACAAAGCAAAATGTCAATTGTGTCAAATGTAAGGTTAGGTTTAACATCAAGGTAGGTATCAAACTTATATGCATAACAAGGTTACATAAAAAGCTTCCAGAGAATATGTCGACAACCTTAAGGGCTGTGGGTCACGTCAACAGCCTGGTAGTCATAAGTATTATTAGGGTACTGTCAAATTGTGCACAAATCTATAAAGTCATACTCGAGCAACAAATGGGACCAACGACAAAGGTCACAAATATCCAATGTAATCACAAGTATGTTCCAGCTCCTGACAGGTTGTGTACAAATCTCTATAGTTATAATCAACAATGTGAATATTCGTAATTTTATGTATAAGAGGGTCGCTAATGTCTAATATTACTGTTTTTTTTATTTATTAATTTTAGGTGAAGACAATCAGGGATCCGACGAACCTCCAAAGAGGCTTCCTCCCATACATGATCCATTTAAAAAACGCTATCCGATTTTTTTACCACTTTTACCATCAAACTTTTCCAGCTCTTCAAATTCGATTACGCTTTTCTTGATCGAGATCCACAACAATGGGAGTCAGAGCATTCGTTCAATGAGGCGAAAGACATCATATCCGCCCTAAGAGTGACGAACGATTTAGCGGAGAGAGGAGTGGCTCTAATGCAGTCCTTCAATGAAGCCCTGGTTCGAAATGAGGAAGACAAACAATTTGTTCTTCAAATGGTTGAATACCATCGAAATAGATTCCCAAAAGCACTAAAGGGACTAAGTAATGACAAATAACTGAAGGTTCTTGGTTTACTTTTGCCTTATTTTTTATGTTTAAGTGTTGAAATTGTTTGGATCTTCGAGAATTACAATGTATGACATTGTTTTCTAAGTGGTAATTTTTCCCGGGCTTTGCGCCAATTCTTAATCGCTTTTCATCTAATTTGGCAAATGTTAATGTTTCTCAAGGTGGAACACAAAAACAACCTGGCCGATATTAATTTTCAAACTTTAAATTATAGACACACCCTAGTATATATGTATATATGTGTATATATGTATGTTTATATACATATTATGGTTAATGCTATGTATATATATACCAATGTATGTTTGTTTATTAACTTTAGAAGATCTATTTAACAGATGGTGTTCACCAGAGAGCACTCTGGTGAACACCATTTGTTAAATAGATCTTGGCAGCTGGTTTAATAAAGAATATACTTACTTACTTTACTTTATTTAGAACCCTCGATATAAAGTTTTTATCATTTTTAGTTGGAAGGGAAAAATTGTGAGCCCGAGGGCGAAAAAGATAAGGAGTGGGTCGGCTCTCTGGGAAGTAAGGGCAAAAAACATGTTGTGGGTTGGACACTACTGTATTAAATAATCGATCATCAGCCAGACGAGCCAGATCATCTGCTTTCTGAATGGATAAAGGAAGGAAATCCATATTAGTCCAGTACCTGCCATGAGGACCCGTTTGCAAAATGGTGTTGGGAGGATTTCTCGCTTCCACTTAGTCAGTGGGTCCCTAGACATGAAAAATCACCGAGGTGCTTTCTGGCACAGTGCCACGAATTGCGCTATGGCCAAAACCAAAATGGCCGCCGTCAGCCATATTGGAAAAATCATCTTTTTTGTTTTTTAGAGTATATGCACGTGTAATACCTCTAATCTAACTAATTTCGGTATGTGGAATTCATTTCTGATATTGTTTTCGCCATTCGGGGTCATCTTCACCTTGAAAGGTCACGGTCAAGGTCATTTTGTTACATCGACGATTTCGATTATAACATAGCCGAATTTAGCAGTAGAAACAGAAGTAATATCTCTAATTCAACTAATTTCGGTATGTGGAATTCATTTCTGATATTGTTTTCGCCATTCTGGGTCATCTTCACCTTGAAAGGTCACGGTCAAGGTCATTTTGTTACATCGACAATTTCGATTATACATAACATAGCCGAATTTTGCAGTAGAAACAGAAGTAATATCTCTAATTCAACTAATTTTGGTATGTAGAATTCATTTCTAATATTATTTTCGACATTCGGGGTCATCTTCACATTGAAAGGTCACGGTCAAGGTCATTTTGTTACATCGAAGATTTCGATTATAACATAGCCGAATTTAGCAGTAGAAACAGGTGTAATGTCTAATTCAACTAATTTCTGTATGTTGAATTCATTTCTGATGTTGTTTTCGCCACTAGAGGTCATCTTCACTTTGAAAGGTCACTGTCAAGGTCATTTTGTTACATCGACGATTTCGATTATAACATAGCCGAATTTAGCAGTAGAAACAGGTGTAATATCTCAACTAATTAATTCAAGTAATTTTAACATTACTAAAAAACCTGGCCCAATTTAGCAGTAGAAACAGGTTTAATATCTCTTCTCAGCTAATTGATTCAACTAATTATGACTTGTTACATCCGATACTGATATCGTGTTATGTCACTTTTCAATACATCAATTAAGATTGTCTTCAGAAATTACAGAGCTGGCGATGATGGTAGCATCGCCATAGGCTCGATTGAAAACAATATCTCTGACCAGGAGCTGGAGATTCCACTTGTTTTCTTGCGACGCCCAGAACTTTTCAAGTTGCTGAGGGATGGGCATGTCTCTGTTCATGCCAATAATCCCAATGCCTGTTGTTGAATCAGTACGCTGCATGCGCTCGCCTTCCTTAAGAGACATCTCAATGTAGGCGTCAAGTACCAGATGGATGAACTTCACATTTTGGCAGAGGGATGAAGCTGAGGTTATTATGGCATCGATAACCATACCCAGATTAGGGAATTGTGCTATTGGCATCTGCCGTATCCTAGACATGAAATCTAACACAACGTGAGTGGCAAGAGTAGACTCCTGACGCCACTGGGTGAGGTCCAGTCTAGGCTCAATCTCTCCAGCAAGTAGTGACTTGTTGGTGTGAGCTGGAAGGTTACCATCAAACAGTGGAGATGCCAAGAGCAAATTGTGAGTGAGCATCTGCCTGAGGTCCATGCCCCGCTCCTTAGCAATGTCCATGTTCCTATGTGCCTCTGCCATGTCCTTGGCTGAGAGATCGTTCTTCTCCTTCTCCATTGTTATTTGTTGATGGTGACTTCTGAGGATGGTCAGTGAACTGTGGCAGTTTAGACTATATGGTCATGGAAATTTTCTTGGTTTTCTGAATTATTTTCTCCCTTCTGTACGAGCGGTAGACACGCTCACCATTCTCAAGAAATTTGAGCAGACGCATAGCCACCTTCCGGTCAACAGCCACCTTCGTGAACAGGTTGTGCACAGGCACGGGTACATTGACTGTCAGTCTGTCACCGACTATGGATTCTTCAGTTCTAGCACTATTTTGCGCATACGGGTTAAGAGTGATCATTTATTATAATTCCCCGATTTTATGTATCGTAAACGTATAATTGTAGGACTTCTACTCCTACCACAGTGGGACTGGGGTTGCTTGTTACCGTAACTCTGTAATACTGGTACGCGGTAGGAGGCGTTGTAAGATTAAAAAATGACGGAGCAGGTTCGGTGTTCAGTAATGACTCCGTCTATCTTAGTAATTCCGTAAACGTTGATCCATCGTTACTTCCGTTTAAAATCCAGTTTGTTATCTGTTGCGTCTTATCGCTTTCAACGCAATTCTCCAAATTTTAACAGGATCAGGACATTTTATCAGCAGCCAGACATTTACTTATCTTATCTTATCTTATCTTATTTTGACTTATCTTATCTTATCTTATCTTATATGATTATTTATAAAGCGCCTCTCACAGCATAGACTATTCAGAGACGCTCCCAGCGTGTCAGCCCCGAGGGAAAAGAAAGGTCTTTAGGCAGCAGAGAGAAGAGGGCGAGATCCCAAGCAATATCTTGCTACGGAGAGAGGGGGCAGGTCATTCCATAGGGAAGGGCCAAGGATGGCAAAAGCACGATGCTGAGCCATCGAAGTCCTTGCGCGAGGGACAAGTAGATCAAGGCGGTCAGCAGACCGAAGAGGGCGGGAAGAGATAGCAGATAGAGGTTTGCGCATCAGGTCACAGAGGTGTTTAGGAGCTTTTCCCAGTTGAGTCCTGTTGCTTCCCGCATCCTTGTATTGGATGCGGGAAGCAACAGTGAGCTCACTGAAGTGAAGCCAGTGAAGTACATAAGTCATAAAGCTTTGTAGTTATGTGAGAGAAGCGAGGGAAACAGCCGCGTTCAGAACAGACTGCAGAGATGAAAGGCGCGCATTAGGGAGCCCAGCAAACAATGAATTGCAATAGTCAATGCGGCAGCAAATGAAGGCATGGACCATACTAGTAAACACTGAAGGAGAAACTGATCTTCTTACAGCCCTCAAACGCCTCAGGTGATAGAAACAAGAACATGTCAGGTGGGAGAGGTGTTCAGAAAACGAGAGGGTGCTATCAAGAGTGACACCCAAATCCCGAACACTTGGTAAAAAGACAGTTTTGTAATCATCGTGAGTTATCGTTTTCTTAACAACATTTGACACTTCTTATGATCTTCGGCATCCATTCTATACGAGTACAACTTGGCTCTTAAACCGATAAACTCTTCGATTTGTCGTCCTGCGGATTCGTCTTTGAACATTCAAAGCATTCTTGTTAATTCCGGTCCTTAAACTGGATGGGTGATCTTCAGGGTAATCACTCGTATCGAATCGAACCGCAACGTCTTCGGCGATATCCTCGTAAAAATCTTCTGTTTCTATTTCATATGCCAACGAATCTGTATCGGTAAATAACAATTTAGCTCTGTCTCCGTATTTTTGCCGTATAAAATTGTAATGAAAGTCGTACATCAACGGCGATTAGATTCTCGTCGAAAATCGTCATGCGGTCATAATTCGTTTTTGCAGCTAGCTTGATAGCTTCCTTCTCGTGACATACCGAATCTAGATAAATTAGTTTATTATAAAACAACCTCGGTCTTTTCATGTGAACTGCGATTTGATTCTCGTCGAAAATAGTCAGGAGGTCATAATTCGTTTTTGCAGCTAGCTTGATAGCTTCCTTCTCGTGACATACCAATTTTATATCTACATGATTTTCGATCCTTTCAAGAGTTTTCCAAAGACGCTATTGTTCATCAGTTTGAAAAAGTCTTTCTCAAATTTATTAATAGCACTCGTTCTCAATTCTACATAATACTTCAACCATGGGCTTTCTTTTTTTTCTTTTTTTCCTCTATGAATTTTCGCGATCTTCAATCCGAGCCTTTCGTACAGCTTCAAATTTTCGTGGTGTACAACGTAGTTCTTTTTATCGTTCAAGTTCGGAATTTTGGTATATCAGATAATTCCGGAGAGATGCTCTCGGGAGCCAGAGGATAGTCGTTGTGGAGATCGGGGAGATCGTCCGGATATTCTAAATCGACTTCCGATATACACACCAATAACTTAGCTCGTCGTCGCTCATCCATTTAAATCCACAGTAAAGGCTTGCTCATCGCCCAACCGTATAAATTTATTAGCGTCTAGAAAAGTTACGAACGACGAAGGCTCGCTGCTATCGAATTTATCCGCCGTCATATACTTATTGTTGGCTTTGCCATAACGATTCGAAATTGCGCTGCCTCTTATTCCTTGATTAATCATCAGAATCATATCGTAATCGTGGAAGATTGTTAAAGGACGTCGTATGACAACATGTGTCTTTGACGTCGTACCTGTGATGTTGATCCTGTTTGGGTAAAAATCCTTGTTTTTCCTTTTAATATTTTAACAAATACACACAGAGCAACTAATGCAATCTATGCTGTTTCAATACAACTAATGCTACAACAGTGCAACTAATGCAGTTAGAATTCAATGGAATTGATGCGGTAATGGTTCAACTAATGCAGATTCATAATTTTATGTTAGGAAACATTGTGTGCAGTTTACTTATATATGATATTATTATATAGGATATGTATTTCATGCACTTCATATCTCCAGGGCATTTAATAGTAGAATCCTATTCCCACCATAGTATAGTGGTCGGAGGGAAGGTAGACGTTGGTTGGCTTACCCTTGTCTTCCTTCCTTCTATAGGATCTTACCTCCCTTCGTCTCATCGATAATCTTCACCGCTTAATAGTAACATTACTGTTCCCACCATCGTAATCGCTCAACAACTCTAACTTTATACCGGTCAACGTCAAAGCGGCATCCCAGCCCACTCCCGGAGAAGTTTAATACCAAGCGGGATCTAGGCGGTAATTCTTCATGCACACGTCTCTAAAGTTCTCGAAAACATCGGCTAACAGTAGAACATCCGAAACATTATACAGGTTGTAGTATTCTCTTAACGTTTTACATCCGAATGCATTCCACACATTTTTGGCGTGATCGTAATCTTCATCGCTAATATCGGAGTCGTTCAGCCTCGAATAAAATGCTGACTTCGAAAGTAGTTCGGTCTCGTTAAATCTATCGACGGAAGCAACGTAATCGTAAGGGTAACATCCCTTATTGAGTAAAAGATCGAGCTGTTTCCCAGAATATAATGCGCCAATGTTTTTACATTGTTCTTTCTTCAGATTCTTCGATAAAGCGTCAAGACTCGAGGCCATGAATCGAAAACTGTCGATGAATCGCAATTCAGGCTTAACGTTAATTTCCTTCCCTTCTTTGTTTAGAAACTTGTCGACGATCACTTCTCTGCTAAACGATATGTACTTCTCTTCGTTATTAGGAATGCATTTAATTTTTCTCATCGTGATCACCTCGCAATGTTTTTACGAACAGATGGCTATCGTAACCGGACAGATTATGGAATACTACAGAAAAAATTTCGGAACTTTATAGTTTAGATTACAACCATTATGAGCGGCTTCTCTGAATTTGCCGCTCAAATGACAGTGGTCTCTAATAATATAATAATAATATTTATTCTTTAATTAAGCGCCTGCAAACGCACTGCGCTGTACATGTACATGTTATGCGATAAATCTTAACTACTAACAGAACAGACAGCCTGCAATACAACCCGATCTGTACCAAACGACCCTCCACAGATACGACATAAAGTAGCTACTTTGAAACTTTTCGGGTCAACTTGAGTATATATCATCTTCTTCGGAAATTTAAACTGATTGTATATTTGTTTTATAGTCTCTTCGAGACTCTCTACGAATAGATATCGTCGTGTTCGCTTTCGGCTCTTTTGATGGAGGGCAAAGTCTTACTTTTAAAATATCATGGCGGGCCACAGAGATCTGAGGAGCCGTCCTCAGTTGCTTTCATTGTGGACGAATGCGTGCGCTGGAGCGCCAGCAAATAGTGGTCTCTGGGGAAGCGTCGTAAGTTTCCCCACGCGCAGCATTTGGTAACATCTGACATCGAATGGAACATGTTTTTGGCATATTGTCAGTGCCAATTTACAACAATGCAAGATAAAACACACGTTTTTCAGCGGAAGTATAATAAGATGCATACTGCTTGGTGCAAGGGTAACTTAGATACTTTCATATCAGATCAATGTTAAGGCAATAATTGAAGATATCGTTTGAACATTGTTAAATTTCAAAATGCAAAATTGTTAATATCGGTAAAATTGAAATCAAATCTCAAATTTGTGTTAATTAAATTTTAAATGCAGAAGTTCCAGCAATGCATTCATTTTAATTCTGAATATTTATTATTTTAATTTTTCAAAGTATTTATTGAAGATGAATCAGTTTTAATGAGATTTATGTGACTGCAGATTAGAAGCTAGTTTATCAATGTCTGGTTGTAGGTTCGTAGTGGCAAGTATCATCAATACATTTTGTTTCTATTTTCTTGTCACCAAGCATTTTGGCTGCAATTTCAAGAACCGGTTTAATAACTTCTTCGCCATCAGTGAAAGGTTTTTTTTTCTTTGCCGGGAGCAAAGCAACTTCGTAAGATGCAACAAGTGCGCTTTTATTTTGATCTTGTAATTTTAAAAACATTGATTGCTGGCCAATCTCTTTTCTGGCAATGAATTCTGATCTGATATCAGAGCCCAATGGATATTTATTGGTCAAATCGGGATGTGTACTGTTGTAGTGTCTTTCCATGTTGTATTTTTTTAGAACAGACACACAAAATCCGCATACTAAACAGGTTGATTTTCCACTACGTCCAAGAACAAACATATACCTATCTTTCCAATCGTCATTAAATTCCCGACAAGAGAGGTTCGAGCTTTCCTCAAGTTTTCGTTTAATCCTGTCACTTAAATTTGAACTCATCCTTTTTAACCCAACGCTGATATTATTATTTCTCTCAAACTTGCTTATTATATTAGCATCCGCAGCAACCGGAAATTCTATATAGCTCAGATCGAGTTTCTTGGATTGTTTGATTAATTCTTTCGTAATTCTGTCGAGATTATTTCCCGTTGGATTTAACGCTCTAGTCATGCACAACTTGAAAAGAGACACTGTATTTTCGATTTAAACGATTCCAATCTTTCGTTCACAAGTTTCTTTACTTTAGGAGGTATGTAACTAATTCGACCTAACCTTCGTTTTCAACTCGCTAAGAAATTTATTTGGTGAAGAAACGTACTTGCTCGGAGTAAGAATTGGGGCTCGAATGTCGGGAACTGGAGAGTCGAGCAAATTTTCTCCTCCATTAGAATCATCTTTGCTGATAGAAGCAATCATATTTTGGCAGTTTCCAATATCCGACCAAGCCGCTCCGTTTTGTCATAACTCTCAATTCTTTTACAGTTTTGAACTTGTAGTCCATTCCTTTATATATTATATACATATGTATTATACTCTGGAAAACATTTTATTTATATTTTATTTATATTGCGAATTTTTCTTCTTCTAAGTTTTCAATTTATTTCTCGCATTTTTTTAAATTCGTTAATTCGTCAACTCTATTCCAACATCTTAATTTCGTAACATTTTCTCCATACTTTTCCATTATAATCGGTGATTATTCGCGAGGCAAGGATTCTATATTTAGAGGATTGGTTACTCGTGGAAAAAACGTTGTACTTCCGGCAGCGGGGAGATCGTGGCGACATCTGTCGCCGCGGGTGTACGAGTCTCTCGAGAGGTAAGCAAGTCTACAGACGCGCTGTGGTGTTCAGCTATTAATTGCACGAATTCTAGGAAGAAGAATCCAGGATTATCTTTCTTTCGGTTTCCAAAGAACCAAGAAAGGTAAATGATGATAAGTGTACAGATATTGTTTTTAATTACTGTAATTTAAGTAGTCTAAATTGTGGCAACATGCGATGGGCATTGCGAAGATAATAGACCCATGTTTACCTGCAGTCAATGGCATCTGACATCAATTAGAAAAAAAACCTGCGTTGTGTTTGCTTAACTTTCCCAGTAACAAGTTAAAGTAAATTATAAGTAATTTATAAGTAAAAGTTTTAATAAATTTCAAGTAATGTAAACCTTAGAAATATGCACTTTTTGCGTCGTATGATAAGGCCTATGGCACATCTGACATCTTCAAACCACAAAGCAATCGTACAATCAATGTAGTGAAACATTTTGTGGATAACATAATATTGGGTTTATTTTTTACTCTGGCAATGAAATATTTTGCGTTACTTGCCTGTAAGAAAGTTTACTTTGCGATACGTGTTTGGCAGATGCAGGCGGTGGGTGCAGTTATGTCGACGTCAAGATCTAATCAAACGAACTGCTGCGTATCTATCTGTGAGCTGTGGACTGTGCGCCGACCATTTTGAGGAGAGCCATGTCATGGGCTTTTGGATTTCATCATCATCATAATCATTATTGTCGTTAATTATCGTTGGTGACTGTTTTACCGTCTTAAATACTTAGTGTAGAATATTTATAAACATTTAAAAAACAGTGCTAGATTCAGATTTATTACATGTTTGTTACATCTGTCTGCACAGGTACACTTAAGCATTGGCTATGAACAGTATTCTGTACAAATTTATAACTCAGTTGGTGAAAGCTTTAATTATAAATCTTTTGTTCCTAATGATTTGTGTGTTTTGCAATGATCTGAAATAGTAATAGGCCTAAGTATTGTGTCTATATTGTATTAAATGTTCTTAGTTAAATAAAGAAACTAAGTACAAGAGGCCTGTAGGCTAGTTATGTAGGCTATACAAATACTTCAATCCCAATACTAAGTTTTTTAGAAACGGCCATAAAGACATGCAATAATGAAATTAATTTTACCTAAATATATGTTGACAAAACTGTCAAGAGATTGTGCATTCTTCAGTGGTCAGTTAAACTGTACCGAGCAATCATCCAGAGACTGCAAGAACATTTGCTAAATCCCCCTTGTGGAGGACTGTGGTACACGCTGTTGACTCCCAACGAGAACTGCAGCTGGTTTGGTTATATATGCAAAGCCTCTAGATATTAGACTGGCAGCAGAGTTAATAACCGATTAGGCCTAATAGCCATGGCTAACACGTTGGGACATCAGATTGTGTAACCAATGCTAACCATAGGCCCCTAATCAACATTCGACACACACGCACGTATAAAGAATTGATAGAGTGTGGGTCCAATTGTGGCATGTTTGCGTAATGCAAAAGTTCTGCAAAATGAGCTTTAAAATTGAATAAAATGTCATATAAGTTGTAATAGACAATACAGCACATATTAAATATAATTCCTCTACACAGGCAATTGTTATTAATTAAGAAATAATTATTCGTCGATTTTCTTCGCAGAAAGCGCATTGCATTTGCTATCTAAACACGAAGTTCTACGCCTTTGTCGCTGGAGGCGCCACGCTCCATGGACCAATAACTTGTCCAACGGCCTTACATAAGGAGATTCCAGTCCTTTGCATAAAGAGTCCTTGTTCGCGAGGTTTGCCCGTGCACCTTAGCTGCCTTGTACATTGACGGATACACGACACATCGATCTAAAATTTCTACTTTTCTGGGTTGATTTCTGATATACCTCGCTCTATCATACGCGCCTTCCTGGAAGTTTCCTTTCAATATTCTATTTTTCCGATATTCTTTCCAGTATACTTTCTGATATTCTTTCTGATATTCTTTTGGATATTCTTTCTGCTGTTCTTGCCTTTGTAGTCTATCGAATGAGTCTAGGTTCTCTTTTTCTGAGTTATATTGAGCAAGATTCTCCTTTGCGATCAATAGAGATCGGGCTTGTTGAGATGAGCCCAACCCTTAACGTTACGCTGTATTTCTTTACCTTGCGTCTTTGACGTCATCGCGTTCCGTATCGGTTTAATAATTTTTTTATATTTTAAGCTCTTAGAGGATTTTGGTCTACTTGGATTTTTCGGCTCCCTCATAGCATTCGTTACGTCCAAAATCTCGGCGTATTCTTCCAGATCGTTATTGTCGTATATTGAATCGTCCAGTTTGGCCATCGTTAATAATTCCCAAAGTCCTGGAGTTCCTTCGTACGTCTTATCGCCTACCGTTACGTTATTGCCGTTGATCGATGTAGAACTGTCGCCTACATAAAATTGACCGTCTTTAGAGTTTATTCCAAACTTTGTGTCTACCGTCTTTTTATCTGACGAATATTGTTGCAGGTACTTCACCGCAATATCTCCTAGTTCTAAGGTTTTTGTATCTTCTACCGGGTCTTCTCCGTAAGCCTCTTCTTCTTCTTCTTCTTCTTTGGTTCTCTGCCCTTAGGCAGGTTCGTATGTCCAACGGCGCCATTCCTCTCGATGTTGAGCTTCCGCTTTCATCTGTCTGTAGCCGTCCCTCTTTATTGCCCAGTCTAGGAACATTTTTCTTGGTCTTCCTCTTGTCTTTTTCCCTTCCATTCTACCCTCGATGATATCTCGTAGCAGGGAATTTCCTCTCATTATATGGCCAATCCATCTTCTTTGACGCTCTCTGATTGTCCTCATCATGGATCTCTCCTCTCCCACCATTTGCAGTACTTCGTCATTTGTCTTGTGCTCTGTCCAGCTGATTCTCTCCATTCTACGCCATATCCACATTTCGAAGGCTTCTATCCTTTTGATGTCCTCCCCTCTTATAGTCCACGTTTCAGATCCGTATAGAACCACACTCCATACCAGCGTCTTAACCATTCGCTTCTTCAGATTCCTATTTAATTTTCCTCTCAAGAGCTCCTTTCTTTTATAGAATGCATCTTTTCCCATGGCTATTCTTCTTTTTATCTCCGCATGGCACTTCACATCCCTCGTGACCATACTTCCTAGGTAACAGAATCTCTCAACTTGTTCGATGACCACTCCATTTACGGTTATTCTAACTTCTTTTCTTCTCTTTTGCTTATCCTCATGACCTTTGTCTTCTTGGTATTTATTTTCATTTCGAATTCTGTTGAGATCATATTCAGGCGATCCATCATTCTCTGCAGTCCTTTTTGGCTTCTTGCTAACATTGCCTGATCATCCGCAAATCTCAGCGCTTTCACCAACCTACCCCCAACCTTTATTCCCTCGTTCATTTCTTCCATCGCCTCCCGTACAAGCTCTTCGATGTAGATGTTGAAGAGTATTGGAGAGAGCGGGCATCCTTGCCTCACTCCTCTGCCTATTCTTCCTGGCTCTGAGTATTCACCATCTATTCTTATTTTTACTTTCTGTCCCATGTACAGGTTTCCAATAAGTCTTCGCTCTTTCCAATCCACCCCTATTCTTCGTAATGCATGCATTAATTTCCTCCAATCCACCCTATCGAAAGCCTTCTCATAGTCGACGAAACACACATAGACGTCCTGGCCATGCTGGAGGCTTCTTTCCGCTAGTATCCTCACCGCTGCAATTGCATCTCTTGTTCCTCTTCCCTTTCTAAAACCAAATTGATCCTCCCCCAAGCAGTCATCTGTTTCTGCCTTGGCTTGCAGTCTCTTCGTGATAACTCTTAGTAGAATCTTGGATGCATGGGTGAGGAGGCTTATAGTTCGGTGGTCTTCACATGTTGTTGCATTTGGCTTTTTCTTGAGCGGGATCAATATGGTCTGTAGGAAATCTTCCGGCCAAACTCCCGTGTTATATATGTCTTGGCATAACCGCACTAGTTCTGTCATTGCCTTCTCTCCCAGGTTCCTCAGTATTTCAATTGGGATATTATCAATTCCTTCTGCTTTGTTGTTTTTCATATCACTGATTGCTGCCAGAACCTCCTCCCTTAGTACGTCCGGTCCTATGTTATCGGTACTTGGTGTTTGTTCTTCCCCGAGATCTTCTTGGCTACTTTTTCCCATATATAAATCCTCAACATATTCCTTCCATCTTTTCCTGATATCGTCTGCGTCCTCTAGCAACTTGCCATCCTTGTCCTTGATTGCGCTTCCGCCACCCATATTTTTCTTATTTGTCAGTGTTTTGACCTTTCCATATACCAGGTCGTGTCTTCCTTGATTCTGTAGCATCTCTAGCTCCTCACACTGCTCTTCCCACCAATCCTCTCTTGCCTTGTCTGTTGTTCTTCTTAGTTGATTATTCAGCCTTTTGTATTCACTCCTTGCCTCTTCTGTGCTCTGGTGTTTCCATTTTCTTCTTTCTTCCATATCCCTGAGCATCTCCGTTGTAACCCATGGCTTGCGCGGTCCTGTACCCATCTGGAACCCCACAGTCTTTGTCGTTTCCTCAATCACGATCTCCTTCAGACTCCTCCACCTTTCATCTGTTGTTATCTCCGTACTCAACTCCACCATCCGTTCTTCTATATTTTCTGAGAGTTCGTTACTCTTTGTTTTCATTCTTTCTCTATTCCATTTCTGTTTAACTATCCTTTGCTTCTTTATGAACTTAAGTCGGAGATGTATTGTCATGGCAACCAGGTTATGGTCTGTGTCTGCATCGGCTCCTGGGAGAGTTCTTGAGTTCTTGACACTGTTTCTGTACCTTTGTCTAATCATGATGTAGTCCAGTTGGTATCTTGCTCCATCTCCAGGTGCCTTCCATGTGTATCTTCTCCGCTTTTCCTGTTGGAACCAAGTATTTGTTACCATGAGTTTTTGTCTCTTGCAGAAATCCACCAGCTTTTCTCCTCTCTCATTTCTGTTCCCCAGTCCATATTTTCCTGTAGCCTCTTCCTGTTCTTTTTCACCAACTGTTGCATTCCAATCTCCCATGACAATCACATAATCTTTGCCTTTGATGTCTCTAAGCCTTTCCTCTATCATCTCGTATATGTCATCCACCTCCTCCTCCTCGTGTGCTGATGTTGGCATATACACTTGTATTATTGTTATGTCGACTGGGTGTGCTTGCAATGTCACTATGAGCATTCTATCCTCACGTCTCTCCATCCTTGATACGCATTTGGCGACTCTCTCCGACAGCAAGATGGCCACACCATTTTGACTCTTCTCTCCTCCAGTGTATATCACCCTAATGCCGTCACTCATGAAGTCTCCTCCCTCTTTCCACCTGACCTCCGACAGGCCCAAAATGTCCAAACCTGCTCTCTTCATCTCTCCCACGACATTAGCCAACTTTCCCGGTCTGAGCATCGTTCTTACATTCCACGTTCCTATTTTTAGCTTTTCTTTTACTTGTAAGGTTTTCGCTGGATGACGACCGAGGGAGCCTTGTCCCCCCCTGCCGAACGCGACTCTTTCCAGTATCTGGATTGAATCGTTCACGTTGTTCACTGAATTCTTTTCTGGCGTCATTTTACATTTAACTCGGGAAAGATAGGGAGGTGGTTTCCCGTTGCCTTCCTCCCGGTGTTTTTAAGGAGACACCATCTCTCAGCGTCGATGACATCCATCGTCCGTCCTTCGGTTTCTTCGCCCATGGGCACTCACTTATACCGGCGAGGACTCGGTCGCCCACCACGCACTCTGTTGAAACAGGAGGGACCTCGTGAAGGCGGCGTGGGTGGACATTTGGGCAGCAGAGGCTATCTGAGACGCTTGCATACCCCATTACCCCCCCCCCCGAAGGCTATTGAGGAAACTGATTGGCTTTTAACGATGTCGAAATAGAAGCGGGAAGCGCTTTTAGAGCGTTAGCTGTCTCTGCCGAGCTTTCTTTTATAGTTGATAACAAAGCCTTTTGTTCTTTCGAAATTGTTGACTATTGGTTTGTACAATCTCGTTAATTCTCGTTGTAGTCCTATGTCTCCTAATCTCTCGGATAAAAAGTGTTGTTGAAAATTCTTCTTCGATTTAAGAAATTCTTCAACGATAAAATCTCTTTTTGCGGGATCGGTTATCTTTAGAAACGACATTATATTTTATTTATATATACATATATATTTTTTAAACGTAAATTCGGACGTAATTACGAACGTTGATTTCGAAAGTTGATTTCACGTTCCCGTTAAAACGTTCTCATTAAACGTTAATTTTTCAGTGCTACTTTGGTTTTATTTTAAATTTTGTCTTTCATATCGTTGAATTTCACAAACTCGCTTAGAATTAGCGAATATTCCACGTCTGAAATATTGTTGTCCACAAGAGCCTTTGAAATGAGGCTACTGACAGTGTTTAGTTTTACTTCCGCTAACGTTTTAATCTTTTCGTGCTTTGTCAATTTCAACGCAAGCTTCTTACTAACCTGTCCTCCGATAATAATTAACAATCCTATACCTACTGCCGTACCTGTTGCTATCGCTATGGCTGGAGCGGCAATTACAGTAGAAAGAGCTACCAGTCCAGAGCTACTGAGCCCCAGTTACTATTAGAGCGTTGTCGATTACGCTAATCATTCTTATGTTCCTACGATACTTTGTACTTAAGGCGGTCCTTTTTTCGCGTTCTTGTTCGATTTCTTTTCTAATTTCGTTAATTATTTTGGACTGAATATTCCATTTTTATATTATATTATTATTATTCAGTTTAGAAAAAATTGAAACGTGGTAATTAATGTAGCATAGCGACTCTTTCATTAATGATAACTACGGAATCTGAATTGTTTTCAATAGTAATAACAGCGTCTGCTACATCTTCGCATCGTCTTGCAAGCTACATCTCTTTTCTTTAATCGCCTGTCTAGTTATTCGAACGCCAAATCCTAGCTCTTGCGAGACCGACGATCCGGGTTGAATTATGATCGCTCGTTGTGCGAAAATTTCCCAGGCGTAACTTCTTTAGGCAACCAAAACACTGATTCTGGTCGAGTTCTAACTCTGCTCGGAGAATTGCGTTTTGTGTATTGGCATACTGTATCGCGACATTATATATATATGTATATATATACATTAGGGTGTCCCAAGACAAACAAGGAAAAAAGTTTTTTTGAAATTTATGACGCAGTCCCTCTAAAAAGTTTCCTTATGGTCCCATAAGAACACCTGCAAAATTTTATGACATTTAAAAAATATTTAGGGGTCCCCCAAGGCTCTCAGAATTAGGGTAGTTTGTCCTAAAGTACGTATGATGTCTGTGAGTTTGAGAATTGCCATAGGATCAGACTTTGAACCTATAATAACAAGCTTAGTACCATTAGAAAGCTCTTAAATGGTACAACATAAAAACAATGTCAACATAATATAACCGTATTGTATATGTGAATAAAATTTCAAGTATGAAGAAGACAGAAAACATGCAAAATTGAGATTTCTTGGCTTCCGTGGTATTTTGCAATAGTTTTACATAAGTTTCCCAATAATATTATTCATGACGATCCTAGCTTCTCTAGTCAACGAAATAGGCTGCTCAACATCTTCAGCAGTGCTTTCTAAGGTACCATTCACCGTCAACAAAGCATTTTCGTAGTGAAGCTGCCCAGCAAACCAAGGAAGACTTTCAAGCCTGTAAATCTGGGAGGTAAGCTGCTATCTATGACACCCCTGCAGTAGACGTGGACAAAGTGGACAGAATGCCAGTCCTGATTTCTTCTCTAGTTGATGGAAGTACTAATACTTCTGGGTGTGTCAAAGTTGGCCTCTGAGTCAGGACAAGCAGCAGTGATAGCAGTTCTGGACCTTTTGAAGTCATGGCAGCGCGATTTGCTATCAGCATGTACTTTGACACAACAGCCTCAAACACCGCAAAGTTAATGGAACCTGCACTCTTCTAGAGACAGCCATCGGTCATAAATCTGCTGTGGATGGCTTGCCAACATAAAGTGTTTGAAGTCCTGTTTGTCTCATGCATTCGTATTGTGCCATGATAAAGTTTGTCCATCAACTGGGCCTGACATTCTGTTCTTCAACTGATTTAGAGATAAATGGTCCGACCTGTTCCACCATAAATCCAAGCCTTTTTGATGAAAACGAATCTGTTATCTAGTTGATGGCCTGTGAATAACAGGGCATCTAACGTTTCAACAGATTTGTAGTCAACATCTACATCCACTCGTGGTTCTCATGTCGAGTCGCTGCTGATGCTTGATGCTGCTGCTCTGTAGACACAGGACTGAAGATGATACAGCGTCATTCTTGGTACCTAAGCCAAGAGCTAGTGAACACCTCTCTCTTCTCTCAGCATCTGTCTTCTGAAGAGAAAGCACAGCTTATCCAACCAATGAAAGATGGTCAAGGAATGCATGTGGTTCAGACTCTTCCCCGCACAATAACGGAATTATCTATTTCTCGAAGCTTCTTCCGAGCTACCGCCATCGACGGCAGTTTTCTCGATATTCCAGTTGCAGAGTTGCTCGAAAGCCAATCATATAAGATCGTTTGTGAGTTTGTTAATAACTTGGCATGTGTGAATGAGAGTGCTGAACGTTGTGTTGCTCTTATACAGTAGGTATACAGTATGTAACAGTATGTATACAGTATTTAACAGTATGTTCAACAATAACGAAGAACAGAAACAGTTTCTTCTACAAGTTGTTGAAGTTGTTGACATAGGAAAGACTTTTCTCAGTGCAATCATGTAGATATGTAGAATGTAGATTGTAGAAATGAAGAATTAAGCAGGTGAAGGTGAAATCAGTGATGAAGAATAAGCAGACGAAGGTATGAGGAGCTGAAACCAGGTCTTGTTGCAATATAAAAGATTTGTAGTGATGATTGCTCCTAACTATTAGTGGTAATAACTGATATTGCAAAAGTCTAAAAATCTTAAGTTTTGTTTAATTTTTGTACTATTTGATCGTAAAACCATACATATAATATCCAATAAAGTTACATACTTGTAGATTCTACCATTTAAGTGCTTTCCAATGGTGTTTAACATGTTATCATGGGATCCAAGATTGGTGTCTACAAGCGTTAAGAAAATGGACAGGCCAATATGGGGAAAATTTGATAGTCTTGGGGGACCCCTAAATATTTTTTAAATGTCATAAAATTTTACAGGTGTTATTATGGGACCATAAAGAAACTTTTCAGAGGGACTGCATATAAAAATTTAAAAAAAAATATTTTTGGGACACCCTAATATATATATATATATATACTATTTATATTTATAATATCTCTCTACAGAATCATACCAAGAAGCGGAAAGTACTTTTGAAATAGGATTGTCGTTTCCAAGAATCAATCCTGCATCATTGATAAATTCAGAACCTCTGCGCATGTACAGTCTAATCCATGACCCTGAAATAATTTTCAGGTAAAGACCGGCTGCGTGAGGAACCATCTTGTATGTGGTAATAACGCTGGAAGAAAACCACCTTCGACTTTCATATTATATCTTACTCATTTTAGTACCAGTTTCCTTCTGATATGCTTTGGTCATTTTATTGATTTGTGCTCGTGTAAGAGCTAAAACGTGTTCACCGGTAAGATTTCCGTGAGTTAGTTGCTGTCCGGTGCCTCAACTGCGCGTTTAATTTTATTTTTTTTGTCCTTCCGAAACATTAACTTTTACATTCGTATATTATATATATATAATTTAAATTAAAAACTTTAATACCACAATAATTAATTTTCACACTTCTCTAATTTTAAACCTGATCGACAACTCCTCTCTTCGAAGGTTGATTAGTTTTCCATTTTGGTCTGTAAGTTTTGTTTCTATAGCCGAAATCGTAAATCGTAACTGGCACTTCTATAATCTTGTATCCGGGGTATTCGGGAAAAAGGAATGCTTTCCGTTGTTCCGTTTGAGTACGAATATCCAATTACGTCGCTGGTTACTCTCAAACTATTTACGTTCATTATATGTTCTCCGATTCTTTATATCCTTCTGAATATACTCGGCTATTAGATCCTAAAACAGTTCTAATCGAATCCTAGAATGTCAAATCAACCATATAGTTAGCACCGATATCTAACACCGACTTCATAGTATTGTTGTTCGCTTGTAACGTTATGTAGCGTGTAGCGTCATAATGTCCCCATTCTTTCATGATACTCTCTGAATGGGCAGGGCAGAGTGGGCAATGTTTGCTAAATAAAACTCACTTTACGCAGCAATTATTCGTCGAAAGCAGAGGTCGAAGTACAAGTAGCCTCCAGCAAAATATTGATATACATATAAACTTGAAAAGTAATTCTTTAATTTATTTCTTGCTTTACTACATGAAAGAATTAACTACTCTGTTTAGGATCTCAAACTTAGTGCGTTTGTATATCATCAACCAGTGTTTGGCCTGCAGTTGTATCATGATTGATGTTGATGACACCCAGGCATATATTCATGGCCCAGCTGCTGCAGCTGCTGCTCTAGATGACTATATTGTGCATGCGTCGGCTGCTTGACTGTCTACATTACAAACCGTCTTCGGTTGAATTCTGAGAACTATCTTTTCTAAAATATAATATATATTTTATGAAGATTATTTTTATGCCTACGATGATGATGATGGTATGTAAAATGTACCTAACCCACTTCTATCTTTGCCGTTGTTTTTTTACTGGTTAAATCTATCACCACAATGGTGATTGAAAAGACCAAAGAGACACCAATAATCTCAAAATCCAAGGAGAGGCTATTGAGCAAGTAGAACAATTCGTCTCCCTCGGAGACAAACGCTGATGGCAGCAATGAAAAAGACATACATAGAATTGAACGCTCCCACGCAGTTTTGCACAGTTTTACAAATTCGACTTAGGCATGTCATCTACGCCTATGTGATCGTTGTATATATTATTAATATTTTTAAGGTCTTGACTAAATAAACAGATAAAGTTTGCATTCTCTCTGAATGGCAGCTTAAAACAGTTTTGTGCGAGGTAAAATGAATCAACATTGCTGTGATATAATGAGATTCGCACTTGTTTCCTCTTTCTAATGGTAAATCATCGATAATCACCAGGTTCTGCTTGGCACTCAAGTCTCTCGGATCGGGGACTTCTTCCGAAGTTTCAAAGAATCGAAAGTTCATATCAGATTTGTGAACTATGCTTTTAGCCATTTTTTCAACGACTGATATTGGATAACCAAACAACCTTCTTTCGCCAATTTTTCTTCGAATGCTTTTTTCAGTATTTTAAATTCTGGTTGAAAGAGAAATCTTCCAAAAACCTGTAGGCTGTCGTTCTCTAACCACCCAGGGCTCAAAAGTAAATTTAATTATAGCGTAGTCTTACCGCATCCAGACTTTCCCACTTCTAGGTAATAGCGGATTGTTAAATCTTTTCGATGTCTCGTCGTTCCAAGATAAATCTTTAACATCCATTTCTTTTTCAATTATAAAAATAGTTTTATATTAAAATGTATATGGAACAGATGTATTGCGTAAAGTGCAAGAGAGATACTGAAATGACAGATATTCAAAATTTCATCAGTAAAAATAAAAGGCGTCTGTGTCGAATGCGGAAAAACTAAAACTCGATTTGTTTCCACTGCCAATAAAGAAGGCGATCTAGTTGGGTCTTTAAATTCAGCTACCAATAATTTTAAACTTCCTTGATCCTGGAGATTTGAATCTTCCAGGACATTCGTTTACGGGCCCCGATATAAGATATAAGATTGAGGCTAAGTTAGATATAAGATTGAATCCCGACGGTTCACCTAAAGACTGGAGTGATCCAGTTGATCGAATCGACCAAACAGCTTAATGTCACGATTTAGCTTAAGACCAGTATTCGGATACAGCTGCTAGAAATGTCGCCTACAGAGTAATGGTAAATGAATCAAATAATATAAATATTCCTACATTACGTGAGCGCGTCGAAAGAGCGATAGTTAAACCAATTTTGTCTACTAAAGCTTATGGTTAGCTTCATCCGATTCAAAGTCGGGTGTAAATGCTTATGGTTTGCTTCCACTATCAATTCTCCGTCCAAAATGGACGGATGAACTCGCCGAAGAATTGTATAAACCGGTAGTACGACATTTTACAAATAGGAAGGTTTACGCTAAAGGTATAAAATAAGATTTGGGCTTGTAACCTCGTAGAACTATGAAAGAGAAAATGTTCCAATATTTTACGGCTAATTCGACTAGAAAATATATCGATGTTTTAGAAAATATGGTTGCTCGTTACAACAACACTAGACATTCTTCCATAAAAATGTATCCAATAAAAGCGAGTATGAAGAAAAATTAGCCCATTGTATGGAGAAATTTATATGGGGGATTTCACCCAGAATCCCTTGATAAACCTAAATTTTCAATCGGTGATAAAGTCAGAATTTCTAAGAAGAAGAAGTTCTTTGAAAAGGGCTATACGCCTAGATGGTCTGAAGAGGTATTTACTGTGACACAAGTTCAATACACCTATCCACCAACCTATAAAATAACAGATTATAACAGAGAAGAAATTCATGGCACTTTTTACGAACAGGAATTACAGAAAACGACTCAAGAAATTTCTAAGACGTGGAAAGATATCTTTCGTGAAATGGTTCGGGTACCCAGAAAGTTTTAACTCTTGGATTGATGACGAAAGTTTGATTAATCTACATTAGAATCTACATTCGAAACTGTGGGAAATCTCCACATGCCACCTAACATTACTACTTACTTATCACATGGCGCATGCGCTTCCTACTATTACTACTTGTAATGGTTACAAGACTTAAGATAGAAAAACATAATCTAGCATCTCAGTACCCCTAAGATGGGTTCCACTCGTATGTTAAAACGACAATTGTCCCTATATACATAAGAAAAGGAGATCCACAAGAATGCAAAAACTACAGAGGCATTAGTTTACAGAGCATTCCAGGAAAAGTCTTCACCAAAATGATACAAAACAGAATGAAACATTATGTTGAAAGAGCACTTGGAGACCAGGCAGAAGCACAATTGATCAACTATTGATCAACTTGCAGAGATCAAACTTGTACAAGAGATATATCGTAAATCATCAAGTGCCATTAAAGTAGATAAAAAGGTCACAGAATACTTTAACACGAAAACTGGAGTACGACAGGGATGCATCTTATCCCCATACTTATTCAACCTAGTGTTAGAAGCAGCAATGTCACTTAGCCTTAACAATACCGAGGCAGGAATAAAGCTAAATGGAGAACTGGTAAATAATTTCCGATTTGCTGACGACATTGGCCTCCACACTAGAAGCGAGCCAGAACTACAGGATATTACGACACAGATTGACGAAACCAGTAGAAGATTTGACCTAATGATCAACGCAGAGAAAACTAAAACAATGGTGATTGAAAAGACCAAAGAGACACCAATAACTATCAAAATCCAAGGAGAGGCTATTGAGCAGGTAGAACAATTCGTCTCCCTCGGAAGGCTAATAAACGCTGAAAAAGACATACAAAGAAGAATTGAACGCGCTTCACAAGCGTTTGGAATAATGAACAGGATAAGAAGGAGCAAAGAATTAACAATGAAAATCTACGCTGGATAGATAAATATACGAGACAATGATACAACCCATTTTGCTATATGGATCGGAATGTTGGACAATGCGAAAACAAGATGAAAGAAGAATCCTGACGTACACCAGTACACCACCGCGTCCCATTATGCCGCCCAAAAAGGACTAGCCATCAGCTCCCATATCAACTGCTTTCGTCAGACGAGCGATATCAGAGTCATCTCTTAGCCATCTCTTCTGTCCTTAAATTTCTCGTTTTATCAAAAATTTGTTGTTGTAAAGTTTTAATTCTTTTATTACAACACACTTTTTCCTTGAGTTTCTTCGATAATAAAAACTGTGACTGTGTTCGTGAAGTTTTCTTATCATTAGCTAAGTCTTGTAAATGCTTATCGTACATGTCTTAGAAGCCATTTTTAGAATTTTGTAAACCAACCTGCTCACATAAGCGAAAAACATCCAAATGAAAGCCTGTTTCTGTCTGCAGAAAAACTGACACAGCATTTGTAACGCGCTTTTCTATTGGTCGTAGTGGTAGAAATACACCACAATTTATTCGGTTGAACAGTATTGCACAATTCATCTGCAGTCTGCATTGCGATTGGGTCTTCGCAGCAAAATCCAGGTCATACGAAATTATATATTCATACTTAGAGCTCATTTAATCTCGGTTTCATTATTGCAAAGGTCATGTAACCTCGGTATCATTTTTAATAGGTCATGAAAATCTATTTTGGAACACCCGGAAGTGACCTTTTTTTAACTTTAACGGCAATAACGCTTTATTCACTGGGTGGAGAAAAATAAGTAAATAAGTAAGTAAGTAAGTAAGTAAATCGCAAGTCTTTGGAATAAACTATAGAATAATTAAATAAAGTTTAAAAACTATGAACCGTTATTCATGACAAAAGTTAATCTATTTAAATTTTTTTCAATTATAAATTTCAAAATTTTGCTATAAGCCTGTTTTTTTTACCTAATATACAATCAACCTGTCCTGCAATCCGTGTCATTTTTTTTATGGAGAAACCAAATAGATAGGCCCACAGGTAGACAGCGTTCTACTAAAAACCAGTCACCCTGATTAAAATGATACCAATATTCACAAAAGTGATGCCGCGATAAAATAATACCAAAAATATTTGGTTCTACCAATTAAGAAGTGGTTCAAAGTGCTATTCAGATTCTTCAATTTCTTCTGCGATCGTGTAAGGATCCATCACCCCTGCTCTGTGTGGACTCGTCCTGCGAGCCAATTGTCACCTCGTTGCTGATTCGCTGGTATCAATTATGCTATTAGAAACAACGTATGGTACACAGACAGACATATTACCCGACAGCTCACATCGTTTGCACCATCACAAACGTTTGCCGTGTAAGGTTCTCTATTCATATCCAATTTATAGCAGTCCACGACGCCACATCAGTTGCAGCTGTATTGATTTTTGGCTGCTTCAGCAAGCCGACGCATGAGCATCTGAGCATTTGTGGCTGCGAGCGACGGACAGACGACCAGCCGACTGAATACCATATCGCATACGACCATCATCATCATAGCCCATTACCGCCGTAGCACTATGCTGTCTGCTCGGCTCGACCTTGCGTATGCTGACCTGGCATAAAGCCATATGGCTATTGGCATATCGAACGCATCATCATCATCATCATCATCATCATCATCATCATCATCATCATCATCATCATCATCATCATCATCATCATCATCATCATCATCATCATCATCATCAGTTCATGACGCCACCCAGTTGGTGTCGATTTGTACGAATAAATGATCTCTATTGTCATCGGTCATTTGTCAAGTCTATTTCCCCCCCTTAATGTTAGTCCAAGTGATGTATGTCCTCAGTTATATTATCTATCCAACGTAGTCTTGGTCTGCCTTTGTGTCTTTTCCCTTCGAATCTTGCATGTAGTGCACTGTGTGGGATTCGGTCAACTGGCATTCTATGTACATGTCCGTTGAACGACTTTGTCTAGCACAGTTGTTTTGATGCCTAATGACATCGTTTCTTATTTTCTGCAGTCTTGAAATCCCTGTGATCTTCCTCAGCCAATCATCTCTGCTTCTACGTCAGGTCACTGATTAATCAGCAGCAGCTGCCTTAACTGCATGGCAAAGATGGGCAGTGTATAAATCATGTTTTAATGTGCATTTTTTCCTTGCATGAATGTGAGACTTAAACTAACACTAACAAGACGCCTGCTTTTCATTCCATCCAACCAACCAATAACTCACCCATCCATCAAACACCCGTAAGTAAATAAGTAAGTAAGTAAGTAAGTAACACCCGTTTCGACGGAAGTGTTTGCATATGTCCACGAAAGTCAATATGTGCCGCGACCAGCGATGTTCCAGAAACATCGCTGTTTCTGTATCGATGATGCTGCTGTGATGGGGATTTGCTCTGTTAATTAATTAATTAATTAATGGCCTATTAATTAATGGCCTACTAATTATCCTAATTAGCATATTAATTAATTAATGTGCCAGATTGCTACAATCTGTACTACTAACGACAATTCGATCGGTTAGATACGTCGAACAGAACCGAAAGAATGGGTCGCGTGAATCTCTGGTAGTAGACGCGTAGGCGTACGTAGGGCGTCAAACGGTCGTCGCGTTGACTGGCGGACGAGTTGAGGCTGTGATTCGGTCGTTCGCGTCCCTCGATGGCGAGACAAAGAGACCGGAGGCGGACGCGTCTTTCAATGTAGGTGCGTAGGGATACGTTGGACGGAGAAGCGGTGGTTAGGTCGTTCGAATAATTCGATGGAGAGGCAAAGTGAGTGAGTCGGCGGTCTCTCTTGTGTGACGGATGGTAGACGCGTCTTTCGAATGGGCTGAAAAGCGGTGACTGAGCTGTTCGTCTTATGATTCCGGTTCTTCGTTCCTTTGTTCAGATGGATGGCGGCGACGGCTCTTCTTCCTGGAAGGGTGTTGCTGACTTCGGCGGCGACTGCCGACTGACGAAGAACATGACTTTTTATCCTGAGGTTACGTAATGGAGCGAACGACCGAATCACGGCCTCAATCATGAGTACAATCATGAGGTCTAGGGCGTAGGCCATGGGTTCCAGGTTTCGGCCAATGGTATTTGTCTACTGTCTTCAGAGGAACCTGGGTATGTACGGGCAGCTGTATTTGGACAGGCTGCGGCTTCTCGTGGCTTTTCACTCTGCCGGCTGTGTTCGGAAAATTGCACTGGCGATGGTTGGGCTAATCACTCTAATATCTTTTCCTCTTGATGTCAGGCTCAGGCTTCGGCCGCGGGGATGTTTATGAGTGTAAAGCTGACAACTTCCAACCAATAGCGAGCTTCCTTGTCCATCGACGATGTTTCTCTGTCAAAGCGGCGGCTGGTCACCAACTTTGTTTTCCCTCAGAAATCAGCTTACTCGTAGCTGCTACTATTAGCTGCGCCATTTTCGGGTTATCTCTCGCTTCTTATCTCATGATGCTGCAGCTACTCTTATCCATGCCTTTGTCACCTGGTCCAGTCGACTTGACCATTGCTCCTCGATTCTAGTTGGCCTGCCACTTTCTCTTACTGCTCGTCTTGATCGGGTTCTTCGATCTGCTGAGCGTCTCATTGATCACCGTCCTAAACGTGCCTCTGTCTCAGCCTATATGCATGACACACTACACTGGCTTCCCATCTCGCAATGCATCAACTACAGAATAGCTGCACTGATCTGGCGATGCCTTCTTGGCTTACTTACGTGAGCTTTGTTGTCCTGTCTCTCATGTGACTGGCCGCCGAGCCCTTCGCTCTTCTTCTGCTGGTGAGCTCTTGGTTCCTCGTTCTACCACCGCAACTAGGCAGAGTCGTGCTTTATGTGTGGTCGGCCCCTCCATCTGGAATCAACTCCCATTGCAGATATGCCTGTTGCCTCTCGGTTATTTTTTATGAGCTACTTAAGTCCAGTTTATATAGCCGTGGTTGGGCTGGGAGCGCTTCTGAGTAGGTAACTTAAGGGGGCGCTATATTACATTTTTTAGATGAATGAAAATGAATAAATGAATAAGTAACTTAAATCCAGTTTATATTTCCGTGGTTGGGCTGGGAGCGCTTCTGAGTTGGTAACTTGAGAGGGCGCTATATTAAATTTTCAAAATGAATGAATGATTGAATGAATGAACTTAATTATCAAAACTCCCTTCGAATTAAAATTACCATACAAGGAGTCCTGGATGGCGTACTAGAACTAGACTCGACATATTGGTGGCAATCAGCGTATAATTGACTAACCCAATTCATAACTAAGAGTTACACAAACGGTTATAATCGATGTCAAAACGAGATACTTATCTTATCTACGATGATAACGATAATATTATTAATTGAACGCGTACGTGACCAGAGCCTAATTATGTTAAAGCTTTCAATTTCAATGCCCCGGGGTTTTATTGGATAGGCAATGGAGTGAACTGTAACTGACGGGACAGTCGCTAGAAACATATTGTAACTGACGGGACAGTCGCTGGAAACAGGGGCGTCTATCCCCCTAAGTCATAAGTCCCTTTTCCCTCTCTTCTTCCTCCCACCCGTTCCTTTCCCCCTAAAATGGTGGCACACACACTGACAAATCTTTCCCCCTCTATTTCTTGGATGGAGCATTTGCTCCAAGGTTTCTATGGTGTAGACGCACCTGGCTGGAAAGATACTGTATTGTATTTGGATATTTATAAAGCGCTTCTAGCGGGAGGGCCATTCAGAGTTGTAATTTAATGGTGCAAATCATCCTTCCATGTGTGTTCATCATCATCATCATCATCAGGATCCATGGGCCGAAGGCCCGTAGGTGTCCAATGCATATTTAATCATTTTTTTCCAAAGTCCTCGGTCTTGTGCTAATATTCCTAAGTTGTGCAGATCTTGTTTGCACCAATCTTCAATGTCGTCTGTCCACTCTCTGTTGGGTCTGCCCCTCCGTCCATTTCCATCCATAATTCCCATCATCACAGTTTTTATTTTTCTCTTGTCGTCCATTCTACATATATGACCAAAGAGACTTAGTTTTCTCTTTATTACTGTTTGCATTAGATCTGTCTTTATATTCAGTCTTCTCCGAACTTCCAAATTTGTCACCTTCATTGTCCAATTTAGGTGTAGTATCCTCCTATAGCAGTACATTTCAAATGCCAATATTTTATCCTGGTCCGTCTTTTTAATTGTCCATGATTCACAGGCATAGAGAGCTGTGCTAAACACACATGTTTTTAAGATATTTAATTTGGTCTTGTAACTGATTTGTTTTGTCTTCCATATGGTATTTAGTCCTGCCATGACTCCCTTCGCCTTTGCTATTCTTGCTTTTATGTCCCTTGTGCAATCATTGTTCCATGTTAGCAGACTGCCTAAGTACACAAATTCGGTTACATTTTCAATAACCTCCTCTTGCACTCTTATTTCCTTTTCAATTGTCTCTTTGCCAAATATCATTGTTTTTGTTTTGTCCACATTTATTGTTAACCCTGCACGTTTGGCCGATATGTGCAACCCATGAACACTTTCTTGCAACTTCTCGCAGCTGTTCTCTAATAGGTCAATATCATCTGCAAATCGTAAGTTGTTAATCTGTTCTCCTTGTACCGAGATTCCAGTTCCATTATCTTGGATCGTATCCATGACTCTCTCCAAGTAAGTAATGAATGTATTCGGTGAAACTGGATCTCCTTGCCTTGTTCCTATTGTGGTCACAAACCATCCTCCTGTTTCCCTTCCCACTTTCACTGCAGCCTTTGATCTCTCTCCGATGTTCTGAAGAATCCCAATCAATCTATTCCCTACTCCATATGATTTCAGTATTGCCCATGTAGCATCATGCTTGATGGAATCAAATGCCTTTTGAAAGTCCACGAAGCAGTTGTATACAAGCCTATTTTTTCTTTTTGCTTTTTCTGCAATCAGTCTTAACATCAAAATTTGATGGACTGTACTTCTGTCTTTTCTGAACCCTGCTTGCTCATCTGACATATATTCTTCCGTTTTTGCCTTAAGACGGCTCAACAGGATTATCATGAGCACTTTCGCCATGTGATTTATTAGTGCAATGGTTCTATAATTCTTGCATAGCGTTAAGTCGCCTTTCTTAGGTATTGTTACAAGTATGGACTTTGTCCATTCCTCCGGTACTTTTCCTTCTTGCCACACTTGCTTGCATATGTCGTGGATTGCTTTTATCATATCCTTCCCTCCTGCTCTTATCATTTCTCCTGTTATTCCATCTGTTCCAGGGCTTTTGTTATTCTTCAAGCGGTTCACTGCCCATTCCACTTCTTCATATAGGATGTCATCATTCTCATCATCTTCAGTGGGTGGTGTTATATCTAGCAGCTCTTCCAGGAACTCTTCGTTCGTTTGTTCCATTTCACTATATAGCTCGCTACAGTATTCTGTCCATCTTTCTTTTATCTTTTCTTTATCCATCAAGATGTTTCCGCGCTTGTCTCTAATTGCTGTCTGCTTTGGTTGCCATTTCCTATTTATAGTTTTTATCAGCTTGAACACTTCCCTTGTTCTATATTCTCCTGCGTATTGTTCGATGTCATCACACTGCTTGTCCAGCCAGTTTTGCTTGTCCTTCCTGGCAGATGACCTTACTGCATTGCATAGTTTTTTATATTCTAGTGTTGCCTGTTCAGATTCCTTAGCCCTAAGTCTCATCTTCCTTTTTTCTCTTGCTAATTCTAGTGTTTGTTCACTTATCCACTTCTTCTTTGGCTGTTCTGCTAAGGGTATAATCACTTCCACTGTCTGCTTTATTATTTCACTGAGGATGTCCACCTTCTTTTCCATATTAAGCGGTCCAATTTCTGCCTCATTGATTCTCTGAGCAATTTCAGCTTCGTACTGGGCCCTTGTCTCCGCATTGTCAAGTACTTGGATATTTCTTTTCTTTTCATATTGTTGGCTTGGTATGCGCCTCAAATTGCAAAGCACCAAGTTGTGGTCCGAGGATATGTCAGCTCCTCGGAATGTTCTACACAGCTTAACTGATGTTTGCCATCTTCTATCAATCAATACTAAGTCTATCATATTCGTGTGTTTCCCATCCGGTGATGTCCAAGTATATTTCCTGCAGTCTTTTTGTTTGAACTTAGTGTTGCAAATCATCATTTCATGTTTAGCTGCAAATTCCAGTAGTCTCTCCCCTCTCTCGTTTCTTGTTCCGTACCCATATTTTAACATTATGTGCTCCCATCCTGTGTTATCACTTCCAATCTTTGCATTCCAATCTCCAGAAATAATCTTGATGTCTTTTCTTGGTAACTCTTTCAGGGTATTTTCCAGTTTCTCATAAAACTCTTCAATGTCTTCCTCTGTGCTGTCTGCGGTTGGTGCATATATCTGAACAACTGATATGTTCAAAGGTTGTCCATTAAATCTAGCCACAATTATCCTGGAGTTAACTGGCCTGTACCCTAGTAGTGCTGCCCTTGCCCTTGAGTTCAATAGAAACCCTACTCCTCTTTGGTGATCGTGTTCCTCCCCTGACCAGATCACTTCTCCGTTGTTCAGCTCTCCGATCCCAGTCCATCTCATTTCTGATAATCCCAGTATGTCACATCGATATGCTCCCATTTCATTCCTCAGCAGCTCCATCTGTCCTGTTGCCCACAATGTCCTCACATTGGATCCATGTTCCGACTGTAAGACCCTGCTCCGCAATTTTCAGTCTCTGCTGATCTCTCTGTTCTCCGGTAGCCAACTTTTCGACCCAACCCCGGTCAATCGATTGGGGACGCGGACCTTGTTTAACCGGGCGTCGTCCGAGCCGGGATCCTTTATTTATGATTGTCATTGCATTGGATTTCTTTCGTCTGTTTCTTTATGAACGGAGTATCTGCACCCATCCGTTCGACCCTCGCACTTCTCCCATAAACTTGGGACTGGCTCTGATCGGATCAGAGGCGGCGATGCCGCCCACGTTAGCCAGCTGTTTCAGGGTTCCTGCTGAGCCTGTCCACCTCGCGTAGCGCCCTAGGTGGTACTTCGGTCGAGACCTTCACCACTGATGGCATAGCCTCAGCAAGCATTCCCCTACTTTGGCTGTTTCACCCCCTCACCACGTTGAGGTGTGGGTCGGACTTTGAGAGGGTCCATGTGTGTTAGGAATCAAAAAGTTTTAATTTTAGCGTCAGAACATCCAACTCTATCTTACATTTTAGAAACACCTACCACACCCTTCCAACATGTCTTTGCAAGCTGGAAAACCACAAGTTTGCTGCTCAAACTGTCATTCCATTGCACATTTGCATCTTAGGTTTATCGCACAAACCTTCATAGCCGGCGTCTTTGTAATATATATGCTGAAATTTTAATGTACAAGTCTACATTTCATGCATCTTATAAATCTAAACGTGTGAATGTTAGTGTACAAAATGCCAAACTACGCGTTGTTGCATGCTCTCTGCTCTCAGCCAACATATCAGCTCTCGAGGTTCGGCCGCATCATGCACAATGTTCCTCCAACGCCTCCTGTCCTCCGTCAGTCTTAATAATTCTCCCATTGCCAATCCCGTCCATTCTTTTATGTTTCCCAGCCAGTTTGTTCTCGGTCTTCCTCTTTTCCGGGCTCCCGGCAGTGTGCCCTGTATGATGTCTTTCTCCATGCATGCTCCTTCTCTTCTCATGACGTGTCCTAAATATATCATTTTTCTTTCCTTCACCGTCCTCAGTAAATTCCTCTCTACTCCTGCTGCTTCCAATACCCATTCATTTGACCGCATTTCCGTCCAAGATATATTCATAATCAATCTCAAACACTTCATCTCGAATGCCTCTATTCTTCTTGCCTCCTCCTTCCTCAATGTACAGCTCTCGCATCCATATATGGCCACAGGCCAAACCAGTGTCTTCCACAACTTTAGCTTCGTTTTATTTGTTAGATCATGACTCCTCCATATCCTTTTGAGGTCCGTAGCTACTGCATATAAACGTGTTTTTTTTGCTAAACGTGTTCTGATCTCTGTACCGCAACCGCTGTTTTGATCAATCGTTGAACCCAAATACGTAAATCTGACCACCTGTTCTAGTTCCTCCTGATTAATCCTGATTGTACATTTGGTTTCTGTTGTTGTCATAACTTTCGTCTTTCCTATATTAATCTGCATACCATATTTCTTTCCTGTCCTGTCTAGTTTCTCTATCAGCAACTGTAATTCACTCTCCGAGTTTGTCAGTTATACAATGTCATCGGCGTACTGTAAGTTTGTCAACCGCCTCCCCTATCTGTATTCCTCCCTCAAATCCCTCTAAAGTTTCCCTCATCACTCTTTCCGCCAAGATGTTGAACAAACTTGGGGACAAGACGCAACCCTGTCTCACTCCCCGTCTGATTCTGAATTCTTTCGATAACATTTCTGCCACTTTGACTCTTGCTTTTTGTTTCTTATACAGTTGTGTAAGCAAATTTATGATATGCCCTGGGAATCCCATTTCGATGATTGTAGTCCAAAGTGTTTCATGAGCTATTGAGTCATAAGCTTTTTTGAAATCAACGAAACACATAAAAAGGGGTTGTTGGTGTTCATTTGCTTTTTGCATAATAATTCGCAGATTTGTTATCTGGTCTCTAGTTCCTCTGGCTCTCCTGAAACCAGCCTGTTCCTCTGCCACCTCTGATTCTGTCTGGTTTCTTATTCTTTCCAAAATGATCCTTAGTATAATTTTACTGGCGTGTGCCACCAGAGCCACTGTTCTGTGATTCGAGCATAGTCTGATATCCCCTTTTTTTTTGGTATAGGAACAAAAATTGATTCTGTCCCGTCCTCGGGCCATTCCCCATCCTCCCATACCGCTGTGCAGATTGAATGCATTTTTTCTATTGTTTTCTCCCCTCCGTATTTGAACAGCTCTGCCGGAACTCCGTCAGGACCCGCCGTTTTGCCGCTAGCAACCTGCCTTATCGCTCTTGCCACCTCTGATATTAAGGGTGGTGGTTCCCTTTCATATCCCATTATGTGATCTTTCCCTTCTTTATCGTTGTATAGCTCTTCACAATATTGCTTCCATCTTTCAGCTATGCCTTCCTTATCAGTTATGAATTCTCCGTTTTCAGCTTGTATAGACTGTAGTTTAGGTTGGAATTTGTTTGTTAGGGATTTGACTGTTCTGTATAGATATCTACTGTTACCCTTCTTGTTCTCTGCTTCAGCCTTTTCACAAATATCCTCTATTTGTTTTTGTTTGTCCCTCCTGAGAAGTCTCTGTACCTCCGCTTTCCTTTCTTTATATTCCACTCTATCTTATCTTATCTTATCTTATATGATTATTTATAAAGCGCCTCTCACAGCATAGACTATACAGAGGCGCTCCCAGCGTGTCAGCCCCGAGAGAAAAGAAAGGTCTTTAGGCAGCGGAGAGAAGAAGGCGAGATCCCAAGCAATATCTTGCTACGGAGAGAGGGGGCAGGTCATTCCAAAGGGAAGGGCCAAGGATGGCAAAAGCACGATGCTGAGCCATCGAAGTCCTTGCGCGAGGGACAAGCGGATCAAAGCGGTCAGCAGACCGAAGAGGGCGGGAAGACAGAGCAGATAGAGGTTTGCGCATTAGGTCACAGAGGTATTTAGGAGCTTTTCCCAGTTGAGTCCTAGAGACCAGGAGAAGAACCTTGTATTGGATGCGGGAAGCAACAGGAAGCCAGTGAAGTACATCAGTCATAAAGGTAGTTATGTGAGAGAAGCGAGGAAAACGGGCAATGAGCCTGGCAGCCGCATTCAGAACAGACTGCAGAGATGAAAGGCGCGCTTTAGGGAGCCCAGCAAACAATGAATTGCAATAGTCAATGCGGCAGCAAATGAAGGCATGGACCATAGTAGTGAACACTGAAGGAGAAACTGATCTTCTTACAGCCCTCAAACGCCTCAGATGATAGAAACAAGAACGTGTCAGGTGGGAGAGGTGTTCAGAAAACGAGAGGGTACTATCAAGGGTGACACCCAAATCCCGAACACTGGATGAAAATGAAAAAGCAGGGTATATTGACGACAGAAGTGGGATATCAAGTTTAGAAAGTTGCTGTTTAGTGCCAAACCAGATCAGTTTGGGTCTTAGAAGAGTTAAGGTTAAGTCGATTTGATGACATCCAAGAGTGGAGATCATGTGACAGGGAATCAATGGATCCAACAAGGGAGATCTGCTGAGAGGATCAGCCTTGGACAAAGATCTGAACGTCATCTGCATAAAAGTGACCAGAGGTAAAGTGTTTAGTAAATATAGAAGGTATGTCAGCTGTGTAGAGTAAGTACAGAATGGGGCCAAGGACAGAACCCTGTGGGACACCATACTCAACTCTAACCCAGGCAGTTCTGGAGTCACCAAGGGCAATCCTCTGCGTACGGTTAGAGAGGTAAGATTTGAACCAAAGAAGAGGGAGACCACTGAGACCACAAGATAGTTCAAGACGTCGAAGTAGGATTTCACTGTCAAAGGCCGAGGAAAAGAGCGCTAGAAGCGTCAAATGAGACCTGTCAATGGCAGTATAAATGTCCGAGAGAAGGGACAGGAGGGCAGTTTCCGTAGAATGGTGACCTCTAAGCCCTGATTGACTAGAAGGGAGGAGTCCAGACTGTTCAAGATAGGGCAGAAGTTGAAGCGAGACAAGTCTCTCAAGAGTTTTAGAGAGAAAAGAAAGGTTAGAAATAGGACGATAGTTAGAACATACTTGTGAGTCAAGATTAGGTTTTTTAAGGGTAGGGAAGACAATAGCTTGCTTCTGAGATGGAGGTAGATGGCCCTCTGCTAGAGACCTATTGAACAAATATATCAAAAATGGGATAACATCATCCAAAACATTAGTAAGAATAAACGGAGGAAGCGGGTCCAGTTCACAAGATTTCTGGTTTGAAGAGCTGAGAACACGTCGAAGATCAGCCTCAAGGATGGGACGAAAGTCACCAAACTTGAAGTCCGTGCGTGTGAATTCAGGTGGAGGCGAGTCGGCGGTTGAAGCACGTAAGCCCGCAATCTTTTCTGTCATCATTCTGAGGAAATCATTGGCCGAAAACGCAGTAGAGGAAGACGAACGGGAGGCTCGGTCCAGGAGTCCCGAGATGGAAGACCAGAGACGTTTTGGGTTCTTTTCATCTCGAGCGACGAGTCTCTCCCAAAATTCAGCCTCCTTACGGTGATATAGACGATGGAGCGATCGGAGTTGAGTCACCCACATCAGGTGGTCGGCCGGATCTTTCGAGCGACGGTAGCGTCTTTCAAGACAGCGTGTACGTCGACGATACTGGCGGCACTCGCTGTCAAACCACACAGCAAGGGGTCGCATGCGCATTTTGACCTTCCGCTGAGGTAGTAATTTATCCAGTATTTCGTTCATGGTGGTGGAGTAAAGGTTAAACAGGTCAGCCACCGACAAGACATCCAGTGAAGAGGAGTCAGAAGCAAGTTTTGAGCAGCGAAGAGCATCACGGAATACTTGATAGTCAAGGGTCTTCCAGCCACGAACCATACGAATGGCATGTATGGGTTGCAGATGCAAGAAGGGAAGAGTTAGTTCAACGAGCTGGTGATCGGACAAAGTCGGCGGGTGAACGTGTAGATCACAGACAGACACTTCGTCAGACGTGATGATCAGGTCAAGGATACCGCCGAGCACATGAGTAGGCTCACTTACATGCTGACGGAGACAAAACTGAGCAAGTAGATCAAGGAACCGTAGAGTAGATGGGTCTGAGGAGTCTTCTAGATGGATGTTGAAGTCACCTAAAATAACCAGCTGACTGTTTCTTGTGATTAGACTCTCCAGAACAGATGAAAATTCATCAAAAAACGTTCCGGTTAGAGGAGCAGAGCCAGGTCTGTAGAGAGCCAGAAGAGTTGATGGTCCATGGGATGTAGAAATAGCAAGGCATAGCGCCTCGAATGAAGTGATGTCCGGATCAAGTTGAATTACGGAGGTTCGAAGTGTAGAGCGGATGTAGACAGCGATACCCCCACCACGAACCGAGCTGTCATCTGGACGAGAGGCTCTGGGGCGGTCGTAGATGGAGAAACCGGACGGAGCAGCACGAAGAAGAGGCACGTCATCAGAACCACGGTGCCAGCTTTCCGTAACGGCTAAGACGTCGAGTTGTCTTTCCTGAAGAGTTTGTGCTACATAAGCGAATTTGTCCGAGAGACAACGGGCATTCCAGGTAGCCATTCGAAGCCCTGGATGTCGCTTGTCGTCCTGAAGAGACTGATCAGGAGCGAGAGGATCAGAAGTAGATCGATCATGGGCAGCCAGCTCATCAGGGCCCAAATGAGAGCTGGACGCCGGAATGGAAGACGACGAAGACGATGAAACTTTCCCAGGTAGAGACAAAGTAACGTTATTGATGGATGAGCGATAAACAGCCGGGCACCAAATCTGGTAATAGAATAGCATCTTTCGAAGTGAGCGACAAGGGCGCTGGGCAAACGAACGGAGTAGATTGAGCTGTTGTGCTGTGTATGTGACAGACATCATTACACGGAAAATGACTCAAGTACTGTAGACGTATAATCCTCGTGTACACGCGGAAATGTAAACAAATATCAGTTACGACACACAGGTCAAGGTCACATCAGGTCAGTAGCACATAGAACGTAAAACCTGGATCTCTACTTCGTCCTCCGGCCCTCATCTCTCTGATTGCACTCCTACTAAGCTTTCCTCGCATCACCTCCTCCTCAAATTCTGCTAAAATCTCTGGTGGTGGCACTGCTTTCTTGGTCCGTGAACCTGCTGTTGTCCTAAATTCCTGTCGCCATACTTTCCGCTCGTTTGAATGCTCCTCCACAACTCTTCGACTTGCTTCCGACCTGTTTTCAATATCTACCGCCCTGCCTACTCCTCCAAACCTTCAATCATCCTTGATGAATTTGGCTCTCTCATCTCTCTTGCTGCCACTACTCCCAACGAGTTCTTACTAACCGACGACTTCAACATTCATGTAGACAATCCCACTGACCCTCTTGCATCAGATTTTCTTAACCACCTGTCCTCAGTCAATCTCACCCAACATGTTCACTAGGGTGCATCGAAAAAATTTTTCTTTTAAAACAATATTCTAATAGTTGCCGATAGGTGCCTTTTATACTGCTTAATTAGCATGCAAATTTTTGAATTTTTTGGACAAGTTCTTGAGGTGCCCCAAGCACCCTGAAATGTTCATGATTTTAAGGCTTCGGAGCAATTTAACGCAATTTGTTGTACGGCAAACTAATTTATGTATAGCTTTAAGGAGTTATGTTGATCTTATAGTAGGTAGGTGGCAATTCATTCAAGTTCCTAAAGATAAGCAGGAGTTTCTAACTGACCAGAGAACAGTAAGGTTGATGTGTATCAGCAATGTATATCGACAAACTTACAAAAAATAAGCTTGAAAAGAAAAGTTAAGTAAGGTCGACGAGTCGAAATATATCGCGTCATTAAGTTGAAAGAAGGTCATGTATATATCATGTTTACCGGTATAAAAGGCACCTATCGTCACTACCTGAGGTGCTGCAGGGTTTCGGTGTTATATGTGATGTTGATTTGTCAAATGTTATTGAACAAAATAAAGTTAAGCGTAACGAGCTGGATTTACACGGTTTACTTTTTTGGATATATTTCGACTCGTCGACCTTACTTAACTTTTCTTTTCAAGCTTATTTTTTGTAAGTTTGTCGATATACATTGCTGATACACATCAACCTTACTGTTCTCTGGTCAGTTAGAAACTCCTGCTTATCTTTAGGAAGGAAATAAGTACTATCGATGAGTTGCTATCGATGAAGAAGCCAGGTTTGACTTAAGTCGGACATGTATCCTCACGACTGGGTCAGCCTTGCAAAATTGTTAACCACATCGGAGCATATACTTTCACCACATACATCGCCAGCATTTCAAGCTCCAGTGATGGTTTGCAACTGCCAATGTACCGGTACAATTGCAATATTCTATTCGCAGTTGTCAACCACCGCAAGTGACTGAATGTCCCAGGGTCTTTTTTTAGATAAATTCAACGAGCACTGACCTCTAATGACCGCGTTACTAATGTCCCACAAATATCACCGGACACTGCTTAGGTCAGTTAAAGTTGCAGATTGAAAATCCGATTCAATTTTATCAATGCACACTACTTGTAACTGTTTACACAAAATAACCCGTTACCAATTGGTCCAGAGAAAGTATGGGGACCGCTTGTTGCTGCATATTAACTGATTACCGTAAGAAAATTTGAAAGTTGGGAATGCGTCATATCGTGAAGGTCACGAAAACTGTATACGGTCTGGAATTTGAAATTCGTTGTTCCTGTGCTAAACTTTGTTGGCTGGCAAACAAGCGTTACAGAACCACCACTAATATTGGAAGCATTTGATGAAGACATGATGCAATCTGTAGCGACGCACGCGGCAGAAACGTTTGACTTTCCTTGATTTCCATGCCACACCTAGGCAGAGGAGTATTGTTTAAAGTAGTGACTGAGGCTGCAGTCTGCGGCATCAAAGCTAGGGACGGTTTCATAAGAACAAGATTGGAATTCAGGCGAATAATTCCGACTTTTAACACTAAGAAATAATATACCTAATATGTTTTAACAGTATTGTATTCTACTTCTCATCAGATTCATACTGTGGAAGCTTGTTTTTCTGGATATTACTCCATGCATAACATGGGTAAATAGTGTGCGTCTAATATCAAAACTTCAAGGTCACTGGGGCACCTCAAGATCATGTGCAAAATTGGTGAAATTGCACCATAATACTGCTGACATCAAGTGGCACCTACTTTGCACTATTAGAAATAGAAATGAGGAAAAAAAATTTTCTCCCATTATGATCGATGCACCCTAATGTTCACTTCCCGACCCATGTCAAAAATCACACCCTTGATTTCCTCATCATCTCCGACGCTTCCCTCTTATCTCCCAAACTATCACACACTGTTCTCAACATTACTGACCATTATCTCATCATGGCTGACCTTGAAATCAAGCCTTTCGCTTGGCCTCCTCCCTCGACTCATTCTTTCCGGATCCATAGACCGTCAGGCATTCATCCAGAGCATTCTTGATTCACCATTGCTTCCCTTGATGACCTGCTCCCTTGTTATAATTCCACACTTTCCAATCTCCTTGACATTCATGCACCACTCATCACCAAACCCACTTCACACGCCAGCAACCCTTGGTTCACTTCCTACCGCCAAGTTTTTAAAACTTTCCGTAAGCGTCTTGAACACATCTACCAGCACACTTTCGACCCCACAGCTAGAGCAAAAGCCCTCGATACCCTCAAATCAGACACCAACAGATACCACAAGCTCATTGCTGCTGCTAAAAAGAAATATAATTCGTCATTCATCCATTCCAGAGCCTCAAATCCTAGACATCTCTGGAAAGCTGTTAACACTCTCCTTCATCGCAAATCTCCCTCCCCACTGCCTAGCTCCATTCCCTCCTCCTCTGTTGCTGATACCTTCTGTTCATTTTGTTCAGACAAAATCTCATCCATTTGCTTTACACTACAATCTCTTCTAGATTCACTTATCCCACTCCCGCACTGACTCACCTCCTTCTATCAATCCTACTCCTCCTACCTCTCAGTCATCGCTCCTAATTCTCTCTCCTGCCTCTGAAGCCGAAGTGTCAATCCTCTTAAACTCTCTCCCTAACAAGCAATGCGAACTTCATCCTATACCAACCTCTCTTTTAACAGTCTGTCCTGGTTCCTTTAATCACCAAAATTATAAATCTCCCACTCTCTACAGGCCAATTTTCCTATGGCCTTTGTCACTCCCCTTCTTAAAAAGCAAACCTTGACAAGGACAATTTATCCGACTACCGCCCAATCTCCAATCTTTCCTATCTATCAAAATTAACTGAACGAATTGTCCTTTCTCGGCTAAATGACTACCTCTCTTCGAATTCACTTCTTAACCCCCACCAATCAGGCTTCACTAAACACCACTCCACAGAAACTTTACTTGCCTCTCTGTACAATAAACTGGTCTCTGCCGTCAGCCATCAGCAAGTCTCTTGCCTCTGTCTTCTCGACATCTACGCCGCATTTGACACCATTGATATCCACTGTGAAGGTTAACCACGTTAACCTCCTTCTTCAACGACTATCTTCTTGTTTGGCGTATCTGGCACTGCTCTACTCTGTTTCCAGTCCTACTTGGGCTTCCCGTTCCTTCTCTGTTAAAGCCTCCAGGCACTGCTCACAACCCCTCGCTCTTTCCTGTGGTGTCCCTCAAGGCTCCGTCCAGGGTCCTCTACTTTTCATCCTTTATACCACTCCCTTAAGTAATCTCATACAATGTCGGCCATCATCTCTATGCAGATGACACCCAACTCTTCATATCCTTCTCTCCAGGCTCCTTTTCCACCGCCATCACACAACTACTCAACGTGGTTAACCTTATTTCACAGTGGACGTCATCCAATCTCCTCTGCCTTAACCCTTCCACAACAGAATTCCTGATCAAATCAAGAAAATCCCTGATCTTTCCATAAACCTTTCGACTAACTCATCGTCTCATTGTCTCTCACCTTCACCTCTGACTCCCCTGTTCGCAATCTTGGTGTTATTATTGATCCACACCTCTCCTTCTCTAACCAGATCTCCAACCTCTCGCGCTCCTACTTCATGCACATTAGTGACCCATGCAAACGACCCATGCTCGACCTTGAAACTGCCTCCACCATTGCTACCCCCATTGTTCATATAAGCTTGATTACTGCAATTCTCTTTTCCACTCAAATCAAGCGTCTACAGCTTATCCAAAACTCAATAGCCAGAGCTGTCACTAGAACGCCCGAACACCAAATCACTCCATTGGTTTAAAATACCAGAGCGAATCCACTACAAAGTCCTATCACTAACCTACAAGTCCATACAATATTCCCAGCCCAAGTACCTTCGTGATCTCTTCACCATTCAGACAACCCGCTCCACCCGATCATCGTCCTATCTCAGTCTTTCTCGACTACTCACCTCAAGTTCTCCAACCGAGCCATTTCCATCACAGCACCACGCCGCTGGAATGATCTCCCCCTGAATTTCGCAGTTTCTTAGTGCCTCCATCATCATTGCAAACCGTCCTTCATTCTCATCCTCATGTTCCTCTATCCATCACCCCCGGGCTTTCCACTCAAAACTGAAGTCTCACCTTTTCAAATACTCCTACCCTGACTCATCTGATACTCCGCCTTCCAATTCTTCTCGCCGTAAACGACACCCGCCTTGGCAGCTGCTCTGCCTCTCCTGGAAATCGGACTTGGACCTCTTTTGGACTACTCTCTGGAAACCCCATTTGCTTTGGTTTGGCCTCCTGGAAATCGGACTTGGACCTCTTTTGGACCACTCTCTGGAAACCCCCTCTGATCTGACGTAGCGCTCGTGAATGGGCTGGTGTCCTGCGCTTGGCCTTCGAGTGGCGCTTTAGAAGTTTGGAGATTACGATTACGATCACTATTAGGCGTCGTCTCCTCCGAGCAACGGTACTCGGTCCCGGATAAATCTGAACCACGGACCTGATCAGTCGCCCTACATACCAACCGAAATATGGATAGCAAAACTTACAACACCCGGGTTAAAGTCCCGGTCACTCTCAGTGTCGGAGTACCACTTGGTTCTGGTAACAGAATAGAAGACACGCTACCCCTAAAGCCAAACTCGGGTAACACCGAGGGAGGACGGGGCTACGATGAAAGAACAAGGGAGAAAAGACATATTATTTTCGGCGCGAAGAGGATCACCACAGTCGGATCATGGAACGTAAGAACATTGTGTGCGACTGGAGCCATAACAATGCTGCTGAAGGAACTGGAAAGACTAAGGTGGGACATTCTCGGAGTGGCGGAAACACACTGGACGGGAGTACAGGAGTGCAACATGGTAACCCTAGTTATGCATTAGTTCGGGAGGGACGCAGGTCGGGAGTGGGCCTGATCATGTCTGGAGTAGCACAGCGAGCGATAATGAGCGGTGAATGACAGGATATTGTCTGCCAGACAATACGGCGGACGCTGATGAGATTTATATCGACACATTCTACATCGACCTATAGGAAGCAGAATCCCAAGATCGTACTTATGGGGGACTTAAATGCGAATTTTGGAATAGGAGATGAGGAAACAAAGGAAGTCATGGGAAAGCATGGCATTGGAGAACGAAACGAGCGGGGAGAGAGACTGATGGATTTTTGCTGTGCAAATAACTTGAAGATAACAAATATAAGATTCAAGCAGACAAAGATGAATAGGAAGTGGTCGTGGGAGGCACCCGTAGGGCGTACACACAATCTCATTGACTACATCATTGTCAACAGCAGACTTATAGGTGGCGTAAGGAGCAGTAGAGCATTTCCAAGTGCGGATGTAGGATCGGACCACCAACTGGTAATGGCAGACATACGATTCAAGCTGAAGATGAACAAAACGGTAATAAGGAGTAAAAGATCAACACCGACAAGTTAAAGGATGGGAATGTAAGAGCAGAATACCAAGCCAGGATTAACCAAAGATGGGAAGAGGTAATAAAAGAGGAAGTCGAGGGGGTGGATGAGGAATGGAAAAACGTTACAGGGTACGCGCTGTTGGCAAGTACGCGCAAGGACAAACGACGATGTAATGAAAAATTGAAGAGACTTAAAGTCTGTTGTTCTGAAGGAACAGTCTTACCAGACGAAGACAGGCGGTGGTGGTCCCATGAAGGAAACCCCATCAAGGACTGAATCATTTACATAATCGGCGACAGAAGCGATGTTGTGTCTGTAGAAAGTATGTACGAGCACTGCTTTCTATGCCCAGTTATTTTCTTGTGCACTTCTTAACATTGTAATTATTAGTTTTAAAAATCAAAGAGAAGCCGTTTTGTCACAATTTCAATCACATTTTGTAAACATGTTAACTTTCTCAAGCCATTTATATATTTACATATTTACAAGTTTATTTTATTGCCGAGTGTTTTACAGGTGATGGGCCCAGCATGGCAAAAATTGGTTCGGCAAGAAATGTTTTGATAATTTTCAACAACTGTGGCTCATATCAAAGACAACAAATTTTTTGTCACCTTGTAACTCGAACCTGAAAACCAAATATGTGTAGCGAAGTCTGAAAATTTCGGAGTTTCGTCCTACCCCAGCCAATTTCAGTCAGTTTTTGCTTTAGACACCTGAAATTTGTTGTTCATACCAAATGACAGGAATTTGTGCTGAAACAATCGAGAAATTCTGAATCCGTGAGTGGGAATCATTGGTTGATTTGGACTACGGCTATTGAGCAGAAAAAGTCGATTTATTTTTTCTATTTCTCAGGATGTTTGTATGTCATCAGCTTTGTTTCCTGATTCTAAATATGTCTTTTTTGTGTGTGTACTCCCAGTTTGAACAATTCTACACTTAGAAAACCAACTTACAGCCGCTATGTTGATTATCTTCGCTAAGTAGCGACGAGCCAAATTACGCAGGGTTACCATGTCTTCGTGCATGTCGAATTATCCGCTAGTCTTGCCAGATTTTAGGCGCGACTAAGGGTTACGATGTACTCATAACTACGGGCCATGTCTACTGGGATCGCTTTCCAGAGATTCGAGTCGACCTTAAATGACCTCCTTGGCCGTACTCGACCAGCTGGGCGCTCAGCTAGTGGCACTCTATTTGCTAGATGCCTTCCTCGAGGCCTCTACTGCGAAATTACATTCTGCCCGAGAGGCCGCTGGATCCTAGCTGGACTGGAGCAGAACCTGCTCCAGTCCAACTAGGATCTATATCAAGGCATTGGCATGGCCAACAGCAACATACGGACGTTGAAGAAAGAAGAAGAGTAACGCATCCAACAAGTGCATCAGAGTGCTGCTAAGAATTCCCTGGACAAACAGGATGACCACCGAACAAATATACAAGCTGGCAAGAACCAAATAGTCTGCATGATATAAAAAAAAACCTAGAAGAAATTGGAGACAAGCCAGTTTTATGAATTTTAGTTAGGTAATAACATGTAGGAAAACATACTAAAACCTGCATTGTGTAACTTGGTAGGAAAATGAGATATAACACAAATTAGCCCAAAAATAGCCCACTTATGAAAATGACACATTTAGTGCATAGTTGGCATATTTGCATGATCTTGGTGTCTATTTCCATATTTATGGGGTCAGGCAATCGAATGGTAATGGAATTAAGGTGCTGCACCTTATGGCTTACAGGGTACGAGCAAAAAAATGGGAAAATAGGTCAATGGATACAGACAAAATATGTACTTGATGTGTTGGTGGATGCATAAGGTAAGAAACTGGTAAATATATAGCATTCATAACAGGCATTGAACAGAAAAACATCACACAAAGATACATGAGTCAAAAACTGTAATACATAAATCTTTATTCACCAATCATGGCAACAAATCCAAACAAATGGAAAGAAACGAGAGGAAAAAACAGACAGCAGGGTTCCAACTCATTTACTGTTTTAAAATTCCCTGACTTTCCAGATAACTTTCCAAAAAAATTCCAGATGCATTGATTAGTGAAAGTTTGAACAATAAAACTTTAAATATTTTTTCCATGACCAACAATAAAATTCCCCGACTTTCCAGACACTTATGAAAATATATTAAAAAAATTACTTCCTGAGACACTTGCAAAGAGCCAACAGTTTCAACAAATCACCAGTGATGTAGTCGAGTCCTCCTAAGCCAAGTCCGAGTCCATAGAAGCCGAATCCGAGTCCTGAGGTGTTGGTACCGGCCCTCTATTCTGGGTTCCGCTATGCCGGGGCCCGCTATTCCGGGAGTCCGCTAACACTTCATACCCATGACTGCCTCAGCCATGGGTATGAAGTGGGACTGTTAAAAATATGTATATTTTATTATGTATATATGTATGTATGTGTATATATATGTATGTATCTACAGTCCAAGTCCAAAGAAAATCGGTCTCAAGTCGGACTCGAGTACTACGAAGCTGCAAATCACCCATCCATGTATGTGGTAGCATCCACAATTTCTTCGTCATGACACATATCATTCATATCAACGGAGGCCTCTAAATCAATTTCACTGTCACAAATATGAGGAGCAGCTAGTATTGGCAAAATTGGGCACTACATCATAGTCATTATCGCTATCAGCCATCAAGTCAGCTGTAGTCTGCATAGAGGCATTACTACACAATTCACCATAACAGTTCTTGCAGGCTGGTACACAGTGCAATCCAAAAACAACGGCAAGTACCGTACACAGTTTTGAAGCACACGGACTCCTCGTTGAAGTCTTGCATTTGCAAGCAATTACATTGTAGATTTCGGATCATCAAACTGTTGTGTATGTTAGTTCTAGATGGAGAGGTAAGAAACATGCGTCTGCAATTTTTGGGAAAAGAGTGTTTACAATGTAGCACGAGGTACATTTGAGAGGATTCGGGTAATGCAAATGCTTGGTATAGTATTTATACCTAAAGGTTATTCATATACATGTAGGTGATATATTATACACACGAAAGGCACTTAAAAAGTGGTATATATTGGTAGAGTTCAGACGATGGGTTTGGTAGAGCTCAGATGATGGGTTTGGCACGTGTAACATGGTTCTAGCATGAGTTTAGGCAATATGAAGTGAAGCATGACTTTGAATTTTGTTGGAAAAGAGAAGAAAAAATGGTGGTGTAGCAAAGTGTTGTAGTTATAATTTGTTGTAGCGGTATGGAAGCAAGCATACGGTTGTTATTTGCATTAAAAACAGGAATTTTTGATTAAAAGACTTTTCCACAGTGTGTTAAATTGTAGTTTTGGGAAATTCAGACGATGCTAGATATGCATGACAGGTCTAGCAAAGTGTTGTAGTTATAATTTGTTGGAAACTGTGGTTTTTGAATGAAGAGTCATTTAAACTGTTGCATTTTGAATAGTTACGATGATGAAATTGATATGTCTTAGCTAGAGAGGCGAAACTGGCAGCTTTGGGTGGCAGAAGCAACTTCCATATGAATGGAACTTTGCATATTTTCTTCCTCAAGGGTATTTCAAATGCTTGCAGAAATATTCAAAGACAAGAGTTGCATGTTTCAAGTCGAGCTATGCCAGTAATACAGTTACAGTTAATACAGTTATGCTACAAATAATTTTATGTTGTTTAATTCATCGCATCACTCCAAAATTGAAATGACCTGAAAATGTGTTGGATTCTTCATGTTTCTCTAATTATGACAGAGTGCAAAGTTTGTAAACTCACAACTTTGCAATTTCAATTCCTGTGTACAGCGCACATTTGACCAGCTTTTATCAGCTTCTGAAAATAGTTTCACGTTTCTCTAACAGTGTTTTCAAGTTTGACTGTTTCAAAATGGACTTGTAACTGTGAGACGTATGCAAAAACGTGAATAAATTGGTCATGACTTGAACTTTATCAAATTTAGTATGGTGCAACTTCTGCTTGTGTGGTGCGCCGTGCCTTGCGCTCGGCCTCCCGGGGTGATTTTGCTGTCCCCTATGCGCGTACTGCTTTGGCGCAGCGTAGGGCATTCTCCGTGGTGGGTCCTACTGCTTGGAATGGTCTCTGAGAGGTCTCTCCCTAGAGACCTCTCAGGTACTTTCTATGGCCTTCTTAAGACCTTTCTTTTTGACCGGGCCTGGGTCGGGAGCGTCACTGAGTAGATTTCTTGAAGGGGGGCTACAGAAGTTCATTATAGATAGATAGATAGATAGATGCGATGAATTAAACAACATAAAATTATGTGTAGCAGTTCCCCTTAGTGAAAATATAGTTTGATAGTTCAAGATTTGGTTGCTTGGCATAGAAGTTGTGAAACTGTATTATGACATAGCGAAATTTCTTTACCATTTCTCGGAAAAAATTTGACGACCTTTTTTGGGATTTCTTCAAAAAATGGGGGAACCAAATGTATGGTGTGTCCCCAACTCTTAAAGGCGGGGGACTTGTCCCCCTCGACCCCCCACTCCCCACTGATCGCCGCCCATGTCTGCAGGCTTCATGAACCTTAACGACGCCTGGATTGCAAGCCATTTATCGAGTCAAATCGCTATCACCCCGCTGAATGCTAGCATCTTAGATGGCTTTCCTTCCTCTCGTTTGTCTAACTGTAGTGAGGTTCAAATCGCTAGTCAAAGGACTAGCAACAGAACGGCAAATAACACAATCTTAGCAGACCTCCGCCGTATCTGCTAAATTTGCCATTATCGCTCAACTCACTTTAATTGCAAAAAATTGTTACACAACCTTAATAGGTTAAATCCCTAACAATAACATGAAATCTAACACCTAACTAACTTCAAACTCGTTCGAAACAAGCAAATTTCATTAAATTAATTATCAAAACTGCACATAATCCGCAAAAACATGAAACCAAAGACAGCGGATATAAAAAAGGTGAGTATGGAGCAACGCATTTATTTCGCCAAAAATGGACTGCGAATTTTCTGCAAATTCTACAAATATCTATTGTTAGGTTCACTGCAGGTTTTTGTGGGAATGAGCTCAGACCCTACTTAACACATTGCCAAAAAAAATCGCTTTGTCTCCATTTACTTCTAGCTTCTAAATTCTTGGCTCTAATTCTGGCCTACTATCCTTTTGACATGGTCCACGGCATGATACTCACATGAGAATGACAAGAACTCTACTGCATTTGTACGACATTTGTACATTTTAATCTGATTCAGGACAATTGTTTTTATAAACTTACCGGCCCATGTGACGAGCATCGACTTCAAAATGGCGTTAATATGCGAGTTAATACTTTTAACTGGGAATTGGATATTTTTGACTGATGTACTAGTTTCGCCACCTAACCTGATTACTACTTTAATATTTGCTTTAAGAGGTTACGCTTCGTCTAATAGTGCGTTTAGACGTAACTTTAAAATCTAAATATTATTGTAAATGATTTTAATTTTTAAGTGTTATGTTCATTGATTTTATTTATTAAGGTTATTTTAATGCCACACACCAATAATCACGTGCTCTCTTGTGCCAGCCTAAATTATGTTAGATGTTAACAGAAATACAAAACAATGCGCAGAAAACTAGAAAACCAGGACGGAACTCTCAATCGTTGTTAGATAAAGAAATTTACATAACACCCCTATTTGAACTATTCAGACATGATGTGAAATGTTATCTAAAGTGAATTTCTGCTGGTGAAAGGATTAATCGACGAATACTGGAGATCTAATTCCAGATCACATAACACATTTCCATGTAAAAAAACACATAATTATGATCATTCAAAACAATTTCCCAGATGAAAATTCTAAATAATCTGACTTCAAATATAATTCAAGAAATGTTTTTTGTTTCAACAATCAGAGTTTTAGTTATCACATAGGTCTATCTGTGAAATCTGATTGAGACACACATTGTTGCGGCATTCGGAGGTCGCTTTAAGATGTGGGACGCAAGAGACTTCTGATATGAGACAAAGAAATCGATGTACATTATTATTAATATTCTTTATTGATAAACCAAAAGCGAACCGCACATTGGTGAACAAGTATAGAAAAATATAAAACATAGAAGTAATAAGAAGATAATAATATTTGGAAAAAAAAAAGAAAAAGAAAAGAGTATACATTTAAATTTTTAAAAGTAGAAAATTACTAATAACACTAAATCAAAGCATCATAACAAGAGAGAAAATTTAAATCTATAATAGTTACTATTATCTGAAAAGGGTAGCAGAATTTGAGAAGTTTTACTAATTAAACAACATCAAAAAGCATCCTAATAATAAAGCTTTTTCTAATCAGATTATCAGAACGAGGTAGAGTAAGATTATGGCCTCTGGGGCGCAACAGGTAACCGGTCGATTTAATTTGAGGCAATAGACCATGAAGGACATGACCATCAAAGCTTCTTATGGCTAAGAAGAGACGGATATCAGCTGATTGACAGAGTTGAGCATAGGAAGGGTTGTCTTCAGGTAAGTAATGTCCTCTCATAAGTCGTCTTATGATTGAAGATAGCTTATCCCGATCACTTTGGTTAGTAAATCCCCACCAGGCAGGAGAAGCATACAATATTCGTGAGAGGATAGTTGCTCTAACCACATCATATAGGCAAGGTCCTTGTAGACCGTGAGCTACTAAGGTGCGAATAGCATATATGGAGCATAATCTGATGAATAGCATAATCTGATGAACTAATGTAATGTAAAGTCTCAGCACCACAGAGGAGCCGCGTCAGCAAGACAGAATTCTCATATCAGTTAATGTAACAAAAGCTTTAGTAACCCGCACAGTCCATAACAGGACTTTATCGAGGCAAGTCTTGCAACACATCCTAACTACTTCGACTATCGATCAGTTTGACTTGGCACAGCACGTGTCAATGCTTACGCACCAGGCTGGCGGGTGGCAGGGACGATTGCGCCCCAACGGTCGTATCAGACCACGGTTACGTCATTGCCAGCATTCCATTTCTTCATGAGACGCCGCTCTACGCGGTCAGGCAAATTCAAGGGTGGCGGCGTTTGGACAGAAAAGCCTTCGAGTTGGCTCTGCTGGCCGTTCCTGCCTTCTCAGATCCGAGCAGCCTGGATGATCCATCAGCCGCGGATCTATTCGACATCTACGAACGATCAATGGTAGATATCATCGATCGCCTGCTTCCTGCGCACCCAGCCAAGCTCCGTTCACATCCTCTTTCCCTCTTGGTTTGACGGAGAATGTCACTCCCTCCGCCGCCAGGCCCGTCGTCTAGAGCGCATCTACCGGCGTACACGTTTGCCAACTGACCGTACTGCCTGGATACGTTTCGTTCGAACAATGCATCGACGCCATAGGGAGAAGGAAGGAGAGTACTGGGAGCGCAGGATTTCTTCCAACTCTGGTGATTCCAGACGTCTGTGGTCTACTTTCAAAGATCTCCTTGGTCGGCCTCAACCTACTACTACGACGCTGTCGACTACGTCAATTACTGCACCTCCGAGATTCTCTCTGTCCGTTCTGACACTGATGGTTCATCTCCGCCTGACTTCATCCCAACGGACTGCAGCCTGTCCTCCCTTGAGCCTGTTGCTGCCATCGACCGACTGATTCTCGCCTCCTCGCCTAAGTGAGGCTAAGTCTTCAGAGCTTGACCCTCTGTCGTCGTTCCTCATTCAAGAATCGATTGACATCCTCCTTCCATTTCTCACCCTCCTCTGCAACACATCTCTACGCCAAGGAGTCCTACCGGCCTCTCAGAAACGGTCGATCATTACGCCTATCCTAAAACAGACAGGGCTTGACCCGTCTACCCCATCTAGCTAATGTAACTTTCATTTCTAAAAATGTTGAAAAATTGGTAGCTTGCCAACTGTTTAATATTTAGACTCCAATAAGCTTCTTCCTCCATGCCAATCTGGCTTTCGTAAGGGGCACTCTACTGAGACCCTTCTGCTCCATCTCCTCTCTGACATCTACCGTGCTATCGATAGATACGAGTTCACTCTCTTGGCCCTCTATGACGTGAGTGCTGCCTTTGATTCTGTTGAACATGAAATTCTTCTGCGCCGCCTTTCCTTATCGTTTGGCACTAAGGCCTTGCCTCTAGCCTGGCTTGCATCCTGACTGACCGCTCCTCTTCTACTATCTTTTGCTCTACTCGTTCTCCTTGGCTTCCTGCACCTTTTGGTCTCCCTCAGGGTTCAGTTCTTGGTCCTCTACTGTACATCCTTTCTACTGCTGATCTAGGTTCTCTTCTTGCATCTTGCTCACTGCTGACAGTGCTGAGTCACTGCTATGCGGATGACGTCCAATCCTTAGGCTTACCGGCTTACCTTTGTGAGTTCTTTACTCTTACCTCTGCTTGTGCGGGGCGCAGATCCCTGCGCTTAGCATCCCGGGGAGACTTCGTTGTTCCTTACGCTCGTATCGCCATAGCACAGCGTAGGTTGTTGGTGCCGCCGTTTGGAACGATCTTCCTCTTAGGATTCGCTCCCTTTTTAGGGATTTCTCTGGTTCCTTTTACAGTCTCCTTAAGACATTTCTTTTTGACTGGGCCTGGGTCGGGAGTGCCTCTGAATAGATTCCTTGAAGGGGCGCTATATAAATGTTTTAGATAGTTAGATAGATAGATAGATAACGAATCACAACTGTGAATAAAATATCGCTTATCTTCATACGGTGCTTTAGCTTGAGATATTTCTGTTGTAGTTGATGCTTGTAGCTACGAATTTACGCAATAATTGTTCATCGAACAGGCCATCGAACATCGAACCTTGTACTTGTTATGACTTATTGATTTGAACAATAAGTTCAAATCAATGATGTCATTGATGACTTGTGGGATAAGGTCAATGATGCCTTTTGGGATGAGGTGGAGTTATCCGAGATGATTGATAATGTTATAAATCTTTCACTGGTACTACACCTTTCTGACTGCCTACTAGTTAAAAACATTGACTGTGATAGGCAAATCTCGCAAGACAATAAGCAGAAAAGATTGAGATGGGATAAAGCTGATTCATCGCTCAAAGTCGAAAATAAACAATCCAACGTATGTTCAAAGCATTATTTCGCTTCTAGATAGAATTAAATCACGAAATAATAACTAGGTCCGAAGACCGGCAGCCAACAACGGCGTCCCACGTGCAGTTAGCATGCAACAAAGCTGTATCTACTTTAATATGTGCACAAATTGTGCAGTGAGTTTGGTAATGATGTAAGATGCAGTCTGTGACAAAATAGTTAAGGCATTATGTTGGGCAGCCTTGCCCCATGACTTCTGCTTCTTACTATAAACATTACTGTACTTATCTTATCTTATGATATGTTCGTAAGCCAATCCAAAAAAAACAATTTATGAAGCCAAAAATGTGCAAACAACTTGCTATGAGAAACAAACAGGTAGAGGATAAGCACAACTCTGATGACTTGCAAGATTATCTTCTGCATTGTGGAAAACACGGGAGAGCAAGTTTGAAAGTACATGCAAACTTTCTGTGTTTCTGAACCCAGTAAAATTGTCAATGCCTTTGTCATCAATTTTAAACATGCATGTTCATCCAATAATGAAAAACACAACCAAGATCAGAAATAATGTATTGCTGACATCTAATGAACATTGAAGAATCAGCGGTTTTTGAGACCCAAGAAATCTCTAATTTGGTATATTACACAAATAGCAGAGACCTGCATGTAACAAATTTGAACATGTTGAAATTGTAGCCAAACCAAACATAAGCAAATAATGTAAATGGTATATGATGAACATTGAACAATTTAGTATCATCTTTGAGACCCAGGCATTTCTAATTTGGTACATTATACAAAAAACGACAGCTTGCAAATTGCGTGGGACGCCGTTGTTGGCTGCCGGTCTTCGGACCTAGTTATTATTTCGTGATTTAATTCTATCTAGAAGCGAAATAATGCTTTGAACATACGTTGGATTGCTTATTTTCGACTTTGAGTGATGGATAATCGATATATTTTAAAAATAAAAAGTCTACTCTTTGCCGGACCTTTGATCAATATTGGACCCACGCTGATGTCACGTGAGTGCCTTAATGGCCGCCGCCTTATTTGCCGATCGAATCAAATAATATTCGATTGAACTCTCACAAAATAGTTAACAAAATGTTGGATCCTAAACCGCTGACACAGAGATTATGGTCAATCGATATAATTTTAAAAGTCTACACTCTGCCTTTCAATGAAAAGTCAACACTACGCTGCTCGTTTCTCAACAGTTTCAGATCCACGCCGATGCCTCGAGCGTGCGGAAATATTGCTTCATAATCCAGAGATTACGAAGCAATATGATAAAGCACGGTCAGAAAGGATGAGAAAAGGATGGCATGCTGTGATTGATGACTTGCAAAGTGTACTGACAACACCAGGTAGTAATGTTTCAGCATTGTATTATACACGCAAGCTGGCAGCATACAATTTTCAGTATACGTAAAATTCCCTGGTGATGGATTTTGTTTGATATGGGATGAAACCAAATAACAGCGTGGTGCTACTGAAATTGGTTCGCTGATGCACCTATATTTAAAAGAATATTTGCCAGCAGATGTCAATAATGTTGTTTTAACATTTGATAGCACGGTCTCTCAGAACAGGAACCAATTTGTCAGCGCGGTAGTGGCTTCAGTTTATAGTAGTTTAACGACACTGTGTGATAACAAAGCTCATTAGCGTCGCCCTTCTCCTTTATCCAGGCTTGGTACTGGCACTGCTCGTGGGGTAGAGCGAAAAGATTTATTTTACTTAAACAGCTTCTCAAAAGTATAATTTGGTACAACGCGATGTTTATATTACCACCAACATCGTGTTGTACCAAAAGCTTTGGTACCAAAAAGCAACTCACATTAACTGGTAGAAAATAAAGTGCATTAGAGTACAAAAGGCAATAACTAACCAGCTTCAGGTTAAAGAATCATATTCGGATGTCGCGGATCTTGGCATCAAATGAGGAGAGGAGGTCGTTCCCTGTAAAAGTTGAAGTGTCAAAAGGGTTATTTGGCCTGCGGCCTAATAGTAGTAACCTTTCGCCTAAACCCCCACAAAACTAATGAACTAATAATTTCTCTTCCTATCATTCCAGGAGCAACCCGGGTTACTTCACTGCGAGTCCTAGGAATAATAATCAGTTCTGACCTTGGAATGGTGGATGATGCAAAGCGCCTACGTAAGGTTATTCTGATCCACAGAAGCTCAAGTGATCTGGTGTCATTGTCGATCTGAAACTCCGCACAACTATTGCGACTCCACCGCCTCTCCGCCCGATCCGGTGTCGTATGTAAATGTTACAATCGTCCATCAATATGCCTTGTTTCTAACTATGTTTCTGAGATTATTTTTATAGCAATATCGTAACCTAGTACCTCGGCCCTCAGCTTCGTTTCCAAAGATCGAGCGTTCAACAGAGTCGGGTCTGTCAACGGGATTAACGGGAGCATCGGCTATGGACTTTTATTCTGAGTTTAGGGCGGTGTTGGTGCAATTGCATGACCTCAATTCCTCTGGCAAAGTGAGAGGAATTTGATGTAGGGCGGCGTACGCAGAGGGTAGCCGATGAGAGGTCCACGTCGGTTGACGACAAGGGCGCCATAATCCAAATTTGAAAAGAGACTTTCTTTCCACACGGCGAAGATTTGGAGAGCAATAAACTAGGCCCTAGCGACGAAATTAGATCAGCAGAGTAAACAAATGAAGCGGACGTAGCCATTTTGTTTCAGTTAATGTCCAACGTACAACATTGATAAAATCACATCGACTGTGTACCAATCTGAAGAAAACTTACGCCTGCTAACACAGAAGCACTAATTAATGAATAAAGGAAAAGAGGTAAAATCCGAGAAATTTGATCTAATCAGAACCGAGATATAACTGAGCTCACACGCCAAAAAGGCGCCACCAACTGTTAGACGATTTTTTTAGAGTTGTTGAATAGTTGCCGACAGATCTGAGCTCTACAGTAGAATTTTACGTGAGGGGGTGTTTTTAAGATTTTAATTAAATAATTTGCAGACAGTCTGACGAATTGTTTTGGCGATTTTCCTTCGTCCATTCTTGTACTGTTCGAGAAGAAAACGGCCGGAGCCACGCGCCTTCCGACAGCCAGCACAAAAAACCCCCGCGACTCCCTTCCTTTACGAATCTAGGCAGAAAGAAGTGGAGGTTTCTCGACATTATCACTAGAAGCGGTGTTGGTGTTGAGAAGTTCGCGACAACATCAAAAGCACGTCACTACACACATTGAAGATCTTCACTTTTTCAGAGTCAGATGGCTGAATATGTTGCAGAAGGTGTTAACAAAAGTGGAGCTTTACATCAGTTCTGTGAAAGATAAATGCTATTGTTACTTGAGTTTTACAAGATCGATTACTTTAGGGGTGTATATTTCTTCAAGATTGCTTGAAGCTGCCAGCAAGATTTCCTGAGTTTCACAGTAAGTTGGAGGGTTTGTTGTTGCCGCTTCAGTTAGACACTTCAGTAGTGTACCCATGTGGTGCAAAATTATAACAAGCCCGCTAAAGGAAATGGAGAGATGATTATTGGTATCACACATGAAAGGATGCAGTTGCGAAACATGATTTGATTAAACAGAAGAAGATACAGGTATCTCATCTCCTAAAACAAAAATGCAGTCTCACGAATTTTCAGGATCCAACACCTACGTGATGAAAAGAACATAAAAGAGATGGTTGATTTCACAGATTTTATAGCAGAGCATATGAATCCATTTCGCTTCATCAATAAGAAAAAAACTGCAAACCAAAAAAAGAACTCGCACCGCAAGAGAGTGATATTATTCAGCTAGGACAAGATAACTACCAAACTTCGTCCAAGACAGATTTGTCGTCAAAACCAAATTATTGCTGACCCCATCAAAAAGCTTCGAACGAAATCGAAATCGAAGAAAACTGTAGTGTGCAACTTTTTTTATCGAAATAGCTTGGGAAAGAGGCTACTCTATTCAGAAACTGCTTTCCTGTGAACTGACCCAAACTTCCTTTTTTCTTTCAACAGATGGATTTCTCAAGAAAAGTGTTAAATCAGATTTGATGCATGTTTCAGAAATTTCTAGACGACTCCGCGCTAGGGAATTGGCACATTCAGAAATATGGGGGGAAGAGTAATGGATAACACACTGGCGTGAAGAGCTGAAGGTACCAAGATCGAACCCCGTAGACATCCATTAATCTGCCTTCCACTCGCTAGGCGGCGGCGGTGGTTAAATGAATAGTAGGCCGTGAAATGGCGCCGTATAGGGCTGCCGCACAAGCAGTTATATTCGACTCCTGTAAAACTGTTATCATGTGATTCTACTTAATACATGTATTTAAGGCGCCCTGCGTGGCTGCCTTTTCTACTATATGTATGTTCACTGTACAGCGCAGTACGTTTGCAGGCGCTTAATTAAAGAAAAGATTATTATTATTTTTTTTTTCCCCTAGGTAAACATAATCCCTCGGGCGTCACAAAAATTTGCCAGGAGACAAAAGAAAACTAGTTATTATTATTATTATTATTATTATTATTATTATTATTATTATTATTATCATTATTATTTATTATGGACAACAGTAAGCGGTTGACTTCGAACTCATGTACAGCGCCCTTTCCTTCCGCCTCGGCTGTACTACGGCGCTATACAAATGTCTTATTATTATTACTTAAAACACTCTCCATTAAAAGCTGGTACAACTTCATCAATGCCACTTGAAGATTCTGGTGTCATCCCACTCACGCAGAGGCATTTTTATGAAAAACTCTTGCAACACAATTTCCTACAGCTGACGATTGCTGATACCACCAGTATCACCAGAAAAAGGTTGTGGACTTTGAAAGGTTAACGCCAACCTCTATATCTGCACATAAAAAAGAGCAGTGTCACCGATCGATGTGCTATTGGCGAGGTTAATCTATTTGATTGACCAACATCTACATACAAAAATACATACAAACATGTGCATAGGCATACACATTATAAGTGGTTTTATTGCTCTGTCAGAGGCAGAACTACTTGATCCTCTGGAAGATGGGTATATAGAAAAATTACACTTAATTCAGACTTTCCAGATATTCCAATACCCTGCTCAGTGCTCATGTTTAAAGTGTTATCGTGACAGTACGTGTTGCTATAGATCAAACGAAAGTTCCTGCTGTGTTTTGCAAATGCAATTCAGGGACATTTACAGCAATCCATACAAAACGAAGAATCTTTTTGCTAACCCAAACGTATCTTTCATATGCCTGTTTCGAACGTTTCCAAGGCTGTATGCTTGTATGTATTTTTGTATGTAGATGTTGGTCAATCAAATACATAGACCACGCTGGTGACAAGTTGGGCACATCCAAATAAGACGCGTGAAAGTACAATTTATAATTAAAATATACGGGAGAAGTGTGCTTGAAATATTCTTAGAAATGGAATTTAAATGCTGAGATATTTATATAGCGCTAATAAACGCATGGCTCAACCCAAATGCTCGGGTAGGTGTCAAAATCAGTCTAAGTCTGCGCACTGGGCAAGAATCGCTTTCTCTAAATATTCTATTAATATTCTATTCTATTAGGGCCAGAAAGACGTCTAGTTAACAATGCATAACAGATGATCTACTAGATGTTAGATGATCTCCTTATAATTTAAGTAATTGGCTCGATCTAGGAGTATGATTTTAAAATGGTTTATTCAACATACTGTATGTACAAAAGTCTACCTTTCGAAGCATTTACATTTACAGGTTAACACCTAGTAGACAACGAAAAACAACGTCTTCCACACTTGAAGCGTTGGATACAAAAGCGGTAGCAGAAAAACAAACTCTTCTTCACCAGACGCCTCAAGAACAGCAGGACGCGAGATACCGAGCTTAAGAAAATAGGAGTAAATCTTAGGCAATTGTCCTCTAGAAATTCTACTTAGAAAAGATCAATGTGGATTGGAAGACAAAAGCAAAGCATATAGCAACCGATCTTGCACCACTTCCTACACGGAACTTTTTAGTTAACTATTGCCCATCACTGAAAACCAGAAAAATAACTAATGCCCGCATCCACGTAGAAGGTGCGATAAACAGATTTAAATGGTTTTGGAATATTATGTTCAGTTTTCCCTCTCACTCTGGTCCCATTGTTTGATGGTATCTTAATCATAACTGCAGCTCTATGCAATATGCTGCATCCATTAGTGAAATGAGGTATTTAGTTTCTAGTCTGATCAACTCTACTGGAGTCTTGTAATCTGCTGTTCTAGGTATACTACTGATATATTAGTATGTTTCATGTTTACCTAACATTAATCTGTTTTGTTTTGAAGACCTGAGTTTTTTATTTTTTTGCAATCCTATGTTGTTCTCCAGGATTTTTTCACAAAATATCATTATGTTATGTTATGGGTAAAGAACTACAGTTCATATTGTTTTCCTGTTTACTGAACATTATTTTTGTTCTCTACAGGCAGACCTGAGTTTTGTACAATATTATTAATAATATTAATAATCAACTTTATTATGTTCTGTTTATTATTAAAACCACTGCATTTTTTGTTTTTGATCAGCATTAAAACTATCAATCAGCTTTTATTGTTCACCGCCTCATTTCAATATAAACAATGTTTACATTTTGCGACAAAAACGTGTACCAAAACTTCCAAAAGGTAATACCCTAAGGGAGCTCAGGTTCCGCTAACAAGGTAGCCTGTAGTGTGTGTATGTACACATTCATGTTGATGATGATTAGCATCAGACACAGCACATTTCTGGGTCTGGCTGATGTTTGGCTCGAGGGCTAGTTAGTCTCAACCGATGTCTGAGACAGTCCACTCGGATTGCCACTTTCGAAAGAACTGATCTCGGTAGATACTCCGAGCCTCGCAATATTCCAGTGTCGTCGGGAGGTCCATGGTGGTGTGACGTAGCCTCTGTTTGCACATGTGCATTGGCAGTCTCGTTTCCCTCGATGACCAGGGATCCAGACGATCCATAGGTTAAAACGGTTGTTCTGAGACAGATGTGCGATGGCCGGCTATCTAACCAGAAAACCCCATTGGGGTAACTGCTGGTTGGATTTTTCCATGCTCGGTCAGCGGAGTTTGATTTTCTCTCCTCCTCTGTCTTGGTTACATTGTGGGGTTTAATATTTACATTATAATGTTCGTGTTCCATGTATGGAAGAGTCTGAAGTTATCTTAGATTATGTACACTATGTCTTTCTTGTTTGTGGCACAAGAACTGACGTCTGGACTCTGGAGCCTCTTCTACATCCAGAAGCCTCCAGTCACTTGTAGATGATGTCTAAGCAGCTGGATTGACTGAGTGCGGTTCGCAGGTCGAAGGACCAGTTTTCCGTGCGCACATCTTAGATTAGTTCATCCTGGACGCCGCTTGAGCAGGGCACTCCAGTAGGAAGAGGTGAACGGTTTCCTGGACGTCGCATTCGTCACGGATTTGTGGCGAGCCCACAGTTTCAACGGTGGGTTTAGGCAGCAGTGGAAAAGCCGGAGTCTGGTGATGGTGACTTTCTACTTCCGGTTTGGGTTGGCGTATTTCTGGGTCTGGCTGATGTTTGGCTCGAGGGTTGGTTAGTCTCAACCGATGTCTGAGACAGTCCACTCGGATTGCCACCTTCGAAAGAACTGATCTCGGTAGATACTCCGAGCCTCGCAATATTCCAGTGTCGTCGGGAGGTCCATGGTGGTGTGACGTAGCCTCTGTTTGCACATGTGCATTGGCAGTCTCGTTTCCCTCGATGACCAGGGATCCAGACGATCCATAGGTTAAAACGGTTAATTGATTGCAGGGTGTTCTATTACACTGTTTACAGCTAAAACTGTGAACCAGCCACGAATAGTCGATATCGAACTGCATATTTGCAGCAATAACCGGCAAATGTTGCTGATATATCGCCAATGCGACAACCACGAGTTCATGTTTAACTCGATAAGTCGTCTTGTGGCCTCTTTCTTTGACAAATTTCTTTAAATCGTCTACCCTCATGAATCAAAGTCATTCAACGATTCTAAGCGATCCAACGATTCTAGGCGATCAGCCATGTTTTGCTGTGTTTGTGAACGTCCTTCCCGTCGCGAAAACCCGTCATGCCTTGCGCGAAAAAATAATGCTGAAATAATATTGTTCTGGTCACCCGAAGCTGTGCCTCTCAAACAAGTTGTCATAAATTTAACTAAACTTGCTACAGCTCAACAGCCAGCTCTGGTGTTCGCAGCCACGCCTTGTTTCGGTCGCTTTGTTTCGTTTTCTTTTATAAAGGCAAGCGATACGTACAAACGCTCTGGGATTTCCATTCCGTATGCTTCTCAGCTTGCTGAACCGACCATGGTCAGCCAGGCGAGTGCTTACCGCATCACTGGGACCTGACCCTTACTTTAGTCCTGAAAATATTGGTCCGAGACAGTTATCTGACATATTTCATCTTGAACGACGGAAAGAGGACTCCCGGCAATGGACTAAAATGGAGAGAGCTGTCTGTATGTCGGGTAGAAAGAAGAGGAAGAAGGCAACTTTGACAGAGATTACCGACTTAAATACATTATAATGACTCATCCCGAGTAAAATGAAAAATGACGACAATAAGATGTCGTCATTGGTCATACGAACCTGCCGGTGGGCAGAGAACATAAGGAGGAATAATACTCATTGAGTGTGCTTTCAGAGATCAGTTAAAACCCGAAGAGATCGGGAGACTGGGAGACAGACAGTCGGGTTTTGTCTGAGAATAATTTTCTACCGATTAACGTAATGTTAAAAATTAACTTTAATATCACTTAGTCTCGAGAAAATGATTTTTTTTCAATAGGCAATGCAGGGCCCGGGAGCTGTGGCGCCAAAAGGGTTGCCGATGCTCACGCATGTCTTGGCTTTGTATATATAATACACAAGACTGAGACAGAGAGAGTAGTGACTGGGTCGGTTTGACTAATTTAAAACCGAATTTAAAACACAGAGGATAAACCCTGTGTTTTAAATTCGGTTTTAAAGTGATATTAAAGTTAATTTTTAACATTAAGTTAATCGGTAGAAAATCGGTAGACAAAACTCGACACAAGATTTGACTTTGTTTGACAAAGACGCTCGTCTTTATATATTCACTATTAGAATTTAGGCTGCAAGTGATTATTTTTTATTGTATTAATGTTTCGAAAAGTTGTGTGACCAATCCATGCTCCTTGCTGCAGCGCCACAAGACCAAGACATGCGTGGGCATCGGCAACCCTTTTGGCGCCACAGCTCCCGGGCCTTGCAATGCCTATTGAAAAAAAATCATTTTCTCGAGACTAAGTGATATTAAAGTTAATTTTTAACATTAAGTTAATCTTTAGAAAATTATTCTCAGAAAAACTCGACTCCTAAAAGCTATAAGAATGCAAAATGAGCCAAATCCTCGAAATCCAATTCCTTGGAAGTGTCTAGAATGGTTGCATGGTTTGAGCGCGGGTAGGCTTCGAGATAGAGAAATATTTTATGAGATCTTGACGGTGGATGAATAGCTGGCGATGGTTGGAACTTGGAAGGTTTGGAGGGAATTGCATGCACATTTTTGTAATAGGTGTATTGACCAATTAACTGATTTACGAGTAGGGTTTCTTTTCGACGAGGTGCGACATGCCAACCTAGCTGAACTTTTGGCGGAACTACCCATAGCAGACTCACTACACAATTGGGAAAATGAAATCCTCAAAGATAGGCAACATGCGAAAAAATTTAATTGATCCACATCGCCGCCCCCTATTACAAATAAATGCAATTATAGAGAGATCGCCATTACAATAACCCCCAGTCTTGTTGTCATCTCGAGTGCTCTTGAGTTCGTTTTTAAAAGTCTTGGTCTTGAGGTACAAAGTCTTGGTCTTGCAAAACCAAGACCAAGACTCGACTGTCCATATGAACTTTCATGTAACAAAATGCAAGAATTTAAAAAATTTATGAAATAATTACTAATACAATTGCTTTAATATTTACAATTTTACATGGTGTGAATGGCTTCACTGAGTATTGGACAATTATTCTGACTTCGGTTATAAATCATGAGAGGATCTCAATATAGACTCACGATTTGTATAATTATTATTATCATTATTATTATTATTATTATTATTATTATTATTATTATTATTATTATTATTATTATTATTATTATTATTATTATTACTATTATTATTATTATTATTATTATTATTATTATTATTATTATTATTATTTTTTTTTTTTTTTTTTTTTTTTTTTTTTACCCGAGGTATATAGGATCCCTCAGGTGTCAGATACTACTTAAATATGTTGACTCTGGAGTGGCCGTCCTGGTCAAGATCTGGAACAACGAAAGTGCTGTGGAAGGCAACTGCGTTGAAACGCTGAATAGCTATGGATATGCGTTGAAACAAATAACTGGTTTCTCTTGGGTCTCCTGAAGTCTGGTGCAGGAGAGGCCCTAGGTCGGCGAGAAATGCCAGTCCCTTGGAGTTGACTGGTCCCAGGGTCTCAAAGGCCAATGGGACAAAATGGTAGGATTGCATCAACTGAGCGTATTTCGAGTTTTTCCTGGACTCAGCCAGGTCCGCCGCACCCCCCGCTCGTATGGCGGTTGTGGGCAGGTAGGAAGGTGCTACAGTATCAGCCACTGTGACGTCCCAGGTCAAACAGCGACCGGAACGCCATGGTATTAGAGTAAGGCCATCTGGTCGTTTGCCATCCGACCTGGAGAGGCCTGGGGGTTCCTTCACTGCCGGAATGCCCGCCTGAACGAGGCTTCTGCAGATGAGGTCATTAAGGACCGCATGTCGGGCTTGTCGGCCCGGGCCGAGACGGCAAGACATGCCATGCGAGCCCTCAGCGGTCACCAGAGTGCCGCATGGGCAGTCGTGTGGATGGCATATGATAGTGCCAAGACGAAGGCCAACGGCTATCCGAACTGCCTCGTCATCCAACCTAAGACCGCACGTGCTGATGGGCAGAGCAAACAGCCAGTCACCCGCGTGTGGTGCGGAGACTGCTTTCAGACGTGCTTGGTGGTAGGCGCTGGTGTAG